>OY740768.1:108428930-109068513 GCA_963513935.1 Aphrophora alni | reverse complement strand
GGAATTGTAATACATTGTTTAAAAAGATATATTATTTTAACTATTTACATGCATTAATATACATTTCCCATTATACAAAACAGTTAGCATACTTGCGTAGGTTGTGTTTAAATAAGGTTGTTTCACAAAGTTTTGATCAACCGCCATTTTCCATTCCATGATGTGAAGAATTTTTATTGTTTGGTCTCTTTTTAGTGGGTTTTTGAATATATGAAAGTAAACATTGTCAAATAGTTTCGAAATGGTCAATTTTAAGATAATTTATACTTTTTCTATATCTATTTCTAAGGTATTATGTATAAAGCAAAAGACAGGAACAAAATATATACAAATATGGTTATTTAATTTGACCAGTTGTTTATTTCTGTTTCTGAGGTTGTACTCTATACGCGAAAACCAAACAGCAAGAGACTATACACAAATTTGGTAATAGAAATTTAACAAGTATTATTGAGGTGTAATTGATTAAGTTTGTTAGTTGAAAGAAAATTGTTTTAAATCGAAATACTTATTTTATTGAGGAAAAGATTAAAAATTTGATAGCGAATTGTATGATAAAAAGAAAAATAACCTTTGGAAAAATTACATGTAAAGTAAAACTGGATGAACAGCTGTTTATTATTATTATTATTATTATTACTTTATATTTTATAATTAAAGCCTATACATGCATTTGATACAATTTCGCAAGTACTATATTTTTCAACAACTTTTAATTTTTGATATTTCTATATAAACAGAAAATATCGCTCCACCAAGCCTTATGTATTTACTTCATGAAGATCGGAACCTCCCAATAAATCGTAATATTATTCCAAAGTAACACAAATTTAAGATAACAGTGACGTAGTAATTCTGATTTAACTTTTATATTTAAATAAATACAAGACTTTGCACTCAGTCTTGTGTGTTTGGTAATTCTAATCTATTTCCATAAGGAAGTAAATGTTTTACAGTAATATATCAAACTTTAATGTAATGTGAAGTGGCAGTGTAAAATAAACTTTCATCGCAGAGTGAAATTTAAACAAAAATGAAATGTTCCATGCTGCTGATCCAACTTTTATACATTTTTGCTATGTTTACTTAGGTGGCTTGATGTTAAGCGTGCCTATATGTTACAAGAAGGGGTTATAAGTTTTTAACCCAATGTTTTATTTGTAAGGTTAGGTTAGAAACTCTGTAAAATTTAGGTTAGGTTAGGTTAGGTTAGGCTATGTGTTACAAGAAGGGGGTTATAAGTTTTTAACCCAATGTTTTATTTGTAAGGTTAGGTTAGATACTCTATAAACGTTAGATCTCTATAAGCAACAAATTCGGGTTTAGAGTTTTCTATGTTCTTCTTCCTTTTTTATAAGACGATAATGACCGAGAGGTTTTTCCTTTTAAACAACAGGAAAATATATAGGTACTAAAATAGATACAAAACTTTTAACTAACTTTTATGTATTGTATATGTATATACTCGTAGTAATATATAAAATCATAGCTTAATATAATGTGACCGAGGACACCTTTACAGAATTACATTTAAACAAAATGAATGCTCTTAACTTGGCTGACACGAGAACTTCAGGTTTTTTGTATTTTGTTTTGCTAATTTCAAAAAGGCCTATCCTGACAAACAAACTAAATTGTGGATATTATGCATGCCTCTACTTTTTCTATATGTGGGAAATGTCAGTTTTACAACAAAGATTTGTTTTTTTAAATTTTAAAGCTAGTATTAAAACAATATTACGTTCTTTTACGAAACATATCTTACAAGTTATCAAATTTATTACGTGTTTTAAAAACATTTTCAGACGATTATACACAAAGAACAATCCCTTAGAGATTACAACTGAAACAATATAATCTGACGAGAATTGTTTGGTATACATAACCTATTAATTCTTCATTATTAAATACGTTTGTTTTATATTTTAATATACACATAAATTTAAGTCAAAAATATGTGCTTATACGTTCTTGTTTTTACTCTTTTACACGGTGAAATGATATTTTATAATTTCCAAGAATACTGAGATATGCACTTTTAATATATTGAAATGTAACCATATTTTAATTTAAAAACAACCATATTTCGACAAACAACCCTAACTGATATATCTGTAACATGTAATTATCCAATGAATTTGGAAATTTGGGAAGTTTTCTATTTTCTTAATGGCCACGAAAATTCCCTTATACAGAAAGTCACAAATCATCCTCAAGCTAAAATTTTATTTAAACAAATATATATCTAATTTTACATGTTTGTCAGATTAGTTTTACAGAAACTCGTGACAAAAATGTTACACGTTCACATAGGGGGATTAAAATATGTTTTTCACGTCTATTCAATATGAAACTCATTTTTTGAACATGTGAATTTTAAAGTCCATCTACTGGTGGGTACATTATTATTAATTTTCTTCCTATCACGTCGAGATATCAACAACATACTAGTTTATATTAATATAAATATTAATGAAGATTATTTCATAATGAAGATGACACTAACAATAACTATTGAGATTGAGGACATGAAATATTACTTGCTGATTTGATAAGGCGTCAGGCATCTTATAAATGTCATTCATGTTATAGTAAATGTACAAAGTTTTCTTTACACAAATCTATAAAAATTTAATAAACTTTAACTATTCCTACGAAACAACTCGAGACTTTGAGTCTGTCACTACTGTTTAACACATTTTATCTCAGATCTTTATTCTTAGATATAAGATAAAATATAAAGCTCCAAAATATAATATAGACCCAATAGGAATGCTATGAAAAAAAAAGAAGAATCTAAGTAAGAAATAATTGTCTGGATCGAAAAGTGACATCTCGTGGGAAAGTTGAGTCTGTAAACATGAGCAAAATCTACCTGTTGAGTACAGGCTAGTATTGAATAATATAACCTTATGTGTTTTTCTTGTATAATACAAAAAGTATTAACGATAAAACTTAATATATTATGAATATGTAACACGTCGTCATATATGTTTATTCGAAACCTAGAAATTTTGAATAACTGCCGGGCTAGTTAAAATCTACAATTAAATTTACAAATTACATTAAGTAGCTTTTTTTACATTTACATTTTTAACATAAATATCAATAATAGGAAGAATAAATAATAATAATAATAATATAATAGTTTATTGTGATATAGAGAAGTTATTGAAAGTTTGGATTATTGAAAATTAAAACCATCAACATGCAACCGGACAATGATCACATGATTTTGTAATTTTGCTTCTGCTCTAACCACATCGACTTCTTTGTTGCTGTGAAAATATTAAATGTCCTCGATGATCCGCTCGCACTGGTAATGAAGTTTTAGTATATTTGGCTTTTTAGCAAATGGTTCTTGTCTGCTATGTAAGTTTCTATAATTTCCTAACAATACATGAACACCATCTTCTGTGGAACGAAACACCATCTATTTGCACCCCATTATTCTGCTCACAATCCAAACATTGTTCTTTCCAATATCCAGAAGCTACATCGAAGTAGGAGAATTTAATTCTTCTTTGTAATTCTAATGCGGTAAGTACAGATATTTCTGTCCATTATATTATCATCTTTTAAATATTATACATGGCACCTTATACATTGGTATTAAATAAATATTATAGTACCTTTTAATTCTTGTTTTTTTAATAGTGGATATTTTAAGTTATATAATTTCTATATTGTGTTACTACTCATATAGTGAACACGTGTTTATAAATAATTATTTGGTAAATATTCAATTTAACATTTTTCAATATATTTTAAAATTCTTTGAAGGTTAGATTAATTTAATGTAGCTCTAATGTACATGCTAAAGTTACTAGAACTGTAGAGGAATTGTTAGGTGCCCCGATTAACTTATATTACCGACCGTAGGTACATGGTGGATTGCCATTATTAATAAATAAATAAAAGGCAATTTGTACTTCCACAATATATATATATATATATATATATATATATATATAGTCTGTAAGCTGCTTTTGACAATGCCGTAGTTGGCGAATCCTTGGTCGGCACGGTTCATTCAAAAATATTGTGGAAGTACAAATTGCCTTTTACTTAATTTTTAAGTGGTGATTAGTTGAAACTGAAACACAGACAACTTGACGTTGTAAGCTTGGCTATGGATCTGCTACGTAATTGGAACCCCGAATTTTAAATTTAGCATTGATTTATGTTTATTTTATTTGTAAACAAATTTTGACTCCCTTTATCCCTTTATCAGACGGAGTTTTTAACTGATAATAGCGTTTCAGTTTTCAAGTGTCGCGGAATTAAAAAAAATATATATATTGAAATCTGTATGTACACTATTTTATTTGCCTACAATTAGTAATATAATAGTATGTTGATTGATTGATTGATTTGATTTGGTGTTTAAAGGACATTTTAATAACAGCCCTGGCACTGCGACCGATGACCTATTATGCAACTAAAGCCTCCTCATTCATGGTTAGTAGATTTGTTCCCCTTAACAATATCAATAGTCCACGAACTAACTCGTACAGTGATAGTTTCCAGGTATTTGTCGAGAAGGAGCAAATTCCCAGGAAATCTAAAAACCTTTCGCCTCTTTTTGATGTTGTCGTTACAATTGAAATTTATGTGCCCTGCAGTCTCCTCACCCTTCCCGCACAAGTCTACACACAGTTTCGCAATGATAAGCCACAGTGCAATTGCACTCTCAGACTACAGTTTCTCGTAATTTGTCTGAGTTGTCCCCTACCCCGGGTCATTATTGTCTTTTCAAGACTGCGTGAAGGGATGATCTTAAGTGATGATTTACCATGGGAGTGTCCCTTAAGGGTTCCTCATCTTTGCTGGTGTTTTGGATGACACACTTGTTTATAGCCATTTTGGCTAGACACACAGATTAGCCCCGTATAGCGAGCCCCGTATAGCTAGGTTGTCTTCCTTCTAGTCATTTTCAACTCCCTTTTGCCCCGGCACCAGTTACCGGGGGATTTTCTGGGATAAAGCATGAAATTTATCTCGGTATTCCCATACCAGATTAGATTTTATTGTAATGCTTAAAGTCCAATAATTGCAGCTAGACTATCTATATATATTTCAATACTGTTTTTGCTAAAGTCCCGCCTCACATTCTCCTGTGTGCTGTCATTTATATTAATAATCATTTTAACCTTAAAAGGTCTTGAATACGAGTATCTGGTGTTTATATTATTATTAGCTATACTTTCAATCGGGTGGCCAATTCTTTTATTAATTCTTCGATGCCTCTTAGCCTACGTGTGCTTCTCTAGAAGCAACTGCACCTCAGCCTGTAGGCTGGTTTTCTTGCTTCCGCTATTATATAGGTTAATGGGTAAAAGCTCGAGTAATATTTTCATTGTGGTGGTTGGTGTAGTGGATAGACATGCAATCTTCTGAACGATAATCAGAGTGATTTCGGTCTCTCTCTGCTCGGTCCCAAACATCACGCTACCAACCAAACACATAATTGGTCGTATAATTTAATACCAGTATATATGTATTTCATCATTGGTAGTCTTAGTCTCCGGGTTCTACCTATTGCACTTCTTGCTGCCATTAACCACTTGTTGGATTTTTCGCTGTAAGTTCGAATTCCATGTTAGTTTGTTATTAACACCACCCTTAACTATTAGTCCCGCGCTTGGAATGTTCGTCCCAAAAAGATTAATATCACTTAATCCTGAAGTAATCTTCTTCCTTATAAATGGGATCAAAGTCGTCTTATAAGGGTTGACCCAAAGTTTTTCCTTGCGACAACATCCCTCTACTAGTGTTGGAGCTCTTCTCTTGAGATTTACCACTGTATTCACAAACTTTGCTTAGATAAGCATCACGACATCGTCCTCACATCTTTGGGTAATAAAACTCCCCTGTTGACAACCTCTACTGACCTCATTCTTAAGAGTGCAGCTTGACTATTAAATCGACACAGATTTCCCACTTGTGTTCTGCATACTTGATTGAGGCGAGGAGGTCTGTTATGTTCGCGTAAGTCTCCTAAATGTCAATTTGCATAAACAAAAGGAATAGGAGGGAGACGGGTGCCGTTCTGAAGTAACAAAGTTTTCAAACTAAGTTTGGAGGAGTTTATGAATAGCCTCAATTCGGTTGGATTATGGTTTAAATTCTAAACATTTAAACAAGACATTAACGTTGCAGCCAACAAAATGGTTTACCTTCTCAAAATAAGGGAATATAGAAAATATGTTTTAAATTACGACTAATTAACTACCTATTATAGTCAATAGCTGCTCATTTTGTGTATATATTAACTTAAAAGTCGAATTACGAATACATGTGTACACATATCATGCTAAAGTAACATTAGCGAGCTGAGTATATACTAGCATAATTGTAAATAGAAATGAAAATTATTTCACAATGAAGATGACACTAACAATGTCCCTTGAGATTGACAACATGAAATATACCGTGCCGTACTTCATACGAAGTCAGTCATTTTGTAACGCTAATATATTGAAACACCAAATTTTATTTTGACAGGCACTATATAAATTAGAATAATAGTAATCTGTGTAAATGAAATAACTCGTGGCTTCACATTTGTCACTCCAGTTTAATATTTTGTAAATCAAATTTCAACCTAAAAGTCAAACTTTTCATACATTTTATGTTTACTATCACTAAGGAAAACATATCCTCCATTTAATCATATACATAAAATTGAAAATACAACGTAAAATTATTGTTAAAATTAATATTTAAAAAGTACACTGACGTTGCAATAACTTTCTCTCTTCACGATACATAAGCTAAAGATGATTATAAATACGTATTTGTCGTAATCATTCTTAAAATTATTTGTCAGGAGGAATTTGACAATAAATAGAAATGAACCTTATATCTTGTTTTTATGGTCAATATCTCAAAACGATAACAGCAACCTCGTAAAGGATGCAACTTAATATTTCCAGAAAAAAATATTTATTTTATTTTATCTTGTTAATGAATTTGAATGGTTACTTCATCTATAAAAGAGATTGTTAGTTCTTAATTTGTTAGATCAAATAAATGTATTTAATTTCGTTTGTTTAAGATGTCCGCCATAAACAAAAATACTCTTTTTTTAGACCTTACGGAGAATAAATTTACATATTTTTAAAACTTATTTATGTAGTTTTATATATTGAAAACTTAATGTAATATAATATAATAATAATAAAGAATTAATTGTTTTAAAGATATTAAGATTTAATTTAATATCATAATTACCGTAATGTAATATGTTAAATTTCAATTGTAATGATTATATGTTTTCCTTTTTCGTTTCATTCAAAGTCCATTAAACATTTTTTACGGTAAATGTTTATTGTGGTAATATAATTACATAAAACTGAGATATCAATATTAATTTTTATTACTCGATTTAAATATTTCTTTCAATGCTAAACGGAATCCTTTTACTATTTTTATTACTCTTGTATTACTAAGATATATTAACTAAATTTATTTGAACCTAAGATATGCAGTTTAAAAAAAAATGTGGAAACATATATTATTTTGCATAAAATAAACAAATACATTATATATATTCTGAAAATTTAATCTATGATAGATTAGTTTTTTAGATTTTTATTGTAGATTTAATTTACATTATTTGATTCAAAATTCATCCTAATCAAATATGAAACAAACCAATTGATTTGTTTTGTACAAGTCAAATCCTAATTTAATCCTGGGTGACATTGAACATAATTAAAACCTGAGCACTTAATTACTAAACAATGTTACTACAAGTTATCTTAATTAAAATACTGCCTATGTACACGTTTTATCTGTATAATTACAACACATCTGAAATAAGAGTATAGTTTTAGTATAATCAATTATTACCTTACGTTTTGAAACTTTATTTAATACTACAAATTCAATAATAAATAAAGTTTTAAAACAAATATATTAATTTATAAGTTATATAATCTGGAGTAAAACTAAGTCTTAATCAGCGTATTTGACTATGTTCTGATGAATGAGATCTAAGTTTGAAGTAAAAGTTCTTTCCATGGCATTTCAAAATTCTGTATCTCTTATATATTTTGAAAATAATAAATATGAAAAAAAATTAAATAAAACTTACTACGCAAACGTTTTAAAATTGAAACGTAAAAATGTAAAAAGATTTTAAACGTGTTCAGTTTTTTCACAATTAGTCCTTTATTGTATCCATTACACTTTTAAGTAATAAATTATTATGGCTCTCAATGTTTAATTTGATTTTCGTAAGTGTAATATTTATGCAATTAAAATACTGAATATTCTGTGTATTTTTGCTTTAATTTATTACTCTGTATTACACAGTGCTATATCTTATTTACTTATTTGATATATGTTATACATATTTGAAATGTGGAGCAATCTGGTGAGTATATAGAACAAAATTTCATGTGGAGCTTCACAAGTCTCTCTCCTGGATCCGTTCCTATTAAATAATCAGTATGATGATTTTTCAACTTGTATTCTCGGTTTTGCAGACGACGAAAGGGTCGTGTATTGTTCTATAGATACAGAAATAATAGGAATAATAGTTAATGACGTGTGTGTGCGGATCAAACGATATCTAGATAATAGATGTCTCAAGGTGGCTGAAGATAAAACAGGGGTCACTAACTGATATCTTTTTGTGAATCATAGAATAGAACTAGGAGCAATACTCATTTAATGGTGTTGAACCATTAGTGACATAGTATTGAAATATATGATTGCTAATTTTTTAGATAATGGCAGTGAACGCGTTTAAACTAATAATGAATAATGTAGGCGTAGTTAAAACTAAAGGAAGAAACCTGATTAACGTGGCTCAGATTTTGTAAAGATTGCCGATTTGTTTAGAGGACCTATTAGAAGAATGTTATCGACTGTACATAGATGTATGGCTTTATGAATTATATCCACCTACAGAACGATATCGGAAAGTGTTGGTCTAGTTCTGGCTATTGTTCTACCGCTAGAACTAATGCTAGTAAAAAGAAGAGACATTTATTATATTCTTATTTAGCAATAAATAGAAAATAGTGGGAAATAAAAAAAAAAAAAAAAAAAAAAAACGGGGTAGGTTGGCTGCTAAGGATCAGCTTATTTATATATGGCAGGAGCTTTAGAGTAGTGACATAAAGGGTAGATCGACCCTCCCGCTGGTACTGGGTATCAGGTCTTATTTAAGAAGGAAGCATGGAGGAGTGAACTGAGATCTCACTCAAGCATATCAAGCCATGGATTTCGGAGTGAACAAGGACGGTACAAAATAGCGGATCCACAACCGTGTATGTGTTTCAGACATGAAGTGGATGCTGCGAATGACACATTGTTCAGCTTGATTGATTCGTTAGACTTGTATCGTGGATTCGACTTTGAGAGGCTCGCAGTTCTTCATGTTGAAATATAATTTTGTTTATTATTAAACAGGACAAAGCTCTGTTGTGATCCTATAAAAAATTTAATTGTATCGCTTATGTCAATAATCTCGTAAATCAAATACGGGAAACTCGGGTGTAATTTTCTTTATGTAAATGATGGAGCCTCGTCTGCTCTAAAGGTTAACGCTCTCTCTTCACAAGTGAGAGGTACACGATTCAATAATCGTGGGGAAGTAAATATTTACGCAGTTGATCCAGATTCGTGAGGAAAATTGAGGAGCTATACTTAGTAGCCAACTTTACGTTGCAGAGGCTACTGGGATTTCGTTAACCATTTTACCAACAAAAAAGTCGTCTAGCTTGCCAGAGCTTTTCACGTTCTACATATTTTTTTGCAACTAAAAATTAACACTACTATTATTAGAGGGAAAATGATCATCCGAAAAGTAAAAAATAACTCATTTAGTCTCAGTCTCAAACATTATTTACTATTATATTATTTAATTGCAATACATTCAGATTTTCTTCTGGAAAAAAATTGATAGTAATCATGAAGAAAAAATTACATATTAAATTTTGTGCAATCTTGATCTATTGTCACAACAGGCTATTTAGTTGTGTGTGTTGAGGCGCCATGTTACATAAATAAAATAAATAGTAAACCCAGCTATGTAACTCGCCTAAGTACACCGTTTATGGCGTGTACCCAGGCACCAGAACAGTTGCAAATGATATATTTATTCATTTGAAAACATTAAAGTCTATTAAGGTTAAAGTTCTCGCTTTCGAACTAACTCTGATGAAATAATGTGAAATAGATTTACAACAGTTTTATATTGTAAGTAAAATATCTTTTTAAAGGATTCAATTTAATAGACTTGTTAAATAATTATTTTAAAAATGAATTTTAATATTTTAAATTTATTTGATATAACTATATGACTCTCCAATATACTCAATAAAACTTATGTAAAATATTGACGTTTTTAGAAAAAAAAAATGTTCAATATATACTTTTAGGAGTTTTCGGGTATTGGTCCAATTAAAAGTAAACCGACGATAATTTGAACTTATCAGTGGAAATAGAGACATTTAAACGTGAATATTTTTATGGCCAACAAGGACGGTGTGATCTACATTAGCGTATCTTATGGGTATTCAATTAGCTTCCAGTAGTACCAAGTGCCAAAAACATGTGTTATTCTATAAACGTCTAAGTAAGAAACTATGTAAAACGTTAGTTTAACATTAATTCTTAACATCCGAACTGAATACAATAAACAAAACCCTCACCTCTCTCCTTAACTCTACGGGAAAAGGTCGCTTACTCAATAACTGAAATTGATTTTAGTTTAAAAAAACTAATTTTTGTTTCTAGTTGAACCTAAAATAACACCAACTATGCTATGTTGGTATTTTTCACTGTTATGCTCTAAGTTTAAAACTTTATAACGATATTTGTTTAATACTCTTGATACGTCATGTGTTAGATTTTTACATACAAAAATGACTAATTATCCGATTAAAATATAACCGAAGTAGTTAAAAATTAAATGTTAACGTAAACACACGAACTACCCTGCAGTCATTTATGACGGAGTCTGTGTGAATCAAAGAGGTCTGTGATACAAAGAATAAACCAAAATAGTATATCATAAATATTACTTTTTGTTCAATAGTTGCTGTTCAGATTCACATGTTAATTAACAATTTCAACTTTTTAATAAAATGATAAAGGGTGACTTCACCTCTGTCAATATAAGGTTACTTTTTACTAATTGAATAAGGATGAGAAATATTAGAGGGAATCCTAAGGATTTGATTAAATAGAAAGGAAAGAGACATTTCTCATTTAGTTAGCAGAAAGTGTTTTGGAATTTTCATTTCAAAAGATTAGATGATCCTTTAAAGTTGAAACAAGTTGTCAGAACTACGATCGGTTATTAATAAATATTATTTATTTTTTTCAGTAAAACTTTAAACTACTCTTAAATTTGTATATAGATATAGCTACATTGGAAAAAAACTAACTTATTTCACTAGTGTTGTTTATTAATCTTTATGTTCTTTTTTAAGAAGTTACTTAACAAAAACTAAAAATCGTTATACTTTTTTATTTGTGGAACCCGAAAGAGGGTGGTTTGAATTCCTTGTACAAGGTAGGGCAGACAGATGGAACATAGGTGACGCATACCAAAATGCATCATTCTCCAAACACCCTAGTACCAAACTTCCTCAGCAGCAAGTCCCTTTTACTTTCATGAAAGTGGTTTATTAAAATGATCACCATAACATAATATGTATGTAGGCTCAATAAAGATTATTACATAAATTATATTGTGATATGTAGAATAAAATCTAACAATTATTTGCATTAAGCTGAATATATTTCATAAAATAAAACTGCACGTTTCATATAATGCTATTTGTATTATTAGTTATTCAATGTAAACATAAATTGAAAATTGATATCATGGTATTTTGTCAAGCCCTGTCATGAAAAAATGTTTAATAAATGTCATAACTTTGCATATCACTAATCACGTGATATGTCTCATAAGTTCCATTTCAATTGATGAATTACGAAACATAGATAATTTATGACATTTTGAATAATGAGGATAGGAAAACAATTACGCAGAAACCAAAAAGAAACAAGATTATTTAACGGCTGTGATGACTCTCATTAGACACTAAGGTTATGGTGGCACATTGGTGCGTCATTGTTTTGCAATGATGAAAGAGTTGTTATAAAGAGAAAAAAAAACAAGGTAATACTTAATCATGTGCGTAATTAGTTCCAATATACTTATTATTTTTTAAATTTTTGTAATAGTTTAACACTTAACTCTTTTTTTACATAGGCCTATCATTTTTATCTCATAAAATAATATCCTTTGATTGATTGCAGATTGTAAAACTGCACACAATACCTACTGTTACTAATTATAAGTTAGACGTGATTCCCGAAAAAGTGTTTCATAGCACCATCATTTACCCAACATTGACCAACAAACTTGTTTATGCGGTTGTAAATAGGCAAATATTTAAAAATTGGAAGTAATCGGGTACTTAATTGTTGATCTATACATACGTACATATTTAGTAAAATAATATTTGACTGTGGGTAATCAAAAACAAAATATAAATCCCTTTCTTTTTTTGAAAATAAACAATAGATTGATACGAAGAATTTAGAATGTTAATACATATATGTATTAATTACATTGGAAACAATTAGTTTTCTATTCTTATTACAATTTAAGTTTTTTTGTTTTACAAATAATATTTGTATAATATAATACGAAGAAGAAAGACATCCTCCGGTAGTATTCCATTTTACTCAGAAGAGTAAATCTTAGCAAAGATACAATAACTGCTTCTGCATTGTTATTCTAAGTGATGGCTAGGGATCGCTTCATACTTACGTTAAAAGGGATTTATATTTGTTGTGAAGCAGTTTACATAACAATGTTCGGAATCAATAACTTTCTAAAACAATTAAATTGAAATACCGAAAATATAATTAATTATATTGTTCACGTTTATAATTCCGTACTTATTAACTAATTTAAAATTTAAGAGTTTTGATTTCGATTTCCTCTAAAAAGTGTCCAAATTTGGAACTGTGAAATGTTCACTGATTGCTCGTCAATGTTATCTAACGATACAGGTTTTACTAGTTTTTCCAAGAACGTAGTACGACGGCTCAGTTAAAAAAAAAAAAAAAAAAAAAAAAAAAATCTGGTTAATAGGAATTAATCATTTGTAGAAATCACATATTTAAAATGACCAGAGATACAATATCATAAATATTGAATGGTATGTACATATAAAAAGAAGGAAAATATTTTCATTAGGCTGAAAACTACCAATAGTTATATTGATTTTTTGAATAATATATATTTTTTTTACAATATTCGGCGTTACATACATGTATCTATAGTATAAAATAACGATGTTGGCAATATGACATATATACTGTAGAATGGAACGACCTCAATTAGACTGCAGTTTTATCTCTTTTGGTAAGACACGCTCTTAACCATTACCCTTTCTTCTCAACAGGAACCATCTCTATCATTGTACATGATCTACCTTTTGTTATTCATATTGTACTGTCTTGTCATGATAGAAGGTCTTTCATGTTCACCTTTCAGTAACTCAAGAAATGAAAAGAAATATTTTCCTATAGAAACAATAACTGATGGTAACGAATTTGTTAAATCTTCTTTAATTAATTATTGTATGAAACTTTATTAATCTGGTATTGATATCAGATGCAAATAAATATCACTAAATGTTTCTAATGCTATATACAACAATAAATGCATATAAAATAAATAAGCTATTTTAGAGAAAGAACAATTGAAATCCTACGTTCTAAAATAAATAAATAAAACAATTTATATCTGTTGATACTACGCTGGTATTGTAATAGGTTAATTCCTTTCATTTTCTTTAATCGTCATTTCATTGGCAAGGAATAGTTCGTCAGTATAGCGGTGTCATAATCATATTCCTTTCCCTCAAATAATCCAATAATTGCTTGTGTGGATTTGTCATGAAGTTGCATAACCATATTTTAAAATTCATGGAGTAAATGGTAGTGCCTTTTAAATTAAACTTACAAACTCTCTTTTTAGTAGACGGTTTTTTATTTCAATTAAAAAAAATAAATGTATTCAAAAGGATTCTTCAAAGCGTTTTTAATTTAATTTATATATTACAATTTATTTTATACTGGTTATTAAAAACTTTCTAATACCGTTTTATGACAAAATAAAAACAAAATGGACTATTTAAAGTCAAGTATCAGCCGTAAGAATATTGCGTAGTTATAATTCTTATTTGAATACAAATATATGTGAAGGTACATATTCGTGGTTTCTGCATGAAATATTGTAGGCTCAACTGTGGTTTTGTGCGATATTAGAAGTAGAGCAAGCTACACAATTGTAAAGACGGAATACACGCAAAGAAACGTAGGGGGGGGGGGGGTGCATTTATGAGACAGAGTGATAAAAAGACGAAGGCAAGCTACATCCATGAAATAGTTTTCACATGAGAAATTTCTAAAGAGGTTAGTTTAAATGTAAATACTTTATAGAATAGATATTCCATGTAAAGATACTTCAATCAAGTTCCTGCATTTGAAGATATAAGTATTTACTTAGAAGCAACACAATTATTGGTTTCTTTTCTTTTTTGAAGGTGGATATGACAATTTGGATTATTTCTGCATACTATAAATAATAATTTGCGAAATATCTTTTAAAAAATTCACGTTTTTGTACAAATATAAAATTTAAAGGAATATTATTATTTTTTTACTAAATTAAACAGACAGCGAAATTACATTGTTAACATTAGCATAGATAGTATTCAAGTTGATAGCCTAGCTCTAGCTATCGTGCGAAGAGGTAATAATAAATACATTATAATATGTGCTAAGTGAAACATCCCGTTGTGAGTTTACGTCTGCTAGATGGCTTTTCACCGGGTGGTGTTTTTCAGTAGAAACAATTCTCGACACCATTGGAAATACGTAGGGTATGTTTTAAAAACATTTTTTTTTGTGAAATGTCAGACAAAAAGAAATTAATTTTTAATAATTATGAATTTATAGGCTATAAAAAATTTTGGTAACAAACAATATTTCGATCATTAAAATTATATTTAAATTTAAAATAAATAAATGAAATGTTTTTAAAAACACATATTTATTTTAACCTTTTCAGCTGAAATTCCATAACCGTTGCATTTTACTTGGTAATTTATTGTTGCTAATTCTTATTTTTAAAATTTTGTCCAAATACCTTAACGATTTATAAAACATGTCATATAGCTGTCATATATATATATATTATTTATATCATTTTAGGATTGTTCAATTATTAGGAATAATTTATCTCAATAATAATTTATCTTTACATTAGTACTTTGAAACGAGGTTGGTTCACAAATCGTGCTTATACTGTCATATATTACACGTTTTAATACATTTGGTTTTCAATTTGAAACACTACCACACATTGAAGACATATAGTTTTCTTTCCAATTAAATCTTACTGAGATAAAATAGTTAACATTAGGACGCTTTAAGGCGTAACTTAAGAAGGAAATGTTTTAAAGTCTTAAGTCATTGTCGACAATATTATTCAAGTAAACCTGCTTCTATGTAAGAAGCGATATAACATTATTACAAACTTAAAACTATATATAAAACTCAGCTAAGGTGTAATTACTTTTGTTAAAAGATTTTTATTTTATTGTACCTTGGGCTGTAAATTTAAATCACCCCAACAGTAAAACAGATTATAGTGTATGAAGCACTTGTTCTGTCTTTATAGGAAGAACATTTATTTTATAGCTTTACTGCGTAGTTAAGAAGTCGGTTGCAAGCATAACTTTATTTACTGTTTGGAGAATAGATTGTTTCTATTTACATTTATGTCCCTATAGTGTGTCTGAAGAAAGTTTAATGATTATACAGTTCCAACAATTCACTTCAACTTTTACAACTGAGGAAATGGAATTTGTGCTTTCTCAACGATTGCTACACGGGCTAAATCTCTGCCTGAAGTATAATTTTCTCTTTTTTTCCATGAAGTCTAATATATTAAATGTAGTTATGATAAAAGATTTTTTAAATATCGTAAGTTTTTTTCTAGAATGTTGCGGTCATTTACAGTATTAATATTAACAATTTAAACTCTTCATTTCTTGACAGTATTACTATGGTTAGAGAATAATTTATGTACCGACCAATTTTGAACAAGTGTTTCCCTGAAGATGAGAACTATGGAAAACAGGACATCGAATTTTAAACTACATCTTAATAATTTTTTTCTTCATTCATAATAAAAATTATCACTTAATAATAAAAAACAACATTCCTTTGAAACGACTAAATATCTAATTTTGTTTCAAGCTTGTATATATATATATATATATATATATATATATATATATATATATATATATGTTTTTAATTATAATACACTGGTATATTGTACTTGTCTCCCTTAATAAATACTACAACCAGGTATCTAATTTTATGTTTATCCATTGCCACAAATATCAAGCTTCCCTGTATTAAATAACATTTATAAGAATGTAACGTAAATAATAAACCCAGCTAAGTGAAACTCCCAAATAAACCCATTAAAATATATGGTGCGTAAAGCATCACAACAGACGCAGATGATATATTTATTTCTTGAAAAATATTAAAGTCTGTTAAGGTTAAATGATACAACACTCGCTTTGGCACAAAGTCAGACAAAATAATTTGAAGTTTATAAATAACAGTTTTATAGTGTGACCGATGCATTTTTAAACGGACGAATTCATTGTAAAGTCCTTTGGATGATGCGTTTTAAAAGTGGGTTCTCAATAATATAAAAATATTTGATACGCCCATATGACCTTTACAAAGTATTTTCGAAAAATCGATGTCAAATAAATTATGAATTATAATAAATTATTTTAACTGTATAAATGATTGTTTTATGGGTTTCGGTAAGTTCTTATTATCACTCATGTAGTAATTGTTTTAATCACATACTTTTTAATATGAAAAATCACATATTAAAATAACTTGTACCTATTCCATGTACTATAAGAACATCATTCCTAATTTGAATAACAAACACACTAACATACAGATAATATGTCAAATGTTGGAATTTAAATAGGACCTCACTTTGCACGGTCAATGAAATCTCTTATCACTTTTCATCTTTACCGTGTATTTGGTACGTTTAAAGTTTGGCGTCTTATTATCACACTCATTTCAATATATCATCACGGTTGGTAGACGTGTTTGGA
This sequence comes from Aphrophora alni, assembly GCA_963513935.1. NCBI lineage: Eukaryota > Metazoa > Arthropoda > Insecta > Hemiptera > Aphrophoridae > Aphrophora > Aphrophora alni. Next base: position 109,051,303 of record OY740768.1, on the reverse strand, counting down.
CAAACCAACTTGACAAACACCCCCCACACCCCCCCACAAACACACACACACACATAAACACACATACACACACACACACACACACACACACACACACACACACACACACACACACACACACACACACACACACACACACACACACAAACATAGATCGAATAACTCATTTATGCTAAATTAGTTTGTAAACAAGTAATTTGACACTTAAGGATGTTCCAAAACACACATTATTCGTATTTGTTACATGTAAATATTTAGTCACTCAATTTCGTAATCATTATTAGAGTATTTACAATTTAGAAGTTCTCGTTATTGCTCTCTCCTTCACGGAAAAGCTGATACAAGGGAGTACGAATCTATCAACGATTATACTTTTAGGAGTAATTTGTCAACACTTTAACTCACACTATAGTGGTTTACGTGGGTGTATGTTATTTGTAAACTATTTATTGGTCGTAATTGACCTATTTTACTTGATTTGTAATACAGTCTTAGTTTTATGAATCTATTCACAATTTTGTTAACCAAAAATAAAATTAACTCAGGCAAACGTTATAATGGTTATGGGATTAGAAGGAATATGTAACTGAGCATCTCAGGGGTAGTGAAATGGGGGTACAATAGAGGTCTCAGTGCTGTGATCACCCCTCTATACAATACAATACAACATTGATAAAATAACTTTTTCTTTATGTTATCAGAGTATTAAAATGTGCTCTTTCAGTATGAATGAATACAAATTATAAACTGAAACTATTTACAGGCGAAAAGATGACATTATTAAGAAAATAACTATAATGTTTGTAATATTTATTCTGCTTACAAATATTAAACTAAACAAACTCATAGGTTTTTTTAATTTATAACATTAAAAATATAATATAACTTCTGTTGTAAGTTTATTTGTATATTATGATAAAAGGAATTTAGTGGTTTTTATTTCCCTATTTCCTTTCGAACTACTATTTTAAATTGGTTTACATACCTTGTGATAAGTAGTTCAATTTCTTATTTATTGCTAGTAACTATTGGGTAATTGATTACGTTCTAATGACATAATCTGACAATCTCCTGTTTGAACTTGGATCTTATAGGTTGTCAAATGTTCCATTGCATATCTTGTGTAATAGATACAGTTTGGGACAAATTGAAGTTTATCATTTAAACCCTATTATCTGAAATCAATGTACAAATAGGACATAGATTATCAAAGAAGAAAAGCAGACTAGGTAAGAAATAAATAATCTTCCAATCAAACATAAACATATAGAAAACAACAAATATAACATGAATTCCCCCCCCCCCATTAAGAATATAACTGAGATTGAGGTCAATGAACTTGAAATTGATTTACCTTAAAAAGTTCTAAAACAAAACCTAGTTCCATAACAAGATGACCTTCTGTCGACTCTTAACGCCGCAGTGGGGGCTATCAAATGTTTATCTGCAAAATATCAGAATAGCATCAGATGTAAAATTAATAAACCATGTCAAAGTTGAATATAATAATTATGATAAAGCACTAACAATAAAAAATTACAAATTTAATAAAAACAAAATTAATAAAAAACAATGTAGTTATTACAAAGGCTGATAAAGACAATTCCCTAGTCATAATAGACAGAAGTATTCATAAATCAAAAACCCACAAATTATTTAGTAAAAATAATATCCATAAAATTAACAAGGATCCAGGAAACAATTTTCTCATATCCATAAAATCAACAGTTCCGGAACTCCAAGGTCTTCCTAAAAACACAAAACAAATATCCCAATCACACCAATAGTAAATTTTATAAACGCATCTTCCTACAAATTATCACAATTTTTTAAAACACTAAGTAAAAAAGAAATAACCTTTAAACCGAATCATAGTTTAAAAAATAGCCAAGAATTAATATCTAAAATAGATAAAATACAATTCAAACCGAAATCCATTCTGGCATCTTTTGACATAACTAACCTCCTCACCAATGTCCCAATTAACGAAAAAAATTCAAACAATAAAGGACAACCTAAGAAATAACATAAAACTCGACGACAATTCATTACAGAAATAAAGAAGATCTTTTACACCTCTACATTGAACTAAACTATTTCTTCTTTTATGATGATATTTACTTTAAAAAAATAAATTCTTAGCTAAGAGCTCTTCTCTGTCTCGTATTCTGGTCGTAATATTGTTAAATAAAATAGAAAACGATTATAAAATGAACTGTAAAAACCAACTCAACAAAAAATTATACGCTACCATAGATACGTAGATCACATTGCCTTCATGTTCAATGACACCAGAAGACAGAATAGCAAGTTCATATCTCAATAATATCCACTCATCACTAAAATGTGCCTCATAATAGGAGTAATCAATAGTTCAAACTAACTTATCCTCACCATCACTAAAACGGATGGTAAACAATAGTTCAAGATTTATAGAAAACCAACACAGATTGATCATACCATACTTGCAATATCGAACTACCCACAACTACACAAACGTACAGCTTACAATAACTCCATTAATGAAGTATTAACAGTACCCATGAAATTGCCGACTTCAGAAAAGCATTCATGGCTATATATAAAAAAAAAAAGGTTGCAGCTAGTGGATATAAACCTCTTTGGTAGTTAAATGTATTCACAAATAGATATATAAATAAATAACAAAGCAAATAAACAAATTGATTAATCGGGACAAATTTATTACTATAGAATATAACCACTATTTACAACAACAAATAAAACTATAAAAAACCATTATACACAAAGCGCATCCTACATCCACAATCTCAACCAAGCTCCCAACAGAACAAAACAAATCCAAGACCAATACACATGGAGCGATATCTATAGAATATCTTGTAATGTCTGTAACTAAGTATATTATAGGAGAGACGGGAAGGACGTTCAGAGTAAGATATAAAGAACAGCCCCCACACATAAACAACTTAAACCCCACCTCAACTTATGCTGAATACTTAATAAACACCAAAAACATATACGCCAATATAGGGAACAACTTGGACAATGTACACTTAACAACTTAAACACTCAGTGAATAAAAGAAGAATAATGAACATCTTGAAAGAATATGTCATTTACAAACAATGGGAAGGATACCCTTTTAAATTATAAACATCAATTTGCTTCAACCTGTATCTATGGAACAATATATGCAATGGATAAATTTGACAACCAAATTAGATATTAGATTGGTCTAATAAGAAAAAGTCCCAACAGGACATTCTCAGAATATGTAAACGGAACCTATCCAGTTGCCAAATTATACTGGGAGGGCAATGATGTTACCACGTCAAGGAATTAATTTTTATTTAATATTAACAAATACCAATATGGTGTGCCATTTCATATGTGTATGTGTGTATATATCCGTGTAGTGAATGTTTTTGTGTGTTAAGTGTGCCCGCTTGAGGATGCCTCCTATAAACGAAACAGCTGTAGCAATAAATAAGAAAGCAATGGAACTACTTTTGACAAGTTATGTAAATCAATTTTAGTAGTTTTTTAATTATTTTATCTCTTACTGTATTCTGTTTAACGAATCACATAAAACTAAATTAACATAGTTGCAATTTTTCAGCCACGGTTCCACAAGGAAATCGTTGAAATTCCTTATGGAAGAGACATGTTGTATATCGATGTTGCATACCGACCATTCCAAGGTGTGTTGTGTTTTTCAAAACAATTTAGTTCCAGAATACCTGAAACACAATGATCTTTATTTATTATTGGTACATAAAATTATCAGATATAACTTAACATTTGTAAATTTAATATTAATAATAATAATTATTACTATTTTAAAAGGTATTGGTAAAATTTAATTATCAGCTTTTTAAAGTAAAATTATATGAACTCTACTGAAATATTAATCTAAAATGAAATTTTACGTTGCATTGTACAGTATTTCGGTAATAATCTCAGTTTTATTAAAACCAAGTTAAAGTGCAACTTATGGAATTTATACTGTTCTAACATGAAATAAAGGTTGCTCGGGATGTAAAGAAAATGGTTTTGTAAATGTTGCTTTAGGCACGTTTATATTTTGTCATATATAGTACTTCTTTGTTTTTTTTTAGCTTTTGAGATATTTATATTTGTTGCTGTTCATCTTTCCAGCGGTATTTTAGGATTGGCTACCTGTCCTATTTATTTTTAAGAAACGTAGTGCAGGTAATCCTTGACTTAAGTGTGATGGCAAATTGCACAGGTACTCAAATTGTGGTAAGTCAAACGGTTATACGTATAGACTAACTGTGTAAACAATTTTTCATGAAACACGTTTTTATTGATTTCAAACATTGATATTGAAATTGCACTTCTTCAATTTTTTAAATATTATTTGCCTGTCTATCTCTTTTTTCAATTAAATTAAAAAAGAAGTGATTATCTGATTTATCGTATCATTGCAGTACGATGTATATATTTATGAAATTAAAATATTGAAATTCCAAATGTTTATTTATATTGAGTATTTGAAAACGCATATAAAATGTAAAATGATAATGGTAGTTATTTTTTAATAACACATCATTCACTGTTAGCGAAGTTTGACGAAACATCTTTTCGCTTTTGATTTAACTAACTCGTTCTACCCTGACTCTCATTATATTCAGAAAAGTGATGTACATTATAGATACTTTGTATTTGTTTTTAATTTCAGTATTTGTTTGCTCATGCAAGATATATTTTTCCTCTCTTTTGTCGTTTAAAAATTTTATAACTTTGTATAAAAATATATAGTGATATTATTCTATACAAAATGATAATGTGTATAAAATAAGTTATATCAATAATTACGCGCAACCATCAAGTAAAGCTGCATTTAAATTATATATATATATATATATATATATATATATCTTTTAAATGAGCAGACATCTACTTTTTGAAAACCTTACATAAATAAATACTATTTAAAAGTTTGCATAAATTTACATATACCGATTGTTAAAATGTCCCGGGTTGGTTAAGAAACTTTTAAAAGCTCAAATTCTAGAAATGTTTTTGTAAATAATACAATATTTTGGCATCATAAGATAAATTCAATTCTAACACAAAATGAGGTTTATGAGGGGTAACTCAAAACTTTCAAATTTAAAACCCATCGAATAATACCCCAAAAATCTTATTTAATCGGATAAAACCGTGCAAACTTAGTGACGCAATTAAAAATGGAGAAATGTAAAATATTCAAAATTGGTATTATATTTTATAATATTATTAAAGTTATGAAAAAATAAATGTTGAGCTTAAGTTAAAATTTTATTTTTAATACAACTTCCTGTTCAAACTTGAATAACATTACAGTAGTCTAACATATTTGCTTTTATAATTTTGTCTCCTTATGGTATTTCTTAGGCTATATTATGAAGTAAATTGGATTAAAAAAATATTTGACAGTCTGCCATTCTGTATTGTATTAGGATAGTTATTTTCTGCAAATAAGACCTTTAAATGTTGAATTACTCGATCGCCTAAAAACTCCATTTTGTGTCGGATTTAATTTATCATATAGTGCCAATAAATGTGTGTTTACACCCACAAATACATACAATTCTTGAGCTCTTTACCTTTTAAAGTTTTTAAATCCTGGTATATTATATAACATGAACTAATAAACTTATTTTGAGGGTGAAAAATAACAATCTAAAATATTATTAGAAGACCATTTGAATTTATGTACATCCATCTTTGATAACTATATACATTTTTTACTATGTTAATTTTGAACATAACATAGTAATGTTAATTTGTCCATGCGTCTACAAAGCTAAGATTTGAAAATGTTGAAATGTATATTGGTAAATGTCTACATCTTGTAAAAATATATTATATATATATATATTTTTTACCAATGGATTATTATACTTTAAAAACAAAAGTGACATAAGTTTTTCAAACAAAGTTGTCATAAGTATCAAAATCCTGATGAAGGCACAGAGATCATTTCCATAGTTACAGAGTTGAAGTGAATTATTGGAACTGTGGGGCCATTAAATATTCTTCAGACAGACTATAGGATATAAATGTAAAAAAAACAATCTATTCTGTAAACAGTAAATAAAGTAATGTTTACAACTGACTCCTTAACTACGCAGTAAAGTTATAAAATAAATGTTCTTACCATAAAGACAGAACAACTACTCAATAATCTATAATCGGTTGTACTGTAGGGGCGATTTATGTTTACAACCCAAATAAAGGAAAGTAAATATATAATAACAAAAGTAAATTAGCTCACACTTAAAGGTTATTATATTGTTAAGTCATAGAGATGGATTTTAAGTCTAGTTCTCTACTGTAATCTATTTATCCTTCTTGCATTTTTAATTGTAATTCAGCGTGGAGAAGGTTTACTGGAATGAAATTGTCAACAGACTGTCTTAAAACAAGAGACCTTCTTCCAAAATCTACTTTCATCGACTCCTTTTTAGATTATGCTCAAAGTAACTCAAAGCAGTCGTTTACTATTTTATCCCAGTAACAATGAATTCCTAGGATCAACTTAAATATGTTACTAGTTGTAACGACGATCTGGCTGCACAAATTTTAAACAAAAGTACAAATAATTGTAATCATAATATACAAACAATAGCTAGCATCAATAATTGCGACTATAAAGAACATGAAATATTATATGTAATGAAGAATCATTTATTAAGTCCAGCCGATAATTTGAAAACAAACCATCACTACACCCATTATGAAAAACCTAATAATGTAGATCTCCTTTTATTAATTTTGTATATTCCAATATTTTATTGAAATATCGATTCCTGTCTTACAAGTACTGCCTAGTTAAGACTGTTTACATATAATTTACCATCATCAGTAACATTTGTGTAAATTTGAAAAGAAAACGTACCAATAAGAGAATATGAAACAGTATCAAATAATCAAGACGATGTAATCGTTAAAAATCGTCTTAATATCTAAATAATGTGATGCCAGATAAATAGTCAAGATTCACTTTAAAAAGTTAATTTAATCAACTAAATAAATTACAGGAGATACCTTGAAGAATTACAAACTACAACAGTCAAATATTACTCCGTTCTCAAAGGAATGTAATTTAAATAAAATTGTAACTCCAAATACATAATAATACAGGATATTTCAAAAATAACTTTATAACATTAAAATCATGCAGACAAATACTGATCAGTCAACGTGTCTTTTACACTAAACACACAAAGTTTGACTCACGTAGTGTTATAATATCAATTAATAATAGTAACAAGAAGCTCCGTCAATATATCAGTTAAAAATGAATACTTTCACTCGTGCTGAACTTGATCGTTGAGAGATTTAAAAATGTTACACGCGGAAATAGGAATTAGGAAATATTTTAAAAATGACGGTTGATCAACTACCGACCAAGTTGATACGTTATTATAGATTTCATATCAAGCCAAGATAACACTGATTATATAATATTATAAATATAAAAGAAGATTATTTCACAATCAAGATGACACTAACAACGTCCCTTGAGATTGAGAAGATGAAATATAGCGTGTCGTACTTGATAAGGAGTCAGCCATTTTGTGTCAGTCTTTTTCTAATAAAACTTGCAACGAGCCACTCCATCACTGGGAGTTTATACGCCGATTTTGCAAAGTAGAAATCGACCAAGCCACTGGAAGTTTAGGCTTTTTATGCAATCTAGCCTGGCTTGATTGATTTCCGTCAACTCACTCAGTATCCCGAGATCGTTGGAAACCTCCTATTTGTTTTAAATACTTCCAGTTATTATATTTATAATTACGTGACTCACGTACTAGCTCAGTTATTTAAAAATTACACTCCCCTCAGAGCCGTGAAGTTCACTGGTTATTTTTTTAATGCAATTTACTATCGATAACATACATAAGTTATCCTCAGAAATTGGTATATTTTAATTCAAATTTAATGTTAATAAAAATTCTGTAATTACTTAGCTTTGATCAAAATTTAGAGGTATTGCAAAAATTTACTCTCACTAATTATATGGAAAACTATTTCTGCCTTGTTATTCAGGTTCAACACAATAATAAATTCTGCAATGGAATTAATAAAATCAATATAATTTTTTCTTCTTTCAATCTTTAAATGAACAACGAAAACACATAAAATATTGACAAATTCAATTTTGGATTATCCAAATCTTGATAATCTTACTTTAAACATACATATATGAAATGAAATAAAACTTATCCTTAAATACATAAAATATATTAAATTGTAAGGCAGAATAAATTATGTAAAATTAAAGGTTATTTCCACAGTGAGTAATAAATAATAAAAATGACAAATTAAATGAATTATTATGCGTTAAAATATTAGGATTAAAAATGTTATTTAATTTAAAAAATTTAATTCCTTTTTATTTAGTTTGATATTAAAAATATAAAAAGTTTAAATAAAAATTTGAAAAATATTTCCAGCTCAGATTTTAAACTAATTCCTAAAGTCTTGGCAATCGAATTATACGGGAAAAAACTCACAATTTGAGGTGTTTCGAACCTTGTTGAAGTGATGTCGGTATTAGCCTGGATGTGTTGATCTCTCTAGGAATCCCTTCTTGCTGGTCCTGTATATTAATGATATCGGAATTCGCTAAGTTAGCTGCTCATTACCCTGGAGGATTAGCCTGGTCTGTTGCCTTCAGATCCCGTCCTGGTTCCCTGGTCCAGCTACTGCATTCCCTCGATCCTTCCCTCGTGGTTTGAACTTTTTTATAGTAAAAAAAACAACTTTTTAAAAAAATATTTATGTCAAAAATTTTTATGAAGCTGTTGGAGCTCGTGCGCTCTCGTATCAATGCAAGGCTAGGACTCTTCGCCGTCGCTGAACTTGTGGACTTTGGTTGTACCCAATCGTTCTAGACTTGTACAAACACTTTGAATACGACTAACATCCACTAACATTTCCTAATTTTTATAAAAATTACGATTTTTACAAAAATCGGAAATTTTTCAATTTTGTAACCGTTAATCCGTTGCAAACTTATCACCAAAGTTTTAGTTTTAAAGATATATATATATATATATATATATATATATATATATATATATATATATATATGTGTGTGTGTGTGTGTGAGAGAGAGAGAGAGAGAGAGAGAGAGAGAGAGAGTGTGTGTGTAAACATTATTATCCTGTACCTGTGAAACTCCCTTCTGTATTGACATTTATTCTACAAAATCTAATTCAACGATAAAACGTGAAATATTTAATGCATTTTGTGTTTATTATTTCTAATATATATATATATATATATATATATATATATATATACTTTTTTAATCACATATGCAAAATTAAATGATCCTTGCGTTAACTAATTTAATCCTTGGTGACAATTAACATAATTAAAACCTGAGCACTTTTAATCAAGTTATCTTAATTAAAATACTGCCTATGATATTGTTTCATATCTTTAATTTCAAAATTGCAGTATATTTTTTGTATAATGAATTATTTCTTGCCGATTTAAAACTTCATTTAATACAATAAATAAAATTCAAAAGTTTTAAAATCAATTATTTTGTCGCCAACGTTAACATTATAAAATTGATTAACAATAAGTCTAAATAATGCATAATATGCATTATTATGGTTACTTTGTATTAATTTAAGGATTTATATTTGTTCTGATGAACGAGATCTAAATATGAAGGAAAATTTCCAACAAAATATTTCAATATTCCCTATTTGTGATGCTGTAGATGTAGTAGTCATAGGAATGAGAGTTAATGATGAGTTGGCGCGGAGATGATAGACGTCTCAAGATGGCTGTAAATAAACAGATATTGCTTTATGAAATAAAAAAGAGAGCTAGAAGGAAAACACGTTCAATATCGTTGTATCATCAGTTAGTTAGGTAAATAATATTATCGCTTAAATATGGCGGCAGGCAAGTGGTTACAACTGGAGACTAATGATAACAAATATTGGCCTCCTGAAACAAAAAGAAGAATCGATATCAATATGATTCAGTATTTGTATAGAGTGGTGATTTTACAGGAGAACCTGTTATAAAGTTTCGTTAGGAGAAAGTTATCGACTGTATGTAGGCGTTAAGGATTATATCCGCATACAGAACGATATCGGAGTTCATCTCTAGTTCTGGCTAGCTTTCTGCCACTAGACTTATTACCGTTAGAAAAATGAGGCATCTTAAAATCTTTTTTAACAAGCTATAAAGAATAGGGAGTAAGAGCGAGGTTGACTGCTCGGTAGCTGCTTATTGATAAACGATGAGACTCTTATAGCAGTGATAGAAAGGGAAGATGGACCCTAAATCTGTTTTTGGATATTAGGACATGGTTGAAAGAAGCGTCGAGGAGTGAACTAATTGCTGGCACTCACTCATTATCTGGCAATAGATTTTTGGAACGTACCTGAGAGATTCAAAATAGTGGATATACCATCGTGTATATATTGCACGCATGTAGTGGATGTCGCGCCTTGTTCAGCTTGTTTCCCTTGCTATGATCTTATATTGTAATTGGCTCTTAGAGCCTCCCAGGTTTTATAGAAATTATATTTAGTTTATTACTATACAGAACATAGCGCATAGTGTCACAGCAGCGCTATGTTCTGTATAGTAATAAACTAAATATAATTTCTATAAAACCTGGGAGGCTCTAAGAGCCAATTACAATATAAGATCATAGCAAGGGAAACAAGCTGAACAAGGCGCGACATCCACTACATGCGTGCAATATATACACGATGGTATATCCACTATTTTGAATCTCTCAGGTACGTTCCAAAAATCTATTGCCAGATAATGAGTGAGTGCCAGCAATTAGTTCACTCCTCGACGCTTCTTTCAACCATGTCCTAATATCCAAAAACAGATTTAGGGTCCATCTTCCCTTTCTATCACTGCTATAACAGTCTCATCGTTTATCAATAAGCAGCTACCGAGCAGTCAACCTCGCTCTTACTCCCTATTCTTTATAGCTTGTTAAAAAAGATTTTAAGATGCCTCATTTTTCTAACGGTAATAAGTCTAGTGGCAGAACGCTAGCCAGAACTAGAGATGAACTCCGATATCGTTCTGTATGCGGATATAATCCTTAACGCCTACATACAGTCGATAACTTTCTCCTAACGAAACTTTATAACAGGTTCTCCTGTAAAATCACCACTCTATACAAATACTGAATCATATTGATATCGATTCTTCTTTTTGTTTCAGGAGGCCAATATTTGTTATCATTAGTCTCCAGTTGTAACCACTTGCCTGCCGCCATATTTAAGCGATAATATTATTTACCTAACTAACTGATGATTCAACGATATTGAACGTGTTTTCCTTCTAGCTCTCTTTTTTATTTCATAAAGCAATATCTGTTTATTTACAGCCATCTTGAGACGTCTATCATCTCCGCGCCAACTCATCATTAACTCTCATTCCTATGACTACTACATCTACAGCATCACAAATAGGGAATATTGAAATATTTTGTTGGAAATTTTCCTTCATATTTAGATCTCGTTCATCAGAACAAATATAAATCCTTAAATTAATACAAAGTAACCATAATAATGCATATTATGCATTATTTAGACTTATTGTTAATCAATTTTATAATGTTAACGTTGGCGACAAAATAATTGATTTTAAAACTTTTGAATTTTATTTATTGTATTAAATGAAGTTTTAAATCGGCAAGAAATAATTCATTATACAAAAAATATACTGCAATTTTGAAATTAAAGATATGAAACAATATCATAGGCAGTATTTTAATTAAGATAACTTGATTAAAAGTGCTCAGGTTTTAATTATGTTAATTGTCACCAAGGATTAAATTAGTTAACGCAAGGATCATTTAATTTTGCATATGTGATTAAAAAAGTATATATATATATATATATATATATATATATATATATATATATATATATTAGAAATAATAAACACAAAATGCATTAAATATTTCACGTTTTATCGTTGAATTAGATTTTGTAGAATAAATGTCAATACAGAAGGGAGTTTCACAGGTACAGGATAATAATGTTTACACACACTCTCTCTCTCTCTCTCTCTCTCTCTCTCTCACACACACACACACACACACACATATATATATATATATATATGTATATATATATATATATATATATATATATATATATATCTTTAAAACTAAAACTTTGGTGATAAGTTTGCAACGGATTAACGGTTACAAAATTGAAAAATTTCCGATTTTTGTAAAAATCGTAATTTTTATAAAAATTAGGAAATGTTAGTGGATGTTAGTCGTATTCAAAGTGTTTGTACAAGTCTAGAACGATTGGGTACAACCAAAGTCCACAAGTTCAGCGACGGCGAAGAGTCCTAGCCTTGCATTGATACGAGAGCGCACGAGCTCCAACAGCTTCATAAAAATTTTTGACATAAATATTTTTTTAAAAAGTTGTTTTTTTTACTATAAAAAAGTTCAAACCACGAGGGAAGGATCGAGGGAATGCAGTAGCTGGACCAGGGAACCAGGACGGGATCTGAAGGCAACAGACCAGGCTAATCCTCCAGGGTAATGAGCAGCTAACTTAGCGAATTCCGATATCATTAATATACAGGACCAGCAAGAAGGGATTCCTAGAGAGATCAACACATCCAGGCTAATACCGACATCACTTCAACAAGGTTCGAAACACCTCAAATTGTGAGTTTTTTCCCGTATAATTCGATTGCCAAGACTTTAGGAATTAGTTTAAAATCTGAGCTGGAAATATTTTTCAAATTTTTATTTAAACTTTTTATATTTTTAATATCAAACTAAATAAAAAGGAATTAAATTTTTTAAATTAAATAACATTTTTAATCCTAATATTTTAACGCATAATAATTCATTTAATTTGTCATTTTTATTATTTATTACTCACTGTGGAAATAACCTTTAATTTTACATAATTTATTCTGCCTTACAATTTAATATATTTTATGTATTTAAGGATAAGTTTTATTTCATTTCATATATGTATGTTTAAAGTAAGATTATCAAGATTTGGATAATCCAAAATTGAATTTGTCAATATTTTATGTGTTTTCGTTGTTCATTTAAAGATTGAAAGAAGAAAAAATTATATTGATTTTATTAATTCCATTGCAGAATTTATTATTGTGTTGAACCTGAATAACAAGGCAGAAATAGTTTTCCATATAATTAGTGAGAGTAAATTTTTGCAATACCTCTAAATTTTGATCAAAGCTAAGTAATTACAGAATTTTTATTAACATTAAATTTGAATTAAAATATACCAATTTCTGAGGATAACTTATGTATGTTATCGATAGTAAATTGCATTAAAAAAATAACCAGTGAACTTCACGGCTCTGAGGGGAGTGTAATTTTTAAATAACTGAGCTAGTACGTGAGTCACGTAATTATAAATATAATAACTGGAAGTATTTAAAACAAATAGGAGGTTTCCAACGATCTCGGGATACTGAGTGAGTTGACGGAAATCAATCAAGCCAGGCTAGATTGCATAAAAAGCCTAAACTTCCAGTGGCTTGGTCGATTTCTACTTTGCAAAATCGGCGTATAAACTCCCAGTGATGGAGTGGCTCGTTGCAAGTTTTATTAGAAAAAGACTGACACAAAATGGCTGACTCCTTATCAAGTACGACACGCTATATTTCATCTTCTCAATCTCAAGGGACGTTGTTAGTGTCATCTTGATTGTGAAATAATCTTCTTTTATATTTATAATATTATATAATCAGTGTTATCTTGGCTTGATATGAAATCTATAATAACGTATCAACTTGGTCGGTAGTTGATCAACCGTCATTTTTAAAATATTTCCTAATTCCTATTTCCGCGTGTAACATTTTTAAATCTCTCAACGATCAAGTTCAGCACGAGTGAAAGTATTCATTTTTAACTGATATATTGACGGAGCTTCTTGTTACTATTATTAATTGATATTATAACACTACGTGAGTCAAACTTTGTGTGTTTAGTGTAAAAGACACGTTGACTGATCAGTATTTGTCTGCATGATTTTAATGTTATAAAGTTATTTTTGAAATATCCTGTATTATTATGTATTTGGAGTTACAATTTTATTTAAATTACATTCCTTTGAGAACGGAGTAATATTTGACTGTTGTAGTTTGTAATTCTTCAAGGTATCTCCTGTAATTTATTTAGTTGATTAAATTAACTTTTTAAAGTGAATCTTGACTATTTATCTGGCATCACATTATTTAGATATTAAGACGATTTTTAACGATTACATCGTCTTGATTATTTGATACTGTTTCATATTCTCTTATTGGTACGTTTTCTTTTCAAATTTACACAAATGTTACTGATGATGGTAAATTATATGTAAACAGTCTTAACTAGGCAGTACTTGTAAGACAGGAATCGATATTTCAATAAAATATTGGAATATACAAAATTAATAAAAGGAGATCTACATTATTAGGTTTTTCATAATGGGTGTAGTGATGGTTTGTTTTCAAATTATCGGCTGGACTTAATAAATGATTCTTCATTACATATAATATTTCATGTTCTTTATAGTCGCAATTATTGATGCTAGCTATTGTTTGTATATTATGATTACAATTATTTGTACTTTTGTTTAAAATTTGTGCAGCCAGATCGTCGTTACAACTAGTAACATATTTAAGTTGATCCTAGGAATTCATTGTTACTGGGATAAAATAGTAAACGACTGCTTTGAGTTACTTTGAGCATAATCTAAAAAGGAGTCGATGAAAGTAGATTTTGGAAGAAGGTCTCTTGTTTTAAGACAGTCTGTTGACAATTTCATTCCAGTAAACCTTCTCCACGCTGAATTACAATTAAAAATGCAAGAAGGATAAATAGATTACAGTAGAGAACTAGACTTAAAATCCATCTCTATGACTTAACAATATAATAACCTTTAAGTGTGAGCTAATTTACTTTTGTTATTATATATTTACTTTCCTTTATTTGGGTTGTAAACATAAATCGCCCCTACAGTACAACCGATTATAGATTATTGAGTAGTTGTTCTGTCTTTATGGTAAGAACATTTATTTTATAACTTTACTGCGTAGTTAAGGAGTCAGTTGTAAACATTACTTTATTTACTGTTTACAGAATAGATTGTTTTTTTTACATTTATATCCTATAGTCTGTCTGAAGAATATTTAATGGCCCCACAGTTCCAATAATTCACTTCAACTCTGTAACTATGGAAATGATCTCTGTGCCTTCATCAGGATTTTGATACTTATGACAACTTTGTTTGAAAAACTTATGTCACTTTTGTTTTTAAAGTATAATAATCCATTGGTAAAAAATATATATATATATAATATATTTTTACAAGATGTAGACATTTACCAATATACATTTCAACATTTTCAAATCTTAGCTTTGTAGACGCATGGACAAATTAACATTACTATGTTATGTTCAAAATTAACATAGTAAAAAATGTATATAGTTATCAAAGATGGATGTACATAAATTCAAATGGTCTTCTAATAATATTTTAGATTGTTATTTTTCACCCTCAAAATAAGTTTATTAGTTCATGTTATATAATATACCAGGATTTAAAAACTTTAAAAGGTAAAGAGCTCAAGAATTGTATGTATTTGTGGGTGTAAACACACATTTATTGGCACTATATGATAAATTAAATCCGACACAAAATGGAGTTTTTAGGCGATCGAGTAATTCAACATTTAAAGGTCTTATTTGCAGAAAATAACTATCCTAATACAATACAGAATGGCAGACTGTCAAATATTTTTTTAATCCAATTTACTTCATAATATAGCCTAAGAAATACCATAAGGAGACAAAATTATAAAAGCAAATATGTTAGACTACTGTAATGTTATTCAAGTTTGAACAGGAAGTTGTATTAAAAATAAAATTTTAACTTAAGCTCAACATTTATTTTTTCATAACTTTAATAATATTATAAAATATAATACCAATTTTGAATATTTTACATTTCTCCATTTTTAATTGCGTCACTAAGTTTGCACGGTTTTATCCGATTAAATAAGATTTTTGGGGTATTATTCGATGGGTTTTAAATTTGAAAGTTTTGAGTTACCCCTCATAAACCTCATTTTGTGTTAGAATTGAATTTATCTTATGATGCCAAAATATTGTATTATTTACAAAAACATTTCTAGAATTTGAGCTTTTAAAAGTTTCTTAACCAACCCGGGACATTTTAACAATCGGTATATGTAAATTTATGCAAACTTTTAAATAGTATTTATTTATGTAAGGTTTTCAAAAAGTAGATGTCTGCTCATTTAAAAGATATATATATATATATATATATAATTTAAATGCAGCTTTACTTGATGGTTGCGCGTAATTATTGATATAACTTATTTTATACACATTATCATTTTGTATAGAATAATATCACTATATATTTTTATACAAAGTTATAAAATTTTTAAACGACAAAAGAGAGGAAAAATATATCTTGCATGAGCAAACAAATACTGAAATTAAAAACAAATACAAAGTATCTATAATGTACATCACTTTTCTGAATATAATGAGAGTCAGGGTAGAACGAGTTAGTTAAATCAAAAGCGAAAAGATGTTTCGTCAAACTTCGCTAACAGTGAATGATGTGTTATTAAAAAATAACTACCATTATCATTTTACATTTTATATGCGTTTTCAAATACTCAATATAAATAAACATTTGGAATTTCAATATTTTAATTTCATAAATATATACATCGTACTGCAATGATACGATAAATCAGATAATCACTTCTTTTTTAATTTAATTGAAAAAAGAGATAGACAGGCAAATAATATTTAAAAAATTGAAGAAGTGCAATTTCAATATCAATGTTTGAAATCAATAAAAACGTGTTTCATGAAAAATTGTTTACACAGTTAGTCTATACGTATAACCGTTTGACTTACCACAATTTGAGTACCTGTGCAATTTGCCATCACACTTAAGTCAAGGATTACCTGCACTACGTTTCTTAAAAATAAATAGGACAGGTAGCCAATCCTAAAATACCGCTGGAAAGATGAACAGCAACAAATATAAATATCTCAAAAGCTAAAAAAAAACAAAGAAGTACTATATATGACAAAATATAAACGTGCCTAAAGCAACATTTACAAAACCATTTTCTTTACATCCCGAGCAACCTTTATTTCATGTTAGAACAGTATAAATTCCATAAGTTGCACTTTAACTTGGTTTTAATAAAACTGAGATTATTACCGAAATACTGTACAATGCAACGTAAAATTTCATTTTAGATTAATATTTCAGTAGAGTTCATATAATTTTACTTTAAAAAGCTGATAATTAAATTTTACCAATACCTTTTAAAATAGTAATAATTATTATTATTAATATTAAATTTACAAATGTTAAGTTATATCTGATAATTTTATGTACCAATAATAAATAAAGATCATTGTGTTTCAGGTATTCTGGAACTAAATTGTTTTGAAAAACACAACACACCTTGGAATGGTCGGTATGCAACATCGATATACAACATGTCTCTTCCATAAGGAATTTCAACGATTTCCTTGTGGAACCGTGGCTGAAAAATTGCAACTATGTTAATTTAGTTTTATGTGATTCGTTAAACAGAATACAGTAAGAGATAAAATAATTAAAAAACTACTAAAATTGATTTACATAACTTGTCAAAAGTAGTTCCATTGCTTTCTTATTTATTGCTACAGCTGTTTCGTTTATAGGAGGCATCCTCAAGCGGGCACACTTAACACACAAAAACATTCACTACACGGATATATACACACATACACATATGAAATGGCACACCATATTGGTATTTGTTAATATTAAATAAAAATTAATTCCTTGACGTGGTAACATCATTGCCCTCCCAGTATAATTTGGCAACTGGATAGGTTCCGTTTACATATTCTGAGAATGTCCTGTTGGGACTTTTTCTTATTAGACCAATCTAATATCTAATTTGGTTGTCAAATTTATCCATTGCATATATTGTTCCATAGATACAGGTTGAAGCAAATTGATGTTTATAATTTAAAAGGGTATCCTTCCCATTGTTTGTAAATGACATATTCTTTCAAGATGTTCATTATTCTTCTTTTATTCACTGAGTGTTTAAGTTGTTAAGTGTACATTGTCCAAGTTGTTCCCTATATTGGCGTATATGTTTTTGGTGTTTATTAAGTATTCAGCATAAGTTGAGGTGGGGTTTAAGTTGTTTATGTGTGGGGGCTGTTCTTTATATCTTACTCTGAACGTCCTTCCCGTCTCTCCTATAATATACTTAGTTACAGACATTACAAGATATTCTATAGATATCGCTCCATGTGTATTGGTCTTGGATTTGTTTTGTTCTGTTGGGAGCTTGGTTGAGATTGTGGATGTAGGATGCGCTTTGTGTATAATGGTTTTTTATAGTTTTATTTGTTGTTGTAAATAGTGGTTATATTCTATAGTAATAAATTTGTCCCGATTAATCAATTTGTTTATTTGCTTTGTTATTTATTTATATATCTATTTGTGAATACATTTAACTACCAAAGAGGTTTATATCCACTAGCTGCAACCTTTTTTTTTTTATATATAGCCATGAATGCTTTTCTGAAGTCGGCAATTTCATGGGTACTGTTAATACTTCATTAATGGAGTTATTGTAAGCTGTACGTTTGTGTAGTTGTGGGTAGTTCGATATTGCAAGTATGGTATGATCAATCTGTGTTGGTTTTCTATA
The DNA here is from genome assembly GCA_963513935.1 of Aphrophora alni. Lineage (NCBI taxonomy): Eukaryota > Metazoa > Arthropoda > Insecta > Hemiptera > Aphrophoridae > Aphrophora > Aphrophora alni. Next base: position 109,032,544 of record OY740768.1, on the reverse strand, counting down.
AATCTTGAACTATTGTTTACCATCCGTTTTAGTGATGGTGAGGATAAGTTAGTTTGAACTATTGATTACTCCTATTATGAGGCACATTTTAGTGATGAGTGGATATTATTGAGATATGAACTTGCTATTCTGTCTTCTGGTGTCATTGAACATGAAGGCAATGTGATCTACGTATCTATGGTAGCGTATAATTTTTTGTTGAGTTGGTTTTTACAGTTCATTTTATAATCGTTTTCTATTTTATTTAACAATATTACGACCAGAATACGAGACAGAGAAGAGCTCTTAGCTAAGAATTTATTTTTTTAAAGTAAATATCATCATAAAAGAAGAAATAGTTTAGTTCAATGTAGAGGTGTAAAAGATCTTCTTTATTTCTGTAATGAATTGTCGTCGAGTTTTATGTTATTTCTTAGGTTGTCCTTTATTGTTTGAATTTTTTTCGTTAATTGGGACATTGGTGAGGAGGTTAGTTATGTCAAAAGATGCCAGAATGGATTTCGGTTTGAATTGTATTTTATCTATTTTAGATATTAATTCTTGGCTATTTTTTAAACTATGATTCGGTTTAAAGGTTATTTCTTTTTTACTTAGTGTTTTAAAAAATTGTGATAATTTGTAGGAAGATGCGTTTATAAAATTTACTATTGGTGTGATTGGGATATTTGTTTTGTGTTTTTAGGAAGACCTTGGAGTTCCGGAACTGTTGATTTTATGGATATGAGAAAATTGTTTCCTGGATCCTTGTTAATTTTATGGATATTATTTTTACTAAATAATTTGTGGGTTTTTGATTTATGAATACTTCTGTCTATTATGACTAGGGAATTGTCTTTATCAGCCTTTGTAATAACTACATTGTTTTTTATTAATTTTGTTTTTATTAAATTTGTAATTTTTTATTGTTAGTGCTTTATCATAATTATTATATTCAACTTTGACATGGTTTATTAATTTTACATCTGATGCTATTCTGATATTTTGCAGATAAACATTTGATAGCCCCCACTGCGGCGTTAAGAGTCGACAGAAGGTCATCTTGTTATGGAACTAGGTTTTGTTTTAGAACTTTTTAAGGTAAATCAATTTCAAGTTCATTGACCTCAATCTCAGTTATATTCTTAATGGGGGGGGGGGAATTCATGTTATATTTGTTGTTTTCTATATGTTTATGTTTGATTGGAAGATTATTTATTTCTTACCTAGTCTGCTTTTCTTCTTTGATAATCTATGTCCTATTTGTACATTGATTTCAGATAATAGGGTTTAAATGATAAACTTCAATTTGTCCCAAACTGTATATATTACACAAGATATGCAATGGAACATTTGACAACCTATAAGATCCAAGTTCAAACAGGAGATTGTCAGATTATGTCATTAGAACGTAATCAATTACCCAATAGTTACTAGCAATAAATAAGAAATTGAACTACTTATCACAAGGTATGTAAACCAATTTAAAATAGTAGTTCGAAAGGTAATAGGGAAATAAAAACCACTAAATTCCTTTTATCATAATATACAAATAAACTTACAACAGAAGTTATATTATATTTTTAATGTTATAAATTAAAAAAACCTATGAGTTTGTTTAGTTTAATATTTGTAAGCAGAATAAATATTACAAACATTATAGTTATTTTCTTAATAATGTCATCTTTTCGCCTGTAAATAGTTTCAGTTTATAATTTGTATTCATTCATACTGAAAGAGCACATTTTAATACTTATAAAACACAAGACACTAGTTATTTTAATCAACCATTTTGTTTGTTGTTTTGTTTTGCATATTTCTTTCTCAACAACAAATTACAGTACTTTTATTTATTACCGGGTATAAAAAAACATAAATGGCAAACTTTTTAATATCTGTAATTTTGTTTTTGTAAAACGTGTTCTATTGTTTTTGATCATTTAATAAGTGTAATGGTATGGTAATTGTTACAAAAGTACAATGATGGAAAATTAATAATTTCACGAATTCTACAACTTTTCAGACTCAAAATTATAGAAATGGAAACAAATAATTATATATTATATAGTATTAGTGTTACTTCAAATTATATACAGAGTGTCTATACTATGACACATATTGAAAAGTTTGTTTTAAAATAATATTCAAAATTTATTTTTAATAGAAAAACATGGTAACATGATAAATTACTTTTTGTGATTTTTATCCTCGCCTTGACAGATTTTCTTTTCTTTTAAATGATCAAATTGCTGATGAAAATGTCAGGATTTTAGTAATGTTATAAAAGAAATTTAAATAAATTAATAACATTATAAATATTTATCATCTGAATGTTTCATAATCAAGGTCGGTATGAAGACAACATACTTATTTCCTGAAGATGTTCCTATAAACGTCATGTAAACGAAGGACTGCTCTAATGTTACAAACGAAAACGGTAACATAAAATTTTGATTTTCTTCTTGTGATTTGTTTTGTGTTAGGTACCGGTATATTTTCCAATTTTTTCTGAAGATTCCAATATTATCTTAAAATGTACCTATCTGTGATTTTGACATATGAAAAACACGACAAAAATTACTTCAATGTTATTCAAAGAAACTCTATGGTATAGTGAAACCATATCCTCTGAATTATGAAATAAATTTAAATTTACAAAATAAAATAATTAATTGCATTATAAAATAACTGAAAATACATAGAAATTTACCCTTAATACGTTCAATTCTGAGACCATAAAAATCATTAATAATAAATATTTCCTATCTACGAAATTGCAATAACGATTGCGCTGGGACGGAATTTTTAAGAACTTCGAATAAGTTTGATGTTTTAATATATTTCGATGTTTTATATACTCTTTACATCACAGGTCGAAGCAACAGATTAGACAGAAGAAGTCATAGTTGTACAATATGAGTTTGCCGATCTGTTTGGTGTTTATCTATTCTTAATGAATATTTAAGCCTTTCTCATGTTTGCATTTTCTTAGCAGAAATGAATTCATGTTGTAATTTTTCAAGTTGCTTCTAAATTATCTATTAATTAGTTGTTACAAATGTGTTTTTATATCTTGGTATATAAAATTGTTTTGTTATTTTAGACTTTTTAATGATAATAGGTCATTAGGTTAATTATGTGTGCTTCATAGTTTCATTTTTCTTACTTTGAGGTTCATAGTATTAGGTTCTTACTATTAGGTTCATAGTATAGTACTGATGATTATATTTACTTATTGTCTGAAAAGTAAAAAGTCTCGTGATAATTCCAATATTGTCATAGATATTGAGATTAACGTTGAAACAATTAGTGCTCATACAAGGTTACCGGATACCGGTACGAAAAATTACTGGAAAACGGCTAAAACGTCAACGTAAAGATGGTCGTCAAAGAAAGAGGTTGAAAAGAAAAAGGAAAAAAAGGGTCCACCTAGGATTGCTTTAAAACGCGATGGTGGTCGTTTAAGAAATACCACGAAAAATATGACATTGGACCAACATGAACATGAACGTACAGGCCGTGAGGCGAGTGATGAAACTGTCTTGGGGATGTGCAGAGGTAAAGGGTAAAGAGAAAGTTTATGCATGCCCGGCAACAAAACTTCAGTTGGTTTACATCTCCGTGCTGGGTGTTTGTGTTACGATCTTTCTGAAAACATTTCAGTGTACTTTCAGTGATGTGTAGCTGTTGCCTCCAGGAATGTCTGGACCGTCATCGTCACATCACACAACGTCAGCGAGAAGTCTGTTGAGAAAAAAGTGACTGGAAGATTATTCATAATGTTTACGATTACATGAAAAAATAAAATGAAAACTTAAGTGAAAAAGCTTTACAAACTAAAGTAGCTGATGCTTGCAGTGTATCTTTTATAGAGTTAAGAGAGTTTATCAATGATCATAATAAAACATTTCAATTGAATATCGTAAATGGTAGACTAATCAGTACTAAGAAATTTTAATAGCAAACACGGTATTAAATATAATATACTCCCAGTTTATTACTATATAATTATATCTAGAAAAATATAGTCCAGAAAATTGAAACAGTTTATATAATAGTATCTGCAAACACACACACACACACACACACACACACACATATATATATATATATATATATATATATATATATATATATATATATATATATATATCTGACATATTGAAACTATATATATATAACCTTGTATTGTAACATTTAATTTTTCGAGAGTAATAAAAAAAAAAAGATTGTTTTTGATTTGTTTAATAAAAATCACGTTTAAGAGTAGCCTACCTTTTTTAAATGTCGACTGTTTTACTTTTCGAAACGGATTAAAATAATTTCAATAATCTCTTTGATGTAAATATGCCGTAGAAAACTATATTTTTTAGAATCTTATGCCATTGGCTAGCTGTTCATATGAAAAAAAAAAAAAAAAAAAAAAAAAAAAGTATAGATCCACATACTTACGACGTACTTTTGATTTAAACTCGTAGGACCTACGTTCGACCTTCTTCAATTTTTCCTCGAAGATATTTACAAAATTGGACTTAACTACTACCCATTGCTATATTGTCATCTTGGTGATATATCTAATAGTTTAATAAAAATTATTACACACCTTGCATAATTTAAGTAGACCCGTTACGCTGTTTAAAATCATGTTAGTTTTGTATTTAAGGTTATTATCCCCGACGGCAAACGTGGATGGTCGATTCAATTCCACTCATGGAATTCATCAACGTAAAATTTTATGGATTAACATATTAAAATCCTTTAGTAGGAAGTGATGACTCTTTTGTTCAAAATTCCAAACATTCATGGAACTATGTAGGGAAATGAAAATAAATGAGGACGATAGGTATTTAAATTCATTATTTGAAATTATTTTCACTAAAGTAACCTTTTAGGAAACTTTAAAAATAATTGAAAATAGGCTTAGGCTATAACTGTAAAGAAAATAAAAAATAAACCTTCCTACTAACGATGTAAAAAATCTACTTAAATTATGCACCAAGTGTGATTATGTGCAATTAAACTATTAGATATATCACCAGGATGACGATCTAGAGATGGGTTAATATTCAATCAAATTAAATTTGTTTAAATAACTTCAAGGAATAATTCAAGAAGGACGTCATTGATTCTTACTAGTTTAACCCAAAAGTATTGCTTTGGTAAATGGAAGACACTTTTTACAATTTTATCACATGGCTTTACGACGACAATAATTTGAAACAGTTTCATGAATTCTCTAATAACACTTCTCTCTCTTTAACCATAGAAAACGAAGTCAAACTTACATTTTTATGTTTGTGTTGAGAGAAGTACAGACATCCTTAAGACTTCGGTTTACTAAAAATAAAAAATACACCGGTCTGTAAATTATTTCTCGAACTATCGTAATATTGTAAGGAATGAACAGTCCATTTCTTACTCGACAGAGCTAATAACATTTTTTGTTCCGAAAAAATAAATGAGTAATAACTTCAATACATTTAAAATGTAAAATAAGACAATTTTAAGGAAACGAAACAATCTAAAGACGATAAAACAACCCTATCTTAAATGTCAATCCTATTTGTAGCGGTATTATCAGGAAAATTTAGGCAAGAAGCTAGGAAATGTAAAGTACTTAGAGATTTTAATATAATCATAACACTATTTGCATACATTTCGTCAAAACCAAACTTAAAAAAATCATTCAGGACACAACAAATTATATTTACAGAATTAAATATGAATATAAAGGACAACATAAAGGTGAGACAAACATAAGAAATAATGAAAATAAAATTAAAAGGCCAGGAGATAGGCAAATTTAACTCTAAAATAGTCGAACTTATTTGGTTCTAACATCATAAATTTCATTGAGAAGATGCAAATTTAATACATCAAGTGAAACTTATAAACACAAAAAGAAATTGAAGCTATAAATAAAGCTATCGGACAATCCAATCAACCAGTGAATAAATGAGGCAAATATGGTCTCCGCTATTAAAAAATAATTAAAAATGGAAAATAATAATTTTTCGACTCTAAATAAGGATTAACATTTTCCGCTTAGCCCCCAGTAAGAATAATGATTTGATCTAAGACTAAACTCCTGAAAGCGAGGGCAAAAGTTTGTTTTCTATAATACTCAGTTAGAAAAATCTTCTCTTGGTTCTACCGCTGTAACAATTGGTTGTATACTGTACTTTGTGTAGTGTAGACCTGTCTGTGGTGGATTTATCTGACGAAGTTTGTTTTTAATTGTAATTTCCACAGCTTAGAGCTAGTTTTAGGGTTAAGTTATTTCTTAAGTTATAAATTTAATGTTAGTTTCCGACATAATCTTAGGCTACTGGGCTATGTTGGTATTTTTTTCTAACTTACGTTCCTTAATTTATACTATTGAAACATCTTGTGCTAGTTTTTAAATACACAAATTATTGAATGTCTGACTAAATCATATAAATAATTTGAATAATCCATCATTATCAAACAACTTTAAATCAGAACTATGGTTTTGTTTTAATAACAATTATTATTCGTGACCAAGTGCAGTGACGCCTACAATAAGACATACAAGACATACGTCGACACTCGAACCATGAACTCTGAAACATTTGTATGTTTTTGTTTTGATTTTTCCAACAATATTTATATTATTTATAGTAAAAATTATTACACCAATATCACGTCAATAATACGTGAATTTTCTAAATATTTTTTTCCCCAGAAAGATTTAATAACAAGCTCAGTGTATTTTTTGTTTATTGCTAAAGAAATTATGGTGACTTGTTTAACATGAGTTCAACATTAAAAGTCCATGTTTTCTAAATATCGCTCCTAAATGTTGAAGAAATAAGATTGAAGCGATACCGATAATTCACAAAATTTACTTCTCGTAAATTCATTAAAAGAATGGAATTCCGATTGACATTTGTATGTTTTTAAATTTACATATAAATTGTAATATTATAATCGTAAATATTTTTGAACAAGATGTCATTTTTAGTAACATGCATCTTCATTGTAGCATATATTTATTAGTTTTTTCTAACTATCCTGAATTACATCATATTCAGCGAGACATTTTTATTGCTATTATGATGCGCTTTGTTAGTTTATATTTAGTTTGTACTTGCGAGATACAGTTTCTTTTCTATTCTGACACTTACAAATTGTTAAAACATTAAAGAGCCCAATTTCACGTTTTATAATTTGTACATCGTAATATTAGTTACATCTATTTTAAAGGTAAAAAGTAAAAAATTTGGAAATAGTTGAACACTTTTAGTTCAAATTTTTAAATTATATATATTTTTAATGTTATATAAAATGTAATATAGTTCATGTATCCGCAGAAACTTGAATTTCGAGTAATGTATTTCTAACTGTTGAAAAACAAAGTGACATTTATACTTCAGGCAATGTTTTCGTTCTTATACAAATCATTGACATGGCACAAAGTTCATTTCCTCCGTTGTAAAAGTTAAAGCGAATTGTTCGAAATGTGGAGCCATTAAATATTCTCCAGACAGACTATGGGAAATAAATGTAAATAGAAACAATCTATTCTCCAAATAGTAAATAAAGTTATGTTTGCAACTAAATCCTTTACTACGCAGTAAAGCTATAAATTAAATGCTCTTCCCATAAAGACAGAACAAGTACTCCATACACCATAATCTGTTTTATTGTTGGAGCGATTTAAGTTTATATGCCAAATAACGGAAAATACAAATCTAATACTAGTAGTATTTAGTCCATACCTGAGTAATGTATCTTGTTTGGAGTTTGTACTATTGTTCTATGAATTATTGAAGATTTACAAATTATATCAGGTTTATTTGATTAATGTTATTAACACAATGTCTTACCACAATGTGGATACAACCATTGCAGAACCTGCAATTATTAATAATAAGGAAAACATGAAAAATCACAAGTGACAGTTAAAAAAACACTTTAAGCTTCACAACGGTTGGCACAAGGAGTGTGTGTGTGTGTGTGTGTGTTTGTGTGTGTTTTATGATAGAGTATAATTCGCCATCCCACTAAAGAGAAATATTGAAATTTGGTCAAGTGCTCAGGGCTGGTTTCCCAATTTCAATATCAATTTACAGACTTTAATTTTATACTAAAGATCTGCTCCAAAACAGTACTACATCGAGATAGTGGTCAAGATATAATGAATCAAATAACAATATTATTTTAAATTAAAAAATCAATAGAGCTAAACCAAGTGGCAAATACTAATGCTAAAATCATTACATTTATTATAAAAAAAGCATTGTTAAATTGTAAATAGTTTTGGAAAAACAAGGATTTTTTGTCAGAGAACTCAAAATTTCGAACAAAAGTTGATCGTTCGAAAGCAGAGGCAAAAGCCGACCATCCAGGAGAGAACAAGAACAGGATGATAGAGAGTAAGAAGTGTTAATAGTGAGCAGTATCGTATTGTAAATATTGAATTGTTCTTGAAATAGAAGATGTAGAGAGTAAAAGTAGTTAATAGGCTACCTAAGTGTGGTAGTTGGGGCCTTGAATTACTGGGGATAGGTGTGAGGGATCTTGCATGTGGAGCGCCAGCCTCAGTGTGTGTTTTTTGTGCGTGTTTGCTGTGTGTTATTTAATTTTAATCTTGGTTATTATATAATATATAGGGTTGGTTACAAACATGTCTATGTTTCATTTCAACTAAACTTAATTATCAGTATCATACTGATATATGCTGTATACATCCAGTACAATACCTGCAGCTGGACAAGTAAGACCTTATAATGTGGCCGCGAACAATTTTATTAGTTATGTGTTAGTGTGGGCCTGAAGAAGCCGACAGTGTTCAGTGCTGTAGCCATAACTATAATACGGACTAAAGACAACATATAAGGTAATTATTTACATTACAATAAAAACTGCTCTAAATCTGTTTCAGACTAATTCGTCCGAGTTTGTGGCAAAGACAATGTTGTTTTTAACCATAAGAGTTTTTAATCTTTACAAAGATATAAATATATCATCCGCCTCTGTTCTCGTGCTTCACGATCGTAATGGGTTTACTTACAAGTTTCACTTAACTTTTATTATTTATTATTTGTTTTAATGTCATAAATTAGTGCAGGGCGCCTCAAACACTCAACTGCATAGCATGTTGTGAAAATATATCAAGGTTTTACAATATTTAATATCACTTCCACCCCCCCCTTCATAATTACTATCAATTTTATCAGGAAGAATATCTGAATGTATTGTAATTCAAGTAATGCAATCCTAAATGAAAGTTTGAGATAAAAATTTTCCTCCTTTACCCATAACAGTGTTAATATGTATTTGCAAATGAAGAAAAGTATTTTCACGGTGTTTAAATCTCAATATCGTGTTGTTCGGTTTTGGTTTGGGAACATATATTTGGACTTATTTCGGGCATTTACCATCATTTGTATACAAAACCTTTATAGCTCAACAACCCATAAAGAGCTCTGGCCCTCTAAAAGGCTCTTTACTCCGGTAATGTGTGGTTAGCGATATTCCCGTAGCATTCTCAACCAAAGCTCGCTACAAATTGCAGCTTTTAAAATTTTCTCACTGAGATGGGTCGACTTCATATGCGTTTCATTCCCAACGACGACGAACCCGGTACGTCTTATTCGCAAACCAGAACGCTAACCACTAGACCAGCTGGGGGTTTCATCAATTGTGTTTAGTTTTGAAAATATGGATCAATTTTCGTTGTCTATTTTTTCCAGTTATAATTAATAAAACTGGAAAATATCAGCTGAAGTAATGTATCTGACCTGAATGGATTGTTACCTAAACTATTCAGAATATACAAAAGGAAAAATGTGATAAACTAAAGGAAACTCCTTTTAGCACACACCCATTTTGTTCAGGCGACCAATTTCTGTACTTGGTTCAGCATGGTGATTTACCATTTCTTGTATGAATGCTTAGTTATATGGCTTGTAATTTTCCTGATTATTTGTCTATAGTCTTAGTAGTTTTAACCGTTCAGGTCTACTTTTTACACCGGAACCTTTTTTTAGTTATTAGTTTTAGTTTTTAGAATATAAACCTAGGCTACAAGTGTATGTTAACCACAGAGTATGGTATATAGTTGACTTAAAATCTTCAATAATGATTTGGAGTAGATTTTTTATTTATTTGTATAATGGATTGCATCCCGTGGTGATCGGCAGGGATGTGGTCAGATCAAATATGATTGTCACATATTATGTGAAAAAACAAGTATGACACAAAGTTTCAGTTAAAAATATTGTGATTTTTAGTTGTGCATTAAATATTTGTACTGGTCCGTTATTTATATTATTAATTGATATCCGATTTTGAAGAAAAACATAATATTTACGTATATTGACCCATTTATTTCAATTTTAATAGCGGTTTTTAGTACCTGAAGCTGTATAAATATACGTTTTGTATACATATTTTAGTAATACAAGGGTACAAAATTAATAATACGTTTGAATAGTAGTTGAATAGGAATATTTAAAACATGTCATGAAATAATATCGTTGGAAGAGTTGTATATAATATTATTAAAGTAATAAGCAATTAATATACAATACAATAAGCATACGATATAGTACAATAGTTTATATTGAAATGCTATATATTATATCATACAATAAATTATATAAACGTATAAAATTATCGAATTGAAAATATTTCATAAATACAGGAAACAGAAACAAGATTTGTTATTAGAAAATCTATCTTTTACAGATTAAAATCCGTTATATATTCATTTGATAAATACTATAAAAAATATATTTCAATTATAATAATAATTCTTAGACAAGAGATATAGTTTACAATGATTTCATGCAACCATATTTTTACTTTATTGTCTCATATATAAAAAGAAAGTGTGTTTTTTTTTTATTATTATTTTTTTATTATTTTTTTATTACAACTGAGGCATGCCTCATCTAGCAATTTTCCTTTATCATATGTGTTCGCTGTGTGCTGGGGTGCAGTCCGACGGCTGGTCCCAATGTGGTTACTGCCTAGTGAGGTCCATTGGCTTGGTCCTTTTCAGCCTTCTTGTGATGTTGTCACTGCGGTGCAGCAATTGGACAATCTCTGTATTCTTGTGCTGCTCTAGCCTGCGACGATGCTTAACAGAGAGCCTCTTGATGACTTCCTCAACAGGCTCAATGCCTAGGTCCTTATGTATGTTGTCATTCCTCACATACCATGGGGCGTTGACAATCATTCTCAATACTTTATTTTGGAAAACTTGTATTATGCTACTGTTGCTTTTCTTTGTACATCCCCAGAGTGGTGCACCATAGGTCCATATTAGTCTTAGAACTTGCTTGTACAATAGTGTTTTGTTGCTTATTGACAGTTCGGAATTCCTTCCAAAAAGCCAATACATTTTATTGAATTTGAGCTTTAGCTCGACTTTTTTCTTTTTTACATGCTCCTTCCATCTGAGCTTTGCATCGAGTGTCATCCCGAGATACTTTGCACTGTTTACGTATGTTATCTTCCTTTCATTTAATGTTATTGGTGCTGGTTCGTATCTTCTATTGGTAAAATTAATATGAACAGATTTTGATTCATTGAGCTTTAGTCTCCAATTTTTTGTCCATTGACTTACTGCGTTGGTAGCATTCTGTAATTTCTCTGTGGCTTCTAAAATGTTGTCACCAACTGTTAGAATTGCTGTATCGTCGGCAAAAGTCGCCACTGTGGAATTTCCATTAACTGGTATATCTCTGGTGTACAGAAGGTACAGTACAGGGCCAAGGACACTTCCCTGGGGTACTCCTGCTTTGATTGTTTTAATTTGTGAGTAGTCATGTTCATATCTAACACGAAAGTGTCTCTCACGAAGGTATGACTTCATAATTCTGTAGAACTGCTCCGCTAATTGCCATTAACTCGTAAATTAAATATCGCCATGTATGTTTTATTTATATTTTTAACAATTAATTGTGTACTGCAATTTATTATACTTTTAATTTAATACTTTGGTTTCAGTTATTATTTAGATATGGTACCAAAATGTTATTGATTTCTGAAAAACCCTATTTATTTAACATAGGCAGTGTTTTACCAAAACTCTCATCCCGGAAATGTTAGGAAGATGGAGTTCAATCTTGTTTGGGAATTGTTGGATAATAGGAAATGAAAATAACATACCATTGGGTAAGTATGCATAACTATTAGAGTAAGAACTGTACGTACTTTTACAGGGTGTAAGTTTGAAGGAAGGTCTCTCATCAAGTAAGATTAAAGTTCGAATTTCCTCAGATAGTTACGCCCGTTACGCGGTACTACGGTCTCTGGGTTCGCTTAAAATGACAACTGTGTTGATAAAGAAGTGCAGACTGACTGATGGGATTGGCTAAGGATAAAGATATATCTGGTTTTCAGGGTGTATTGAAATTCTATGTAATGAAAGGGCTGCCGCGTTAGCTAGGAAGGAAACATATATTCCTTTTGTAGGAGGTCCTGATTCCCGCACTACGAAAATTTTTATGGCCTTCTGTAAAGGATGCTGTAGTAATGCATGACTTGATTGGAACATACTGAATGTGGAAGAGCTACGAGAGAAGGCCTATCCTGTAATGCTAAGGTTGGTCAAAAGGGCAGGTAGGCTTAATTTCAATAGCATCAAGATATGGTAGGTAGAAAGGGTCCATGAGAACTAATTACGAGGTCGTATAGCCACCCCCCCCCCTAATGTAGAATAGAAGAGAGGTACATTTTCTTAATATTACAAATATTGTAGCTGTTTTAACAAGAGTGGTCAAACAGTTTTTATTTAATTGTTTCTAACTAGCAGTTTTGAAGTCATTAATAAAAGATAATAACAATGTTCGAATATTTTTGTTATCAACACACTTTCTTTTTATATATGAGACAATAAAGTAAAAATATGGTTGCATGAAATCATTGTAAACTATATCTCTTGTCTAAGAATTATTATTATAATTGAAATATATTTTTTATAGTATTTATCAAATGAATAAATAACGGATTTTAATCTGTAAAAGATAGATTTTCTAATAACAAATCTTGTTTCTGTTTCCTGTATTTATGAAATATTTTCAATTCGATAATTTTATACGTTTATATAATTTATTGTATGATATAATATATAGCATTTCAATATAAACTATTGTACTCTATCGTATGCTTATTGTATTGTATATTAACTGCTTATTACTTTAATAATATTATATACAACTCTTCCAACGATATTATTTCATGACATGTTTTAAATATTCCTATTCAACTACTATTCAAACGTATTATTAATTTTGTACCCTTGTATTACTAAAATATGTATACAAAACGTATATTTATACAGCTTCAGGTACTAAAAACCCTATTAAAATTGAAATAAATGGGTCAATATACGTAAATATTATGTTTTTCTTCAAAATCGGATATCAATTAATAATATAAATAACGGACCAGTACAAATATTTAATGCACAACTAAAAATCACAATATTTTTAACTGAAACTTTGTGTCATACTTGTTTTTCACATAATATGTGACAATCATATTTGATCTGACCACATCCCTGCCGATCACCACGGGATGCAATCCATTATACAAATAAATAAAAAATCTACTCCAAATCATTATTGAAGATTTTAAGTCAACTATATACCATACTCTGTGGTTAACATACACTTGTAGCCTAGGTTTATATTCTAAAAACTAAAACTAATAACTAAAAAAAGGTTCCGGTGTAAAAAGTAGACCTGAACGGTTAAAACTACTAAGACTATAGACAAATAATCAGGAAAATTACAAGCCATATAACTAAGCATTCATACAAGAAATGGTAAATCACCATGCTAATCACCATGTAAATCACAACGAAGGGCTAAGTTCAGACCACACGCCTGTTATAATGACAATTAGTGACACAATAATCAAGAAAGAAAATACAGCTAGGCTAACTAACAACAGAACCAACTGGCAATACTTTCGAAAATTCCTCAATGACAATATAAAACTCCTAGCAGAGATCAAAACCCCATACCAACTGGAAGACGAAACCGAACGGTTGATAGAGAACATACAACAAGCAGCATGGGAAAGTACACCGGCTCGGCAAACGAAAAGAAACAATGACATATACTATCCTGTTGAAGTCAAACAAATGGTAGATCTGAAACGGAGAGCCCGGAAAAAATGGCAAATTAATCGTACCCCTGAAAACAAAACCAGACTCAACAATTTAACAAATAAACTCAAGGAATTAATAAAGGAGGTTAAAAACCAAACAATTAATAAATACCTAGAAAACCTAACAGCTGACAAAGACACCGACTACTCCCTATGGCGTGCCATTAAGGGAATTAAGAGACCTGTAGTGCAAGTACCACCAGTTAAAATAAACGAACAGGCCTGGGCTCGAAGTGCAAATGAAAAGGTTGAGCTTTTTGCAGAGCATCTGGAACAAATATTCCGTCCGCTTCCCAAGCAAACGGCAAATGAACACCTACCAAAAGTAAACAAAATAGATAAACAAGAAATCATACTAGTAACACTAAAGGAATTAAAAAACGAAATTAAACATAACTTACATCCTAAAAAAGCTCCAGGTTAGGATCTGATTACAGGGCAAATAGTTAAAGAACTTCCGGAAAAAGCCTTGAGGAAACTACTGTCCATTGTTAATGCAGCATTTAGGTTACAGTATGTTCCTAATCAATGGAAGGTAGCAGAAGTCATCATGTTACCTAAGCCGGGTAAACCACTTCATGAGGTAACCTCACACCGTCCAATCTCATTACTGCCAATACTATCCAAAATCTTCGAGAAACTCCTTCTTAAAAGACTTAAGGTTATTATAGAAGATAGGAAGCTCATACCTGCACATCAGTTCGGTTTTCGGGCAAAACACTCGACCATTGAGCAGGTTCACAGAGTGGTGGAGATAGTAGAGGAAGCTATGGAAAGGAAACAGATCTGCTCGGGCGTATTTCTCGACGTGGCGCAGGCGTTCGACGGAGTCTGGCACTGTGGGCTGGAACATAAACTGGAACGGGACTTGCCGGAGCAGTTCTACAGAATTATGAAGTCATACCTTCGTGAGAGACACTTTCGTGTTAGATATGAACATGACTACTCACAAATTAAAACAATCAAAGCAGGAGTACCCCAGGGAAGTGTCCTTGGCCCTGTACTGTACCTTCTGTACACCAGAGATATACCAGTTAATGGAAATTCCACAGTGGCGACTTTTGCCGACGATACAGCAATTCTAACAGTTGGTGACAACATTTTAGAAGCCACAGAGAAATTACAGAATGCTACCAACGCAGTAAGTCAATGGACAAAAAATTGGAGACTAAAGCTCAATGAATCAAAATCTGTTCATATTAATTTTACCAATAGAAGATACGAACCAGCACCAATAACATTAAATGAAAGGAAGATAACATACGTAAACAGTGCAAAGTATCTCGGGATGACACTCGATGCAAAGCTCAGATGGAAGGAGCATGTAAAAAAGAAAAAAGTCGAGCTAAAGCTCAAATTCAATAAAATGTATTGGCTTTTTGGAAGGAATTCCGAACTGTCAATAAGCAACAAAACACTATTGTACAAGCAAGTTCTAAGACTAATATGGACCTATGGTGCACCACTCTGGGGATGTACAAAGAAAAGCAACAGTAGCATAATACAAGTTTTCCAAAATAAAGTATTGAGAATGATTGTCAACGCCCCATGGTATGTGAGGAATGACAACATACATAAGGACCTAGGCATTGAGCCTGTTGAGGAAGTCATCAAGAGGCTCTCTGTTAAGCATCGTCGCAGGCTAGAGCAGCACAAGAATACAGAGATTGTCCAATTGCTGCACCGCAGTGACAACATCACAAGAAGGCTGAAAAGGACCAAGCCAATGGACCTCACTAGGCAGTAACCACATTGGGACCAGCCGTCGGACTGCACCCCAGCACACAGCGAACACATATGATAAAGGAAAATTGCTAGATGAGGCATGCCTCAGTTGTAATAAAAAAATAATAAAAAAATAAAAATAAAAAAAAAAACACACTTTCTTTTTATATATGAGACAATAAAGTAAAAATATCGTTGCATGAAATCATTGTAAACTATATCTCTTGTCTAAGAATTATTATTATAATTGAAATATATTTTTTATAGTATTTATCAAATGAATAAATAACGGATTTTAATCTGTAAAAGATAGATTTTCTAATAACAAATCTTGTTTCTGTTTCCTGTATTTATGAAATATTTTCAATTCGATAATTTTATACGTTTATATAATTTATTGTATGATATAATATATAGCATTTCAATATAAACTATTGTACTATATCGTATGCTTATTGTATTGTATATTAATTGCTTATTACTTTAATAATATTATATACAACTCTTCCAACGATATTATTTCATGACATGTTTTAAATATTCCTATTCAACTACTATTCAAACGTATTATTAATTTTGTACCCTTGTATTACTAAAATATGTATACAAAACGTATATTTATACAGCTTCAGGTACTAAAAACCGCTATTAAAATTGAAATAAATGGGTCAATATACGTAAATATTATGTTTTTCTTCAAAATCGGATATCAATTAATAATATAAATAACGGACCAGTACAAATATTTAATGCACAACTAAAAATCACAATATTTTTAACTGAAACTTTGTGTCATACTTGTTTTTCACATAATATGTGACAATCATATTTGATCTGACCACATCCCTGCCGATCACCACGGGATGCAATCCATTATACAAATAAATAAAAAATCTACTCCAAATCATTATTGAAGATTTTAAGTCAACTATATACCATACTCTGTGGTTAACATACACTTGTAGCCTAGGTTTATATTCTAAAAACTAAAACTAATAACTAAAAAAAGGTTCCGGTGTAAAAAGTAGACCTGAACGGTTAAAACTACTAAGACTATAGACAAATAATCAGGAAAATTACAAGCCATATAACTAAGAATTCATACAAGAAATGGTAAATCACCATGCTGAACCAAATACAGAAATTGGTCGCCTGAACAAAATGGGTGTGTGCTAAAAGGAGTTTCCTTTAGTTTATCACATTTTTCCTTTTGTATATTCTGAATAGTTTAGGTAACAATCCATTCAGGTCAGATACATTACTTCAGCTGATATTTTCCAGTTTTATTAATTATAACTGGAAAAAATAGACAACGAAAATTGATCCATATTTTCAAAACTAAACACAATTGATGAAACCCCCCGCTGGTCTAGTGGTTAGCGTTCTGGTTTGCGAGTAAGACGTACCGGGTTCGTCGTCGTTGGGAATGAAACGCATAATATGAAGTCGACCCATCTCAGTGAGAAAATTTTAAAAGCTGCAATTAGTAGCGAGCTTTGGTTGAGAATGCTACGGGAATATCGCTAACCACACATTACCGGAGTAAAGAGCCTTTTAGAGGGCCAGAGCTCTTTATGGGTTGTTGAGATATAAAGGTTTTGTATACAAATGATGGTAAATGCCCGAAATAAGTCCAAATATATGTTCCCAAACCAAAACCGAACAACACGATATTGAGATTTAAACATCGTGAAAATACTTTTCTTCATTTGCAAATACATATTAACACTGTTATGGGTAAAGGAGGAAAATTTTTATCTCAAACTTTCATTTAGGATTGCATTACTTGAATTACAATACATTCAGATATTCTTCCTGATAAAATTGATAGTAATTATGAAGGGGGGGGGTGTAAGTGATATTAAATATTGTAAAACCTTGATATATTTTCACAACATGCTATGCAGTTGAGTGTTTGAGGCGCCCTGCACTAATTTATGACATTAAAACAAATAATAAATAATAAAAGTTAAGTGAAACTTGTAAGTAAACCCATTACGATCGTGAAGCACGAGAACAGAGGCGGATGATATATTTATATCTTTGTAAAGATTAAAAACTCTTATGGTTAAAAACAACATTGTCTTTGCCACAAACTCGGACGAATTAGTCTGAAACAGATTTAGAGCAGTTTTTATTGTAATGTAAATAATTACCTTATATGTTGTCTTTAGTCCGTATTATAGTTATGGCTACAGCACTGAACACTGTCGGCTTCTTCAGGCCCACACTAACACATAACTAATAAAATTGTTCGCGGCCACATTATAAGGTCTTACTTGTCCAGCTGCAGGTATTGTACTGGATGTATACAGCATATATCAGTATGATACTGATAATTAAGTTTAGTTGAAATGAAACATAGACATGTTTGTAACCAACCCTATA
This sequence comes from Aphrophora alni, assembly GCA_963513935.1. Taxonomy (NCBI): domain Eukaryota; kingdom Metazoa; phylum Arthropoda; class Insecta; order Hemiptera; family Aphrophoridae; genus Aphrophora; species Aphrophora alni. The sequence continues at coordinate 109,014,304 of OY740768.1, read as the reverse complement.
TATTATATAATAACCAAAATTAAAATTAAATAACACACAGCAAACACGCACAAAAAACACACACACTGAGGCTGGCGCTCCACATGCAAGATCCCTCACACCTATCCCCAGTAATTCAAGGCCCCAACTACCACACTTAGGTAGCCTATTAACTACTTTTACTCTCTACATCTTCTATTTCAAGAACAATTCAATATTTACAATACGATACTGCTCACTATTAACACTTCTTACTCTCTATCATCCTGTTCTTGTTCTCTCCTGGATGGTCGGCTTTTGCCTCTGCTTTCGAACGATCAACTTTTGTTCGAAATTTTGAGTTCTCTGACAAAAAATCCTTGTTTTTCCAAAACTATTTACAATTTAACAATGCTTTTTTTATAATAAATGTAATGATTTTAGCATTAGTATTTGCCACTTGGTTTAGCTCTATTGATTTTTTAATTTAAAATAATATTGTTATTTGATTCATTATATCTTGACCACTATCTCGATGTAGTACTGTTTTGGAGCAGATCTTTAGTATAAAATTAAAGTCTGTAAATTGATATTGAAATTGGGAAACCAGCCCTGAGCACTTGACCAAATTTCAATATTTCTCTTTAGTGGGATGGCGAATTATACTCTATCATAAAACACACACAAACACACACACACACACACACACACACACTCCTTGTGCCAACCGTTGTGAAGCTTAAAGTGTTTTTTTAACTGTCACTTGTGATTTTTCATGTTTTCCTTATTATTAATAATTGCAGGTTCTGCAATGGTTGTATCCACATTGTGGTAAGACATTGTGTTAATAACATTAATCAAATAAACCTGATATAATTTGTAAATCTTCAATAATTCATAGAACAATAGTACAAACTCCAAACAAGATACATTACTCAGGTATGGACTAAATACTACTAGTATTAGATTTGTATTTTCCGTTATTTGGCATATAAACTTAAATCGCTCCAACAATAAAACAGATTATGGTGTATGGAGTACTTGTTCTGTCTTTATGGGAAGAGCATTTAATTTATAGCTTTACTGCGTAGTAAAGGATTTAGTTGCAAACATAACTTTATTTACTATTTGGAGAATAGATTGTTTCTATTTACATTTATTTCCCATAGTCTGTCTGGAGAATATTTAATGGCTCCACATTTCGAACAATTCGCTTTAACTTTTACAACGGAGGAAATGAACTTTGTGCCATGTCAATGATTTGTATAAGAACGAAAACATTGCCTGAAGTATAAATGTCACTTTGTTTTTCAACAGTTAGAAATACATTACTCGAAATTCAAGTTTCTGCGGATACATGAACTATATTACATTTTATATAACATTAAAAATATATATAATTTAAAAATTTGAACTAAAAGTGTTCAACTATTTCCAAATTTTTTACTTTTTACCTTTAAAATAGATGTAACTAATATTACGATGTACAAATTATAAAACGTGAAATTGGGCTCTTTAATGTTTTAACAATTTGTAAGTGTCAGAATAGAAAAGAAACTGTATCTCGCAAGTACAAACTAAATATAAACTAACAAAGCGCATCATAATAGCAATAAAAATGTCTCGCTGAATATGATGTAATTCAGGATAGTTAGAAAAAACTAATAAATATATGCTACAATGAAGATGCATGTTACTAAAAATGACATCTTGTTCAAAAATATTTACGATTATAATATTACAATTTATATGTAAATTTAAAAACATACAAATGTCAATCGGAATTCCATTCTTTTAATGAATTTACGAGAAGTAAATTTTGTGAATTATCGGTATCGCTTCAATCTTATTTCTTCAACATTTAGGAGCGATATTTAGAAAACATGGACTTTTAATGTTGAACTCATGTTAAACAAGTCACCATAATTTCTTTAGCAATAAACAAAAAATACACTGAGCTTGTTATTAAATCTTTCTGGGGAAAAAAATATTTAGAAAATTCACGTATTATTGACGTGATATTGGTGTAATAATTTTTACTATAAATAATATAAATATTGTTGGAAAAATCAAAACAAAAACATACAAATGTTTCAGAGTTCATGGTTCGAGTGTCGACGTATGTCTTGTATGTCTTATTGTAGGCGTCACTGCACTTGGTCACGAATAATAATTGTTATTAAAACAAAACCATAGTTCTGATTTAAAGTTGTTTGATAATGATGGATTATTCAAATTATTTATATGATTTAGTCAGACATTCAATAATTTGTGTATTTAAAAACTAGCACAAGATGTTTCAATAGTATAAATTAAGGAACGTAAGTTAGAAAAAAATACCAACATAGCCCAGTAGCCTAAGATTATGTCGGAAACTAACATTAAATTTATAACTTAAGAAATAACTTAACCCTAAAACTAGCTCTAAGCTGTGGAAATTACAATTAAAAACAAACTTCGTCAGATAAATCCACCACAGACAGGTCTACACTACACAAAGTACAGTATACAACCAATTGTTACAGCGGTAGAACCAAGAGAAGATTTTTCTAACTGAGTATTATAGAAAACAAACTTTTGCCCTCGCTTTCAGGAGTTTAGTCTTAGATCAAATCATTATTCTTACTGGGGGCTAAGCGGAAAATGTTAATCCTTATTTAGAGTCGAAAAATTATTATTTTCCATTTTTAATTATTTTTTAATAGCGGAGACCATATTTGCCTCATTTATTCACTGGTTGATTGGATTGTCCGATAGCTTTATTTATAGCTTCAATTTCTTTTTGTGTTTATAAGTTTCACTTGATGTATTAAATTTGCATCTTCTCAATGAAATTTATGATGTTAGAACCAAATAAGTTCGACTATTTTAGAGTTAAATTTGCCTATCTCCTGGCCTTTTAATTTTATTTTCATTATTTCTTATGTTTGTCTCACCTTTATGTTGTCCTTTATATTCATATTTAATTCTGTAAATATAATTTGTTGTGTCCTGAATGATTTTTTTAAGTTTGGTTTTGACGAAATGTATGCAAATAGTGTTATGATTATATTAAAATCTCTAAGTACTTTACATTTCCTAGCTTCTTGCCTAAATTTTCCTGATAATACCGCTACAAATAGGATTGACATTTAAGATAGGGTTGTTTTATCGTCTTTAGATTGTTTCGTTTCCTTAAAATTGTCTTATTTTACATTTTAAATGTATTGAAGTTATTACTCATTTATTTTTTCGGAACAAAAAATGTTATTAGCTCTGTCGAGTAAGAAATGGACTGTTCATTCCTTACAATATTACGATAGTTCGAGAAATAATTTACAGACCGGTGTATTTTTTATTTTTAGTAAACCGAAGTCTTAAGGATGTCTGTACTTCTCTCAACACAAACATAAAAATGTAAGTTTGACTTCGTTTTCTATGGTTAAAGAGAGAGAAGTGTTATTAGAGAATTCATGAAACTGTTTCAAATTATTGTCGTCGTAAAGCCATGTGATAAAATTGTAAAAAGTGTCTTCCATTTACCAAAGCAATACTTTTGGGTTAAACTAGTAAGAATCAATGACGTCCTTCTTGAATTATTCCTTGAAGTTATTTAAACAAATTTAATTTGATTGAATATTAACCCATCTCTAGATCGTCATCCTGGTGATATATCTAATAGTTTAATTGCACATAATCACACTTGGTGCATAATTTAAGTAGTTTTTTTACATCGTTAGTAGGAAGGTTTATTTTTTATTTTCTTTACAGTTATAGCCTAAGCCTATTTTCAATTATTTTTAAAGTTTCCTAAAAGGTTACTTTAGTGAAAATAATTTCAAATAATGAATTTAAATACCTATCGTCCTCATTTATTTTCATTTCCCTACATAGTTCCATGAATGTTTGGAATTTTGAACAAAAGAGTCATCACTTCCTACTAAAGGATTTTAATATGTTAATCCATAAAATTTTACGTTGATGAATTCCATGAGTGGAATTGAATCGACCATCCACGTTTGCCGTCGGGGATAATAACCTTAAATACAAAACTAACATGATTTTAAACAGCGTAACGGGTCTACTTAAATTATGCAAGGTGTGTAATAATTTTTATTAAACTATTAGATATATCACCAAGATGACAATATAGCAATGGGTAGTAGTTAAGTCCAATTTTGTAAATATCTTCGAGGAAAAATTGAAGAAGGTCGAACGTAGGTCCTACGAGTTTAAATCAAAAGTACGTCGTAAGTATGTGGATCTATACTTTTTTTTTTTTTTTTTTTTTTTTTTTTCATATGAACAGCTAGCCAATGGCATAAGATTCTAAAAAATATAGTTTTCTACGGCATATTTACATCAAAGAGATTATTGAAATTATTTTAATCCGTTTCGAAAAGTAAAACAGTCGACATTTAAAAAAGGTAGGCTACTCTTAAACGTGATTTTTATTAAACAAATCAAAAACAATCTTTTTTTTTTTATTACTCTCGAAAAATTAAATGTTACAATACAAGGTTATATATATATAGTTTCAATATGTCAGATATATATATATATATATATATATATATATATATATATATATATATATGTGTGTGTGTGTGTGTGTGTGTGTGTGTGTGTGTGTGTGTGTGTTTGCAGATACTATTATATAAACTGTTTCAATTGTCTGGACTATATTTTTCTAGATATAATTATATAGTAATAAACTGGGAGTATATTATATTTAATACCGTGTTGCTATTAAAATTTCTTAGTACTGATTAGTCTACCATTTACGATATTCAATTGAAATGTTTTATTATGATCATTGATAAACTCTCTTAACTCTATAAAAGATACACTGCAAGCATCAGCTACTTTAGTTTGTAAAGCTTTTTCACTTAAGTTTTCATTTTATTTTTTCATGTAATCGTAAACATTATGAATAATCTTCCCGTCACTTTTTTCTCAACAGACTTCTCGCTGACGTTGTGTGATGTGACGATGACGGTCCAGACATTCCTGGAGGCAACAGCTACACATCACTGAAAGTACACTGAAATGTTTTCAGAAAGATCGTAACACAAACACCCAGCACGGAGATGTAAACCAACTGAAGTTTTGTTGCCGGGCATGCACAAACTTTCTCTTTACCCTTTACCTCTGCACATCCCCAAGACAGTTTCATCACTCGCCTCACGGCCTGTACGTTCATGTTCATGTTGGTCCAATGTCATATTTTTCGTGGTATTTCTTAAACGACCACCATCGCGTTTTAAAGCAATCCTAGGTGGACCCTTTTTTTTCCTTTTTCTTTTCAACCTCTTTCTTTGACGACCATCTTTACGTTGACGTTTTAGCCGTTTTCCAGTAATTTTTCGTACCGGTATCCGGTAACCTTGTATGAGCACTAATTGTTTCAACGTTAATCTCAATATCTATGACAATATTGGAATTATCACGAGACTTTTTACTTTTCAGACAATAAGTAAATATAATCATCAGTACTATACTATGAACCTAATAGTAAGAACCTAATACTATGAACCTCAAAGTAAGAAAAATGAAACTATGAAGCACACATAATTAACCTAATGACCTATTATCATTAAAAAGTCTAAAATAACAAAACAATTTTATATACCAAGATATAAAAACACATTTGTAACAACTAATTAATAGATAATTTAGAAGCAACTTGAAAAATTACAACATGAATTCATTTCTGCTAAGAAAATGCAAACATGAGAAAGGCTTAAATATTCATTAAGAATAGATAAACACCAAACAGATCGGCAAACTCATATTGTACAACTATGACTTCTTCTGTCTAATCTGTTGCTTCGACCTGTGATGTAAAGACCATATAAAACATCGAAATATATTAAAACATCAAACTTATTCGAAGTTCTTAAAAATTCCGTCCCAGCGCAATCGTTATTGCAATTTCGTAGATAGGAAATATTTATTATTAATGATTTTTATGGTCTCAGAATTGAACGTATTAAGGGTAAATTTCTATGTATTTTCAGTTATTTTATTATGCAATAATTATTTTATTTTGTAAATTTAAATTTATTTCATAATTCAGAGGATATGGTTTCACTATACCATAGAGTTTCTTTGAATAACATTGAAGTAATTTTTGTCGTGTTTTTCATATGTCAAAATCACAGATAGGTACATTTTAAGATAATATTGGAATCTTCAGAAAAAATTGGAAAATATACCGGTACCTAACACAAAACAAATCACAAGAAGAAAATCAAAATTTTATGTCACCGTTTTCGTTTGTAACATTAGAGCAGTCCTTCGTTTACATGACGTTTATAGGAACATCTTCAGGAAATAAGTATGTTGTCTTCATACCGACCTTGATTATGAAACATTCAGATGATAAATATTTATAATGTTATTAATTTATTTAAATTTCTTTTATAACATTACTAAAATCCTGACATTTTCATCAGCAATTTGATCATTTAAAAGAAAAGAAAATCTGTCAAGGCGAGGATAAAAATCACAAAAAGTAATTTATCATGTTACCATGTTTTTCTATTAAAAATAAATTTTGAATATTATTTTAAAACAAACTTTTCAATATGTGTCATAGTATAGACACTCTGTATATAATTTGAAGTAACACTAATACTATATAATATATAATTATTTGTTTCCACTTCTATAATTTTGAGTCTGAAAAGTTGTAGAATTCGTGAAATTATTAATTTTCCATCATTGTACTTTTGTAACAATTACCATACCATTACACTTATTAAATGATCAAAAACAATAGAACACGTTTTACAAAAACAAAATTACAGATATTAAAAAGTTTGCCATTTATGTTTTTTTATACCCGGTAATAAATAAAAGTACTGTAATTTGTTGTTGAGAAAGAAATATGCAAAACAAAACAACAAACAAAATGGTTGATTAAAATAACTAGTGTCTTGTGTTTTATAAGTAAGAAGAAGGGAGAACATATTATTTAAAATTTAAAATTCTGTAAGTAACTATGGCTACTAGGGTAACTATTGCTTTAGAAATTATATACTAAACTTATAAGTGGTCAAGTCAATTTTCATCACTTAATCTCTTATATTATTCTTGGAATAAAAAAGTTGTTATACGCAGTTTAGTTCAACATCAACACATAACTGAATAAGATTTGCAGTCACTTGGATGTGATAAGTATAACATTATATTTGGTTTTATTTACTAAAATAAGTCAGTTTTGTTCTGGAAAAATATACTTGTATAATTTTGACTATTAACATTTCAAAAATATTTATGCTATATTTGTTTATGGTGTGAGACAGACAATTAAACAAGCATTTGGGGGTATATTATAAGCTGGTAAAGGTTACGCAAATTTTAAAAAAAAAACTGAACATTCTAATCTATTCAAATTCGTTAATTATATTGAGTTTTTAAGGTTGAAGAAAAACGATGGTTTAAGAGTAGATGGAGAGGTAAAATAGAACCAAAATGAAATTAAAAATAAACGTGTCTAGTATTGAAAAAAAAACTATAAGTAACACTCATGTTAAAATTAATTTAAAATCTAGAGTGAAAAATATTTCATTTCCATGACCTTGGAAAATTTCATACTATGGTGGAAGATTAGACAAATATTTTTAACTCTAGCTGTCAAAAATATGAATAGTTGATTTGGTCAGGACAGAGCAATTTACGTAAGAACAAATCTAAAGTTCAGAGAACTTTTAAGAAAAGTATTATGATATTCATTTAAATTATTCATTAATCAAAAGTTTGGAGTATTTAAGATTTTCGTGTGCAAGGAACAATTATTTATAGTTTTATGTCAAATATGTTCATATTTAATGGAGCTAGGATTAATCAGGGTTAATTGATACCTAAATGAAAAATATTCACCCTAACTCATAATAAATACTTATACATGAATCTTTTGATGTTAAAGACCATCTATGGAGTGGAAAATTGTTCCACCAATTAAAAAAAATCAATATCATGTAATTATCCCTAAATTGTAGAGTTATTACGATATACTTGAAAGGCTAAAGTGATACAACCTTCTATCTCAAAAAGTTTCGACTGTGGATGTAGGCGTGGCTATTTGGCGATATATCTCAGAGCAGAGTGTATCATCGCTATTAAAATAAAAATAATCTTAGAGTTACAAGTGATACAATTTGTTGTTCATGTTCATTCTGGAAGCTTGAAAAGAAGACCTTAAAATAAAATGAAAGAAAACATACTTTAATTTGGATCGATGAAAAAAAAAAAAATTCAAGAAAACCGAGGTTATATTATTGCCTATTGTAATTATCAAAATATTTGTTTAAAATAATCTCCTTCCCTTTGTCCAAGTTCAGTTTTAATTAATTTTTCCAGCACTTCTTTTCTTTCAATAAGTGAAACATCTTTTGGCTTCTTTCAATAAACAAAAAAAACTATTTTCCTTCCACATTTATCTTTGAGTTTTGTCAATTTCACCAGCGGTTCATTTTTAATACCATGATTTGATCAATGTATACCAACAAGAAAATTCTTTTTCATAGGAAATGCAATTATAAGCCAATTATTAATCTTTATGATAAGATTCATCGTTTCTGATCAGCTCTTCAAATTCCAGGTCTGACTCTTTTATCTGCTAATTTCTCGTAGCAAAGTTTTTGCATCAAAGTCAAAATAATTGCTATCCTCATCTGGAATGTCACTTTCACAGTCGATTTCCCAATCGCTGTCAGATTAAACAATTTCTCTTTCCTTAGTTTGAAATTAACTATTAAAGTCTGCGAAAGTGGGAAAACGGAGCACTGTTGATTTCTGAAGTGGAAAGTTTCGTGTTTTCTGTTCTGGGGCTGGCTTCTTGTGGTTTCAGTGAAAAAGCTGACTTGAATAATTGCAAGTAGAATGCCTGCCAATGTATAATCTAGTTAAATGGTTCTGCTTGTAGCTGACAGGAAAGTGGAAATTCAGAAACATTGTTTCTTTATATTTTGTATCAAGCAAGTCATAAAAGTGATGTACCGTGAAAAGTTCACTGGTGTTTATACGCTAAGCTTATTCTTTGGACCTCATTTTTTAGGCTCAGTTTCTTTTGCAAAAACCCTTATACCAATAACTTCCTGGTCTCTCATTTTAAATGGAATTATCAATTTATTTTAATCCACAATTCCACAAAGTCTTTTACCACAACTAAGACCTCTTCCTTACTCAAAGGAAAACCTTTTTCCACCCTAATCCTCAAATGTTCTGCAAATGTTATCAAAGTTTCTTTTGACATTGCAGGCTTCTTAAGGTTGTCTTAAGTAGGCTCTACTTTAGTTTGTAATTTCATGTATCGTCGTAAAAACATTTTCCTTGTTATTCCCAAGCATTCCCAAAGCACACATAATACTATTCAGACATTAATGATAAATTTATGTTAACACAAAACTCCATTGTTGAAGACAACCTGAATAGTGCGGACTTAAAAAAATACTGACAAAAATCTCTTGGGACACATCACTGAAGCATGTGTTTAACAACTTAATTAATTTCTGGATAAAAGCGTCTGTGGAATACTCGGACCTTTCCAAGACAGCATCACAATATTTGGTGTTATTTTCAACTACTTACCTGTGTGAACAAACTTTTTGAACTTTTGTGTATTTATAAAATAAATACAGAAACAAAATCATGTTGCAGCAGATTTGAGATTTAAAGTCAGTTCGTTTAGTCAAAAAAAGCCATGTTGGTTGGTGCTAAACAGCTCCACACTTCTATTTGAACATTAGTTTGTTTTTCTATTCTGTTCTTTTTAGTTATTCTTATTACTATAAATATACATAACTAATAAGTATTAAATAGGTTATTTGTGCTTTAATAAAAACACTTATTTAATAAACCGAAATATTAACTATTACTTTGTAAATGATGGGTCATAGCACCATGTTATAATCGTCCATGTTGTGTCTCAGTTTGAGCAAGGCTCTTGAATGTGTGACAAGGTGTGTTTCTTCGCTTATTGTGTTCGACTAGTAGAAGCGTTAACGGTTGTACTGTTCGGGAAGGGAAATTAAAAAAAAAAATTAAAGTTGTGCTGAGCTGTGAAAAACCAGAGAATGAACGGTCATGTTCAGTGATGGAAACTTTAGGTAAGGTCGGTTCCTGAGTTTACCTGTGTTCACTATTTACAGAAAATAAATGACAAAGCAGATTAACAAATAACAAGCTAATTTATTTTTCTTGAAAATAATAGATATATATATATATATATATATATATATATATATATATATATATATATATATATATATATATATATATTTATTAGTTAATACGTCCTTGGATAATTAAAAAAAAAAAATAATTAAACCCTTAATAAAAAATTTTTAACAACAATGAAAAGATCCCACCCCAAAAAGAAAATTTAACAAACCCTCCCCCTTTTTATTCAAAAGTAACAAAATATCTTATTTTCACAAAAATGAGTTTTAATTCAAAATTTATATTAAATATAACAAGTAAACAAATACAAGAAGAAGTAGTTTACATATCTTAGTTAATTTGTTGGCCAACAGTAAAAAAACTTATAAACGTAAAGTGTTATATTTTAGAAAACTTACCCCTTTGGGGTCGTTTAGCCGAAAAATTGCTAGCATGTCCCATCCTATGATAAATAAAAAAATATAAAGAAATTTAAAAAAGAGTCTGATTTGCATTAGTAATTTTTTACTTTTAGTTATTTTTTTATTTTTTTGTTGGGCGAATACCAAATTTCACTCAGCTACTTATAATGGACGGTAATGTGGCCTCATTCTTCGACCAGCTAAGAACTGTATTCACAAATACAAAGGTAGACATTAGTAAGACAGATAACTTGATTTTTCATGTTTTAAGATGAAATTTAATTTCATGTTAGGCGTTATTCTTTACAAAAAAAAAATAATAATAAAAATAAAAATGCTGAAGCTACGTTACAAAATTTTGATTAGGTTGTATGACAAAGATATTTCTATAATAAATTTATAAGACTTTTAATTGAACTTAGAATACAAATTTTACATGAGAACAAAATCTAATAAAAGAGAACAAAACCTTACAGCCTAATTCAAAAATACAAATTATTTAGAATAATAATTTCAAGATGTAATTTTTAAATATATTATGGTTATTGAATTTAGCAAGAGAAATTTTGATTACCGGGAACAGAGAGAGGTGATTCCTGACGGCACTAAGAAGTTTAAGCCATTAGAAAATTTTTGAAAGACCTGAATTTCTTTACATTTATTACAATTTACAATTTATTGAATAATTTGAAAATAATTTTTGGCACCACTTGCACACACGTTAAAGTCAGTTTATGCTAAACCTTAAACTCTTTAAATTACACATTATTGCACCTTTCAAACTCTTTTAAAAAAAGATCACCGAGAAAATAACACGTGTGTCGGAGTACGTGTTTCAAGACGTAGACCGACAAGAAAAACTAAAATGAATCATGAGGTGCGTAATGCGCATGAGCCGGGCTCATTAGCTGTTGCCTTTGTATTCTACTAATGCCTTCGGGTGTGTTCCAATGTTCATATGTAAGACTGGTTTGTGTATGATTCAGTTTTAAATTGAAGTTTCGTTATTTTTATGAATAAAAATACGTATCGGATTTAATAAACGCTACAGCTCTCCCCCCGCGAAAGCGGAGTTTGGGTTGAGTTCAAAGGCAGCCAGAGGGGCATGTCGTGAAATTTCGTTGAACCAGAGTACCTGATAGGACAACGTTCCATACTACTTTTCTGACAGCTAGGTAGCCTCTCTCGGCGGTTAAATAATAGGTTTAAATTTCTTAAAACGTCACAGCACCCACCCCCCCCAACGACAAATCGGGGTAGTACCCAGGAGAGAAAGAGCTTGACGTAAAAATTATAAAAAAGGCGACATCGGTACGCATGACCTGATATTGTACATCTAAGGTTTTTTTTACGGAGGGGAAACCTTAGGATACGGATGGAGTATTACCTCGGGAGATTAAGGGAGGTGCAAGTACTCCGTGGGACTTAACTAGGGTCACCCTGAGACTTAAATAGGGTTGAGTTACCTCGGAAGGTTAAGTAGGAAATACTCGGGGGATTAAGTGCAGGATGACCTGTACGTTTAAATGGAGGGAAGGCAAGACCGGAAATGATATTGAAACTCTGTATAGGACTGAGGAACATCTCTGGATGAAACCAGAGAAGTACACAATGTTATCAAGAAATCAAGTTTAGAAGGTGATCAGTCTTCTGAACTGATTTAATGAAATCTGCAGGTCAAATGCACAGCGTCATTAATTATACTATTCACTGCTCTTGACAAAACATCCGTGATAAAAAAATTAAATTTAAAATAAAGAAGCAGTATGAAACGTTGAAAATATTTTAATTTCTTCTGCTGTTCAAAGCAGGGCAAACATTTTTGTTAATACTTAAGATCTTATATAAACAAATAAATATATATATATATATATATATATATATATATATATATATATATATATATATGTGTGTGTGTGTGTGTGTGTGTGTGTGTGTGCCCCCCAAAAAATAATAATAAAAAAGGAATTTTTAAATTTTATGAATGTTGTAAATAAAGGAGAAGTGAAAATGTAGGACATGATTCATTTAAATAAAGGTCTGTTATCTAAGGTGTAACAGTGGGTGTTGTATGCAAGAAGTTGAATTTAAACAAGTGTCGTAAACAAGAGAGTTATATATGTAAACAAAATTTAAAAAAAAATTTCAATGGTACTGTGTTAAAGTGTAATATTTTTTGAGGGGAAAAAAAAATAACTAAAGGTCAAACAAGCAAGAAGTTTTTTTTTGGAACATTTTATTTATTTTTTTTGAATTTCTTATAAGTTTTATCTATTTTTGTATTTTTATGTATTTTTATTTTATTTTTAATACTACCTTGCTTGTTTGAGTTAAGTTTGAAAAATAATAAAAAAATTAAGTTATGTTAGAAAAAATTTCATCAAAATTTGTTTAAGTGTTTTAAAAAAAAAATGTATGTGAATAAGTTGCGTATCTGACGTGAGCGTATTGTAAATAAGAAGAAGCTGTGGTAAGGAAGTGTTAAATAATTTAAAAAAAAATTAGGTGAACTCTAACCCTACTTTATTTTCTGTATGAATGCCGCCTAGCAAAAGCAAGACACAAGGCAACATAACAAGAAAACCAACCACGCTCTGCTACCAGAAAATATGTAGCGTTCGGGAAGGTAAATAAAAAAAAAAAAGATTAAAATCGTGCTGAGCTCTGAAAAACCAGAAAATGAACTATCATGTTTAGTGATGGAACCTTAAGGTTATGTCGTTTCCTGAGCTTACCTGTGTTCACTATTTACAGAAAATAAATGACAAAGCAGATTATTAAATAACAAGCTTATTAATTTTTTTTAAATATATATATGTACATTTTTGGTGCTGTTTAGCCTTACATGGGGAAAAACGTATGCTATATGACGGCTAGACCATAAAGCAGCCGCATTCGGCTGCCAGATAGCGAAACCTCTATTTTCTGCTTAAAACAGTAAAACAGACCTAGATTTTAAGTTTCAGAAGGCCTCAAAATTAGTCATTTTTTTATTATTTGTATATTATTAGTTCACGAAAATTACGGGAGTAGCGCTGCGGTTGTGGACTTATACGCAACCCTGTATACACTTTTTAAAATGATGAACCAGTCGGCGGCCGAGACTTTGCAACGCTGTGGCGGATGTAATTTCGTCGGCTCGCCCCTTTCTTTCGGTGTCGCTTTCAGTTCGCTAAGACTGCCAACTAATATTTGTACTAACACCAAACTGTCTAGTCAACAATTATTGCTTAAACACTATTTAGTGTATATTATTAATCAGTACTCTTAGTTTGTACGCTAACACAACGATTGTGTGTGTGTGTGCACACCGCTCTAAAAGTAAAATTACTAACACTACTTTATACAACATATTATTTACACTTTTTATGTATGTGCCATCGTTTTAAATAAAATAGTCTAAGACCATAGGTTATTGGACACCATATTTGGACACTGTCGGAACTCTATGTTATCACTGTCATCATTCCCATCATTAAAACCATCTATTTATTCATTACTAATGTAAGAAACATTTTTAGTAATACTAGCCGATTTAATATAAATTTTAAATAAATAAAATTCACACAAAAATCACATAAATACAGTAAAATATGAAAACGAATATTAACACCCGCAAAAATGAACGTAATTAAAAACACTTTGCAACTACTTTATATTAGACTCATATTAGTCACGCTGACAAATATAGAACCTTATCTGTAAAAATGCTTGCTCAGTTTCCGACATAAGCAACTGCGATTGTCCATCGAAGGCAGCAATTTTAGTAAGAAAAATAAAATACCAAGACTCTTTGTACACTTTTGGAAGGCATTTCATATTTATTCATTATTATTTTGTTACATAAATGAGAGATTACAGAACTAGGAGTATTAAAAAAGCTGAAATCTCCATAACATTTAGTTTTTGGTAGTTTGAAAGCGGTTTGTACAAATGTTACTTTAGTAGATAAGAACACAGTTTCTTGAACCTGATTGAGGCAAAAATCAAATCTTATTTGCGTTCAGGGCTCCAAAAAAACCCGAAAAAAATAAGATAACATAGCTATGTAGTTTTTATAATTTTGGTTGTTATACATAGACGAGAACTTTTACGTATTTTTTATCTCATTCCCTTTAAAAACTTGTAGCAGAAAAATAAAATGTCTGAAGTAAGCAATTTCTAACTTTAACATATTTATTAGTGATCCTTTTCTTTCTTAAATACAATTTTGCAATCTCCTTTAAATAAAAGAAGTCGAGGAGGGCGATTTTATGATGATTTTAAGCAATTTAAATTTTATGCCCACAATTTTGATCACAATAAAAAGACATCAATTGATAAAGATTTCACTTAAACTCATACAAAACAATATTAAATATCACATGTATAAGTTATATTCAGTTTTAGAATCCTTTGCACTAACGCACTTATTATAAAGTGAGGAGTCCTTATCACCCTGTATAAGATTACGCACATAGGTCATGTAGTCCAGTTACTGTGGCATTTTCCCTCTAATTTTTTTATAACTGCACCGATTTGCCTGAAATTCTTACAGTTGATGGAAATTACTCAAAAAATATAAGTTATATGGTGCCCATGTGTGCTTCCACCCCTGGGGTGGTTGACACCCCATCTCGGAGGTTGAAATTTTTACACTCAAAATAACCCCGGGAATCAAATTTTAAACAAGAAAGTCATATAAATGATTTTTGGTAGATCAATACTTTTTGAATTATTAGCACTTGAAAAAGTATACTTTTCGATAATAAAAAGCGTTTTTCAATGATTTTTACGAACAACTCAAAACCGAGCGTTTTATTAAAAAAAAGTGTAATAAACCAAAATAAACCTTTTAAAAAACAAAGAGATTGGTTTTTTATTGAGTTTTCCAAGTACAATTCTAAGCGATTTATAATTGGTTAAAGATGACATTTTATTTTTGGGGTACTATAGGCCTACTCGATGTATTTATCGTCAAATAACGGAAAATGAAAATCTTTTTCGATAAAAAATCATATAATCTTTTTTAAAGGGTTTGAAAAACCTTTGAAATGAGCGTTAAAAGTCATTTCGATTAAAACAAAGCGAGATTTGATGAAAAATAGTTGGATTAAAAAAAAAAAAAAAAAAAAAAAAAAACGAGCAATATAAGTAACATTATTTTTATTAGAATTAAAATTAAACGTATATCTTCGAAAATTCATTTTCATTTATTAGGTCCAAAAGTTTAACGGGTTTAGAATGCGTATTTTTCGAAAAAAAAAATCATGTTAAATTTTTTTGTATTTATCTCAAAAAATAGCATTTTCCAGAATAAATCTAAAACTATAAAAGATACGGAAAAAATGGTAGAATACAAAAATGTAGCTTTTTTATTATTGTTTGTATCTTGAAAAATAACGGAAATACAGCCGATTGAAGTTTGAGATAAAGCGCGTAACTCACCTGTAATCAGCCCTTTGGCCCTTCACTATTTAAAACGAAAGGGTCAAAGAATAATTTAACGTGCTTATTCTTGTAGTTTTTGAAATTACCTTTAAAATGGTTTTTTAATGGACGCTGTAGCTTAAAAATTAACGGAGTTATTGTAAAAAACCAATTTCATCATCTCTTGTGCCAACAGTAAATGCCCTGGATGAGCATATGGCTCAGATATGGTTTGGAAACAAAGAGATTGATATAACGCATAGGGGATGGTTTAAAAGTGATATTTTTTGGAACTAATAAAAATGAAAAATTCAACTAACAAATTAGTTCATTTCTTAAAGCAAAACTATTTCAATTGTATTTGTAATTACAGTAAGTTGTTTATAGAGACATATTCTACATGATTTTCTATACCACACGTTCCATGTTGAAAATATGTTTATCGTTGCGACAAAAATATGAAATGAGGAAATTTATTCCTGCTGTGAAATATCCACAGATTCTGAAACTTAGATATACATTATAAATTTATCAAGGTTGCAATTACTTCGCAACAGGGGTGTTCTTAATTTTTAACAAAAGGTACCTATAAATTTACAATGTAGGTGTGATTTTTAAAAATCAAACGATTATTTGCAAAACATGGCATTTATACAATTTCAATGTCAGCATCGTTTTATGAGATTTTCATAAACCATAATGGTACACTCGTTTTTTCGGAAATAGTTAAATAATATATGGTACATTTGTGTAAATATGACATTTTTTATTATGTTATCGTTAGAATCGTTTCAAAGCTACAGAAACCCTTCATAATATCCGCTTTTATAGGCCAATGTTATTGTTCTTATTGTTTTAGGAGACTTTTGTACAAATATTTTTCCACCCTCCACTCAATCTATTACAGCTCATCATTTGAATGTACAGTGACAGTCTAATGATGACAGTTGTAAGAAATAATACATTTTATTTACAGTACCTAAAATTTATTTTTGATATTAACTTTTTTTTTACAGTATCTGTCTTTATAGTGAAAAAAATTGTGTTAATAGTTTCAACATTTTATTCATGGAAATTAATTTTTCCATGGCGAAAATAAGTTACGGCTTCTTTTTTATACAATTTGATTTATAAGTCAGAAAGGTAGAAACTGAATTCATAATGTATATTTATAAAATCTGTACTAATTTAAATTATTTGATAGAAATGGAGTAAATAGAAGTTTTATAAAGTATAATGTAGAAGTAGAAGTTTTAGTAAACTAAATCTCTATAGAGTGTATGTTGTATTAGATTTTCTGTAAATATTTATCTCTCAAGTTCTAACCAAACGTCTTATAGTATTTTATTTTGTTGTTGTTTTTCTCTCGGAAAAAAATGTATAACTTGGAATTAGTTTGCATTTATTACATTTGCCGTTTAATCATATGTATGCTTCTTAACACTATGATAGTGCCCACACAATTATACATTTGTTTCCAATAACTAATGGATTTATATTCATTTACTGCTTGAACACATAGGTGAGCCCGGGAATAGCATCAAATGTTACCATTACGTTGAAAATGGTAGCAAACAGAGTTAGATCCCGGAAATTAAAAATTAAATTACCTAATTAACAAACGTTTTCCATATTCTATTGTCCAATTTTCACTCCAAATGCAGGTAACTTCAGGAAACATTACCGATATGTTATAACTATAGTATAAAGTAGAACCTTGACCATTTTAAATTTCTTTTAAAAAATTTTCAATAATATCCACGATTACTTTTAATTTTCAAATTTACTAGTCACTTACACCCATTGTATTAACAGAGCCGTTCACATATTTAATGTAATTACCATTTGTTAATTTAATTTCTAATATAAATGTGAAATATATTAGACATAAACTTTTTGCAAAATCTTGTAAGTTAAAAAAGTTTGCCATACATGATAAAACATTATCAGAAGGTGAGTGACCTTCAAACCAGTTAATATATTGATGTGTAACTATTAATAGCTCCTTAACTCTTGTTCAACATTGAATGTTCCAGTTGTCCTTTCGGAATCAAGTGCAATATTCGGTTTTTCACTAAAATTAATATTGGTTTTAAATAGACTCCACCTGTACAAATACCTATACAAACAATTATCGTTCACATTAAACTCAACTTCTGTCCGTCCGTCGACCCAATAAAACTCTAATCCACGTATTAACGTAACTTAACTTTTCATCTCTCCGTCGTCCTGGACATTTAAAAAAAAATTGTTTACCAGATTAATAAATCCTTCCTTCATAAACCATACTTAAGGTAAAGTACGGTTTACCATCAATAGAGGTATAAACTCTAGTCGTAACACGAATTACCATAAAATTTATCATATTTAGAGATAACAATAATATTCCCCCCTTTTTTATTTGTATTATGATATCAAATTGCAAAGACACGTCCATAAGGAAAACCTATTTGGTGCAGTCAGCTGTTCGAGAGATAGGTCTACTGGTTGACGACTAGGCCAAGGATACTATAACGAAATCAATAAGCTTTCCAGTAATGGTCTAATATTTTAAAAAGAATATAGAAATATTTACATTTGTTGGACACATGTTAAACTTTTAGTGATCGCCGACAAAGGTGAAGCGGTAAGGGGATATGTTATAAATCAGTCAGAACACCATTCACAACTTTAAAGAAAAAAAGAGAAAAACACCTAAATTAGACCCAGAATCATTGTAGGCAATTAAGTCATAAATAAATATAATATTAGAAACTTAAGGACAATCACACACAAAACTCATAAAATGTAACGGGACAACTGTTTTCTAAACTGTCACAATTTTGAAACATTAAAATTTGATTGGCTGACAAAAAGTAGCTGCTTACGTTCATTGGTTAAAGTAAATTAAGAGAGAGGGAATAAGTATTTTTTAGCATCGACAAAGTAAAAATTATATAGAGAGTCTTAGGGAACAACTCACAGCATAGGGGTAGGCGAAGTAACGCCAAAAGTATTCCTAATGTAGAAATTGGTATTTTCTATAAGTTATAATTCCAGTTTTAGTAATAGTAAAGTAATAATTGTTTTTTTAACACGTATGTTTTAACCGTGTTTGTTTTTACAAATTAAAAGTATTTAACACCTTAGTAATCTCCGTTGCAGTACTAAAGAGGTACATCTACAAAGTGTTGAGTGCATCTTCATGGTAATTTGAAGTGAATCATTTTATTGATAAATCACATAGTACTGTGTAGTGTTTGGTGAACATCATTAACAAGTAATAAAGTGAAAGTTCTTCACTCAACTATCAGAACTGGATTACTTACATAGGAATACAACAAAAGTGGATTTGGTATTGTACTAATTATAGACTTTAATTGGAAACTAAATTGTTAAAATTGCAATTCTCTGTATTATTAAAATTTCACTCACTGTATTAATTGTTCATTAAAGAGCTCCCCCTGAGCAAATAGTTTAAAAAAAGAAAAAAAAAAAAAAAAGTAATTGGAAAATAAATTCAAATAAAATTAGATATTTCAGAGCTAATGTTAATGAGTATATTTGGACTTCATCATTAATAACTTTCCTTATGTGTTGACAATCCAAGATATGACTAATTAATTCATAATTTTGATTTATATAATATTTCTGAAATTATAATAAAATAATTATCGTTAGAATACGTCACTCGTATCCTGCTATGATGTCTGTGTTAAGATGAAGGGCGCTGAAAAAACACTTTTTTTTATCTGTATACGTTAATTTTAGCGGTCGGCGTTTTGTAGATATCATGGGACATCTATCTTTTTTTTATCAAACTCTTAAGAAGTTTGATAACTTAATTATGTTTACTTCCTATTCATACTTTTCCTTGTCCAGAGGTACTGAGATTAGCCTGTTAACGAAACTATTGTAAGCTGTCATTTTTATTACATGGATGCTTAACTTAACACTATTGTTTATTTTTGAAATTGATAGGTCTAAAAGTTTAAATTGTAATTTTTTCCTCTTCAATCGTGAATTGGAGTTTTGGATGCATTGTGTTTACGAAGTTAAGCAGAATTTTTAATTGACTATTCAGTATTACAAACACACAGAACACAATTCTCATAAAAAATACGCCTAAGTATCAGACGCGTTTCAACGACAAGGTCGATGGCAATTGTATATTGTTGCCATCGAAAAGTACTATAGTATCGTCTACATAATATCTGAAGACAATTTTTGGCCTATGTTGATTCAATTCAGACCAGAGATATTTGTATTCGATTTGGTTCAAGAATAACTCTGTAAGGAACTATTTTGTACGACCTGATGATGGAAACCTAGAGTTTTCGAAACCGCGTTAACCTTTTCGAGGTGAGTAATTAGACCACAAGAGAGTATACTATAGAACATAATTCTTTCATACAAGCATGTGGTCCGGTGGCTATAATACAGCAATGATTAAGTTTATGGCTGCTACACGAAACAAGTTAAGCCCCATTTAAAATTATTTTTTTAAAGACCGGGTCAAAGGTTCATTTTATAATTTTGACTGACAACTACCGACATGTAAATAAACTATATGAAGTAATTTAAACTACTTAAACTAAAAACGTTAAATGAATTCACAAAAAAAATATGTAACACTATATATATTCAGTCATTCCGTGCTAACAGTAATTATATTACAGTGTAAACTTGCTTAGAATAGAAATTAGTTTAACCAAATGCAAGAAAAATTTCTTGTTTAGACAGCGGGGGATGAAGGGAAACCAGAAAGTAGTTGGTCTTTGTTTAGACTGTTATTAAGTACACAATGTCTTCCTTATCACACCCTTTCTTTATAGGTTCCTTTCCTCTATCTTACCATCAATCAAAGTTTATTTTTTTATACTTGTAGCATTATTACACTTCACATATCCTTCACATGTCCTCCTCATATTACTTGTGTAGCCTATAAAAGTTCACATTTTAATGAATAAATATATTGGTACAATTTTCGTTTGATCCTCCAAGTCTGAGTTCATGGTTCATATAAAAAATTTCCTCGATAACTCGTGAACAGCATTTTTCTTTTTCTGTTACCAACATGTTCCGTTTATACATTTAGGGTTTAAAATGGATTTTCATGAGAAACTAATTATCGTGTGTATGTTTTATTTGTATGATATCTTGGCACATAAAAATAGATACCTACATAAAATAAAAGTGTAATGTCTATTTATGTTGTAGCACTTCCCTTCATTCTGTACTCTTCTATTAGAAGATAAAAAATCCTGTGTACCCAAGATTTACAGAATTTGATGCTCCTTTAAAAAAATTCTTAAATCGAATCCCAAAATAATCTATGAAAAAATATGAGATGAAGCTACAAATAAAGAGGACACCACATTACGTATTTTTTTGAGATGAGATTATAATATCAGTTATTAACAATTCAATTTAAAAGTGATGCGGTTAGGTTAGGTTGGGGGGGGGGTACACACAAATAGGGCACAGATTAGTAGACAATACAAATAGCCTGGACTTTGTTGACTTCCATTATTTCACTACAGTAAATACAACCCCATTTCGTTCCTGAGAAATGCCCTTTATTTATAGTTTGTTAATTCTTGAGTACTGTTTTAAGTTGTACTGGTGGTTTTCAAGCTTGTTTACGTTATTTTTAATGCTGTTGTTTTCAATTATTTTAAAATACTTACCAGCTTTTTCACTTTGTTGACAAACCGCACCTTGTTCTTCCTTCTATTCTAGAGCCCATATCTTCAAAGGACTTGTTGGAACTGAATAATTGTGTATATATTACAATAATTCCATATTAATAATTTACCTTATATTTTTTATATTTTTATAAGTGTTTCTTTCTTTGTAAGTGTTGTATTTGTTTATTTCCACTATGATATAAATTATATTTATTGTTATCCTATATTTTACTTCCTGTAGTCCTAAAAATCTATCTGTGAGGCTGACTGTCTATTTAAAGTTCAATAATAGTTGCAAGATTTTATGCACGTTATCCGGGAAGAGTTTAGATTATGTTTAATCTAATTTGGCAAGGTAGATTGTAATCCTGAACAATATTGTCTGCAAGGGTAATCAAAATAACACAGATTTTACACACTTCGTATGGATTTTATTAAACATTTTAGTGATAACCTATATTTATTCCAAAACCAAAATACATCTCTTTGAAATTCAACCGTATTCTAGATCGTCCTATCAGCAATACTTTCCACAGACATGGCTATAAAATTGCTCATCGAGCTTCAAATAATTTATGCAACTTCCTCCAAACCAAACCAAACAAGAACCAAGACCAATTCACGAATAGTGGAATTTATAAACTTTCCTGTAACAACTGTGACAAGATATATATATAGGACAAACAGGGCGCTCGTTCAAGACTAGATTCAAGGAACATTTACCTAGCCATTAAAAAACAACAACAGACAGACAAAAATCAAATTATGCTGAACACCTGATTAATGAGAACCACAATTACACGGACATAAACACAAATTTGCAAATATTATACAAAACCAATAAAGGTACAACAATGAATATATTAGAAGAATTCCAAATATATACAGAATATAAGAAGAACCCAGACAACATGTTAAATGACAAACTGAACTTTTCTTCCAACCCTATATATGATATAATAACAAAAATTAAAACTAAATAAACATAGCAAACATGTTTACATTTCATTTCAGCTAATCTTAATTATCAGTATCATACTGATAACTGCTGTATAGATCCAGTACCATACCTGCAGCTGGACAAGTAAGACATATAATGTGGCCACAAACAATTTTATTATTTATGTACGACGAGTCATACTCCGATTTTATATGTGTTAGTGTTTTGTGTTACGTGTCTATGTGTTAGTGCGGGCCTGATGAAGCCGACAGTGTTCGGCGAAACAGCGCTGTAGCTAAAACCAATATACGGACTGAGGACAACCTCTAAGGTAATTAACTATATTATATATTAAACAGTCCAAGGCAACACATTATACTTTATAAAATGAATAATGCTAGTCACGCAAAAATTGCCTACAAGTACTTTAACCTGAAAACGAAACTTCAATTCACAACGCTTAACATTCACTTTAATAAAACATGTTTGAATAATAACTTGGTCCCTAAACATGTTTGCGTCACAATAAACAACAAATCTTTGGCAGCTAAAAAAGCAAAAAATGCCGCTGTAAAAACTTGGATTAGGGTTGAAATAAAAAATCTATATAAGAAGAAAGATGAAATTAGTTTAATATTATTGAAAACACATTTGCAACTCGCCAATAACTTAAATACCATTGAATTCGACCTGTTTACTCATGAGGTTAATAGACTAGTCCAAATCAAAGTCATTAAAAAGAGAAATTGTTTAAACAAAAAGTTATCTGCTTTATTAGAATCTAGTGAACAGAAAAATAAACAAGACATAATATCTAATCATGTTTTCTTTCCTCGTACCTATAACCTAACAAACATTGAATTTGATAAACCAGAATTGGATTTGTTGAACAAAGGTTTAAAGTATAACTTAGTTGACAATAAAAGAGATGACCTTCGATCTGCACTTATTAATGCTGAAGAAGCAATCCAAAAACTACCTATAGATAAGCAAAATATGATAAGACACATCATCACTGATAAAGCTCTACCTTATGTCAACAAACCATCAATTACCCAGATCAATGCAACTAACAAGGAAATGTCTATTGCTAAGAGCATTAAAAACAAAATGGTTATCAACAAGGCTATCATAACTAAAGCTGACAAAGGCAATTCACTTGTCATTATCAATGAATCTGACTACATAGCCAAATCTGAAAATTTCTTCACAGACAACAATATTACTCTGGTAAGGAAAGACCCAACCAACGAGTTTCACTCCACAATTAAAAACAAAATCAATAACTGCAAACACATTTTGAAATACGGACAAAAAAGATTCCTGAAGATGATAAAACCTAGTGCACCAAATTTACGAGCTTTACCTAAATTACACAAGATAGACCACCCGATTAGACCAATAGTAAATTTTACAAACGCACCTTCTTACAGAACAGCAAAATTTTTAGAACACATTATAAAAAAGGAAACTAAATTCACAATTAACTACAGTTTGAAAAATAGCCTAGACTTGATCAATAAAATTAAAAACGTACCACTCCAAAACGGCCAAACATTGCTTTCATTTGACATATCCAACCTATATACAAATGTCCCAATCAAACAAACAATAGAAATCCTCAAAGAAAACCTAAATATCCATAGTAAACTAAACACAGAAGCGATAAAGGAGCTTATTGACCTACTAACAACATGTCTTGCCCAAAATTACTTCACCTTCAATGACAAAATATATTTACAAAATGAAGGTCTAGCCATGGGTTCCCCTCTATCTGGTATAATGGCTGAAATTTTCCTCAATGAAATAGAAAATAAACATATTATCAACCCGACAAATCCGTTCGATAGAAAAATAATTTATTATCATAGATACGTAGACGATATTATTTGCCTGTTTGAAGGCACGAAAAGGCAAACTAATTTATTAACTGACTTCTTAAACAGCATCCACCCCACACTTAAATTTACCACAGAAATCGAGACTAACAACAGCCTCAACTTTCTTGACCTGACCATCACCAGAGTTAATAATAAACATGAATTTAAAATTTTCAGAAAACTGTCACAAACCAACCACACAATACACAATACTTCTAACCACCCTATTTCACACAAATTGGCAGCATACAACAGCTTCGTACACCGTGCCATTAACACGCCAATGAACTTAGAAGACTACAACAACGAAATATCTACAATAAAACATATAGCTTTATCCAATGGATATGACCCCTCTTTAATAGACAAAATAATAAACAAACATAGAAGGAAATCCAAAAAATATACTTCAAGCACCGAAAAACCAAAATACATCTCTTTGAAATTCAACCGTATTCTAGATCGTCCTATCAGCAATACTTTCCACAGACATGGCTATAAAATTGCTCATCGAGCTTCAAATAATTTAAGCAACTTCCTCCAAACCAAACCAAACAAGAACCAAGACCAATTCACGAATAGTGGAATTTATAAACTTTCCTGTAACAACTGTGACAAGATATATATATAGGACAAACAGGGCGCTCGTTCAAGACTAGATTCAAGGAACATTTACCTAGCCATAAAAAAACAACAACAGACAAACAAAAATCAAATTATGCTGAACACCTGATTAATGAGAACCACAATTACACGGACATAAACACAAATTTGCAAATATTATACAAAACCAATAAAGGTACAACAATGAATATATTAGAAGAATTCCAAATATATACAGAATATAAGAAGAACCCAGACAACATGTTAAATGACAAACTGAACTTTTCTTCCAACCCTATATATGATATAATAACAAAAATTAAAACTAAATAAACATAGCAAACATGTTTACATTTCATTTCAGCTAATCTTAATTATCAGTATCATACTGATAACTGCTGTATAGATCCAGTACCATACCTGCAGCTGGACAAGTAAGACATATAATGTGGCCACAAACAATTTTATTATTTATGTACGACGAGTCATACTCCGATTTTATATGTGTTAGTGTTTTGTGTTACGTGTCTATGTGTTAGTGCGGGCCTGATGAAGCCGACAGTGTTCGGCGAAACAGCGCTGTAGCTAAAACCAATATACATACTGAGGACAACCTCTAAGGTAATTAACTATATTAATAAGTTAACAGTTTTATGTACCACTTTTTAGATTTTATATACACTTCAAAGATTTTACACATCCATGTAGGAAACCCAATTATGAGGCCATACACTTTTCATGCGCTCACTTTTGAACTTCTTGCATGAATGGGTAGACTGTGAGGCCTATGACCACAGAGTACATAAGTATATATAGTTATATTTATATACTCTGTGCTATGACCCAACAATTAGTTTTAAAGTGTTTGTGTGTTCCAATAAAGGAAGTATTACTTCCTGGCAACATTCTTCTCATTTAGATGAGTAACCTATACATGTGAATAAACCAACCAAGTAAAAAAACTGATAAGCGGAAGCTAGCTCTCTCTCTCTCTCTCGCTCTCTCTCTCTCTCTCTCTCTCTCTCTCTCTCTCTCTCTCTCTCTCTCTCTCTCTCTCTCTCTCTCTCTCTCTCTCTCTCTCTCTCTCTCTCTCTCTCTCTCTCTCTCTCTCTCTCTCTCTCTGTCTCTGTGTCTCTCTCTCTCTCTCTCTCTCTCTGTCTCTGTGTGTGTGTCTCTCTCTCTCTCTCTCTCTCTCTCTCTCTCTCTCTCTCTCTCTCTCTCTCTCTCTCTCTCTCTCTCTCTCTCTCTCTCTCTCTCTCTCTCTCTCTCTCTCTCTCTCTCTCTCTCTCTCTCTCTCTCTCTCTCTCGTAGGATTAAAGGACATAAACCTACGTTAGGCATTATCAGAACCGGCATCTCTTTCCCCTCATAAGGGCGGGGCTAAAGAGTTCTTATCACCTGACATGCTTGGTGCTGTGATGGATGCTGTCAAATTATGTTTCTGTAATGACGTCATAGCTGATATCTCTGATAGGGTGTCTCATAAAGTTATTGAAAATCTTGAACATTCTCTTCAATTATTGGTACACGCCGAAATTGAGACCTACAAAGATGAATTAGTGTCGTTACGAGCTATGAACGAAAAATTGGAAATTAATTTATTACAAAAATTTGCACAAAATCGGTTCAAATGATTTTGATCAAATTTTTCTAAAGAGTCCAAAACAAAACGTATTGGTCGACATTTACAAAAATTGCGGTTTATGCGTTATCGGAGTTGGTCTTTGTTTACACTGTTATTTTAGGTTCACAATGTCTTCCTTATCATATCTTTTATTTATAGGTTCCCTTCCTTTGTCTTAACATCAAAGTTTATTTTTGTATACTTGTAGCTCTATGAAACTATATGTAGTCTATTTGAAATTATGTAATTTTACGATTATTGTTTAATATGGCTGTGTCAGACTATTCATTTATTAACGGTACTCACTATTAGTGTTTATGTTACTTATATT
The DNA here is from genome assembly GCA_963513935.1 of Aphrophora alni. NCBI lineage: Eukaryota > Metazoa > Arthropoda > Insecta > Hemiptera > Aphrophoridae > Aphrophora > Aphrophora alni. Next base: position 108,987,322 of record OY740768.1, on the reverse strand, counting down.
CATAATCAATGTGGAATATTTATTATTTATAAAATCGATACACAATCGAAATTGTAATGTAGGTAAATTTTAAATTACCGTTATTTTGAAACGGATTACTTGGAACAGATGGAACAGGTCATTATATTTTTTTTCAAACTAGAGCATATTGATGAGTATCGTGCTAAATTTCTACTCAATTGGTCGTAGGCCTACTGTTCTAGAGATATAAATTATTTAGTAACAAAAAACAAAATGGCGGATAGTTTGTAAGAGAAGCGTTACCGGAAATGTGTTTATAGGAACTTTATTTAAATTTAGATCCTTATAAGCACCCCCTAAATTATCTCCGCGCATTACAGAACCTACCTTTTGTGGTAGGTAACTTCCGTGACTTTACCACAAAAAGTAGGCCTACAAACGGAAAACGCGAACTGACCACGTGTTTGTACGTTGCAACGACTTTAGTTTACCTCTTTACACTTTTTTACAGATAAAGTTATGATGAAGGTGAAAAAATAAAATTTAGTGATAAGTCCGTTTTGAATCCAAAAGAATGTTTGGCGTCTGTCGTATGTACAGAGTCTGTCGCAAAAATCCTGCATATATTGGAATATCTCAGGTTCTAATTGGCGTATGAAGGTAATAGACACATTAATCGAATGCTCTTGATTGGGGCTATCTACAGGGAGTTCCAAATCGCAGGTTCCATATACAGGGTGTTTCAAAAATTATAAAACGTATTTTCCCTGTCTTTTTTAAAAGTAAACATATCAACTTTTTTCCTCTTCAATTACTCTAAAACGTTTCTTTGTTCTGGTGAAAAAAGAATCTTTTTAATTTACTTAGATACAACGCTATGATGAATAAAACTTATGCTCCAGATAGGTACAGATTTTTGAGGCAGCCATTTAGAACTAATTTTGCTAATTCAGTTTAGGAATATAATTTAACCTAACAAATTAGATAAACGCTATATTGATGTTAAAATTACAAATTATTCACGGTAAAATTTATACATACATAATGTTCTAAGGTGGCTTCCAAATAAGTTATTTTTTTGAGGCAGCCAAAAGAGTTATGATATTTAAATATATATTTAAAAAAGTTAATACGCCTTTAGATAATAAAACAAACTTATTTAATGAAATCCTTAATACAAAAATTTAACTACAATTAAAAGATACCAACCCAAAAAGAAAATTTTAACAAACCCTCCCCTATTTTATTCAAAATTACAAAATATCTTATTTTCAGAAAAGTGAGTTTTAATAAAAATTTATAATAAATATAACAAGTATAAAATAAAAATACAAGTAGAAGTAGTTTACATATCTTAGTTAATTAGTTGGCCAACAGTAAAAAAACAAAACAAAAAATAAAACTTATTTATATAAAAAAAATTCAAAAGGTTTTGACGCCAAGGGTTATTAATTTAGAAAACCAACCCCTTTAGGGTCGTTTAGCCGAAAAATTGCTAGCATGTCCCATCCTATGATAAATAAAATAAAATATATAAAGAAATTAAAAAAAGAGTCTAATTTGCCTTAGTAATAGTTTCACATTTAACACACAGTTAGTTTTTTTTTTTTTTGGGCGAAGACCAAATTTCACTCAGCTTCTTATAATGGACGATAATGTGGCCTCATTCTTCGACCAGCTAAGAACAGCTGTATTCACAAATACAATGGTAGAAATTAGTAAGGCAGACAACTTGATTTTTCATGTTTTAAGATGAAATTTACGTTCATGTTAGGCGTTACTCTTTACAAAAAAAGCTCTAGCTACGAGCTCAGATAAATATTTATTCTTCCGTGAAATAAAAATAAATAAATACACTAAAAATGGTATGCAGCTAGCCTGAACACCCAACCTAATAATTCAAAATATGTAATTTCATTCTTAATGTTAAAAATAAACTATTATTTATGTTTAAAATTGGCCCAATACTGTTCTTATACAGGTAAGAATAGCAGATTTAGCTTCTGTAATTCGAAATGGTAATTTTAGATAGTTTGAATACAGCCTAACAGGTTTTGTATAAGTAATCATTTAATTATGAATTTAGCAGGTTATTGCTTATATCAGGTTTTACAACACTGTAAGTTTTTCAACTTTAATTTTTAAAGGTTTTTCGACTGGATTAACAACCTGAAATGTAAATAAAGTTGTACCTAGTTTCACAAAGAAACCACATGACCACCAAAATCTTTTAAATATTTGTGCGTATAGTAGATTTGTTTTGGGCTACACAGGTTCAGGCAACTAACTGTGCTGTTGGGATTATCACCCTCTACCACTCAAGGTAGAAACCATACGTCGAAACTGAAAATAATAGACTTTCCTTACCTCCGACTAAATTCTTAGAAAATGACAAAATATAATGTCTCATGATAAGTTGACTTGCCTTTGGTCACTACTTATCGTTTCGTTCTATCATAAAGCGTATATAAAGAGTATTGTGCAATGAGTGGGCAAGATTTACATGTTCAGGAAATGGATGTAAGACTAATGTTTTCTGTGGGTGTTTAGAGCCCGCTAAACTAAGAATATTCTATATTTTGATAAGACATTTTTGCACTCACTATACAACTAAATTTCATAGCCTATAAACTTTCCCCACTCTACAGAATATTATAAAAAGGTTCAGTCTGATCAAAGCTATTTAGTAAGGAGAAACCTTTATGTGATTTTCATAAATATCATGTCTTAACAACTAATTAATAACTAAATATATGTTTTCAGGTTGGTTACAATAAGGACAAAATTAAAATCTATTAATTAAAAATGACTTATGAATGTCTTTCACCATACTTATTTCGAATTATGTACTTCATTGGATTGTGGCCAAAGGATTGGGAAGAAACATGGAAAAGGAAAACCTATTTTATTTATTCAATATTGATGTGCATATTAACAACTTCATATTCGGTATTTAAGATCATGCATTCCTATATGAACCAATGCAATTTTGAAATATTCATTGAAAGTTGTTTTGAATCATCTTATAGTGTTTATTTAACTGTTCAATTCTATTGGTCACTTTTGTATTGGCGAAAATTCCAAAAGACTTTAGAGTCATTGAAAATGATATTTCTATCAGAAGGGGACTATATAAAACCAATACTTGAAAAAACAAAAAAACACGAAAGAATGTTAGCAAGTTTTGTTTTTATAAATGGTTTAATAACTTATGTGATGGTTTTAGACAGTGTTCTCATCAAAGGTGATGATAATTCTGAATTAAATTGGAACAAAACTAATCCATCACGAACTCTTCCTATTAAGCTATATCTCCCATTTGATGAAACTGTCTCAATTTATTATGAAATAACATTCATACATAACATTTTGATTCTTACTTTAACTATGGTGTTGTTCATAATTTATACTTTATTGGTACCCTGCATTATTATTCATATAAATGGTCAGTTTCAAATTATCTGTAAAATATTAGAAAACTGGTTTGATAAAGACGAACTTTATCGAATAATCCGGTGTGAGAGAACAAGGACAAGATACAGTGCAAGATGGAGTCTAAAGGACCTATTTAAATTTCACCAACAAATTATTAGGTAATTTTTTATATTTAAATTTGGTTGCAATAAATTATACTTTCAGTTTTAATCTATTATAAGTTATATTTTAAGAGTATACAATACTAGGACAAAAGTTATCAATGCAAACGTTTACAAATTCACCACTCTTCTCAAACTGTAAACTAATGCAACAGATGCAATTTATTATTAAATTACCAAAATATCATTTGTATAAAACCAAAATTTGGAATTATTCCCTGATTACATAAATGGTAGGTAAAACACTTCTAAAGGTTAAAACGATTGAAAATAATCAATTGTTGTAATGATTTTATAATTTTTACAAACATATAAAATGAAGTTTTCTTCGAAATTCATCCTTATTTTCATGTGTCTAAATTATAGGTGAGATTTCTAGAAGTAATATTTTAAGTAGTTGTACATGATTTTTTATGCAATAACGCTGAGCACTATATCATTCTGCTGGTTTATCCCTGTGGTAGTTTGTATCCTTTAAGTTTTGATAAGACTATACCTCATGGATACTCTATTAATATAAATACTATAATGAAACTTATAATATATATTTAAGATATTTTTAGATTGGTTCTTTTAGTTTCTTGCTAAGATATAATTTACAATGTAATATATTTATTTAATACTAAGCCACAGTTACACAATATATACAGTGCTTCCCATGCATTCAAAAGAGCAATACTCTAGGTTTTGATATATAAACTTTAAATTTCAATCGACTATAAATTAAATAAATTTGATATAGTCTTTTAACTATTTTTAAATGCGAAAGTGGCCGTGTAATTTCCTCTAATAGCTCTCTTAATCAAATGCAGACTATTTAATAATTCTATCAAATGACTTTATTTTGAATTTAAACATCAAAATAAAAAACGAAAATCAAACATATATCTCTTCACAACTGATATATTTTAAATAATGTAATTTGATATTTATGATTTAAACAAAACAAGCAGCCTTCTTTAAACTTATCTTCATCTCTTCAAAATGTAAAGATGAGATAGTAGTAAGATTGATACAATAGACAAAAATTTATATATAAACAACCAAACTATGTTTTTTTAGAAAATACATATTATAAATTGTCAATTACAATATTTACACATGAAAAAGAAAAACCACTATTTAAACACAACCATTTGAAAACACCCAAATGTCGTAACGACTTTTTCTACCAATTATAAATTGAAGTTTTATGTAAAAATTACCATTCTCAATTTATTCTAACATAAAAATTATGTCATTGTTAATTAATAAAATGTAATTAATATTTTAAGTGCTAGAAAGTGATTTGCTAGGCACTATAACGTCAAGCATCGCATCGGGCATAACATTTACTAAGTCGAACCACAGTTGCTGTAATAATAATATGTTGAGATTCCTTCCAATTTTCAAAAAAGAACAGGAATATTTATTTTCTCACATGTACATAGTGTAGAAAAAGCTATGTGATAGGTAAATATATGTTTTAAGGATTTCTAGGTTAATGTGGTTTTGGGAACAGTTAGGTGTTTATCGTCTGTTCAATGCTTTACAGCATATGCAGGTAGATAGATTAAAATTTGGTATGTCGGCGGTTTAAAAAATGTCCGTTAGATATCTTAAAATTTAGGCGTTACTGCCATAAGACAAAAATACAAAATTGAAATGTTTTTTATATCAGCTATAACTATTTTGATATTTTTTTAAAAAAATGCCAGATATCTGGGAAACTAGACAATTCTGGACATACGTCTATAAGAACATTTTCTTAGTTTTGATGGGGAAAACTACCTACTGAAGTATGAAAACACAATTTTTCAACACTCTGTATAAATAAATCACTATAGCACTGTGGTGATTATATATGAACAAGGAAAAACCCCCAACCACAAAATAATAGATTTTGTGGTTATTTTTATTTTGCGATTTGGGGTTTTTCCTTGTTCATACTCCGTATAAATATTGTTTAAAGTATTATACAAAGTCTACGAGATGTTCATGGTCGATTTTCAGTTTTTAATTAAAATTTTTAGTGACGAATCGTTTTCAGTTGTTAGTAATTTGATTGTGAAAGGATATTTGAGAAAGTTTGTGCATGTTTTAGATTGTTTGTTTTGTTTTAATTTCGTGTTAATTATAAAAACATAATTTAATTTTTGATCTTCTTGAAGTTCCTCCTGTTGTAGTAGAATACTTTAAATGAATTCTTTAAATTAATAAATGTTCTTTTAAAAGGGAACAAAACTATTTAAGATTATCCAATCCAGTAGTTCTGGATATTTGTATTAATTATATTTGGGGTTTTCAAAGTGTCTCAGAAGAAACAATTCAAGTTCTTCGATCTCTGGCTATTTGCAAGTTCACAATATTGAGTCTCATAATTTGTCTGGCTGTATTTCAGATTTCTCTGGTAAGTAGTTTCAGCATTTGTATTCAAAGAAATATCTGAATTAATAAAAAAAAATAAAAAAATCTATTTAAATAAAACTTATAATATTATTTAACTTTTAACCTCTTTTTAACCCCATTTAACGCTAGTTGCAGATAAAAATACAACACTGTTTTCTACCTTTTTATATAATTTTATAAAAAAAATAAAAATAATAAATAAATAATAATAATAATATTTGCTCTATCCAATTTTTAAATAACATTTTTATTACTTTTCTTATATAATGTGTAGTATGTAAATAGCATTAAAGTATATACATAAGATATTTTTATTTTGGGTAGAGGATGGGATTTAAAATGCCCACATATGCATCTCTCCATCAAACATTTGTTAACGGGGTGTAAATATTTGGTATAGTATTATTATTTTGTTGATGGTTTGGGTCAGTTATGTCAATGAAAATAAAAATTATATATTATATAAGACGAAAGGCTGGCGATAAGAACAGACATGAATTGTTTACGTAGTTTAAGTTGGTGATAGTTTTTTGAATTTCCTTATTTAATTCCTATAAATAAGTAACAATACAATATAATAGAATACGGTTTTTGTAATGAATATTCATATAGGCATGTTATGTTCATTTTTAAATTAATTCATTAAAAAAAACAACAAAGAACAGGGTAAAAGCAATTATGTAAGATAAAGGGTAATCTGTTCCGAAATCCAACTTCATCACTAAAGAGATCAAGTTCAATTCTAACAGGTACAGTTCAAAAGTAGTGGTTACAAGTAAAGTGAATATAGCATTTAATAAAATTTAAAAAGTTTTCTCTTTCTGTTTAGTTATTTAAACAAAATAATTTGGCCAATTTGTTACGATGCCTAATTAGGCTAAACCGCCCATTTTCTTCAAACCAGATAAACGCACCATTAATTTTGAATTAGCTATACTCAGGATTGAGTTTTTTAAATTAATTTAAGAGTTATAATAATTCATTTTTATTAATAGTCAAAATATTACAATTTTATAATTATTAATCATCATGTTAATTAATTTTCAACTAAACAATGTGCTCTTGAGAGCTTTTTACTAATCTGTCTGATCTTGCATGCTTAAAGCTTCTCTGGTGCAAAATATATAAAAAGTTTTGTCTTCTTTAAATAAGATTTTTTCATGAAACTCTTATTAACAACTGAAAAGTTTTTTTTTGAAAAAATATTTTTAAATATGATGTTTTAGTTATTCATTAAAATTTTTAATAAGTAGGCCTATTAGAGATTGGTAAACGCTCAATTTTTACGTTAGTTAAAAATAAATTTAATGAATCATGCTTTTAGAGTCTGTGTGTTTGTTGATGGCTACCCAAGAGTATTAAAAAAAAAAAATCAGTTTTTATAGTTTTAGATATTTTTGCACATTTAGAAAAATAGCTGTTTTAAATTCCATAACTATATATTTTTTATATGGTTGGTGTAGCTTGCTAATTTTTGACTTGAATCCCTAAAGGGGCCATCTCTAAACTATATATATATATATATATATATATATATATATATATATATATACATGTCTTCTAACGTTTTGAAATTCTAACAATTATTTAGGTATTTTCGAAAAAAAGGATTTGTGACACAAAATGAAATTTAGTAACTAAAAAAGTTACTTAAAATGTACTCATAATAATTGCTAAATGTATACACTTTGATTTTACAGGTAAATCAATACACACATATGTTTTATCTAAATAATATCTTAGTAAAAATAAAAAAATATGCTTTATTGGATCTGAGTTTTTTAATGATTATACAATGAGCATTTGTTAGATTGAAAAATGGTTTTAAAAGTGATAAATTGAGAGAATTTTAACCTTTAATTTTATGTGGTGTGGATTACAGGTGCCGATGGGAAGTTATATATTTTTTCAATTTACTTCTTACATCCTAATCTCAATTGCTGAGTTGTACTTGTTATGTCTATATGGAGAAGAACTAACCAAACATGTAAGTCATAGATTGGTTTATGGAAAAGAAAATATGGACGGGGTATGGATTGTCTTTAATTTATCAATAAGGGGGGGGAGATAGAGCTAATTTACAGAAAACTCACTTTTATATCTGATAAAGTACCAGAAAAAGTTGAAATTTGAGTCAAAATATTTATGTTGAATTTTTAGGGAATAATTATTTTGAAGTATCTTGAAATATATTGAAGTGTAAAACTATTGAAGTGCTAGTTTTCATGACTGTGTAACTGATGCTGGCCACTTGCCAGATTACTGACATTTATAGTTACCATATTTTTTTGTAGAAATTGAACTGTGATTGTTATAACTGTTCTTAAGTGACTTTTATCTGAGGTGATAAACTTATGTCTCCTTTTGAATATATTATTAATTATTTTAGACCCTTTGTTAAAGATGTATATAGTTTGATGTCCTCTCCAACAATAATACCAATAATCTTCCTCACATTTTTCTTTCCTTGCCTGTAAAAACCTCTTTTCTTATTTCTTATTTATCACTTCCTTTTGATATTATATATATTTACTCTGGACTTTAATAACACATATATGCACTGGGTATTTTAATATTGTGTAGGTCTTGTTGTTGATGAGGTGGTTCTCTATGGTGATAGTTTATATACAACCTGAATAAAAGTATCATTATAACTAGTCTATACAATGTTTTTTTTAAATACTTTTGATAAACTGTAGGATGTTTTGGATTTTCAGAGTATTCAAGTTTGTAATGCAGTATATTTCAGCCGCTGGTATGGTGCAAGCACTTCTGATAAGAAGTCTCTATTACTTGTTATGATACGAGCCCAGCGACCTATCTCACTGAAGCTGTTTCCTCATTTTGTTCCAATTTGTATCCAGAGTTTTATATCAGTAAGTGTGATAACTTGATAGTTTATATTATTGGAATATTTTTCTTCTCTTGGGACCACATGGCGACGGGTAGCTTTTATCTACTGTGACCCAAAAGAAACTGCGGATTTTTATGGCTTGATAAAAATTTCTTCTAGGCTCTTTAAAAACCCTAGGAAGACCTTAGGATTATTAACTCTGAAAAGTCATAAAAAGACTGCTCCAAGTATATGCATGGAAAATTTAAAGTGTCTAAATTGAATAGTTTAATTACATTTTCTGTAAACAGACAGACAAATCGATACTGTTTTGAAGACGTAAGGATTTTCATAAAACCCTTAAATGAACGCTAAAATATTGTTTAAAATTCACTCCTAGTGATTTAACTTGTCCAATTTAGTAGTTTTCCCAATTTTCAACAAAATGTAATGCATACACGGTGTTTTATATATTCATTCATAATGAGAATTCCATAAGGCACAAAATGTAAATTCACTCAAAACTATGTATCATAGAATTAGTAAACATTGCATAGGCTCATCTGTTCATTTGTTGTGTTTTGTAAGCCAAAAAACCTCTCGGTCAACATCCCCTTATAAATAATAGAAAAAAGAGCATAAAATAAGGAACCCTAGCCCTCCATAACTCTAATAGTGTCAGGGTCGGGAAAAAGAGGCCTGATTAGGAAAGACGAAAAAGAAGGGTCTATTTCAAGACTACATGAAAAAAAGGTGTAGATCCACATACGTTCCCTTTGGATTGCCAAGACCGTACTGAGTAAAGTGAGCCTCAGTTGGTCATGTTTCTATATTAGAAATATACTAATATTTTTTTCATATATGTATATATAGGTTTATATTATGTTTTCAGGTGATGAATGCATCATATTCAGCATTTACTCTACTCACTTCACTACAGAAGCGGACGGACTAGAAAGAATCGAAGTGTGTTTCAATACTGGAAACTAATGTTTTTAGTTTATAGTTAAGTAGTATAGAAATTTTTGAAATTATGCACAAATTTTAATGTCATGTTAAAAATGTGTATGGCAAATTTTATGGGAGAGGTAATGCGGTTGACCATATAGTTTCCTGGAATTTGTCCTTGTGAACTCTCAAAGGTCAAGTTAGTTTAGCCTAGTTGATGGTATTGGGTTTTTCCATACCTTAAGCTACCATCTGTAGAATTTTAGTTGTGTAATATCACAAGACATTGTGTTTAATCGATATGATATTACAAATTTAGATCAGACGTGGGTATTTCACATGGAAAACTTTGAGTAAAGCTGGGGCGAAAATAGGCGAGAGAGAGAGAGAGAGAGAGAGAGAGAGAGAGAGAGAGAGAGAGAGAGAGAGAGAAACCATTGGTATACAATATGCGCATTCAGTAGAACCGATTAGTTCTACCTCTGGTTAGGTGACTAGAAAATTTACCAAACTGTGCAGCATCAATATATTGCATAGGTTGCTGCTTCTATATTATCTTTAGACTGCACGGGTTGCTGCATCTATGTTTGACAAATGTCATGTTGATGTATGTAAAAAATCAACAAATATGGCTGATAAAGTATTTAATATAGCTAATTTTTATTTTCTTACAAATACGTATTGTAGAGAAAGGTATGTGATGGATAACAAAAAAAGATGTTGAGTTTTTTGCTTATATATTCATTGTAGTTCAATGAGTCCAAAAAACGGTTTTTGGAATGATCTTGTCTGTCTGTCTAGCGTCTGTCGGATGTGAAGTGCTCTACAGCCCATACGTGTTGGACGAGTTTTAATCAAATTTGGTATGTGGATATATTTTGAACATATCTTAGGATTATTTTTCTTAATTTTGTTTATAAATAAAAATGTGTGGGAGGCTGCAAAATTACACCTAATTACGATTATCTCAAAATTGGCTAATAACGATTTAATTTTAAGGTAACAGCAGATATTTCTTGTTGAAACTCTATATTCAAGGATAAAGCAATAATGCTAAAGTTTCAAAATTTTTTTAATAATATAAATGAGCTACAATTGTTTCGCCTTGCGGCATAATCGGGCAACTATCGATGATGCCGCAAGGCGTAACAATTGTAGGTCATTTATATTATAAAATAATTTTGAAACTTCAGCTTTACTAATCATTACTTCAGTTTTAACTGTCTATCAAAATGTAATTTGACAGTTAGTTTTTAATGTTTTTATAAAGTTTAAAAATATATTTTGCAAACGATAATCAAAATATGTTTCCCCTTAACTTTGTGCAAAATTTCAAATTTATGTTAAACAAAGATTAATATATTTTTTGTAGTAAGACATTTATTTTATATATATATATATATATATATATATATATATATATATATATATATTATTAATACACCATTGTTAGTTTACTTATGGATTTTGTCAGTTATTGCTCAGAAAGTTTTTGTAATAAATGTATTTTATTAGAGGATAGGCTGAGTGATAATCACAGGCTTTGAATATTTTGAACGTTGTAGTAGATTGTCTCAATGTCAGTAGTAGGTAGAAAGCTTTCATTGGTTTAATAATGACTGTTAGGATTGGTTACACTAAACTGCCTGGGTTCTTCAACTTCAATAAAATGAAATCAGTGGTTCAGTACTTATTTATCTTTTTAACAATTATTATTAAAAATGACTATCACCTATCTTATTACAATACAACAATATCCTTATTACTACTATTAATCCAGAATGACTCTAATTGTTGTGACTCACAGAGGTTTATACACGAAGTTTGCTCACCCTGCTTGCCACTCATGGATGCTCATCTGAAGTCTCAATACTCCTAGGTAGCTCGTACACCTCAAGTCCGTCTGGCTATCTTCAAGAATTATACTCCCAGGAAGTTCTTACACGCCAAGTCCGCCTGGCCAAATTCAAAAATTCCTGCAGCACTTCCTTGATCAATCTTGGTCCACTGACCACGTTTTCACCCACCTTGTCGAGATCATTAATAATAATAAAAACAATAGTCGTCGTAACCCTGTGGGATATAAACCTACATCATTCTGTTAACAGCTATACAATTTGTTTAATAGTAAAAACACATTTTTTCAAACAAGTAACACTTATTTTTTTGCCTACGTGTATCTTCTTCATGCTAGGATTTTTGTGAAGAAAATTAATTTATGATAATTTGTTGAACGAAATGATCGTTTTCTAAAATTGTCAATTCATCACAAATTTTACCCAAAGTTGTGGTCATTAAAAGATAATTGTTAAAGGGGGTTTTGGAATAATATCTGTCTACTTAGCACCCATGAGTTTGAACAAAATTCAACCGAATTTGGTATGTGTGAATATTTTAACCATGTGTCTGGATGTTTTGAGATTTGTTGTTGATAATTTTGGGTAGCTTCCAAAAAAAAAATAACCATTACAATCATTTTCATTAAATTTTGACCAAATGTATTTTCTAAAGATACAAGCAAAACTTAATTGCAAACATCTCTCCAAAAATATAAAGATTAACGGTTTTTTATACATCTATAAGTCAAAGAAATATTATGTTTAGTCATATCCTTTTTCTTGAATTAATAAATTATTGCTGAAAAGCATTGTGAATCTCAGCAAACACTCTCAGAATAAACAAAAGTTAAGTATTACGGTACCAATTTCAGAACATCTTCACACCTTATTCACAGTATTGTCATTTTAAAATCAGTTTTTCGTGAACGTTTTAAACATCTTTTATGGATAAATATCCATAGAAGATATTCAAGATTATCATATACACTCATGACAAGAGATAAGATCAAATGCAGTTAAGTTATAATAGATTTTTCACTATTTACCGTGCTGAAACTAATATCTGCACTTTTCTGTAAATTATTTAACAATTATGTTTATATGTATAACTAATATTAAACAAGAAGTAATTAGTTTAATCTTGGTCCATTATTTACCCCATCCATTTCTTCAGCATTCTTTGACAAGTAAGAACACAAGGAGCTATTCAGGTACGTATTGAGATAACTCTATACCAGATGTGTGAAATTTTCAAGAATTTTCATAATGAAGCAAGGGACCCAAGTTGGATCTACACATTTTTTTCATGTAGCCTAATATTGAATGTTTCCTATCAGGTCTCCATTGATCAACTCTTGGTATCTTCCGATCCTGGTGCTATTATCGCATTCTAGAGCTAGGGGTCTATTTTATGTTACTTATAAGCTGATGATGACCGAGAGGTTTTTGCCTTTAAAAACCATTAAAATATATGTACAGTGTCAGTTTTGAAGCCTTCAGTGTCAGTTGTTTTTTATCAGTTAGTCTCTGATATCTGTAAACTGATATTGGTCATATCTGAATCTTTAAGTTTTTAATTACTCAAATTTTAATGTATCGAAATTTTAAGGTATCAAATTACAAAACGTTGATCTTCTCTAGTGATTTAGATTGAATTTTTCATAAGCATAGCTCATAAAGATCAACGTAAATTATATTGAATGCCAGTTTGGGAGTTAACAATGCGAAAGTATAAATAAACCATGAGAAACGTGCTTCAAGATCGAAAACTTCAAAATCGGTCCAAACAATAAACTGGAAAACAAAGACACCAAAAGCGTTTATGCAATGGCCAATAAGTTAATAACAAAGTGGAGGGGGTAGATGAATTAGTATTGATATTTGCTCCCGTAGATAGGATCTACCCAAAATATATTCCAATATGAGTCCAAACATCAGTTTTAAATATAGTCATGGACTAAAATATATGAAGAAATTTGAGAGAAATTTGTATCACCAAAAAAATTCTTTTAAAAATGGATTCACAAATACTGTAAACAACAATCAGAGCAAATCAAATTTAAATTAGTACAAAGTTGATTTTGTTCAGGTCATATATTATTATATCGTCAATGATCCAACCAGCACATTTGCTTTGACAACAGTTCAAAACTAGTTTTTAACTTATTTCTCAACTTGTATCAATAAATAATATTAAGTTTTGCTAATTATATCTGTTTTTAAATGTACTGAAACAGTACTTACAATATTCACTCCAATAACAATGTTCTTTCTACAAACAAAATCAACAGAGTTTAACCAGTAAAAAACTCACTATTATCTTGAGATACACGCACACGCTACCATCACCATCACTTTGCACTAAGTTTACAACTAAGATAACTAACATATGAAGTATTTCCACTTACATTCTATTAACTTCTCTTAAGCTCTATAGCACTATATTGATTATATATATATATATATATATATATATATCACTAAAGTCCAAATTCTTCAATATTATTTTGTTTATGCCCCCGTAATATTACTCCAGTAATGTCTCAGTATATTTGTAAGATTGTTATGCTACTCCTATATCTTCATTAGTCTATCAGAAAAAAAGTAAATACCTAAAACAAAATATAACACTAGAGTCGTTGTATTTTAATAGCTGATTATTGAAGAAACACACTATATATATATATATATATATATATATATATATATATATATATATATATATATATATATATATATATATATATATATGGAAGAATATAGTTATTTTGAATTGAAAAAAAAATGTTAGAAAGTTGTGGAGAAAAATAAATCGAACAGGCTGGAAAACTGTTTCATAGTTTAGAAAAATAATTAAAGTAATTTACAAATATCTGCGGTCTAGCCATGCATTTCAATAACTTGTAATGTTTTAATATTAATATATAAATATAAAATATTGTTCAAAGTTAAAGAATAAAATACATTAAGAAAGGAAGTTCTCAATAAATTGAGACAATATTCAAAAGTGACACAAGTTTAATATAACCTTGACTGAGTAATTCTGATTTATCTTTAATATTGAAATATCTACAAGACTTTACACTCAGTCTTATGTATTGTGTAATGATAAACTGTTTCCATATGGGAATAAATGTTTTACAGGAATATATCAAACCTTAGCCTAATATGTTGTGACAGTGTGGTATAAATTTGCATTACATTGAAAAATAAAATGTGAGAAAGTATGAACAATCTTTCTCACACAGGTGTAAAAAGTCAAATATACGTCAGTTAAAAAATAAGAGGGCAACCTATAATAGAACAAAATTTCAATTTTCTTAAAATTGCCTCTATGATAGTGATACAATATTCATCAAATATAGGCTTTTGTTTATTTGTTTATATTGATTTTTCTCGATTGCAGCTAGATTTTAATGTTGAACATGGTCCTTTATCACTATTTTCGAAGGGTATTAATGAGACAGGGGAATATTATTAATTGGTTCATAAACATAATTAGATCAAAGTAGAAAAAACAATTTTTTTATTAGGTAAGTGTTTTGATGAAACTCAGTTCCTGCTGTTTTTGGAGAAGGAAACATCTAGTAAGTTTATTTACAATCTCAGCAATGTCTCTGGTAATTTAAATAATTAATATACTTCATCCGATTATATGATAATATGAGATGAATTTATTTATATATTTTTTTCGATTTCACCTTTCTTGTATTAGCTTGGATAAGTTGTTTATACAAAAAATTGATTAGTGAAAAAGTAAACCAATTTTTTAATAATTCTTTCGGATTAACATATTGCCTACGGAATTTACAGTGACACATAATGGCTTATTGTGTACAAATATAAAATCTTAATCTAGGTCCTACCCTTTTTTTTCGACAAGACAAAAGACAAAATTTGCAAACAACGTATTAATAATTTCGTATTATTTAATTACGTTCATTTAAGATATATTATGATCTAATATTTTGAATATGAACCTTTATAATTAATTAGGTAACGTTAAGTCACATAACTGACACTGGTTGTTGTGCGTTACGCAATATTACAAGACGCTACAAACATCTTTGTAACTAATATAGGAATACTTGTTAATTTGATTCCTAGCAAGCACACTTTAATTATCTGTAAAAATATACTTTTATCTTATAGTTGGAATAATAGTGCTGAGACTAGAATTATTAAATGTAATTATGTAAATCTAAATGCACTTTCATCAAATGCTGTGGTGTTATTCCACTATTTGTATTTAAAAATATGTTATCTGAGATTTTTGAAAATCAACAATGCTTTAAATTATGGAAAATTAAAAAATAGATTTCTTAAAAAAATCAGGTTCATCTATAACTCTCATATATTCGCAACTGGAAATCTTGGAGTAAATTGGTTGTAATAAATACTCATATAAAGGGCCATTTTAGTACTTGCAACAGAGAGTAATTTTTTATCGAAGGTAAGACGTAACATCTGGACTTATTTTGTTAGTAAATATTTATTTTATCACTAAAATATCAGAGTACTATATTTATTGCATCTGAAGAATGTCGGTCATTCATGTCACTATAGAAATCGACCTTGAAAAAATGTGTAATACATATTTTGGTATTATAAATATAATTATAGAATGTGCTTATTCAATTCAGCTGATCTAGTACAAGACTGATTAAAACATAAACTGTGGAATACTGTAAAACTAAAAAATCTTGGTAAACTAGATAAATTAATACATTCGTATTACAAGTGAATAAATCATTTAGGTTAGGTTAGGTTATAAATACTATTATTTTTTGGTCCTGTGATTGTAATTCCTCAAGTGCATAATGTCAGACTCTGTCAATTAGAGAAATAATAGTTTGCGATTAGCCTATAAATTCAAAGTGGTACAGTTAAATATTATTTAGAAATTTGTCATGAAAGTTGTACTAAGTAAATAGAAAAAAGTACTATTTAATCAATTTAATGTTTTAAATATTAAATAACGAATTATCAAAACTCTTTTAAATTAGGTCTTTAAAAATGCCACTTTAATTTTATAAAATTAATTTGCTACTTTTTTTATAAGTAATTCTTTATCAGTTTGGATGAGAATGGAGAAATTATACGAAATGTTTTTAGTTACTATCTTCTATTATTCATTTTTTATATACATAAGTATTTACGTGAATTGCAAAATTTGAAAATTAACAAGTATAAAATAATGATTATATGGGATAGGAAGGAATTCTTCAAAACCTACCAGAGTACAAATGGCTGTGTCCATAAACTATTGATCCCCCATCCGACAACGTGATATTTATTATTTTGATTATTATATGGTTTTTTGGTTAGTGTTAGTTTTTTGATTGGTTAGGTTTTATTTTTATCTCTGTTGCTTTTTCGGTTTGTTCAATGCATGTTTTACTTATTCTCTCTCTTTCCTTTGCATATAACTTATTCGTTATTTTTAATTTCTTTTCTATATAATTTTGCATAATTTATTGTACACAACTCATGTTCATGAACGTGATACCTGTACTGTACATGTATCTCTATTATTCAATTATTGCTATTTATTTTCAACTTATGAAAATTGTTGGAAATATATTAATAAAACCGAATCCGTTTTATTGTTTTGATAAGTTTACAATTTTATTAAAAATATTACTTTAACTAAATGAAATTTAATAAGGAGTATCATTTGTTGTAATTTACACATAATATTTAGGAACTAATTACGTAATGCAAATCAAATCCCTAACAATAGCAATCGTTTCCACTTAAGTGATTAAAAACACAAACACAATTAGTTCTGACAATTTGGAACCGATCCAGATTTTGAGACTTCCTTGCTTGTCTGTGGCGGAAGTGTTTAACACAGAAATTCTTGTCGAGGATGTTTCTCTACTAACATTTATTGTTGTAATATTCAATACTTGTTGTAATTAAACATTTGAAAGAAATAATTGTATATATTTATAAAACTTTTATTACTTTGACCAATTTTTAATTACAAAGCTATCATCACTATTAGACTGTACTGTATATTTGTCAATAATGATAAATGACGACACATAAATAAACCTTTTTTAAGACATAATTTATGTAAAAATGGCCCATAAGAAAAGTTTTAATTTTATAAAAAATGCCATAAACACATATTCTAGCATATTCCTAGCTGTTCTTTTAAAATTTGCAAAAAGAAACATTTTTATATAAAAGCTATTCCCAATTTTTGATTTTTTTATTGTTGTAATATTATTTCATAAATAAGTAAATAATGGTAATTTAGTTTTATTTTAAAAGACTGCACAAAAAATTATATTAAACAATATCTGGTTAATTGCAGTTTTTCAAAAAGAACCATTGTTGTAGGTAAAGAGACTACATAAAACATTACGTCAAATATCTGAAGTACGTTAGTGAATAAATCTCTTAAATATTCATAATCAACCTAATCTCTTTTTGTAGTTTCTGGTGCAGAAAATTATTTATGAATGCATATAACACTTACAGTCTGCATAAAATATATATAAACATTGTTTTATAAATAAAATATATTGATATTTTAATGTATTCTAATAATAACTAAACTCTGTATTTAAGCTACTTCTTCAATTAGCATAATTGGCCTAATTATCAGTCAGTCATAATCTACAAGATTTTACCTCAAACCGATTCCTTCCTGATTAAAATGATTTATCCAATATGCAATTATGGAATATCCTAGAAACGTCTAAATTGATTTATTGTCTGAAGTAGCCTCACAAGTGTATGCAAGCTAATTAAGTAATCAGGTGTGTGTTTATTCTTCTGTCGCCATTTTTCTTTCTTTTACCTTTAAAAAAAATTAATTAAAGAGTTCTTATCCCGCAACTTGCAACGGAGAAAGGACAGATCTTTCAATTGTGTCTTCCGAAAAAGTTTGTTACTCCAGCCAACTTTGCACTAAATCCTAGTTTTAAATTTAACAGGTAAAGTTTTCCTTCTTTCTAATTTAATATTTAAAAAGAAGAAAATGAGAAATCTTCCGTATCACAAATCTTTTCTGTAAACGATTTTCAAAAAAAGTGTGTTGACTGAGTTTGTTCAGTTTCGTTTCATCTACCATATGCCAATTAAAATAAAATAAGATTGTATAGTTGTAATTTTCTAAAAATATGTAACAACCTAATTGTATTTGTTTCTTTTTTTTTAAATTAACATATAACATGGCACATTTAAAAATAAATATCTGTAAATACGTATTAATAAAACTGTAACAACAAATATATAAAAATATAATTCTTAAAAAATTTAATTGATAAATACTCTGAAGGAACAAATAACCCCAAAATACTAAAACAAAAAATAAAAAGTTATATAAGTTAACAAAACCAAGAAATTGGTGTTCTTTAATAATAAATACATAAAACTTCATGTTAAATTTTTCTGTGCAAGCTATTTATGATGGTAAACGTTTTTATATACCTGTAACGCGGTGATTTATATTTCTGGAAATGCCAATGGTTTCCAGTGTAAAGGTGGAGTAAAATAAGCTGCAGTATTATTTAAGATGTTGTAAAACTTTCATTTCCCATTTATTATTTATATATATTTGAACATCGTTCCGTTATTTTAGGTTGTTTACGAAGATTTCCACGCACGTTGTCCATTTGTAACCTAAGAAGTTGTTACATATATTCTAAAAGTTTATTTAAATCAAATCTGATGATAGTTGATGACCCCATTTCTTGTTATCCTTTTTTCTTAAATATGCTTTTTTTATTCAGCTTTTTTTGTTTGTCTACGGAATTTGTTTTACATAAAAATGTGGAGGATTTAATAGTTGTAATTTTCGTCTTATATTTGTGTTAGTGGTTGCTGAACCCTTAGATTAGTAGACAGTATTAAAAAAACCCCGAACTCGCTTTTGAGGTAACGATAACGGTCACAGAGAGATCCTAACTTTCACGTGACCCTAAACACTTCATAGTTCTACACTCAAGAAACAGAATCAGGTTTTTACTGATCCTTTTTAAGGAAATCAAGTAATTCTGCGGAATAACTCATTCCGACTCTCTACCACACGGATGGTTTCGATTTGAAGAATTTAATTAAATTTAGAAAAGTCTCTTTTATTCTTGTATAAATGTATCCTGATATAATACAATACATCATCAGTGTCCTAATGACTTGTGCACAAGGACTTTTGAATTTATGTTTGTACAAGGATTCCTCTTTTACTGATTTCATATAGTAGGAGCAGTAAGAAAACCTTAGCCATCTTGTCATTGAAGGGACAATTTTGAAATTATAATTTGAATAAATATATCTTTAAATATATAATAAATTAATATTTAAATATATAATTTAAATTTACAAAGCCATAATTGATAGGTATGAATCTTTTTTAAAAAATTATTATTCTTTGTAGGCCAAACCTAAATAAAAAATTGTGAATCCTAAATAAATACAACAAAAAGTCTTACCGACCGGTATCTCACTTAATTTCTTCTACACCACCAATCCACTTCTAAAAAGTGGGATTCATTTCCATCCGTAATACTCCTCTTTATCTTTAATTGAGCATTAAAATAAAACCAACTAGGTTATGTTTTTGATTTTTATGCTCTAGGTTTTATATTGGACAACAAATGTTGATTTATACTCTCGTAACCTTATGTATTAATTTTTATATACACAAATGATGGAGGAAATAAAATGAAACTATAATAATATAGCTGAAGAAGTTCAATATCAAATTTAGCTTACGTACTCGTACTGCCGGACCCTTGCCGTCATATTTGACGAAGTATGTGTGAATCAAAATCACAATGATATAAGTAGACAGGGCAGGGATTTGGCCGTAATGGAGTTATTCTCGATCAATCAGAATCGTCCATTTGGTCACGTGACCGCTTCTTGTCCAATCAGATTACTCAATTTATAACTTCATATAGGTAAGAAAGGAGGGTCACGTCACTTTCGGCTACCTCGTTTCGGCTACCATTTCAAGGTCACAGGAAGGTGTGTTTAGATTATACAGACAGGTTCTGACTGGTCTTGGTCAACCGGATTGTACAATAGTGCATTTAAATTTCTATGCAAACTGTCGGTTATTTTAACAAGCATTATGTTGTTGCAGAATGGTTTTGTAAGCGGAGTTAGTGGTTTTATATTAACTCCAGACAGTAACTCTTCTCCTTGCGAATAATTAATATTTCCAATATCTGTTACCAGGTTGTTGTGCAGATTTTCTTCCAGAAACCAAAGTCCAAATCGTTCGTTGGTTGGTTTAATCCTGCTACCCAAGAGCTCGGAGACCTTATACATCTTGGAAAGAGTCACGTTTACTATTCAAGCTACTAACGTAAACTGAGCTATCTCCATCTAATCTCCTTTCTTAAATAGTTAATCGCGAGTAATACGCATGCGCAGTAACATTGTCACGCACTGTTGTGCAATCCGGTTGACCAAAACCAGTCAGAACTTGTCTGTATAATCTCAACACACCTTCTTGTGACCTTGGAATGGTAGCCGAAAGCGACGCGACCCTACTTTCTTACCTATATGAGACGTCTGACGTTGGTTAGCATAAAGCAAACGTCTAAAGTCTGTGAAGTGAAAAACAGTTTGGTCGAAGATTCTGTCATGAAATTCACGACCTTCGTGACAAAGATGACGGGCTGAAGTCACTGCATCGTACGCTGAAAAATAAAAACGTTAGGCTGCTGTCTGTCCACGCTGAAAAACTGGATGGCTAACGGCTAGTCGGTACATTTTATATTGAATACAAGATAGTGGACGGTTGGTACGCAAGTCATTGTATATTAGTTGAAAAACAAAGCTGGCGTTTATGACACAAGACGGTTTAGTTTACTCTACCAAAGGCCCCAGACGGGTAGGTCGCAAGTCGGTGCAATTGAAGTTATAAAATGGAGTATTCTGATTGGACGAGAAGCAGCGGTACAGTTAAAGTTATAAATGGAGCATTCCTATTGGACGAGAAGCGGCGTTACAGTTGAAGTTATAAATGGAGCATTCTAATTGGACAAGAAGCGGTCACGTGACTAAATGGACGATTCTGATTGGTCGAGAATAACTCCATAAGAGCCCATGTTACGGCCAAATCTCTGCCCTGTCTACTGATATATACTGAAAGAAATAATAAGTCAAACTATACCAGAATTGTAAGATTTAGTTCAATTGTCAGTGTTTAGGTTAAATATGTTGAATAACTATGTTTATTCTTTATTAAAATGAGAAAGGGCGAATTCACCCCTTTCAATATGAAGTCACGTATTACTATTTGAATAAGGGTGAGAAATGATTGAAGGAGTTTTAGCCATTTGATTAAATAGAAAGAAAATTGATATACTTTGAAATTCGCTTCTCATTCATGTAGTGGAAAGTTTTTTTTTTGCAATGATTTCATTGATGATTCAATTATGTTATAACGTGATGACAGAATTAAGACAGGTTAGTAAAAAAAATTAATTGTTGTTATTTTACTATACTAAAATGTTATAAATTGTAATATACTAAAGCGCTTTAGAAATTTGTCTGTTTCGTTGTTTAAATAACGTATTTTAAAAAAAATTCTGCTTAAAATTACTTTGTACCTACAAATTAAAAACACCAAACACAGAAACAAAAATTAAATGGTTCTGTTTTGATTTGTGTCCGCTTTTTTCTCCACGTTGTTGGGTTTTTATTGTATGGACGTGTAAGTAAATTGTGTAATTTTGTGTAGAGTTTATTTGGATAACAGATTTACAAAATTACACAATGTACGACTTGTGACGTCATATTACTGTGTGAAATAATTAAGAATGTGACATGATTGAAAGAAAGTATTTATTTAACATAAAACAACTGTTGTGGATCAATAACAATAACTCATTTATGTTACTTTTAAACAAGGAGATGTGCATGTATTTCTATTCTTAGATTTTCTCGTAAGATGCAAATAGTAAAATTTTTTGGCTCACACTAAAAATTCGCCTATTTGTGTGTGTATTACCAAATGTTTTAGTAGTTTAAATTTTTTTCTCATTTGACTTTAATTTTTACATAAATTTATTTTACTAATTAAAGAGATTTTGTTATCCAGGCAAAAAATTTAAATCAGTACATTTTTCTCACTAAATATGCAAGAGATCAGTTGGTACGTTTACGAAGATATGAACAGAAAATATTTTAATTACAAAGCGTATGTTTTGCCTATATCCATTCATAAAAAACAGGAGTCTAGATTATAATTGATTCTTTTTCGATAACTATAAATTATTTATAATGGGAAGAATTATTGATAAAAAGAAAAACAGTGTACAAATCAGTATTTGATTTTACGTTTATAATAACGATCTTTGATTTTATAACAAGTACAAAATATAACAAATATTTTTCTTTGATGAAAAATATATATATATATATATATATATATATATATATATATATATATATATAAACGAATAACAAATGTATTGTATTAGTTTCTTTAGTATTCTTTATAAGTATTTTGTTTGTTTTAAAGAATTTATGTATTACCTCAAGGGAATGGTTGGAATTCCTTGTGGAAGGTAGAAAACACAGATTGCACATAGGTGACGCATACCGACCGATCCAAAGTGCGTCATTCTCCAAACACCCTGGTTCGAGAATACCTCAGCCGCAAATCCTATTAGTTTTATGACAGTTGTTTTGAAAACCACCATAATATAACATGTATCTGTATGATTCAAAATGATTATTATCACTATTTAATTATACTGTTATAAATAGAATAAAATCTATCTACTATTTGTGTTGCACTGAAAATATTTCATAAATAAAAACTACACGTAGATAGTACTCTTTGTATTATTCATTATTCAATGGAACATAACAATGGTGATAAAGTCTTGTCACGAACAAAATTATTAATAAATTTAATAATTGTCCATGTCACTAATCACATGACCTACCTCATATATATATATATATATATATATATATATATATATATTATACAGCCTTAAAAATTATTGGTGACAATAACTAGAAACTTGTGAGCCTCGAACCTTCTACAATATATCTCATTTCAGATCTTTTTCAATTCAACACTGCCAAATTTCGTATTGAAAGTCATAAAGTAGTTAAAATTACACGTAGAAACATAATTTAGAATTGATGACTTAATTTAGCATGTAATATGTCAAATATATAATAAGATCGAGAAAAAGCACAATTTTAATGGCCGCAATTTAGATTTCTAGAGTTATAAAAAAAAAAAAAAACATTCAAAAGTACGTAAGTTCACCATGATAACCGAACGGAGTATTGTTTATAACGGAGTGTAGTGTTATTTGACTAAGAACATCTCACAGTTTGTAAATTAAAACTTCATGTAAATTCATAAAAGCTGCTTTTCAATTGATGCATTACAACACGTCGATACTTTATGACCTTTTGATTAATGAGAAAATATTGGAGAAACGATAATAACTTATATTGATTAACCGCGGTGATTACTGTTATTAAACGTTAGGGTTATGGTGACACTTTGAATCGTCAATTCTTTGCAATTATGGAAGAGAGGATATGAAGGGGAAAAACAAGATAAATATTACTCATGTCCAATATATTCAAGATTATTTTCGAATTTTTTGGTTTCGGTTCTCACTTATCATTTTTTTTTCAAAATCTTAAAAAAGAAACTATTTATTTTATCATTGGTTGCAGATTGTAAAGGTGCACGTAATACCTATTGTGAATAATTTTACGTAAGTCAGGATTCCCCGAAAAAACTGTTTCATTGTGCCATCATTTTAAAAGTAATATATATATATATATATATATATATATATATATATATATATATATATATATATATATATTATTAACAAAATTGTTCATGTTGCTTTAAATAATTTTATATTTGAATATTTAAAGAAAATTAGGTCATTTAATTGTTGATTCATACATAAATTGTAACTTAATTAAAAAAGGTTGAAGTAAGAGGAATCAAAAACAAAATATAAATTACTCTATATTTTTTTGAAAATAAACTAACACAATCATATTAAGAATATAAAACGTTAGTACAAATATGTATTAAATTAAAAAGAAATATTTTCTATTGTTATTATATTTTAAATACATTATACACATACACACACACACACACACACACACACACACACACACACACACACACACACACACACACACACACACACACACACACACACACACACACACACACACACACACACACACACACACACACACACACACACACACACACACACACACACACACACACACACACTGCCGCGCTACGCTCCTCCGCGTTAGTGAGTTCGAGTAGGGTTCTTCTTGCCCCACGTTGGAACGCCACTAACCACGCTACGCTCCCTTTGACTTAGACGAGTTTAAGATTCTTGTTCCCTTTTTTGGAACACTATTATCACGAACTCTTAAACTCGCTGTACGATCACCACCGACTGGGCGAACCACCTTTCTTTTCAGAGCAGGCGCGGGCAAGGCCAAGATGCTCACTTTTACTTTCTTAAATCAAAGATTTTGCAACTCTTGGCTCTAATAAGTATGAGCTTGTCCTCATAAACTTACTAAATTTTAATTAACGCAAAATTCCCTGAATTTTATCTCAATGCTCGATTATTTAACTCTTTTAAGATTAACTCTCTCTCTCTCCAAGGTCGTGCCTTTTGGGAGAAATCGGCTCTTAAGTTCTGATGATAACTTTTAAAATTTTCAAATTATATTACCAGAGCACATATATAAAATTCATGTTAAAACAAAGTTAATAGCATACACAGAATGGATTTATATTAAAAACACAACAAAATTTAGAAATGAATTATTTGTATATTATTTCCTCTTTTGCACAGAAAAATTTTATATTCAAAACTTTTTTAATCACACAAAACAATTTAATTGAACAATAACACAACTATTTATTTATTTAACAACATTAATTAATGTAATATTATCTATATATTAAACAAAAATAAAAGCGCTTGACTTTCCAGACAGAACCACAAACAGTTTTTCCTGTACTGAAAAAGTCGTATTTAAATTATTAATTATTATCAACACCAAAGCAGAGGTTTAAAATGAATTTAATTTGTAATAATTCCCCTAATGACGTTATATTTGAAAAGAAGTTAATATTTGCGAATTATTCCTTAAGTATAAGATACCTTCACACTTTAATAGAAGTTCTAGTTGGATTTGGAATTTGTTGTATTATTAGGATGATGGTGATGTGATGTTTTCTATCCAGAGTCTGTAAGCTGCTATGTAGTTGAATGCTGGTATCGAATTCTTCTAAGTCGCCTTGAAGATCGATTAAAGTTGAAATTATTCTAAGTCCAATTAGTAGAGTGACAGTTGAATCTTCCTCTCAGCTCACAGTCGGTTGCAGAAGAAACGTCTTATTCGCGTCGATTCCAAATCAAAAGTAACCGTCTTTCGACGATTAAATTTCGGTCTCCCTGTCAGTGGGAATTAATCCACTTTTCTGGAGCCAATTTTTCTCCCTTTTTGGGAAAAAGGTATTTTCCATATATTATGTGTTTTCAGGCCCTTTTGGTCTGAAATATTTACACTATATGTTTTATTAGTCCTATTTCTTGACTAATGAATAGTTTTCTTCCTTAATTATTAATTAAAACACCTTTTAATTAATAATTTATAGTATTTTTTCTTTAACGTTATCTTTGATCCATGTTGGCAGTATGATGTTTCCGACTTTAGACTCAGCTTGAAGATGCGCGCGCCACTTTTCATGTTTTTGCATGAAAATCTCTACTTTTGACGTTTTTTCGTTCAACTCGCTGTAACTTTCGAACGCTCGAACCGATTTTAAAGTTCCTTTCGGATTCTTCTTCCTTTCCATCTTGTGGGTCTTGTGGAACTTGATTCATCGCTCTACTACGCTTCGTTCGCGAGTTATCGCCCTTTTCCCTAAACTTGATTTTTCCTCTTTTCAAATTTTGAGATAAGTCCTTTCTCAAAATTCTTTTGACGAAATCTTGTTCCTCTTCTACTGCGACGAAATACTATGTTTTTACTTTTTACATAACTCGTTTGGTTGTTGAGTTATTCGCCTTTGAAGTCCTTAAATTTGTGTCGTATGAGTTTATGTTCATAAAAACCCCCCCATTAGATATTATTACTTCTGCTTTGATGTGTTACAATTTTACAGGCTAGATACATATAATTATCATGTTACTTTACCCTTTTAACGTTTTATTTACCCGCTTTTGGGCTTTGAAGTTTTACGTTTTGTTATTATTATATCTCCCTTATTTTATTTTCAAATTTGATTCTAAGTACTTATTTTTGTGCCCTATTGTGGTCTCTACAATAGTACTTATTATTATTTTTTAAATGATCCCCCCTTCAACTCAAAAATTCCAAAAAACTCCCCAAGAATGACTTTTTAAGTCCATTCTCACCTGTTAATTATTATTAATTCATATTTTTTATTTATGATTATTATTAGTTCCCCTTTGAGTTATGACTCTACGTTTTTTGAATTTT
This sequence comes from Aphrophora alni, assembly GCA_963513935.1. Lineage (NCBI taxonomy): Eukaryota > Metazoa > Arthropoda > Insecta > Hemiptera > Aphrophoridae > Aphrophora > Aphrophora alni. The sequence goes on along the minus strand of OY740768.1, from coordinate 108,960,248 downwards.
GAATTTAAGTTTTTTCCAAATTTTAGGTTTTTGAGCCCCTATAAAAACTTGAATAACTTTTTTGTTTTAATTGCTTTTAAATTTATTTTTCGATATTCTTAATCGGTTGATTCTACTGAACATTAATTTATTTTAATAATTTAGTATTTTAATAAAATAAGAGACAAGACAGAACGACTGTACACGATCCAACATGCAGTGTTCAACCCCTGTTGCCGTGACGTCACAGTCCCCCCTCGTCTCTCATCTACATCGCTTTATCGCGGGAATTTAACTTGTTTTAAATTGGCTTGAGGCTTTTGGCTTTTTCCAAACCGCCTCAACACACACACACACACACACACACACACACACACACAAACACACCACACAAGCACGCACAAACGGACGTTCCTAACGGATGCCCGTCGCTCAGAACCTTAAACCACCCCTCCCTCCCTACAGTTAACTACCAACCTCAACCTCAACCATAAGACTTCAAACTCCGAACTCTTTAAAACAAAACTCCTCCTTTCATATACTCTAAACACAATTTTATTAACCTAACAATTCTAATACGCAAATTATATATTCAATACCCTTCTTAATCTCTGTCCTCCAGTCCTTGGTCTTTCCTGGCCGAGATCGACTTCAGGCTCTTCAATTTAATATTCTACTTTTGCTCCAATTCTAGAACTATCGTATACAAAACTCTCTCCCATTTTTTAACTCACTTTATAATTTATTAATAATATTTGAAAATAAAATAAGTCTCTTTGAATTACTTATTTGCCACTTGGCTTATCTCTATTTATTTACATCGTTAAAAAAAAGTAAATATTTGATTTAATTAATCATAACCCCTATCTCGGGATCGTACCGTATTGGAACGGTTCTCAAGAATAAAATGAATAATTGTCACTTTTAAAATTGTGAATTTACAATTCAGGTCAGAATACTTGACCTATATTATTTGGATAAAATAACGTTTATTTTGTTATTTAAAGTCTCTTACTATTTAACTTTAAACACTTTGTTCTAATAAAAATTGTCCTGAATTAAAAAAAAAAAAAAAAAAAAAACAATTGGTATGATTTTAATGACACAGGCAATATAAATTATCTTTCAAGCACCTGAAAAACTCTTAATTTATTTAACATTTATCTTTTTAATAATCCAACTCATACATTCCTTATTTATTCTTAGTGCAATCAACCTAATTCCTTTAATTGTCCTTAATATTTAGTGCACTGCCATGTATAATATTCTTAGTATGTTACAAGTTATTTCCAATTTAAAAAATGTAAATAAAGGTGAGTAGCTACAGGTTCAAATATTAATATAAAAATTTTAACTTACTTTTAAACTTAAATTTAATTTACTTGACTTTACTTGTATTACTATTTTAATTAATTGAGAAAAACTAACTTTACGTACATTAACTAAACTTTCCCCAGAACAGACTCTTTAATTTAAAAAATGAATTCTATATCTATATCTTCTTAAGTTTTATACAAAAAATATTACAAACTTTATAGTTTCAAAATATATCAAAATGATAGGAAACTCTGAGCTTCCCTTTACTTTTGGTAGTTGACGATGCCAGGAAAGCGTTCCTAGTTCGGTGGGTGGTCTGAAAAGATGGTGATGGATGATGATTACCTCAGAATATTATATTTCCTCTCAAGCCTGCTGTGTTCAATCTTCGGAGAATTCATGGATGTCTCAAGAAGTAGTATTTTTCTCGTCTTGTAGAACTACACGAACGTAGAGAAATATCTGAAGAGAAACAGACACTTACACACAGACTAGTTAGAGGTGGGAAATTCAATGTTCCCACACTTCCATCCTTCCTCAGGCCCCCAAATAGTTTGGTTCTTTCACGGAAAATATTGAATTTATTTTGAAAATGAATGAAAGTTCTACATTTTTTAAACATTTTGCAGCCCCCAATTTACCCCTAATGTTGTACAATTGTTAGAAAAAGGTATAAAATAATAGTAAAACAAATTTTTTAAAGTTTCGGCACAAAGACATCATCAGGTAATTATAAAATCCAATTTGTGCCTAAACTACCCATCCTGGTGACTTTTTCCTACACGTAAAAATTGATTAATAAGATGTGTAAATAGTGATGTACCATAAAAATTTAATATAAAAAAAAAAAATTAAAATCAAAATTGATATTCCATCAAAATATACAGTGAAAGAGTTGCGTGCAGCATTTAATGTGTCGTCAATATTTATTACAAACAGTTTAGCTTCATTAGACGTACTTTGATGGTTTATGTAGAGGAATTCATTATGTGACGAAAAAGAATATACGTAGAGTCGCACTGTAGTATTAATTCGCATATATTTAAAAATCGTAAACTCATCTTTGAGTATTTCCAATGGCCAATTATTTAAGCAGCTTTATCTCTAGGATCTAGAGACTGTGATCAAAACTGGAAAAAAGAGTTACGGCATTACTCAAAAAGTATCTTTATAAATGGAATACCTTGACGTTTAGAATATTTTTAAACACTAAGATATCTGATTAATTTCTATTTCAAAATGGCCTAAGTAATGGAAGAATATTTAAGAAAGAATAATAGTGTACAATCTGTAAAACTGTAGGTTTTTAAATTAAACTATACTATATCAATGCCTAAATAGCCTATTCAATGGAAGTGTTTTTACCTTATATTGGTTAAATCATAGACGAATGGTAAGATACTAGATAAATTAAGTATATTAGTAATACGAATAAATAAATTAGTAAATGCATAGCAATCGTTTAACAACGAACTAAAATATATTTTAAACTTTACATAAATATATTTGGAAATATTAATAGATTCTAACATAAAATTATTGTATAATCAATACTATTGAAAACATATAAGCGACCCAATATGTTTTTGGTATAATGTCGGTGAAACAAAAAAAGGTAAAATACATCCTATTGAGAAATTTGTAAAAGATTTTTGATTTGTGATCATTTTAAATGTACTTATGCAAGTTTTGAATGATTAACAATTAATTGTAAATGTAGACAATAATCTGTTATCAGTTTCCGTCCCAAGTCACTACATCCATTTGTTACTATGATGAATTTAGTACTGAAACACAATTTTAAACAAAACCACAGATCTGACTTCACTGAAACTGAAACCTTAAAATACTTCAACAGTCAGTTCACGTGGAAGATTTGCTTCCATATAGGACTGCGTATCGTTGTATACAATATTTGAGAAACCGCGTTTGGGCATTATATCTATAGAGTCAGGAAAATTTCCACAAGCTTATGAAGTAGTAAATGTTCTTCTTCTTCATAAAGGTAAAATTGTAAATTATATTCCCTTACTAAGCGTTTATATTCGAAAGTAAAGTAGAAAGTTGCTATAAACCAAATGTTGTGTTACGTCTAATGAAAACTGTTAGCTAAAAATGATTAACACAGTAAAAACAATACCAATAAAAAGGCCAAATTAATATTTTAAAGTTGTTAAATAAATTTAGGATTTAGCGACTGTAATTGTAAAATACATTCTTGGTATAAAGCTATTTATTTCAATTATTAGTAGTAAACAAATCGCTTCAATATGATCAATGAATTTTGAACCATTTAAGTACACACTTTCGTGTTATCTGACGTTAAAGCGTTTTTTATTTTAATCTTCAATAATATTTTAGCTTGAGTTATTACCTATTTAAGGTGCACGTAGATATTACCTATTTTCAAATGATACAGCTGTACATTTTGAAAGCAATAACTTATATAATGTAACATAAAAACCACTAAGAAAATTATCTGTTTTAAAATCACAGTTCTATTAAAATTTGCTAATGCGAATGTTTGTAAATCCAAATTTCATTCTATATTTTATTTAAGACCAACACTGACCATTTATATTAAAGTTTTGAGTTTCATTTGCTTGGGCATTTTTTATATAGGCCTAACCATTGTTTTACATTTTTTTATCTTATTAAACAACATGCAGTTATTTACTCCGAAAATGGTTGTGATAATCACTTCATGGACAATATATTTATGTATGATTATTAAGTTTTTAAAGATATCTACCCATAGATGATACTGTAGGAGACTCAAAACCTTTATGTTATGGCACACTTTTGACACCACATGTAAGAGTTCTCATCGAGACAAGAAAAATGGTAGAAACAAAATAAATCTATGATTCTATCCAAATTAGTGAAAGCTAAATTTGTATGTGTAAATTTGCAGATTAAATTACTTTTGTGTAAATTTACCAACGTCACATTGGAATACTCTAAGGTATTCCAATTAGCTATGTTACCAGTACTGAATTAGCTGTATAGTATTACTTTAGTTACTAACAAAAATTCTCTATTAATTAAAAAAAAAAAGTATTTTTAAGATATACAACTTGTAAAGTGGCGGAAAAATTTGAAAACTTAACGAAAAATAGACCATTTGATGTATGAAGTATTGTTTAGATTTAAGACTATATTAGTATTAAAAAAGTGTTTAGGGGTTAAAGGAGTTTTGTTTCCACTCTTTTGAAAGATGAGAAAAAAATTAAAAAAATGTTAGAATAGGTAATTATTTTTGTTGATGGTCTGGACATCCATTTATGTTATCAGAAAAGTCCAACAACAGTAAATCCAAAAGAAAATTCCTTAATAATAAGAGGTAAACAAAGCTAATTTAACATTTGTATACCTCTATGTATATGTATGCATTTAATTTAAAATAAAGAAAAATTGTGCTTGAAACGTCGATTATACTATAATATATCTCGGCATTTTAAGTAAGCCATTTAGTTTAATAGAATCTTGATAAATAGAGAAAATAGTTTAATAGAGAAAAGATACCAAAATAATTTAATTATACATTTTTAATCTCATATAGCTGACACTGAATATAATGAACTTTCTTCGTTTTCTACAATTGATTGTAAGATTGGTAAACCCAAATACATTTCAGCATCTTACCATAAACAGTCTCTCGTTTCGTTTATGCCCCATAATGTCAGGACAATTTAATGTCTGCACAATTCCAACAACACTTAACCTTTAACAACTGTTGTGAAGACATTTCGTTCAAAAACAATTACTGTTTATACAACTTATTCGGAGAATATTTTTCTGTGTTGTTTTCTTAGTTTTTCTTAGTGTTTTCTTAGTTTTATGTTGTTGTAACAGTTCCGAAACCAGCAATTTTATTCATTTTTTATCATTGTTTAAAGTTGAAATTAACATAAAAAAAGGAGATGAATATAATATAAAATAAAAACCCATAGTCCGTAAGAGAACGAGAGTCGGTTAAGAGAGACCAGATAGGTAAAGTGAAAAGAGATGTAATCCAAGACTAAGTGGAAAAGAGTGTAGATTGAGCTTGGATCTCTGGATTTCTATATCCATACTCGCTATATCTACTTAGGCAGCATTTTACTCAAAATTTACTAGAAATCTGAAATAGACAGAGTTAGGTGTAATCAGCAACAGGATCAGAACTGTGAAGATATTTTAAATGAAAGCAGCCCGTGTATTAGTGAATACTAGTGTACGGTGTGTAGGGATTACATGAAGTCAGATATATATATATATATATATATATATATATATATATATATAGTTTATTTAATTTCCTGAAACATTATTAGAAAAATATGGGAATTCGCTTTAAAATGTTATCGTAATTTTTAAATGTTGTAAAAAATAAAAATTAAAAACAGTTACTTTTTAAAAATAAACTACCTTGAATAGAACCATTTTGAACATTTGAAAGGTAAACGTTGAGTAACGAACAAGTCCCAGATATATGAAGATCTTGTCTGTTGTAATTAATTCAACATTTAAATCAGTTGTATTATTAAAAATAAATAATTTAATGAAATTTATCTCATCTTGGGCGAAATTAATAACATCGGACTATAATTATTTCCCCCTATTAAATCAGTATTTAGTTTGTGTTGAGTAACTTTATGGTTCATGGGTAAATATGTTATTTCATTTTTCCTTATTACGCCGTATTTATTGTATTTTTATTACTTGACATGTGAAGAATAATAAACAATATTAGTTAATTATAAGAAATGCGTTTAACAATTATACATTTGTCAACTTATTTAATCATTACTTTTAAATTTACTAAACACAATGAAAAATAACAATATGGTTTACAATTGGATAACCAAATTATGAATTTATTTGGAAAAGATTTTCTCCCCTCAAAAGTGAAGGTTTGAATATATTAAAAAAAATATATATTATATCCACAAACCCTACTGGTAAGTGCTTAAAAAAAAAGAAGAATTTTCAAATATTTATCATTACTTAATCTAGCTAGACCAGATTTAAAAATTTTGATGTTCTACAATTATTTAAAACATTAAGAATTTGTTATACAGTTTATGTGTAAATTAAAATGTTTTAACATTGCACTTTTAACTTTGTTATAAATTTAGCATTCAAAAGAGTTTAAAATATAAAATTTTAGCGTTGTATTAAAATTTTTTTAAAAATATTTACTCTTTTGAAAATTTATAAATTCGTCGTAATGTTCTTTTTTTTGCTAATCTACACAATTAGTGAATATTTGTATTTCCATATTATATTTTGTGACTATTTTTTTCCCTACCACTACAAATAATTAAAAGTTCTTAATGGCTACATCTGGAATCCTTAATTACAATCATATTTTATTAATGAAAATGTTTGAAAATTTGTTATTATTTGATCAAAAATATCTAATAAAATATATCTTAATAAACCAAAAAATAAACCGTTATTGAGAATCCATTTACACAAGTTTTTTTGTGTAAAACACTTCCGACATAGAAGGAAGTTAAACGCTGGATCAGTTCCAAATTGTCAGAACTAATTGGGTTTGTGTTTGAAATCACTTAAGTGGAAACGATCGTTGTTGTTTAAGTTTTCTTAGTTGCAACCTGATATTGGTTCCTAAATACAACATGCTCATGTTCAACATACGTTGATACTTTACTTGATTTCATTAATATTTTACATTTTGGTATATAAAATGGCATTATTTAACTACGTTAAAAATTGTATATATTTCCAAACCAACTTAATTTTGTATTTCCGGCGAAAAGACAAGCAGATAGTACTTATATTATTAATTTTTTTTCTGGTTTTTCTTCTTATTTTTATTTTTTTTTAAATAAAATGAATTGAATCAGACTTTTATTACTTAGACATAGTATCTAACTACGTATTTCTTTCTAGTATAACCTACTTTTACTTTAAAAAATTAGGTAATTTCATATGATTTTCAAAAGACATTATATTTTGTATCTACAGTCTATATTATAGTGTATTTTTTTAAAATTAATCATTTAAACATAATATATATATATATATATATATATATATATATATATATATAATATATATATTATATATATATAATATATATATATATATATATATATATATATATATATATTTAAAAATATAATCATCAAAAAGTCTAAGTTTATAAACAATTTTCATTATAGTACGAGTAGTTTTCATTTTCCTTTATTACTTGTCCCTATGTTAGTTTACAAAATACAAAAAAAAACTTTCTTATTTCTTTTATGATATATTAAACAGGCATGCATTTGTTCATAGGCGTGAAGTTTTGACATGTTCTGAGATAGTTATATAAAATTGTATCTAAAGTGTAGTCGCTTGATACTTTCCTCTCGGATACAAGAAAAAAATTATCTTTCATGTTAATAAATGAAACTCGCCATAGAATAAAAATATCACCCGTCAGATATATCCTGATGATCAGTACTTGAGATTGTTAAAATAACGATAAACCTAATTTGGATGAAGTTAAATTAAGTTATGTTCCCATTAGGGGATCGAATACCCTATAATTCGTGTTTACAAAGTCGGTAGAAAGAATCCAATAAACAAACCAAACATGATGTAATTGATAACATTCAATCATTAGATTGTAACTATTGCAAATTACATAAGACACCTTAATGCTAAAATACCATAGTCTTATCCTACAAATTTGTAATGAAAGTTATTTATGATAATGGCATTGTTTAAACACATTTTCATATAATGTTTTTTTACAAGAAAATTTATTATAAGCAACTTATTATAGTAAGTTTAATTTTGATATTAATAATTTATCGTTATTTCTTTACGTAGTAAGTCTCTTTATGGTGAGAGATAAGTTTAGGCTTAATTAAATGCAACTTGTAAAATTGAATTAACGACCTATTTATTTTAGAACACTATAAGTAAAAAATTATAATTTTAATACTTTTTTCGGAATAATAAGATTTTGTGTTATAAAAAATATATAGACAGTTGTTATCATTCTTAAGGATGAAAACCTAAGGTAGATGCTTCTGGAACCAGGAATGGTAATGTTTAAAAAAGAGATCTAGATAATTTTGATTGGCCTGTAATTTATTTAACCTTTTTAAATTTAGCGATTCTGAGTTTTAAGTTAACCATTTACATAAAGTTAACATATAACATAGATTAGTAGTTTTTTATTAAAAGGAACTATCTGCAAAGTAACAATTGACACTAAATATATATATATATATATATATATATATATATATATATATATATATATATATATATATATAGCTAGTAATTTACATTATTTATACGCCCCCCCAAAAAAAAAGATTTAGATAATTTTTAATCAAACCCCCCCATTCAATAATTACAAAGTAAGTTAAAAGTAGGAAAAAAAACAATTCATTGAAGTACGTATGTAATGTTAAACAAATTTAGTTTTTAAATTATATATATATATATTAAAATTAACAAAATTTAATTATTAATTACACATAAAATATATAAGTTGGCCAACTGTAAAAATTTTTTTTAAAAATATATATTTTTAACAAAGGAAGATATTTATTATTTATTGAAGTTTATTGAAGTCAATTTTAGAATTTTGAAAATTAACCCCTTTGGGGTCGTAAGGACGAAAGGTGCATGCTTATCCCATCCATTGCAAATTTATTTTATTTTACATTTTATATATAAATAAAAAATCATGTCTAGTTCAACAAAATCATCCAAAACATTATTTCACAAATACACTTCAAGTTTATTCTGACTTATTGAAATTCACAGGTTAAGTTGTTCATTAGTTTTCACTTTTGTCCCTTTTAAATTACTTTAAAGAAAGTCCTCTGCTCTTAGCATGGACTTAAAATTTAATGCAGGAACTTAATTTTTTACAGCATGCTGGAACCAGCCGTATAGCTGCAGAAAATACATGTAGCAATTAAAGAATGAACAGACATTACTTGACAGGTTTAAACATTTCTGTTGTAGATTTATGAGCAACATATTTCTCTGTAACTAAGTTTTATAAAAATGCAATTTCTGTAAAGTCAAAATGTTATATATATTCAAATAAATTACTGAATGACTTTACTTTATAAAAGATAAAAACGAAAAGGGAGCTTTTCGTTTTAAAAGATTGTTTTGATTTTAAGCTGGTACAATTTACAGACAATTCAAAAATTAGTTGCATTTAAATTTAATGATTTATTAATTGATGATTTGATTTAATAATTACTAAAATAAAAGCTTTGTTTTATTCTCTCAAAAGATTATATAAATTTATACTCTAAAAATAATTTACAGACAACTTACGGTTTAATTATAATTGAAAACAGATTTCAAAATTTTATATTTATAAAATAGAATACATATTTTAAGATGATTAACTTAATAAGGTTTAAACTGAATATTTTGGTTTACCTGGTCTAGCAGAGTAGAACGCTTGTAAGGCTCAGATGAGATTGATTACAATAAACTAGATACATTTCATTGAAAACTTACACGATTAGTTTTTTTTTTAAATTTAGAAACATGAGTTTTCGCACGCCATTAGTAAAATTTTTGAACCATGTTGAAGTAAAAAAAAAAAAAAAAAACTATTTATAATTTTGAAAGAGTTGCGACGTGCATTCTGAAACTAAACTCAGATAACTGTCGTTATCTCTAGAACAGAGACTGCCTCAAAGCTATCGCCTCGGGGCAAGTCCACAGTCGAATCAGGTGAGGCTGTTTTCAGACTAGTCCGCTAGATTGTAGCAGCTCACAGCCGCTCTAAAAGGAAATATTATTACGGGAAACCTGTGCCGCTGGATTTAAATTAGGTAGGACGTTACAATATATCAACATATATATTTATTTTACACCATCATTTTGTATAGTGATTTTAAAACAAAGCCTAAATACTAAATAAATATTTTTAAAAAGTGGTAGAAATAATATGAACTCCTAAACAATTTAAAATCACGCAACTACTCACGTACAAGTCTCTAATCAGGAGTCGACGTAATGTACACAGATTTAGGATATTTTCGTTCAATAAAACATTTAGAGCAATTCAAAATCATTGTGATCGATTTTTCTATTATTTATTTACGATGAGGCACTTTCATTCCAAAATTTTAACTAAAGTATCTACAGTATTTAATAGATCATCTTTTAAAAACGTACTGTTGGAATTTACATTAGTATTGAAATTTAAAAAAATAGTAATAGTTTCAGAAATAAATAACGTCTAACATAACTTCTTTTAACATTTATTATTTTATTGAGTTAGTTTAGAATAATTTTAATCTATTACATTTTAATTTTTATTACAAGCAGAGAATTAATAATATCGTAATATGTATTATTATTTTGAGTTACTTAATAAAGCAGGGTAAAGTGGAATAAAATGAAGCGATTTATTACGTTTGACATTTGTTCCTCCTACAAATAAATGGGCTTTATCTAATGTGCTAATGAGACTGACGGTAAGTATGCGAAGAGTGCAAAGTTGTGTTCTTTAATGGATTTTAAGACGTTAATAGACTTTAATAATTAATAAAGCTGTAAATGTTTCTGTAAAAGTTTTGTGTCAAACAGCCTGTGACGTAGTTCTAGAGATAGAAAATGTGTTATTTCCAAATTACGGAATGTAGCGTCTATTATTTATATTGAATGTTATTTCTACAGCTTCAAATATCTCACACCGAAGACATTCATAGTAAAAACAATGTTTAAAAAATGGTTTGATGTAAAGTAAAATTAATAATAGTGTTGCGTCCTAATTATCTAACAATAAAGAGTTATAATAGCTAAAACAAACTAAAATGCCCACTAATACAGATATTATTTCAGATATGGTTTAATTTATTTTATGTCCTTAATAACATTTTATTTATTGATTACTCATATTTTGTATTGTAGACTTTTTAAAATAAGATATTGCCAGAGATTGTAGAGAGGTGAAAAGTCATCTCCAAAAGCATAAGATACAGTATGTCAAATATAGTTTAATGGGTAGGTTCAACGATAAAATCTTTGCGTCGTGTTATGGTTCTCTATGAGCGAAATATGATTTGATAGTATTTATATATTAGTATTTCACTAACATGTTCCTTGAAGAAGACTTGTATAACTGAAATTTAAAACCTCGTTAGAGATTAATTACTTCAACAGAAAAGTATTTGAAGGTAAGATAATAACACATACTACAGTTCTGGTATCTGAGCAGTCTATAGTATTATGCATAGATGTAAAATATGTCCAATATTTACATTAATATTACCACAACAGAACTTTGACTTAGTAACTTTGTGAGAAGCTAATTCAATCGATGTGTGATAATTATCTGAAATGAACTAAGTGACTTTTATTCGAATACGCATTGTTAACAAATGCAGTTTAAATTATCCCCAAATTAATGAACTTAATAAATATGTGATTTCTTATAGCGCATCATAGTCTTAACAACCTAATATTGGCTTTGAAATTTTTGCTAATAACTACTACAAATCCACAACATAATCTACACATTTGAAACATTTTAACACTGTTTACATTTTTTTTTTTTGGATATAAGACGGTTTTAACGAAATTAATAACACATATTTGTTTCAATTGTGATCATTAAAACTTTAATAAGGTGTTTTCAAATCTAAAAACATGATTATAATTATTAAATTTTGTAATATGACGTCACCAATAGACATATTGAGGTTGCCACATTCTGTACTTATTAAGATATGCCAAATAAGACTAGAGGACGCTGTTGTTAAACGAAAAAGCCTGTACTTACATTATCAAAGTCGGATTGCAAAACAACTTAAATTTACTTTTAAATTGAATCTAAGTTAAAATCAGACTGTTTCAGAACGCAAGCTCCTCGTATTTTCGCTAAGATATATAGAATTGAGGTTTAGACACAAATCCAAATGTAAAGACTATTGTAAAGGCTGTATTTATTTACATTTACGACTTTCAGTAGTCCGAAAGTTTAGTGTCGCCACAGCTTCAACCGCTAACCGAACTTTTACAATGCAGGGAAGATATTTAGTTAAACTAAAAATAATTTCATCGTTTTTAAAAACAAAACTACAGTTTTTCACGTCACTATTTCCAAAGTTTTCATTTTGAAGTCATTATAAAAAAAAATGATTTAAATATATATATATATATATATTACCTCAGTTTGTTACACTAGTTAGTAAAATGGAGACTCTACAAACATTACAAACTCTTTTACACATACTTATAAGCAAATTTAAACATTAAACATGTCAATATTGAATGAATTTTTTTTTCATGACTAAAAATTCAAATTTATATTTTCTAAAAATGTTTGTAAAAAACTGTTTAAACGTATGTTTCTGTAAGGACCCAATGAGAGAAGAGAATGTTTTTATCTCTAAAAAAATATGCTACTTCTTGATATATAAGTTTAATATATCTGAACCATCAGCGGTGATTCACTGACTGATAAAATGGTGTGTCCTCTGGAAAGATGTAGATCTTTGTTTCATTATATACAGGTATATTTGATGTAACAGCAAATACAAGGAAGGCCGGAAGGAACTACCTTGTAGAACGTCTGCTTCCGCTGAGAGTATGTTTGATTGATCATCAATATAATATATCACCCTGAATTTACTATTTTAATTACGATAGTACTCGATCAATCGGCAGTTGTTTCCCTTTAAAACGTTTCTTTATTTCTATGTACATCACGCATGCCCAACTTCGTCCAAGGCTTGCTTATCATCATGAAACACAGCAGAAAAGTTTGACTTATTTTCCAAAACTTTATCAATTATGTCTGCGATTCTGTATACTTGGTCAACAATTGAGTATTTTTTGGTAAAGTCATACTAACAATCTTGAATTATAAACAAGATCTGTTTGACGATTGAGGAATAACGTCTCTCACATCTTAGCTATAATTGTAAGTAGACCTGTAAGATGTTATTTCTTCAGCAGGTTTTTCTGGCTTGTGAAACTTGGTAATGGGAGCAGTTTTGAAACAATCAGTAACATGTTTAAGTAAAAAAGCAGTTTTGAATATGGCAGTGAGGAGCAGTATTCCCTTTTGAGATATATCTTTTAATACATCAGCTAAAATATCACCATTAAACAATATTATTGTCGATTTTGCAACTACATAAGGTGTTGCTACTAAGTCGAAAATTGTATTTTCCTTATATATTTTAGTTTATTTGACTTTAGAATGATTGTCGGATTTTGGAAATGGAATGAATTTTCTCTATGCAAATGTGTCAGGAATAATTCGGCAACCTCTTCGTCTTGCTTAACCCTCTCTCCGGATTCATCTCCTGTTGGTAATATTTTTTGATAGGTTTTTTACAACTCTTATCAGCTTTACATAATGAGTAAATTTTATGAACATTTGCCTTTAAATTTATTAAGTAGAATTAGAAACTCTTGTTATTTATATCCTGATTAAGGCTGTTTAAAAGATGGTGTTTACAGTTAAAGTAGTTCTCATTTTCTGAATACATTGTGCTTTGCCAGATTCGTAGCGCTCTTCTCTCTTTTAATCAGTTGTCAAACATGAGAAGTGGATAGCAATTTTCTTGAATTAGTTGATTCTTGCATGTTGCTGTAGAATTTATTGCAGAATTCTTAATGGTAACAATACAATTTTGTGCTTGCTCATTTATATATCTAGGTGAATGGAATTATATTTTCAAATCTATTTTCGTATCCAAATAATTTTTGAAAAAGATCCAATTTGTATATTTATTGTTTTTTACTATCTTTCGAATAATTGTGGAGCTAACAGTAATAAAAGCTGTTTAAAAGAAATATTAAAAGCAACAACATTACGTATTTCAAATATGTTTTAAAATTATTATTTTATCACTAGTTCATTTACATATTATAAAATATGTTTTTCATTTTAAAACAACCAGAATTGTAATGCCGTTATATGAATTATTATTTTAAGTTATTTAAGTGACAAGTTAACGTCAATTTTAACGTAATTCTTTATTAGGACACGACTTACAGAAGTCTCGTTATCCGATACATTTTTTATCCCAATTTTCTCCGTCGGAGAAAACTTTTGAATTATAGAGAATTTTTAAAACATAAATTTCTTCAGTTGATAGATATGCATTAATAATACCTTATTGAACAATGGTACTTTATTGAATATTTTTTGCACAGTCATCAAAAATAACTATAGTTGTATATTTATCTCCTGACTGTAAATTAAAGATAATCTTTGTGACATATGTGTAGAGTACCATTATAAACTCACCATTAGTAGTAGTAGTAGTAGTGAATTAACTCTGATCCACTACTACTACTACATAACAGTTTATTATACTTATGGTTATCATCAGGCAAAGTTTCATATAATATTATCGTAATAATATTATTATAATAATAATTGCTGAACTGATTAGGATGCAATAATTTATTTTGTTATCAATAGAATATATACAATATATTTATTTAAGTAATAAATATATATTTTAATTTAGTTTGTTAAATCAATTTGTAATATTTTAAAAGACTACTGAATCGTTTAATCCTAGTATTGCATTTGTTGGGTACAATTAATGTTAACAATAATAATAATTTTAATGTTTCTCAGGGCAGCACGAGTAATGTAAACATTTTTAAATTTAATTAAATATAAACAATTAAATAAATTTTCAAATAATTATTAAATAGGCTATTTTCGGTTATTCCTAATATGCAGTGTAACAGGATATAAAGATAGTTGTATTGTGAAGTTATTTAAATCAATCATAATCAATACAAATAACCACATTCACTACCATAAGCACGAATTATACTTTTGCATGAAATATGATATTAATTTGAGTATAATAGAAAATAAAGATTTAATTAATTTCGGATTTAGTTTATTATTATCAAGAAACATTATACCTTTATAATACCCTTTCGACTTCATATAGAAACCTAATGAATAAATAAGAGTTATTTATTTAATCCTTGAAGTTGTAGATTTTGGATAACTGTTCGTTATTGCGTTATTAAATTAAATCCTGGATATATGGTGTGTTTTGAGCGACCAATATATGGAGCATTAGATTTATTCCAATCTTATCAGATTTGATATCAATCTATAAGTAATTGTCAAACTAACCTGGCTAAATGAGATTTAAAATGCTTGTTGACCTATTTGATACGCTTATGTTAAAAAAAAAAAAAAAAACACTATTGCTATTTTTGGTGTAAGGTCTTATATTATGACAACAGATTAGGTGTGTATAGTAATTTTCCTTATTCTGTTTATGTTAATTTTATATTGTTTACTTTCGTTTGTGAAAATTAATCGTTTTCAACTATATTTGCGTATTAAACTTTTACAGTTCTGGCAACTTACGTTTTTAGAAGTGTGGGAATAAAATTCCGTCTTTAGAACAATTAGTGTTTAAGAACAACTCAAACAAATATGTAAGATAATGGTAATGTACTCTTTATATATATTATTTTTTGTTTTAAAAATACTTTATCAATTTTCACTAATTTTTATTGTAAGGAACAATATGATATAATTGAAATGATTTGGTTTCAATTTTAATAGAAATCTCTTTATTATTTAAATACATTTGATGTGCAAACTTTAGATTGATACCTATAAGTGCAAATCTTCAAGATGTAAGAATGAGTTATTTTTGCATATTCAGTTCAGAAGAATAGCTTTTGTAAATTCGACTAAAGAGCCGACTAAAGAAAATACCGACCTTTACTTTTCATTAGCAAACTTTATTCAATGAATAAGAACATTTTAATTACCTTGTAAGATTTAATTATATAATCTTATAATTCTAGCTAATAGATTGATTACTACTGATACATTAACATTTTAAATTTATATGATTAAAATACAGTATTTACAATAATATTACTAATTCTTATTGTGGACATAATCTCAATCTGACTACTTTATTATGAGCTGCATTCAGACTATTGTTTTGTCTATGATATTACAAATGCTATTCTAAAATATACTATAATAGTCTTTTTTTAATAAATTCAAAAGCAACACAACTTCATCGTCATTTAAGACCTGATATGCAAATATATTACACTTTCATATCAAGGATATTAAATACTGATTTTCCTTTTAATAACTTATATAGTTTAGAAATCTACAGTAACTCGAAATAAATAATAAGTATATCAAATCATGTACTATTGTTTCCATATCTTTTAATACCTCCTAAATAAAAATAAAACCCAGTTTTCTGCGTTAAAACATCTCAAAAGTATTCAATAGTTTTATAGATTTTAATTGATTACATAAATAAACAAGACATTATAATTATAATGTTAGATAAACAAACAAACAAATGTTAGATTACGGAGTACAACTCGACAAGTATCTTCAGAATAGTGGCAATTATTTGCTACTTAGTAGCATTTTTAATGTAAATCATTAATAGAGTATTTATAAGGTAGTGATTAAAATAAATATTCACGATCAACTTAATCTCTTTTCCTAGATTCTGAAGAAATGGTGTTTTTTTTATTATTTTTTTAAATTTTTTTATTTATTTTTTTAAATGTAAATAACTTCTCTTTAAAATGTGCATAAAATATTCAAACCTCTTTTGCCTTTACCATTAATTTCTTTTATTTCAGTTTAGATTTTAATAATTGTTCCTCGTCTCGTCATTAACTTTATATCTCGTATTACAGATTTGGAATTTACTGTCTTTATGCAAAATACATAGCTGCCCACATAGTTTTACAATACAAATCTCATTCGAAGGTGCTGATTACAAGAAGTATTTCCAAATTTTGATTAATTGAAAAATTACTTCTCTTTACGCGTTTATAACATGTATAATTCATTATGACATTATGATACCTTTTAATAGTCACAACTCATTAATGACATCCTAATGTCGTAATCCATAACTTTAGTATCTTTCTCTTTATTAAAAATATCAATAAGATCTATACTTATCAATAAACGTCTCTATGAAGTATATTAGATTATTGAGATCTTCCAAGTTCTTAATGTTCAAAAGTCAGCCAAAATCTAAATACCTCTTTAACTTTAACTTTTAGAGAGTCTGAGCAACAGTTTTTATCAGCTGTTTCCTCAAACAGACAGCAATAATATGAACATTTAACTATTGGACATGCCTTTTTAACGCACAATGTTTATTTAGGAAACTTCCTATTACTTTAGATCGTTATTTTATGTAAATCAACTTCTAAACTTCATCGACTATGTTTAGTTCCATATTTGATAGAGCACAATCTTTTCTGTTCTTCCACTTTCGTAAACGCATCTAGCCAGTCAAGCTACTAATAATGTTGCTATCTTAATGTTTTGTCACACAATCCCATAATCATGGTTTGTCTTAATGTTAGTAAGACCAGCCAATAGTGGCCCTAATGACCTCTTGACTAACCTATCAGCTTATTTATTTTCAGCAAGCCAACAACGTTCCTACGTTCGGACCAGACTTACACTCATTAATCTTTGATAATTTAATCAGCGTAGACTATATTTTTTAACCACTTATTAACACAGACGGTATATTCAGTTCCACCAATAATGCACGACTATTACATGTCTAATAGTAATCTTATTCTATCCTGATAAAAAAACTTCTCTTCCTAAACTACACATTGGAAAATTGTATTCTCCTCCGTGTGGTATAGGCCTATTGATCCATACCCCCACAACAGATATCAAATCCCCTTGATAATTAAACCAGATCCAACTAACTTATGTTGCGCCTATATACCTGAAATGATATGATTATTCAATTTAATAATATTACAAATATTATTTTCTCATTATTGGTTGATTATTTTAATAAAATGTTTACATTCTTCATTTCAAGGTTTACATATGAATAAAGAAATTAATATTACTGGTGAATTCTATTTGCCATGTACTTGTCCTCATATCAGTGGACAATTTGACTATTCATTATAATATTTATGTTAGCAAAATATCTAAATAATATGAAAAGAGTTATAGTCAGCTAGCATGTATATATTGTTCTAAAGTTCATCTTAACAAACCAACAAGCTTACGTGGGTTATATCGTAGGTGGTGGAGATGGTCTTGTTTATTTTTATTATGCTAGCTTTATGTATAAAAAATCTACATAACAGACGCTCACAAAATACAATATAAAACACACGAACATGAAGATTTCTTAAAATGCATTTAAAATCTAATAGAGTAGCTTCTTCTACAAGATTTAACACGTAAAACATTTCTTGCGATACAGAGAGAGGAAGTTTAGTTTTGGATCAGTTCCAAATTGTCAGCTCTTCGTCTCTTTTTATTTGTAATTACTTAACTGAAAACTATCGCTATTTCTTAGTCTTTGTTATTTCTTTCAAGCAGTATATTATTATAAAAAATATTGTGATTGTAAAAATATTTAATATCTATTTATTCGGATATATGCTACATGGGGGTCCCATAATTCTTCTTAGTTTTACCTTTAAGTCCGTCTCAGTATGCCCTTTGTGTGTCCAATATACTCTAGCCCACACATTTTGACAGATTTTGACATATGATTACTTAATCAATTTATAATTATTTTTTCGGATATCTATTTTTTGAAACTGAAAAATTAGAGTATTTAATATGTGCTTTTTTTAATATCACTAAAGTGCTTGCGTGGGTTTAGCATTGTAAACACTTTATAGGTACCCATTTGGGTTCGAATTTGGTACGTTTGATCGACTTTATAATATGATGTACGAGTAGTCTAACCACAAATGCTACTTTAATATCCAAATCCAATGACGCATAGAGTATGTCTAAAAAAATATTTGCTAAATAAATGATATAGATAAATATTATTCTTTTAAATATTGTAAAGTTTGGGACCAACTTTAATATATTTAAAATTTTACGATAAAAAAATCAAAGAAAGCAAATTAACATTAATAATAGTAAAGTTATAGATTTTTTAGTGTGCTCTACGCCGTTGTTTTTAGAGTTAAATAGGAAATGATGTGCTTCGTGCCCGCCTTTAGTTTTTTTATAATAGTCCTAGCTATTGCAAGCTAAAAAAAACTTGTATACATAAACATGGAGTTTTGTTACAAAATTAATCCATGTAAAACACAATATAATTTCAACGTCGTACGAGGAGATAAATGTGTATTACCGTAATAGGAGACAAAGTATGCTATAATGTCACATATAGTCCTGGGACTTATCATTGTTACCTAGCTTTGATGTTACCACAGCAGTACTCTCTGAGCTAGTTATCTTTGTGGGGGAAATCATTGAATCAATGTCTGCTAATTATATTAGCGTACCGTATTGTTAATTAGTTTAATCTAAAGAATCAGAAAGCCTTGATAATGTTCTGACATCATATTTTTGGTTTTGCTATCAATTTTCACTAATCTTCCATATAATCTAAATATTTTATTTTAAATATAATTTTTAATAAATTCATATTACATATGTTTTAGACGTGGTAAATTTAAATAGTATATTAGTCACAAGTATTAAACCACAAACCCTCAAATTTTAAAAATACTTTTTTAATCTTTATTTTAGAAAATGACCAAATTACGTTTACCAACTTGTATGCATTTCGTCATATTTTAACGTCGGTCAGAAACGGAAGTCTTTATTGTACATGGTGCACAAATATTTTTATAATATGAAGTTTTAATTTACCTTTATTTTATTTATACATAAAAAAGATCAAACCCGCAAGTTTCTGATTACAAGCATCATGGATTTTGTGTTCATCAATATAAAACTACATATTAGACACATATTCTTATATATAGACGATTAAATAAGATATATTTATTTACATTTGCGACTCACAGTTTCCAGAAAGTTTAACGTCGCCACAGTTTAACCGATAACCAAAGTTTTATAACTACGTGACAGAAAAAAATGAAAACTAATGTTATCTGGTATCGGCACCATTTATGATGTGCAGTTTTAAAGAATTTGAAATAGGTTTGGTTTATAAAAGGGAGAAATAAAGCGTTTTATAAACCCCACTTCATTAACAGGTTAAAAATACTAGATGTATATGAGTAGTGGACAAATAATGCAGGTAATTTTACACATATTTAAATTATTAGTTTATGATCAACATTCTTGATGACTTTTTTTTACATAAACGATTTTTATAAAATTATGCTTAAATATAGATTCCAAAAGGATTATAATTAAAATATATTAGTTAAAAACTCCCCTTAAGTACCAGATTTAGAATTTTTGGCTTCGTCGTAAACTTTTACTTACTCAAAATATTTTAATGTGATTTCGATAAAAATTTGGTAATTTGTAAATATTTATAAATGTGTAATTATTTGACAAATGTGACAGAAAAAATAAGGTTCGTGAATAATTTTAAATTAGTAAAAACTTACTTCGGAAATTTCTTATTTACTTTTGGGAAACTATATATTTGTGTAGATAGTTAGAGGTTATAATTTATTAACATTCGTGAGAATTATAGTTTTTTTTTTCTTTATAGCAGTTACCACCAAAAACCCACGATATAAGCCAAGTTTGATCTAAGTCAGTCCTGTCATTTGGTCCTTACAAAGCTGCATAGGGGACGGACGAAGAGCAACAAATTTAATTTTAAATATATATATATATATATATATATATATATATATATATATATATATATATATATATATATATATATATATTTGGTCCTAACACACATTTAAAAAAACCTCCTATTTAATAAACAAATTGTGGGGATAAGTAATTAATTAATGGGTAGGTCGGGTTTTTTCGGGGTCATTGGATATGTAAGGTGTCGTGGATCTTTTGGGATAGTTGATCCGAAACAGCCTATCTCAGCCTAGATTTGCGACTTGATGAATCTCACTCAGCCATCTTAATGAGCGATTAAAATTAAATGATTTAAGTAATAAAGTTATAATTAATACTATCTTAAAGATATATACTTATCCTAATTCGGATCCCTATTTTCGGGGGTAGGGATATTATTTTAGTCTAGGGTAACTAGGCTAAAGTAGGAACTGCAACACACAAGTAATTTTCACAAGAGTCCATCTCCTGTTATTCAGCTCCTGTCCTAGAGATCTGTTATTCCCAACTGTTGAATTTACTTACTGCATCTGGCTTAGTTGTTATAGAGCGGGGGAACGACTGGCTCCTGCCACATTGCGTCCAGCAACCCGCAACGCCATGGAACGTAGCTCAAAATCGTATTTGGTATTGAAGGGGAAACGGTGGCGAAGGAATTCGCCACAAAATTAAACCTTGATTTTTGGTCGATTATAATACTTTATCTACGCTATGTATATATAAGAAGGTAAAAATATAGCTGTAATTTTAAAGTCGTATATACTGATTTCGTTTGTATACTATCGGTAATCATATCAAATATGACTTTATAATAATGGATTGCAACAGTTATAAATATAACTTTGAGACTACAACTCCAGAGCTGACAATATAATAAACTAAATTGTTTAACTGTAACATCAGAATTATTAATTTAATGTGATTAAAATAAAATCCTTAAAATTATTGGTAGTAACTTAATTATATAGTAGTGGATTCCTACTCACCGAATAGATCAAAGGAATGAAGTGGTTGACTTTTTTAGTAATAATTATACAAAATTTCCGAACACGGAACATGTTTCCATCAGGCACCTAACGAAAATAAAATAAAGTAAAAGAAATGAAAGATATTCTCTCGAAAATGTTAAGAAATTATCGTCTATTGAGTTCTGAATGTCGATGAATTAATATTATTTGCAATTTAAAAAATTATGTCAGTCAGTTAATCTTGAATGATTCCTGGAACAGATTAATTCAAACTGATGTAATATCAAATTTAATGTAACAGCAGATATTACTCTTGTTGAAACTCCATATTAATAAGTAAGTAAATAAAGCAATAATAAATAAAGCAATAAAGCTAAAGTTTTAAAATTATTTAATAATATAAACAATCTACAATTGTTTCGCCTTGCGGCATCATCGGGCAACAAAAAAAATTAAACATCAATTCACTTCTGGCTTTATACATATTTGATGTTAACATTATATTAATATTATGTTAAGGTTAAAGTAATTCCTTTTAATAAAGGTGATGCCATTTCCCTGAAGTATATTATAATAACTAATATACCCTACTTAGTGCATGTATGTGTTTAAATTATAATATATATTTCAACAATATGAAAGGAATTTTGTTTAAATAATAAGGTCTAAATGTACGAGTAATTATGATTAATGTTTTCATTGTAAATTAACAACTGGACATTTCAAAGATATTTACCGTTTAGTCAATGCTATATAATGGTGAAAAATTATAATTGAAAAAACTGTTATTGAAACCATTCATATTAGGCTTAAAGACTGCAAATATATTTTTTTGAACAATACTTTTAAAGTCAATAGTAATACTACTTTAATATTTTAGACCTTGTTTATATAGTGTATATTTGTTTTGCATTGTACATATTGGATATATTGAAACAGGCTAATACCACAAAATGAAGTGGCGCATGCGCTGTTTTCCAAAGTGGTGCCGCAGGATCAGATATTTTCTAAGATGTCTCACCATATTTAAAATTCACAAAATTAAAGCAAAAAAAATAGAATGAAAATATTTTAAATAAAGACATAACACAAATAACTATAACATATAAAAGAAAATAAATGCAATACATCTCAATAGAGAAGATAGTTTATTGATTAATACTCTCACGCAGCACGGCAACCTCCCGTCATTCCATTGAGTATCTTCACCAGGCGAGAGTTTCTTTCCCAATATTTATTAGGAGGTTTAACTTTTATCAGTACACACACACACACACACACACACACACACACACACACACACACACACACATATATATATATATATATATATATATATATATATATATATATATATTACAACGGACACAACCCGTTGTAGGTCCTGGATTTTGAATTTGTAATTAATTTTATAAATTTGAATAGTCCGGACTTACCGCGGGCTAAAGCCGCATGTAGGTCACGAAAATCATGTTGACGCGGGAGAGTAGTTATCTGGCTAAGTTAAACTCTTGGACCCTGCCTGTTCGAAAAGGAATAAGGACTTGTAAAAAATACTTAAAAATTAATACGGGAAGCCAAAATCCAGAAATTAAATAAAAACAAATATCTTCAGGAAATGCATTACGCTAACCGCGTGTGTATTTACTGCAAGATTAGATAATATAAAGTCACAAAGTTACGTAAAATAGAGACTATTAAAGTATGTAAAGAAATTCAAAATTCCTCTAAATTGAAAAAGAAAAGGTTTTTCAGGCTTTTCATAAGAAGGCCTAAAATAAAGGTGAAATAAGTTTTTGCGAGATTTCGTTAAATAAAAAAGTTAATGTTAATTCACTAAGTTCAAATGATAAAAAAGTATATAAAAAAGAAAGTTTTTTAAATTCTAACCAAAACAAATTTTAGTAATGATAAACAAAATGTATAATTAAAAAGAAAAACTTGAAATCTTATTAAAGGAAAAAGGTGACAAAATTCGCACCTTTACAGCAAGATAAAAAGTTAAACTTAAATTTTTATTAACTCAAAACGCTAAATAGTATGCTGATAACGTAGTTATGTAAAAATAATCCAGTATTTAAAATATGTTTCGGGAGTAAAGGAAAGCCTAAGTTTGTAGAAAATCGTTTAACTCCCTAACCCTACAGCAAGACAACCAGAAGCAGAAAAAAAGAGAAAATCCGGCTAGTTAACACAAACCAAAAGGACATAAAGAAGTGAAAACAAAAAACCGGGGAAAACAAAAAACAAACACTTTCCGGGAGAAATCGCCGCGGAAAAACGGGCGCGGGTCGTGTACGCGAACCAAGAATCGTACGAACATCACTCGAGTTCGTGTGTAAAGAAGACAACGAGCTGAATTCAAAAATGTCACTCTCAATAAAATAGGGAAAACCATGGAGGAGTTACAAAGGAAAAGGATTTTCGATAGCCAAAACTGCACGGAGAGAGATAAGAGTTGTAAGGTAGAAGGGGCTGGCTGAAGATGAGTCTATATAAACGATTGCTCGGGGAAACTCGAGAGTCTTGATATTTCTTCGATGTAAGTGAACACATCGAGTCTTGATATTTCTTCGATGTAAGTGAACACATCGAGCCTTGATATTTCTGCGATGTAAGTGAACACATCGAGTCTTGATATTTCTTCGATGTAAGTGAACACATCGAGCCTTGATATTTCTGCGATGTAAGTGAACACATCGAGCCTTGATCTCGTTTTTTATAAAATACCATAGTATGCAAAAAGCCAAGTATTTTCTTAGTTAACCTAATAATTTGTATAACAAGTGTGAACATACGTCATTGCGATATTAATTTGGAATGCAGCAATAGACACAACTATAATCTACATTAACGTCAGTGGCAACTTAGTCATTACAAAGTTGGCATAACTTTGATTATTCTGGAGAAGTAACATAACCTACAAAGCAGCTGATACATGGAGTGATTCGTATAGCTTCCGGATAGGACTCCAGGACATCACCAGGCGACCACTTGGACATGCAACTTTAACGTCGAGAGAATAGCCGAACCGGGACTTCAGACACGACATCACCACAACCATCTTTAAAAATTCATCCAACATTCTTCCAGACAACCCTACAGGGATCAACCTTCATCAACGAGACAACTTAACCAGCACGCAGAGCATCTGTAGCCTGCCATCGCTAAACAACGCTCGCGGACTTCATATCAAACGTCGCGACGACGCCTGGACAGTTGTGAAAAGGTCGGTAGAAACGTAAATACGTTAGTCCCTGATTAAATTTGCCTGAAATAAATTCAAATAAATTTATTTTAAAATACTGGGTTACTTAGGATGTTAGATTAGATAAAATATTTGTATTATTAATTAAAAATTGAATTCATTAAATCGTAAATTCGAATTAAATCTTTTATTAAAATATAAATTAAATGTAATTGGGTATAAAATATTAGAATAAATTATAGTTAGGTAAATAATTGGTTCTGCCTTGTAGTTTAAGAAATTATTATTAAATTGAAAGGAAAGTTATTATTTTGTATTTGTTGGAGAAAGTAAAATCCAAAAAGTTTTATGTTTGAAATAAAAAAAAAAAAAAGAGAATTATTAAAATTTTATTTGCTTTATAAAAAAATTTATTATTTACAAAAAACACCTAGTATTCAAATATCCCAATAGTTTATGAGTTATAGATTAAGAATTGATACAGTGAAATTTCATAAAATATTTGCAAGCACAAATAAACAATTTACAAGGTTAGTTTCAGTGTACTCACTACTCAGAGGTTTACAAAAAGTAAAATCATTCACTTGTGTTCTAACTGAGCTAGAATCAAATATAAAGTACTGGAAGTATAACGTAGAAGTTTTTTTTTTAGTCAGGATATTCAGAAAACTGAATATTCGACACATAGTTATTTCACCTAGGCCAAACAAAGCGAGATTGCCTATAAAACTTCCAGTAGGTGGAAATAACTTATTCTCAAACGAAAAACCGTTGAATAAATCGGCGTCCCAAAAAAGTGGGGTCCGAAAACATCATTCAACTTAACCAAGAATAGGTTTACCGTTGGAGAGTTGGCGCCCTTCGGTGTTGGCTCGATTTCATTTGTGGTTAAAAAATTAACCAAAAGTAAAATTCAGTCAAAAAACTAACGTAAATTTATTTGTGCTTGAAACTGTGTATGTTAGCTTTAGAATTGTGTTTAATATTAAGCCATACTACTGCTATTTTCCACGTCTGAAATATTTCCCGGGTTCGTGTCGTATTAAGGTTCAGAGGGGGAGAGAGGAAATTAAAATATTAAAATTAATTAACCAATAAATTACATTTGTCGTGGTAAAATCGGAAAATTGGGGGTGTAGGCCTAAAAAGATTGGAGTAAAAATAAATTTAAAATAATTGGGAGTTTTCCGGCGCGACAGATCAAAACAAAATTAAATAAATAAAAACAATTAATTAAATCAAATTAAAATAGTATAAAAAAGCAAAAGTTAAAATGGCGGATAAGGCAATGAAAGAGTTCTTCGAACAATATAAAAAAGATAAAGAAGAAAGGGCGAAGAAAGATCAGGAAGAACTGGAAAGAAAAGAGGAAAGAAGACGGCTCAAGGATGAAAAAATCCGGGAAGAAAAGGAGGCAGAAAGGTTACAGCGAGAGAAGGAACAAAAAGAATTATACTACTTAATCTCTGGAAAGCTGGGAGACCTGGAACGAAGCCTGGAGGAAGAAAGCGTGAGGTGTAAGGAACAACATACCAAGGTGGAAGGGAAATTTGGGAAAATTGAAGGAACGATCCATGTTCTGGAAGAAACGACGAGCACCATGAAGAACACAGTAGATGAGGGCTTCAGAACAATGGAAAGTCGGGTACAACTCGTCGAAAAGAAAATATTAGACGTGTTGAGTCAGGGAGGTGGTATTAGGAGTGTAGGAATAATGATGCCGCGTTATGAGAGCGAAGCAACTAAAATTGAATTTTGGGGAAACAGTAAAGAAATGCCTAAACAATTTTTAAGGGACATAGAAGGGTTAATGGACGAGTTGAATCCCTATTTAGAAGATAGGGAGAAGATTAAATTCATTAGACGCCATCTTAAAGGTTATGCACTCGAATGGTTTAACGTAACAAACCGCGAAGAGATGAAGTATGCCGAATTTAAGGAAGCATTTTTAAATAATTACTGGTCGCTACAAAAACAAAAAGCGATCAGAAATTATATCGAAAACAATAAGTATGTAGAGAAGGGGAATGCTAGTAGAACAGAATATTTCTGTATGGTAGTAAATAAAGCTCGAGATTTAGATCCCCCCTTATCTGAAGGTTTCCTAGTATTCACAGTAATGCAACACTTTAGCGAACAAATTAGGCTAGCAAGCATAGGTAAGCCTAGTGAAACGATTCAAGATGCGATAAACTTTTTAAACAATGTCGATATGATAGAGGAAAATCGGCGAGGCAGACCCCAGGACGTTCAAGACACGCAAAATAGGCAAAATTTCACACCTAGAAATAACCCCCCTATCCAAAGATCCTATGTTCAAAACCCAAATAACTCTAATCACCCAAGTTCCAATAAACCACGTCCTTTCAACTCGAATCCTAACCAGCAGAAAAAAAACTAATAAGTGAGGTTCTGCCAAAGGATGGATGTTTTCGGAATGACAGGGCTGTAGAAAAAACAATAAAACAAAAGATTAAAGTTAAAAAAGTTAAAGTGCAGGTAAATACTAAAAAGTTAGGAAATAAAAAAGTTGCTCCTTGTAGTAGGATCGAACCTGAAGTAGGCGAAAAAGTCGTCGAAAAGGAGCGCGAATATCAACCTAAACAATTAGGTAGTTTAAATGTCAATATTAGAGAAGACTTGCTAGATAATAAGGACGAGCCAATTATAACTGAAAAACCCATAGAAGAAATACCCGCGATTCCAGTCGAACTTGGAACAAGTACCGGTTACCTTGAGATTGACACAGGAGCTGAAGTAAGCGTTATCCAACAGGATTACCTCGATCAATTAAAATCGGAAGATGTCAAAATCTTAGAATTACCGGTAGCGTGCCTAGAAATAATTGGGGCATTAAAAGGGAAAGTGCAAAAAATTAACAAGCAAGTCCTAATTGAAATTAAACTGTTAGATAAATGCGTAGATCTACAATTTTTGGTAGTAAAAGGTCTAAAATCTAGGATAATTATGGGATGTGACCTTTTATATAATTTACAAGCCAAAATAAACATGCAAGAAAAATTTGCAATGTTTAAAATAGGTCAGGATAATATAAAAATCCCGTTTATTGACAAAAAAGTTACAATAACACGTTTAATGGGAAAATGTTTTAATATTAATTCCCAATACTATAAAAACAATAAATCAATAAATTTAATTAAATCGGAGGTAATTAAATCCGACAAAATCGAGGCGATAAATACTAAATTCCAAACTAATAAGTTAAATGAAAATGAAATTAGCATAAATGAGTTAGTAAACAAAGCTGAAATCGTTAATGTACCGGAAATAGAAAAAACGGGCATCAACGATGTAATGGAAGGGAATTGTAGCATGAGTCAAGACAGGAAGCCGGACACAACAGCTAGGAATATTGATAAGGTTAGGATACAAAACGAAGAAGGGTTGGATCAAATGATACCGAAGGGGTTATCTGTTCAACGAAGGAAGGGGCAAAAATCCAAAAATTTAATCGTACCTAAGATGCTATCTAAAGAAGCCAAGGACGAAATTTCGCGTAATAGGGCATTAAAAAAGATTAATGTACCAATTAAAGTTAGGTATAGTGGTGAAAAATATCCAGTTACCAACTACGCGTCGCGACGCAGCCAAAGTAGCCGAAACTGTAAATATCCAAATAAGCGTTGTAACCCAAATCAGGCGAAGTCAAGCACTGCACTACACTGTAAATATTCCGACCACTCGATTAACAATAAAAAGTATAATAATAAACAATCACAAAAAGAATTATTAATATCTGTAGGAGGAACAGACACGCGTGACTACAATCAACTGTCAAAAGTGCGTGGAAAAATGTCTAAAGTCAGATTTAAAAACACTGATATTTCTGTTGTAAATAAAACTAAATAAGTAGGAAACATGTACGGTACAAAGAGAAAGTAGGCCAAATTGGAAGTCAGCTGTGTGGACTTAGACATGGAGTGAAGAAAGATATCAAATGTAAATATTATGAATTAGTAAACACGCAATGAATGAAGATAGAAAAAGACAGGAACTAAAGTAGGCTAGGATGGGACGGTTTGCAACACAGCTGAACTAAAGTCAAGGGAAGTTCAAGGTCGACGGAAGTGGAGAGAGGGAACACGGCAGACTGAGAAGACTGATATGAAGGAAGTAGGCCTAAATAAACAACTCAACGCATCTCAATTGATTGAAAGGCCTAAGTATTTCTATCTTACATGCTAATGTGTTTGCTAGTTTTAAATTAAATAGTAATACAGATCCAGGAAGAAAACGTTCGAATATAACCTACGAACAAATCAGGTGCCTGGAATGGCCTAATACACGAGTCAGGGGTGTATAGGGGTTGCATATTAATTACCAGAAAATTAATTATGCGTAAAAATTGTTAGGAGAATCGGAGTAGTTAGGATTCTGGAAGAAAGAAGTTTAACTAATAAACTAGGAAAAACTTAGAAAAAAAAAAACTTAAATAAATAAACAATTAATTAATTAAAAAACTCTCAATTATTGTAATTGAAGCCACAAAGGCAAATAAAAAAAAAAGGTAATGTAAAATAAAACGTACAAAAAACTCGGATTGTAAAAATTCGGGAAATATGAATGCAAGGAACATAACAGTAGTATGAAAATGTAATCCAGTAAAGTATTGTTAGTTGGTTATCAGGCAAATTAAAATGTGTCCTTGTATTTATATAAGTTGTGTACAGTTTAAACATGTGTTTTCAGTGGAAGTGAACTCACCCAGTGAACATTTCAAAAGGAAATGTATACCATGTCATGTTTGTATAAATGTAATTTCAGATTATGCAGAATAAGAAGAACAATGAAATGTATAGTATGAATTGTATATATAAAAATTATGAATATGTAATCTGTAAATTGTTAGGATAGGAAGGCAGAACTAGATATAAGAATGTAATAAGATAGGAGGAAATTTGAAACGGGAGTATTATTATATTTAGTGGTTTTCAATATCTTGGATTTATGGCGGAGCCGATCAAATCAGATATCTTAAGAGGGGTAGCTTACAACGGACACAACCCGTTGTAGGTCCTGGATTTTGAATTTGTAATTAATTTTATAAATTTGAATAGTCCGGACTTACCGCGGGCTAAAGCCGCATGTAGGTCACGAAAATCATGTTGACGCGGGAGAGTAGTTATCTGGCTAAGTTAAACTCTTGGACCCTGCCTGTTCGAAAAGGAATAAGGACTTGTAAAAAATACTTAAAAATTAATACGGGAAGCCAAAATCCAGAAATTAAATAAAAACAAATATCTTCAGGAAATGCATTACGCTAACCGCGTGTGTATTTACTGCAAGATTAGATAATATAAAGTCACAAAGTTACGTAAAATAGAGACTATTAAAGTATGTAAAGAAATTCAAAATTCCTCTAAATTGAAAAAGAAAAGGTTTTTCAGGCTTTTCATAAGAAGGCCTAAAATAAAGGTGAAATAAGTTTTTGCGAGATTTCGTTAAATAAAAAAGTTAATGTTAATTCACTAAGTTCAAATGATAAAAAAGTATATAAAAAAGAAAGTTTTTTAAATTCTAACCAAAACAAATTTTAGTAATGATAAACAAAATGTATAATTAAAAAGAAAAACTTGAAATCTTATTAAAGGAAAAAGGTGACAAAATTCGCACCTTTACAGCAAGATAAAAAGTTAAACTTAAATTTTTATTAACTCAAAACGCTAAATAGTATGCTGATAACGTAGTTATGTAAAAATAATCCAGTATTTAAAATATGTTTCGGGAGTAAAGGAAAGCCTAAGTTTGTAGAAAATCGTTTAACTCCCTAACCCTACAGCAAGACAACCAGAAGCAGAAAAAAAGAGAAAATCCGGCTAGTTAACACAAACCAAAAGGACATAAAGAAGTGAAAACAAAAAACCGGGGAAAACAAAAAACAAACACTTTCCGGGAGAAATCGCCGCGGAAAAACGGGCGCGGGTCGTGTACGCGAACCAAGAATCGTACGAACATCACTCGAGTTCGTGTGTAAAGAAGACAACGAGCTGAATTCAAAAATGTCACTCTCAATAAAATAGGGAAAACCATGGAGGAGTTACAAAGGAAAAGGATTTTCGATAGCCAAAACTGCACGGAGAGAGATAAGAGTTGTAAGGTAGAAGGGGCTGGCTGAAGATGAGTCTATATAAACGATTGCTCGGGGAAACTCGAGAGTCTTGATATTTCTTCGATGTAAGTGAACACATCGAGTCTTGATATTTCTTCGATGTAAGTGAACACATCGAGCCTTGATATTTCTGCGATGTAAGTGAACACATCGAGTCTTGATATTTCTTCGATGTAAGTGAACACATCGAGCCTTGATATTTCTGCGATGTAAGTGAACACATCGAGCCTTGATCTCGTTTTTTATAAAATACCATAGTATGCAAAAAGCCAAGTATTTTCTTAGTTAACCTAATAATTTGTATAACAAGTGTGAACATACGTCATTGCGATATTAATTTGGAATGCAGCAATAGACACAACTATAATCTACATTAACGTCAGTGGCAACTTAGTCATTACAAAGTTGGCATAACTTTGATTATTCTGGAGAAGTAACATAACCTACAAAGCAGCTGATACATGGAGTGATTCGTATAGCTTCCGGATAGGACTCCAGGACATCACCAGGCGACCACTTGGACATGCAACTTTAACGTCGAGAGAATAGCCGAACCGGGACTTCAGACACGACATCACCACAACCATCTTTAAAAATTCATCCAACATTCTTCCAGACAACCCTACAGGGATCAACCTTCATCAACGAGACAACTTAACCAGCACGCAGAGCATCTGTAGCCTGCCATCGCTAAACAACGCTCGCGGACTTCATATCAAACGTCGCGACGACGCCTGGACAGTTGTGAAAAGGTCGGTAGAAACGTAAATACGTTAGTCCCTGATTAAATTTGCCTGAAATAAATTCAAATAAATTTATTTTAAAATACTGGGTTACTTAGGATGTTAGATTAGATAAAATATTTGTATTATTAATTAAAAATTGAATTCATTAAATCGTAAATTCGAATTAAATCTTTTATTAAAATATAAATTAAATGTAATTGGGTATAAAATATTAGAATAAATTATAGTTAGGTAAATAATTGGTTCTGCCTTGTAGTTTAAGAAATTATTATTAAATTGAAAGGAAAGTTATTATTTTGTATTTGTTGGAGAAAGTAAAATCCAAAAAGTTTTATGTTTGAAATAAAAAAAAAAAAAAGAGAATTATTAAAATTTTATTTGCTTTATAAAAAAATTTATTATTTACAAAAAACACCTAGTATTCAAATATCCCAATAGTTTATGAGTTATAGATTAAGAATTGATACAGTGAAATTTCATAAAATATTTGCAAGCACAAATAAACAATTTACAAGGTTAGTTTCAGTGTACTCACTACTCAGAGGTTTACAAAAAGTAAAATCATTCACTTGTGTTCTAACTGAGCTAGAATCAAATATAAAGTACTGGAAGTATAACGTAGAAGTTTTTTTTTTAGTCAGGATATTCAGAAAACTGAATATTCGACACATAGTTATTTCACCTAGGCCAAACAAAGCGAGATTGCCTATAAAACTTCCAGTAGGTGGAAATAACTTATTCTCAAACGAAAAACCGTTGAATAAATCGGCGTCCCAAAAAAGTGGGGTCCGAAAACATCATTCAACTTAACCAAGAATAGGTTTACCGTTGGAATATATATATATGTCAAATAACAGCTTTCACAAAGAGAATAGGTTTTTGGATACATTAACATTTCAAAGATTAAGAACACTCACTTACCAAATTTGTCCGCGATGAACCAAAAACTCCCTAGAAAAATCCTTGTGAAAGTTGAATAACTTATTTTTTTTAATGATTATGACTGGGTTAATGTTTAAAAACAGGGGAGGAATGCAGCATCAAATTAGGTATGTATTACAAAATGACAAAAGAAATGTATTTAAACATCTGTTCTCAAATAGACGGTCACAGTATATTGTCAATGTTAATTAATTGTGCGAACTAAAATGGTATTCAATAAAACAAATCATTGTAAAATATAAAACTCAACAAATAATAGGTTTTGATTTTTAAAAAAAACCGTTTAGTTGTGGCAATATTATCATTTGGGTGGGGGGAACTATGACACCCTCTACATCCCTCCTCGCACCTATATATAAGCTAATTACGGAATACAAAATTATGTAGTATCGTAGATGTCGTATCTGCCCAAGAAGCTAGGTTCAAATATTGTTAGCTATGACACCACTCCTCAAGGATATATATCAAAATTTAAAATGTTTTAAACATTATTGACTTGTTTATTTAAATAACGGATAGTTTATATTAAATTTCCTTTACGTCGATGAACGTTGTAGACTTTTCAACCAACAATGTGACGTAAAACAGTTAAGTTTTATGTTAAATAACCTCCTCCTAGAAAAGAGTTACTTAAATTTTATATTATTATTTATGAATTTTAAAAAGAGGAAAAGAGATACACATTTCATTTAGGCTAGGTACATTAAAATAGTATAGCAATTGAATTAAATTATAAATGAATGTGTCAACATATAGCTGCTTCTCTCAACTTTAACATATAACCGGCGTATATATATATATATATATATATATATATATATATATATATATATATATATATATTTAGATAATACATATATTTTAGATAATATAGATAGATAATATAATATTTATGAGTTAATATCTCATAGTGGTAAAATATAATTTATTTAAATTTTTAGGCTAAAGAACGTAGATATATTTACTTTTTTAGATGAAATTTCTAATAATTTTTTTAAATAACTTTCGTTTCATAAGGTTATTTAATACGGGAGGTTGTAATAATTTTTGTATGCTTGACAAATTATCAGATTATAATTGTCGTATGTCATAAATTATGATTAGTATAGGTCAGGAATAACGTTGTTGTACAAAATAAAACAACAAATAAAATTCGCTTCCTCTTATGTCATCCAATCAGCTGGATGATTTATTTTGATTACGTTATGATGTTCGTATGTGTTAGTAATAACATAAGTCCAGTCTTTTGCACGTAAGGTCACAGCTTTCTTTGCTGGTGCCGTTTTATTTGGAGGGAGGTTTTGGCGAACGTTCAACAACCGATTCTATATATTTATCCCAAGCGTTTGGTAGTCGAGATGTTTACTTATTGGTTTCACTTTATCACAAGTGTTCCGTTGGTGGCGATTCTTAAAAAACGAATATTAAAAAAAAAATTAAATAAAGAGATTCAAAAATTTCTGTAAACATTAATTAAGATAAAAATTAATCCGTTAAAAGTTTCAATGTTTTAGTTTAGTACGAGCGTTTCGTGGTGCCGTGTAGTATATCTCATTCTCTGTGAACGCTACAGCTTTAGTAGAGCTGCGCGCGCAATAATTGATTATAGAATGCCTTAACACTTACGATATTGAGGATGCCGTTTTGCATCCTCACCTGAACTGTCAGTGCAGTTTAGAGTTGCGAGCTCACCAGTAGATAATATAGATCTTTATTATAGTTGCTCAGCCATCTATATTTGTGTCTTTTAATAATGTTTGTTTAGTGTTTAATGTTACTAAAAATTACTAGTAGTGATATATTATTGTGTAGATAGAATACACGATTATAAGGATGAGATAAATCAATCGAAGCCGATGATGTTTATGATGTTCAACGGATCGTAATTCGAAATTTGTATTTTTCCTGCCAGGTGATGTGCACTGTGCACGTAGCGGCAATACTGGTTGTCCAGGCAAAGTTATTGTCTGAACAGGTCATAACATTCGACGTAACAGATATTATGATAAAATAGAGTTTAGTTTCCCAAAGGTGTTATAAAAATGAATACATAATCAACGAGTTGAAAAGTATTGCCTCCATTTCTGGTTTTATTAGTAAAAATGTAACTGTATATTGTCATTGTACAGAAATAGCGTAAATGGTATATTCATCGTACGTTAGACTTGTTACATGAAGATAAATTTATTACAGTATTTTTTTTTAACTGTTGATTTATCCTAAACCTTTATGTAAATTTCGTATCACAAACTCAAAATTGTTCTTACTAGTTTAGGAAATAAATATTATAATTTATGAGAAATTGTGTGTTATAAATGTGATGTTAGTAATCATAACTACTCACCACTAAGGTAAGACTCTGAAATCAATCTCTTTGCTGATTTTGTGTATCTACTTGTTTCCCAACCTTAACCATGGCAATAGAAGCAGATAACCAGTAGCACAAATTAGTAACAGTAGGTTCATTCATGTAATGTGAGTGTGAGCGTCGTAATACCGAGTACACTAGCTAGATTTACACCTTTTTCATGTAGTGCTGGGTTAGATCCCTCTCTTGTATAATTTATATTAGGATATTGTGATAAAATCTTGCTTTATTTGACCCTGATATTATTAGAGTACTTAACGACTTTATTTAATATTCTTTTCTTTCTTTTTTTTTTAAGGATATCGTGACTAAGAATTATTTCTCCATTAAAAAGGGTAAAAACAAGGGATTTCACAATAATTTTCTCTAAGAATTAATTAAATTAAATTCTAAATACGTCGTCTTTTTGACCTTAGCGAAAAACATTTCTGATGACCGAGTCTAGTTGTTTATAAATTCCAACCTACAATCTAAATTTTATAAATCAAAATCGGACTATAGTTGCCATCTCTATAACGTTTATTAAACACATTTGCTCATATTAAAGCACTCATACATGCAGGCGCACCCATGTTAGCTCAAATCCTTTATAAGACACACACTCTCTCTCTCACACACACACACACGCGCGCGCGCGCGTATAAAATGATTTATATTTCTTTTATGGGTAGGATTAGTGGTCATGTCATAATGGGTAATGGAAATTGCTGGAATTGTATTTTAGAAATATTGTCAATCTTATAACTATCTTATTTGAATTTAACATTTCTATATCCCTTATAAGTTTTAATCTTGTAATTATATTCCTAATATTGTTTTATAAAATAGATTTACTAATCCAGTCTCAAAGACATATGTGATATTATTAGTCTTGACAATATGTTAATTTAGTTGTGTTGTATTGCATAAACAATGTGAATAATTCACATACAATTTGTGCGTCAAAGTTATTGTTTGTATCTGTTCTCAAGATTTTATAAAAGTGATAGAATATAGAAGACAAAAATTCAGATGTGCAGTGTTATTTATGTTGTGATATATAAATAAAGAAATGTATGTGGAATATAAATAAATATCAATGCGTTATTGAGAAAAAAGTTATAAGTTTGAATGATAAATAATATTTTTATAAAAAACAACATATTAATTATTGTAAATTAGTTTCTAGTAGTTATCTGAATACAGCTTGTGTTATTTTCATTGCATTTTATTTAATATTTTTCAAAATTCGTGAGTTGACTCGTTAGAGTTCTTTGATATTATCCATTATTAGGCTATGACTCAAGGATTGGTAATGTTTATTTAGTTTTAATATAATCAAATAGGCTCAAGACTAACGGAATTAGAGTTGGATTCAGTTAATAAAGGAATAATAACTAGATTTTTGATTTAAAAAAATGTGATAATGTACTACATACGTATATATATATATATATATATATATATATATATATATATATATATATATATATATAATGGAAATCGCTTCTTGACACGTCAATAGTAGAACACAGATATAGAAAATGAATTATGGTATTGACACTATAAACTGAAAATTGTACGTAAGCATACAAACAATTAAATGATCAAACAAAATTAAGTCACATTTAAATTTTATTGACAGATTATGTTATTTATTTTAATATCTAGCTATTTATATAATCAGTTTATTATCTTATTTCACTGACAAACAGACCCAATACCAGGAGGAACGTCATTTACTGATTGTATTATATGTTTTACATATTAGAAATATCCTAACAACTTAAGTCGGCTAGCATATTACAACCGTTATGAACATATGCTCTCAAGCCCATTTTGATACATTAATTTAATACCAAAATGAAGGTGTTATTTCTCTCGCGTTTACCTTAGCCAAACGTTATGTATAACAGTAAAAAAAAAGTAAAAAAAAAAAAAAAAAACAGATTTACAATACAATAAAATACAAAACCATAAAGATATCGATATATCACTATGACAAATGAACATTTAACCTGTAAAACACTGACTTCTATATTATTTCTTATGTATAAGGTTTTAATCTGTAATTTCTTCGTGATGTTTTCAGAACCTAATCGGTTAGTTCAATTTTGATTGTTTAAACGTGGTAATATTATCAAGTTATTTATATTTAAAAAAGTTTTTTGCAATGTAAAATATACCCTATATGAAGATTTTCTATTTTTAATGTCGTCCTCAGCAATATTGTTCAACATTTATTGAAATGTTAATGTTATTATTGGAATTATTAAAATAAAACTTCACTTTAAAAGCAACAATATTGTTTAATTTGAAAGTGATGGGGAGGGAGTTGAAATCATAATAAACTTTATAAGTAATGTTTTATAAACACTGTAGTTTGTCAACCTTAAAAGTCCAACAATTACGTCCTTCTCCAACAGGATACTCAACGAATATGGATCAACTATTGGAGTGAAAATTATGCTATATCCCTTGTCAAACTACTTTTCGGAGTCTATTTATATTTTAAATAGGGGGGGGCAGTCAATGTCTGTGGAAAAACAGCATGGAAGATATTCTTTATTTCCGTCTAGTG
Source organism: Aphrophora alni (assembly GCA_963513935.1). Classification (NCBI taxonomy): domain Eukaryota; kingdom Metazoa; phylum Arthropoda; class Insecta; order Hemiptera; family Aphrophoridae; genus Aphrophora; species Aphrophora alni. The sequence continues at coordinate 108,922,472 of OY740768.1, read as the reverse complement.
TATACCTTTCTATGTAGCATTAAAATCTCCCGTCCTTAGTCTCGGTGAGCGATTATTTAGAGAGGGAGGTGATAGTTATTACAATTTCTATAATAGTAAATCACTGTTACGTGAGGAACAAAAAAGCTTCTTTAATAAATTTAAACTTTTCACTAATTAACATTTCCACTCAAAACATAGATGTATACGAAGGATAATACACAAACAAACAACGAAACAAAACAACTCAACGAAGGATAATAACAGATCCTTTGTACGTAAATCATTAAATAAATGTCTCTGAAATATTCATCATACTCTAACAATGGGTATTGGTTTCATCTTCGAATTTGTAGTGGAATCTAAATGATTTTACATAACATTATATTTTTTCTCGAGCTGATGAATATATTAAAACTAATAAATAAATAACTGTGCATCAATGACAAAGAGGATTTTATGGAGTCAATTTCCATAAATTTTTATCCTAATTGAAATATTTATGACGTTGTTATTTACTGGTAGATTTTAATTATATTTCTAATACATATATTTTACTTGTAAACTCAAACATCAGCTGATTAGTACTTGGTTTACAAACTAACAATATTTTAATATTCAGAATTACGTAATATGAAGTCTATAAATGAGTAAACAATTTTCCACGCTATACTCATTTTATGACATACCAATCAAACAGAGATTGAGGACGAGAAAAGAACGGCGTGAACTTTCATTATCAAAGTGTTATTTTTTAGCTGCAATAAATTACTTTATTACTAGGATAGTATTTCATATCGTACTCCATCAGAATATACGCTAAATGTAATTATAATTAATTCTGCAATGCAGAATTGCAGTTTATATACCAATTTGTACATAAAGACGATTGAATTATCAAACATTTACGACTCGTAGTTGCCAGAAAGTTTAACGTCGCCACAGCTTTAACTGCTAACCCAACTTTTAAAACTTAGGGGAAGATATTCGGCTTTAAGTAAATTGATTGATATTGTTTTACAAAATTTATTTAGATTCATTTGCGTTACATGCAGGAAAATGTTTTGGGTTCGTATGTTGGTTTTAAACAAATTGCTTTTTTTCCGAGTTAAATGTTTAATAAATGTTTATGTTATGTGTTAAATGATGTATTTATTTTGAAGGTGACAAGTGAAACTTTATGGTTCTAACTTTCTCCCAAATAAAGTCGTCATTCACTCTTTAATTTTCACATAGACATACACATAAATTAAGACAAACTTTTAAATAAATTGAGAACATGTTAAACGTTATCTGTTAGTTCAAATTAAATATGAACATCTATTGCAATAAATTTTGATCTGTAGTTATTGTGATCGATTATGACCAAAACAAATTTATTCAAAATCCATTCATGAAGAAAAATGTTTAGTCTATATTTTTAATGTTTTAGGAAATGATAAAACGAATTTTGACCCCGTCGTATATGTAATCGTTCAAACCCTCATACACATCACAAACAATTGAAAATAATTCTTGACGATATTGAGGTACATGTATCTATGAATCTTTTAAAACGTCGTCCATGTTTTTTTTATTTTTTTTATTTTTTATTTTATTTTTTTATTTCCTATCCTGAACTACCATAATCGGAGATCGCGTTTAATACCTTTATGGAGGGTTTTATGAAGCAACTATTAGAGATAAGAAAATAATCATTTTGGGTTTTGACTATATGACAGTTACCAGGAATCAATATCAAAGTAACTATGTTTAGAATTCAATCAATAGTATCACCAATTATGATTTGCAAACTAAATATTCTAAAAATGCTAAAAAAATATGCTAAATACTGAATAAAGAAGTTTGACTAGAGGTACAGATATTTTGTTGAAACGAATTTTTTTAACTATATGTTGATACTTTAGATATATTCGTATAATGAAGAAAGGAAATACATTTAAACAAAATGCTGTAAAAGTCTACATCAGCATTTAACTGCTACTTTGCATAGGCTTATTCGCTAAAAAAGGTGTTTCTGCAAAAAGCTTTCATTAATCCTTAATTTTTATATTTCCGCTACAGTATATGTGACTTTTGATCTACTGAAATTACAGCCCTGTTTTATAGAACTTGAAGAATTATTATCGTTAAGGTAATTGAAATTTTTTAATAACAGTTATTTTTATAATATACAATGTCTTATTGCGGCAACTGAAACAATTGAAAAGAACAAATGATTAGAAATAACCTTAACTGACACATTTACAAAATGGATGTTGTAAGGAAATATAGTACGTTAATTCCAAATCAATATATTTCTTTACCTGTACATAGGAATGGACATGAAGGGTGATTCTTGGAAAGTCTGTGAACAGATTATCATTATCATAATTGGTACTCACGTTTTTCCGCCAAATAATAGTTTTCAGCCTTCATTTTTTCCAAACATATTTTTAACTCTATTCACAGCCACATGTCAACAAAATGCTAATCATTTGAAAGACCTAATATCTTCTTAAATTAAAGTAATTTGTTTAACCACTTTTCATCAGTTTTCGTCGCAAAATCCTTGTTCACTTTCATTCTTTTAATAAAATACTCATTTATAAAATATTTCAAAATAATCGGACAGTATAAATAAAATCAAATAAATATTTTTCAATGTTTTGATTACACGAGTTTCATAATTACGTTAGTTTCGTATAGTCCTATGTCAAACTAATTATCAGTACAAAATCTTTACAAAATTTACTTATGAATAGTGTGAAAAGAAAACATTTTTATCCAACCACTATTTATTTCCCCTATTCAATAGGATTTACCATAAATTTAATAATATCGTACATTTTTCACAGATTAAGCTCCCAAAAACCTGATAATGTATGAAATTTTTTTTTTTAAATAAACGCATTCCGTCTAAACTTTTATTTATGGGCGCAAATAGTCTAAAACTATTGAAAACATTGCAATAACTAGGCTTAAGCTTTTAGACAATATTTTTCTTTTTTTTTTAGCTTAAAGTACATTTTTACTTTATCTTGACCAGACCTATAAACGAGGGGTAAAGAAGTAAATAATATTTGTTGAATAGTTGTCAAAGAAAGACCAAGTGTCAGTTAACTGTCATAGGCTACTTCGTAAGTGAATTTATGCGTAGCGTTTTGCAAGAAGTTTAAATTAAGAAATTAATACAGCATATATATTTGAGTAGGTCTAAAATATGTTGAAAACCCATAAATATAAACAAAAACATGTATACATTATTTTTCTTATATCGATAAATCATGAACTTCAATGTATCACAGAAAGTAATATTTAAATCGCAGTATTCTCTTATAACAAGAAGGTTATTCAAGACGCTCCTCTGTCTTCATGAGTGTAACTGGGATAGAGTAAAGACGTTGGACTACACAGTACATAATCCTTAGAATTTTCATAACTATCCCGATAACCAAATGGGTGAAAACACAAATTTCCACAGAAACTCATTGTCAATAGTGTTTATGTGCATGGAACAGCTGAGGATGATGAATTAGTCATTGAAACGTCATCTTTTATTTGTGTTGCAAAAATAAAATATTTTGTGTGTGAAAAGTGTATTATAATTATTTGGTTATTGAAGTTTCCACAAGAAAAACTCATAGGTGATTTTCATAAATACTATATTTTAAATTATAAATAAAAAAACCCATGTTTACCGATTTTTAATAACATTTGTTCCTCGTTTTCTTTGAAGGTTCTACTGACGAATTTATAATGTATCCGAACTAAAATCCCGATGTGGAGTCTCATGACAACACTCTCTCTATTATATTTACAGTGAGAATGTGTACGTAATAAGCAGTATAAAGAAACAAAATATCTCTTTAAGACTTATTTGCTATTCGATTTATAAAAGAAACTTTTCACTCCAGAAAGTAAAACAAAAGTCTTACTACGTATTGTTTTGTTTCTTATTACCGGAAAACATGGATCATGTTTTAAGTTCAAATACAAAATACCCAAGTTTTGAATTTACGCAAAACTTGTGGGTCTTCATATTTTTACGTCAATATTTGCGCCTAATATAGAACGCACCTACACATGGGAGACATTTTTCAATAATTAATTTTTATGGTAATGCAAGATTTTTAACAACTCTTAATTAAAATACGCAGTATTAAAAAATTATTTGTTTACTAATAATAATATGTAATTGAAAGTAATGTATACATAGAATTCAGTTTTAGATTACATTGAATTCGTTTTTCCTTATTATTTTTTAAAGGATCTGCCACTTTCATTAGTTAAATGCATAGGAGCACATTTGGGTTAATTCTTCTATCTAATTTTTTCTAGTGTTTTTTTATTTTTTTTATCTCATACACATCATATAGTTCAGTGAAAGTGTTGTGAACATACATGTAGGTAATCTTTAGATATAAATTCTTTTGTTATTTTGAGAAAAGTTTTCCAGTATATCTTTTGTATATTGCTATTTATCTCAAAGTAAACTATTTTAAACACATGAGATAGTAAATAATATTATCTGAATCTCATGAAGGGTAAGTCAAGAACATAAGTCAAAGTTATCTTACGTAGTTTCAATAAAATATTACAACAGTTTTGATAAATAATTCACTAAAAGCACAGTGCTATTAAGTATGAACGAAATAAAATTCGTTATCTTAAGAGACTGATATCTAGAGAATTTATTAAGTTCTAAATTTATAACTTTAAGGCAAACACATTCCACCCAAGCAATACTACAATAAAAAAAATGTGATACGGTATTACACACGTGTTAATATTTGTTACACTCTTCAGAAGTTAAAATGAGATGTTAAAAAAATTTCTACAAGTAATTATTGTTAGTTTCACAACTATACAATTGTTATGTTATAAGACAAATTGCTAGTTTGTTACTAAGTTTATAAATTAAAATAAATAATTGTAGTCGTTTCATCAAAAGTAACTTTTAATTTACTTTAATAGAACGCTCGCATGGAATAATATAACATGTAAGAAAGACAATTATAAAAGAGATATATGCATTTTAAGAAATACTGCAACCTTTTCGAAAATTCTATTTTGTATTATTTATATATAATTTTTTTACGCAGTATTTTTCAGCTTTCGTAATAACTTTGACATGTTGAGTTTTATCAGAATCGGGCCTAATGAAAAAAAAATGTGTAACATATATAGTCACTATTATCATTTTATCTTAAGGACTCTAAAATAATTTACGCGGTTTAGAATCTGAAGAAGATAAGACACTTTAGTATTAACGTAATATAAACGACCAAAAGATACGAAAACTACGTATTTCACTACGTACGAGTATTAGTAGAATTTTTTTTAAACCATAAAATTATTATACAATTGTAATAAGTCCATAGATTTTAATCTGGAATCTGTCCAGTAAAATATTAAGGTCTATAATTAAAGGTATTGTTCAAAAAAACGAAAGTAGAAGAAAAAGTCAGTAGTACGCCAATTAAAAAAAAGAAAGAAAATAATCGAAATGTATATGCTACTGTATAATAAATATGACGGCGAATATTATTTTCCTACTTTTTAGGAAATACATTTTCTCAAATTTAAAAAGTTTATAACATTTTGAAAGTTATTATATATCAATTAATCAAGTTTGTTTTAAACTGATTTATTTGAATTGAAAGGTGTTTTAACTTTATTAGTCTTAATTCAAGTGATATTTCATTGTTACTGACGCTAAATTGGCATCTATTTTATAAAACATTGCTACACAATTAATTATCATATGCACACGCTGTGTTAGTTACTATGCGTTGTGTATTAACACGATGTAATACATTACCACATCTGTTGCTTGCGGTGAACTATGGACCTGGCAACACATGTATGTATTTATGCAGTAAGTACAATGCAATGTATCAATAATAAACGGAAGAGAGTTATGTTACTTGAGGAAGTTAAACTAAAAATAATCTTAATAGATTAGAGGGACACAATGTTATATTTTCGTATTAGCGCCCGGTAAGAGGGCAATTACTCAGACACACAAACACCGAAATATATTTTCAATAGCTACTGCTAATTTAATTGTATGTTATGTTTATGGTGATGTATGTATAGTAATTGTTAGATTTACGATGTTAATAAGTCATGCAAAAATCAATTTTACTAAGTTATAATATTAATAAGTCAGGCGAATAATATATTAATGAATTAATTATGGTTAAGTTTGATCTAGGTTCTGGTAATTATGTAGTTATATTTTGTATACATTTAATTACATACAATTATAACAGAAAATGTTACAAGCCAAGTAGTGGTACAAAAAGACAGAAATCTATTACTTCAAAGACACTAGATAGAAAAAAAAACTGGAACACAAGATTTCAAAAAAATTAAGTTTACTTAATATAACTGTTTTCAACAACAAAGGCAATTGGTATTTTGGCTCATGTATCGCTCAGGATGGCGACTTTGTCGTTGAAACGTGCTTAAATAAGTAAACGTCCTTTATGTGAGATCTTGTGTTCTGGTTTTTTCCCTATCTAATATTATCTTACAAGTCGAGCTCAATATTTATTTAAAAAATAGACACTATTTAAACTTAGGCTCATTGCTTGGTTCATAAATTCAATAATTAATGTTAGCTTCGATTTTGGTGGCTTTAATAAATCCTACCTAAGAAAAAAAATTATAAATTTTTTTAAAGAATTTAATCAAATATGAAATTTTTAAACTCTTTAAATAAATTCTCAAATATACCAGAAAATTCTTGCAATATTTCGTAACAACACGGTTTCACCTTCGATCTATTTTCAACCACAACGTTTTTACGATTTTATTCAACACGTCACCATTTTAACTGACAAATGTCCTAGATAAAACCGTTATTAATTACAGATAATTGTTTGTGTAATGGTTATTACAATTACGGTTTATATAAAGAAATTTGAGTTTTATATGGCGTGATTTGATATTGGATCACTTAAAGCCTTTGGGTGAACATACAATGGAAATGAAAGTGCATATTTGTATCTAAGACCGGAGGTTCAAATGTTACTAAACAATTCTTTTTAAAATTTGTGTGTGTACCAAGATTTTACGAATAGTAAGGGAGATTTATAGATTACCTACAAAGTTAAAAACAAATCCGATTTTAATAGCATAAACATTATTAGTGTATGTTGGATTTATTCCATCCCCATCAGTGATCAGTTTTCTATTATATAGCTTTTGAATTACTATTTATTGCAATATTTAATATAAAAATAAATCTGTCTTGCCACTTGCGATAGATACAAGCAATAACTTAATAAAGAGAATGATTATAAATGAAACAAACACGATATTATAATATGCGATTTAAAAAGAAAATATATGTATTGTATGTTTATTTTCAAGAACGAAATATCAAAAGTTGTTTAACAAGTCACCTAATAATTATTAGTAATAGTTATTCTTTTATTTGATTATTATTAAGAATATATCACAAGAAAGCAAACAAGGTAAGTTTACACTAACCACATAATTTCTAAAATTAAGATAATTGTACACGGCGCAACGATTTAATATATTTTTTAAGCAGAATATTTTGGTTAATGAAGAATTGTTTTTGGCTATGCTTTGGTTTTTTTCATTACTGCATGAAAAAGATAGTACAGTATTGTTCATATTTTTTCTATTGTTTGGTCTTTTGGATTACTTTTGTGATTTTAGATAATATATTTTTTTCAAATTACTATATTCTAATAATTACCATTATATTAATTTCTAATATGTGTACATGTAATACACATGTTTTAGTTTATATTTCAATATGATTTACAAAATATTATAAAAAATGCTACTTATATTCCAATAAATATAAACTGTTAAAAATATAAATATATAAGAGGATAAATAACATTATGTTATTAATGGAAATTCATATACAGCAAGAGCATATAAGTCTAAGTTATCTAAACTGTTTCAATAAAATCTAACGACTCTTTGGAAAAATGCCTCACCAAAGGCAGAATGCAATTACGTCGGAACGTAAATAACAACCGTTATCTGCAGGCTTACTGGTGTAAGTAAATCAGATGCGTTATCTATAAACTTCTTTCGGCTATGACTAGTTGTACCAATACAAGGAAAAGGGGAAATAGTTAACACATTGGTGGGCCGCTGATATAAGAGCAATTGCCATAAAGTCTAGGTGATATCACCTTCTGGGAATTGATGGTTGTTAGGTCTACTTTGGGGGTAAGTTCGGAGTAGCGTGGTTTGCAATATAGATTGTTCCTAAAATGAAACCTGAAGTGTTGATAAAAAGATGCAAAATTTGGAAGTGTGGTCTAAAATTTAAACAAATGAATATAAAGGAGAACATTGTTAGATATTATACAAATTTGACTGATATAGAAAACAAATATAATAAATATAATATAGAAAACAAAAGAATAAAATTAAATACAGCAATAAAAATAGAGTTTTATAATTCTCAAACTTAAGTTATACAACTCATTTATTATTTATTTTTTTACAATAATGTTTAGTGTTGAAAGTTAATTTTTGTTTAACTAGAATTTATAATGTTGGTCAACTAATGAATTTAGAAAATTAATAAGTTTAATTATAAAAAAGGTGCCATATGGGAAATTTCCAATTTAAAAGGCCGAAATATGCTAGCAATTCCATCAAATATTAAATAAAAAAATTACAAAATTACAAATTATCTACCTCCTGAAATATAGGCTAATGCTTACATTGGTTTTTTAAAAATAGTTATTATAACAGAGTTTTTCTTAGTTAAACATTAGATCACATGAACAAAAGCTTATATGTAATCTATAGCTAAAGGTCTTGTTATAATGTTAAGAAGTGACTTATGGTTGGTCCTATTAGTATTTAGAAAATCTCTTAAAATAGGGTGCATAGTGTTTGAAATATGCACTTTTGTTAAACCGTTATTTTGACCAGCTTTTATCTGATGTGAGTCTGCGTCATCATTTAGAATGTAGGTCTGCATTACTATGAAATTAATAACTGCTTAGAACTTGTTTAAAAGAAGAGAAAATGATTCTTTTGAATAATTTATTATGACGTCTAAGTAATTTTGCAGGTGGTGAAAATTCCGTTTAATTTCTCATTACATCAACATTATACCACACTGTTAACTGATGTTCCTCAGGCAGCAGATCTCACAATGAACGTCCAAATAAAAAATAAAAAAATAAAAAATAGCCAACTTATCTATAAACAGCTGATTACCTTTGAACCTATTCAAAGAGTAATCTTATCTGTATATTAATGTGGGAAAAGTTCAGCAAGTGCTGCGCTAGGTCTGTCCAGCACTGAACATTACTTAATTCTTAATATATCTCGCTAGTAATAATTTCAGTTTCGTTGATATTTTTTTAGAGTGTAGGTATAAGAGTTTGTTATTATCGTAGTGTTCTTAAGAACGCTACATTATTATTTTACTATTTATATGATCCTTGGAAACATTTTATTACACTAGCCCAATACTCGAGGGCGTATCATTTACAGACTTTATTAACTGTGATAAATATTAGAATATTCCTGATAACATAAGTTAGCGTGAATGCACTTACTGATGGTGTTGTTTCTTTGGTGTTTACCTTAGCCAGGGTTATGTATAATTGTAAAAACTAACAGAAATAAAATACAAAAGCATAAGCATATCTTAATGTGACTATAACAGATAATAGAGGTACAAATTCTACATTTAAAAAACTTTATAGCAACAAAAAAGGAAGACAAGTTTAGTATTTGGATCAGTACCAAATTGTCAGCTCCAAGTGTGTTTTTATTTGTAATTACTTTAATTAATATGATCGCTGTTTCTAAAGTTTTTGTTTTACTTCTAAGCAGGATATAGAAAATATGTCGATGACCAAAACATTTACTTCTTGATTATTGAGTAGGTATGGGCTTTTTGTTAGTTTTCTATATAGTCTCCTATCTTCTGTCGTATACTATAAGTGTGTACATTTAGATTTAACCCAAAATTATTGTCCATTTTTGTTTGTAGTGATTATTTAAACGTGTTTGAATTTTCGAGATATTCATACATTTAATAACATTTTTATTTCTCAATATGAAATTTATCGTAGATCAAGATTTTCTGTTTCATAATATCTTCTTAAATTAGTGATCACCATTTATTTATTATTATATGAATATTATTCGGTTGGAAAGAAATTATTTAAACAAAATGAGCTTTAAATGCAATGATAGTGTTCGAATTATAAGTGATGGGGAGGGAGTTGAAACTGTAATAAGAACCCGGTGTGTTATATTAATGATTTACAATTACGTCTTTTATTTTTGTTAGTTTGACAGTCATAGAAAACAAGAAAATGCAACTAAGGCGGTTCCACCATTATAGCAGCCCACGTTGAAACATGCTGAAGCCCTTAGCAAGATACTGATACGGAAAAACTGCGTGTAGGAAATTGCTTTAATTATATCTCGTTCAATTTATTTATATTTAATATTAAAACACTCATCCTTATAATTCCCATTTTGGGAGTCGGTATTTTATACAGGGAAATATATAAATGTTAAATTTTCTCTGGTAGTATATCACTAATACAGTAACATAAGCTTTGTAAAAATAAACATGATAACTTTGTTACTGATTAATTATTCAGCCCAAAAAGAAATATATCTTAAAAAATGGATAATTAGAGATGTCACACGGTAGGTAACAGAGTAGTATATTCCAAATAAAGATGTGAGAAGTTTAATTTTTACGTAGCTTTATGTTTGGCGATGGAGTTAGTACTCTTGTGCGGAAATCATCCAATAAATGTCTGCAAATTACTTGCATTTTAGTCTAACAATTGGTATTGCTTCATCTACAAAATTGAAATGGCGGTTAAGACTTTTAAATAAGATCAGAATTTTTCTTTATCAGAAGATTATAAATTGGAATAAATAAATGTTTTGCTGCACATTTTTTTTAAAATTTGCTTTTCTATTGTTGTTATCGAATTTCACAAAATTGTAGCTTAATAAAAATGTTAACCATTTATATTTAATGGTGGACTATTTTAAAATTTGTAATAGATATATTTTACATGTTTATTTACACACTAGCCTAAAAGTACTTGATCTCCAAATCAACAAAATTACATTTTCTAATTTTTTTAATATAAAGTCTATAAACCAATGAATCGATTTGCCAAATCATAGACATATTACGACACACCAACTAATATCAGAAGTTGAGATCATCAATCAAACAGGGTATACTTTCATTATCAGAGTGTTATTGTATAACTGCATAAAATGGCTTTAATTTGGAGTGAAGTTGAAATAGCGCTGCTACAGAATAAATGCTACATATAATTTAATATCAGCAATTCAAAATTCCAGTTTAGATAAAAAAATCGTATATAAAGACGATTGAATAGGCCCTGTTTATTTACATTTACTATTCGTAGTTGCCAGAAAGTTTAGCGTCGCCACAGCTTCAAACGTAAATCAACTTTTATAACTGTGGGGAAGATATTTGGCTTAAAGTGAAGTGATTGTTATCGCTGTCCAAAACAAAACTATAGTTATTTCCGTTACATATCGCTAAAGGTTTATTGTTTTCAATTTAAACAATTTGAACATATTATTACTTTAATGATAGAGGAAAATTAAGTTTTTAAATTTCTTGATTACCTGGTAATAAATAACAAAGCACAAATATTGCACTGACATTTACATACACGTAAAAATAAAACCAAACCCCAACCTGACCAAACATTTAAGACAGAATATTACTCAATATCGAAAGAAAAATTTTAAAAAGTTGTCCTTTATACCTTACGATTTTGATAATGGTTTAATTATAAAATGAACCAAAGGAAATCATATTTGTTACAGCTCCCCACAAATAACATGTCTTGAGTTCTCAGTTTAAAAAAGAAAATTAATCATTTGAACTTTCAAATGTCTCAATATCAGTGAAAGCAATGTTGATCATATATTTATCATATATTATTTATATGGTGTATAAATATTAACTAGAAAATGTTCAACAGTCGTTAGAGCTTAAAAATAATTACATTTTGGATGGAGGGAACGTCAAACCGATATTTCTTGAAATATTCACCATCGTGTTTGACTGATCGCATACTTTTCTATACTTTCTTTTTATACTGTTAATGTATAAAACTAAAAATATAGTTTACTCACACTACACAAAGTAACACACTAGAATTCGTTTGTATATGAGTATTTTATTATATTGCATACTTAAAACTATATAATAATAAATTATGAATGATATGTATCACTCGGTGCTTCACATTTTACTGGCATTAGGTTTAAATAAAATTGTTGAACTGTAGTAGCAGAGTGTCTACTTTGTTCTGACTATAAAAAAATGTCTATTACAATATAAAATATTTTGAATTAATAGCATAGCGTCACCTCCATAAATATTTGTATGTATGTTGTGTTATTAATGTTTGGACATTTAATGATACAACATTCAGAAAAAAACATATTGACTTACTATAGTGGATTTCATGAGAATATTGAGTCTCTCTTGTGAGAAGGGATCCCATGTACATAAATATATCGTGATACAAATATTCCACAAATATCTATTCATCTGTCATACGAACATAAAGATATGATTACGCTTAGTATATATTACATAATAAATTGTATCGTTTAACATATATAAGTCTCTTTAGTTATTGAGAATGGGAAACTACTATATCCAAGTGGAAAACATAAGTCAAACGTAAGGGAGGAAAACACAACTATGAATAACCTACATTCATAGTTCTCGCCACTGTTACCGTTGTACCGTTTTTTTTACAAATAGAAAAATATTAGTAGACTGAAGTAAACAGTTGAAAAGTTAATGAGCTTAGATACTTAGACACATCCGATGATCGATACCTATTTACGACTTAATGATCTCGACTGTTATGTAACATGAAAAAAAAAAATAAGGAGATTCAACTACTAGTGTTGTTATGGCTATGTTGATAATCGATTATTTTATTTTATGATTATTTTGATTTTACTTTACCGTGAGAATACGGTATATTCTCGATATGGATATATTTATTACTATCACTAATTTAGTACAACTGTCTAATTCATAATATATGTGTTCCCAATATTCAAGAAATGCTGTTAAAATATTCGGAACTAAATGGACAAGGATTTTGAGTAATGTCATTTTCTCCACGATGATTTTCCAGCTGGATATTTTGGTCACATTTAGTGCTTATTTAAAGTAAAAAAAATAAAAATATAGATAAACTATTAAAGTTGTTAATATATTATTCGTATGTTAATATTAGCCTCAAAAACTCCATATATATTATTCACGAACAATACTTTTAAATTTAATCGTAATATTACTTTAATAGTTTTGCAGTTACAAAAGATTTTCATCTCACACTGAGAACATCTTGAAGCAAGCTTTTGTAACACATCTCAGTTATTCTGAGAGCCAGTGTGTATGTGAAACCGGTGACCCACATAATTTGGAGAATGTCTTAGCAATTTATGAGGCAAATATTAAAGACAACTTACAATAACAATATTTAAAAAAATATATGGAACACAAATTATTATTATTGCATTTAAAATCAGATAAATATGACAATTCATATTGAAGTTGGTAGTACTGAATAATGACTTTTTCCATTGCCTGTTGAAGAAATGTGATCTTTTGTTGTCGTGTTTATTCGGAAACAATAAAGTATACAATATTTTTTAAGAGAAGCATCTTTTATCAACAGAGAGTTCAAATATTAGTCTCAAACAAAGAACTTGACGTTTCCTTGATATATTCACATTCAATAGCTGCAGAACAGCCGTTAAATTTGTCAGATGTTTCTCTGTGAAAGACTAGGTTAAAAACCATCTCTTGGGAAAATATTACGTTTTATTACTTTATTTGTCCAAGGCTTCGTTATTTTGTTCAAAAGTGAAAGAGTGATGAATAAATAAATGATATTGATGAGTGTAAAATGGAAGTAAAAAATGTTTATTAAAACCAGTCTATCCATAATAACGATGATGTAATAAGAAACACTGTTTTAATAAATCCAGTGTTACATAAAAATTAAGATAAGTAAGACAATAAATAATAAATCTACTCATAACTAAATATCTCTCTGTTAGAAATCAAGTTTTTAAAGAAGGAATGTTTAAAAAAACATTTAAATTCAAAAGTACCTCTACAGGCGAACTATCTTAGAATCGGGTATTATCACATAAGATAATACCCGTATTATCTCATCCAGGTATGGTAATTGGATTATAATCCACAACAAGGGACAAAATCACAAAACATAAATAGGTTAAACAACCGAATACATAGTATTCTGTATATGAAACTGATAGCTTCCACTCGTTCAGAATAGAAAATAGTTTACAGAAAATAAACGTATATCACTACACACTAACGATTGCCATTTTATGTTCATAAGAGATTACAAGGTATTTCATGTTACATTTTAAGTCGCATAAAGCGGTTTTAACGTGTGGCTTTTGCAAATAGTTGGATGAAAACTATCCCAAGTTTCAAACTTTCGATCTACTACGAGACAACTATCTCTCTAGACTTAGTGCACGATGCATGTTTATGGTTATAACTTTCACTAAAACTCTTAGAATATGTTACTGATTGATATTACGCTTGGCCTTTGCTTGATTAGGCATGTTTGTTTTATTTGAGTTTATTAGTTATTAAGTAATCATTTATACGGTACGGCCTGTATTATTTTACGACTTTTAATTTAAATAAATAAATAAACTAAATACAATTTTCTTTCACTCAACTGATCCTAAATTTTTCTTACCCAGAATAGCATTCAAACGACGGTTCGGAAGCTAAACCTAATAATTAAATACATCTTCTCTTTTACTAAACCAAACCTAAACTCTGCTTATTATGAACTTCATTGGAAAGATGGTTCGTAAGGTAAATAAATAAATTAAATACGTCTTTATTTTTACTATACCGTCTTTAAAAATTAGTTACTATTAACTACATTTGAGAGAAAATTTGCAAGTTAAACTTTTCCTTGTTCTTCCCCTAACTCGTTTAACTCTTATTCTACTTTATATATGAAAAACATCGTTCCCCTATATAGCTAGTAGTCAATTTAATAAGTATTTTGATTTTTGAAGTTATTAGGGGGTGCCAGTTACAGGAACGCAGTTGCAGACACGATCTAAAAGGAATGTTCATTCATATTATTACGCCTTGAACTTGATTTTTTAACGTTCATTATGCAGGGCTCTCCCCTTCTACATAAAAAAGACGAAAACTTTTAACAGGATCTCGAATTATCTATGAGATATTGTGTCGTATGAGGTCTTCATCGCGTCTACTGTGGCTATGCATATATAAAACAATACTTGTAGAGTGACATACTGGAAAATATACAGATGCTATAGAACACCAATCTATCTGGTACCAACACTTATCTACTATACAAAGCTGCCGACCATTATTATACAATATCTATTAATTTTTGGTGTTATAAGAATTGTTAATATTTTGTTAATGTTATTGTATTATCTTTTAAATAGTAATTAGGACATTACTAAAACAAACCCAAAGGGGGTCAGCGAACATTTTCTAATTAACGCTTAAACAATAGTTTTCTTTTACATATGATTTGACATTTTAGTTTTGTTCAATCAGTATAGATATTACTCTCAAATTTTTAAATAGCTCTTGTCAATTAACAACTGTTAAACGTTTATAAAAAATCATTAAAGTATTAGATGTGAGAAAAGAAACATGTTGTGTTATGGTTTTATGGCAGATGCTACTAAATTAGTTACAAACGAACTAAATCTTCTGACAATAACATCGAAATCTTCCAATATATATGTAACATATTTCGAATTTTATAACTAGAGTTCGTTATATACATCTTGTTAAAACTGATTTTATTGCCTAAGGTATAAAAAAAAGATTGATCGCATCAATTTGAAAACATTTCATTTTTCTTTTAAATTCAAATACTTTCTAATATATTCGAATCAGGATAAAATAAAATAACTCTCAAATAAAAGACTATAGAAGTCTACATGAATGTTTAAGTGCTATTCTGGATCAACTTTTTAACTGAAAAAGGGTTTCTGAATTTGCAAGAAGCTTTCCTTAATCCTGTATTTAAACATTTTCGCAATAGTATAGTTATTATCCGAAATACACTTTTTATATAGTATTAGAAGAACATAATAGAAATAATATCTTTTAACAAAATGAATTTGTCACTGGCAGTTTGTGGTTTAATTATTTCAAATTATAAATATATAAAACTTTCTATTATATAAGCGACTTATTATTACTGCAAATCAAACAGGTTCGAACCGTTATAAAGAATACCTTACCACCCCCTGTACGAACTTGACATTGCAAGAAAATTACGTACTTTATTGCGAATTAAATAATTCACTTGTAAGAGTGAGTGTGAGAGGGTTAAGGTTTAAAACAGGTAAATTCAATTAGATAAATTTTAATTGAAAATGCAGTAAATTATAATAATTCGGGGCCTGTAATAATATTAGTCTATAAAATAAAACAACAAACGAAATTCGCTTCCTCTCATGCCGGCTGAATGTTAGGTATTTGATTAGGTTATGATTTTCTTATGTATTCATAGTAAAATAACTCCAGTCGTTTGTTAAAATAAGGTTTCAGCTTCATTGTTGATACCGTTTTACTTGTAAGGAGATTCTGGCTGGTGTCCAACAACCGATCCTATATATTTATACCAAGTGTTTAATAGTTGAGATGTTTGCTTATTGGTTTCACTACACCATAACAATCATACGTGCGACATTTCTCCTACGTAGATCTTTAGAGTCATCCTATACTCTTAAAGACACTTTACAAATAAACTAATTTGTTATATTAAGGAGATAAAATATTATCAGTAAACCGATAAAATTAAACCAGTAAGAGTACCAGTGTTATCGTTAAGTAAAAGCATATCTTGTGTCTTGTAGTATAACTCGCCCTTGTTTAATCGCTTTTGAACTTTCTGAGTGGCATGCGTAAGGTTTGATTATAGGGTGCCTTAAAAAAATGTTATATTGAGGATGCTGTTAAACGTCATTACCTTAACTATAAATGTCAATGTAATATTATGTCAGGTTCCTAGTTAAATTTTTAGTTAGTTATTATAATCTTCTGTAAATGAGTTTATGGTTAAGCTTCTTTATTGACCGTGCATATTGTTTATTTATTATAGAAGACCTTGAGGTAAACATGTTTTAAATTTTCAATGTAGATATCCATTTATCAATTAACAAAATAAGAGTAAATAATAATATAATTATAATAAGTGTGACTACAGTCGGTTCTTGTTAAAATTCCATTATAAGGTAATCAAATAATGCTCACTATATATATATATATATATATATATATATATATATATATATATATATATATATATATAAAACTCACTATAAAACACAAATATATTTTAAAAGTATCATTAGACAACTAAGAACTAAAATTTACAAAACAAACTAAATCAACATCAATGTTATGAGGGTCAAGAAGAATAGAATGGCAAGGTGCTTGGAGTAACTGAGGAGGTCATGGAACTGACAGGTCGATTGAACACAATGGCATTCAACAAATGAGATGGGTTATGTACCTGTTCATTTAGGTTAAAAGCATGGTCAATGTATTCAGATCTTTTTATTTCTAAAATTTCCAAACTATTTAGTATTTTACTTTTCTTTTCAATATGAAAGACATTAACATCATCCTTGGGATTAAAAGAATGGCATTCGTCTAGAAAAAAATGACTCTTTTACCATGTTTCCAGAACTATATACGTTTCTTTAATCTGAATCTTCAAAATCTACCTGTTTGGCCTATATATTTACAATTACAGTCACTACAATTAATATTGTAAACACCACTATTTTCACATACGTCTATGTTATCTTTATTATTAATTAATACTTTACCAAGAATGCTATTACAATAAAAAGCGGATTTTAAATCATGTTTATTATTAATTAAATGCCACACCTTATAACTAATATTGCCTAAAAATTGTAAACTTCAGTATTTATTATTGCTTTTAACATCTGGTGAAAATATTCTATTAATTAATTTCTTTTTTTCTTAAACCGAAATGCTGTTTTTTAATTCTTTTTTACAATAAGAGTTATATGTTTAATTACATTTAATTCAGTATTTATATAAGTCTTCTGGTAATAAAGGTATAGTTAACAGCCTATGTATCATGCTTTGAAAGGCTATATATTTATGACTAATGGGGTGTTTAAAATTGGCGAGTACGACAAGTATACGTAAAGATGGATATTCAAAATTTAAACTATGAACATCGCCTTCGATTTTAATGTTTAAATCCAAGAAATCTATATTATCCGTACCAACTTCTATGGTGAATTGAATAAATTTGTTATTACTATTTATCAAATTAAGTAGATAATCATGTTGTCTATTACCTCCATCGAAAACACACAAAAGATCATCTACATTACTGTACCAATATTTAATTAACTAATGATCTGAGGGAATATTATTTTTATTAAAGCCTTATAACATATTGTCAAGAACAAAGTGCTAAAAGTGGGTTAACAACTCAACTTATGAGTACGAATTATAGATAATCCTTTATTTTATTTAGATTATCAATAAGTCATATGAAATCAAAATATTTATCTAACTACGTAATTTCTAATTTTTAGGTAATTGTTTTAAGATCAAGTTGCACAGTGCTCCTAGAACCTACAAAATTATTTGTTTTATTTAAAATTATGGAGAAATGAGTTTAATTTTGAAAAATATTAAATCTCATTTTTCACCTATATATTTTTAGCTCCATGCAAAAAAAAATATAAATATTATTATTTTTGTTGACCCTTACCTAACGTATATGGTGTTTTTTTTATAAGGAAATGTCCATACGTTGAATATAAAATAATTTGTTACTTGTAATTTAATAATTAAAAACAATCAGTGCGTTTGTTTTGAACTTGAAAATGGCTCTTTATCAGCTTTTAAAAATGATTTGATTATTAGTCTCAAAAATTGCATGTGTACATAGTCATTTGAAAAAGTAAAAACTATTTACTTTGTTAACGTAGTTAGAAAAATATTTAAACGATGTCAATGAGATAGAAAATAAGCATACAATATAGTAATTAATTTTATTACGGTAATAAGGAAAAGAACTAAAACTTATTACTTTAGTAGAAACAACATTACTCCAAATGAATTTAGTTATTTAATCTTTTTTTGATAGCGTAACTATTGTTGTAAATTATTACATTTGCATCTTGTAATAGCATTACTTATAAACAATTACAAGGCACTTCAGTAACATTTTTCTTCTTCATAAATAAAGTCTCACTTTTAAAGAACATTATACTATCATTTGTAAAGTTTAAAGTAATAAATTTTACATTTACTTATTAAAATAAACAATAAAAATTATTTACAAAGATTAATCAGATTGCATGTGTAATTTTTGAATAATAAATTAGAGTAACAATAAAGAAAAATACGTTTCCCATTTACAATTTATATGTAAGATGCAGAAAATAGAGAAGATATAATGCATCATATGTTTGGGGAGATATAAAATACTATGAAGAATCGTAAATTTAAATAAACGGACACATATTTATATACTTTCCTCTTAGATCGATAAACCTCTTAGATCAATTCCAGAACCAAGGTAAAATAATATTTTTCTGTGACAAGAAATGTATTTTCATTATATCGTACACCTGTAATTATTATTATTTTTTTAAATGTACTGTTTGGAAATCTAACATTGCTTTATTAAAATTGTTTACTTATGTTTTTATTTTAAGACATTTAAGTTCTTATAGCTTAAGAGGAGCATAAATATGTTATTTGGATTTATGACACACAGTACTCTCTCAATTTTGAAAATTTTCTTTTTATAAAGTTTTAGCTTTTTGGTTGTTGGTATCAGGTTCCACGAATTTATATCATGATCGAAATATTTGCAATTATTTTATTTACTGGACGATTTTGGGTAAATTGTTAATTGATTTATTTTCATCATGTATATGAAAAAGGTTTCATCCTCTGCATGAAAGGAATGAGTCTTTGACTTTTATAGGGAGGATTACAGTAAAATTCTCAACATAATAATTTTTACTCATACAACTTTGGACAATCTCTCAAAGTCTTTGAAGGAAATATTTATATTTGAAATGCTACTGGGCTACAATTACGACGATACAAGCGAGAGGAATGACCGTTCAATTTGTATGAATCTACAAACAAAGAATATTCATATTCAACTTACCAAAATATAATAATTTCATCGCCTTGACTGACTTTTCTTGTCCACACACAAGTGATTAAGTTTGAAAAAAAAACAATACATACAGAAATTCATTACCATGACATTAAAAAAAACATTTACTTTTTACTTTAAAAAATTAAAATTTGTAGGTTTTAATCTTTATATTACAGAAAAGAAATCATACATAACTTTATTATATTAGAAAAAGGAAAGAGAGAGATAAAACAAATTTAAACTCATTACTTCTTTAATTTTCAAATAGGTCTTGAAGGATAGAACGGCATAAATAATGCGAGCATGTCAATTATTGATTTTGTTTCGTTTTCTTAATCTTCTTTTGTATTGAAAAGACAAACTCAAGCTTTCATTCTACTATTTTAAAAAGAGATGTTAAATGAAAACCCTAAGTACACTTATGTTTGACACATACTATAACAGGTAATTGTACAATAAATTTACTTTGTAAAGTTTGTCATTACAGAATCAACGATCGGTTTCAAAGATTTTAGTTTGAACAGCAAGTATACCCCAATTCCGGGGAAAGTGTAATTACACTTTAAAAGAAAGAAATACCGAAATTATTAATTTTTCGTTTTAAAATTGTTATTTTAAAATGTTGCTGAAATAATAATAAAACAGATGGTTTTTTAGACACAGTTATATGGAAAGAGTAGAAGTTTTTAGAAAATAATCAATAGTTAAGTAGAATATTGAATTTTCATTTGATGTGGAATTTCAAAATTTTAAATAGCTCTAATTTATTAAACTAATACACTCACAAGTGTTATTTTCAAGTGCTTTAACAGATATTTGAGAATTATACGCTTAGAAAAATAAATTAAAATGTTCTATTAAGAGAGTTACAAAACGCAGTTACATACATGTTTCACGAACATACTAATTGTTGTAATTAAAACTTCCAAGTTAAATTCCAATAGCTTTTGTGAGAAAATTACACTAAATAATTGTTATAAACTATAGAAAACTCATTTTAAAACTCTGCTAAGTTTCAATCTCTTACAATATTACATTTGTGAAATATTTCTTTACCGGGATGAGATTTCTTAACGTGTAACATCAATCATTACAAATGAGCCAAGATAATTTGAAAGTTTTATATTCCCAATACCATTTGTGCATTTAGGTTTTTATAGCCACCTAAATTCGCAAAATACGTTATATAATTACACATAATATATTAGTATTTTTGAGAAAGTGGAGAGAAGAATTTCTGAGTT
Organism: Aphrophora alni; assembly: GCA_963513935.1. Classification (NCBI taxonomy): domain Eukaryota; kingdom Metazoa; phylum Arthropoda; class Insecta; order Hemiptera; family Aphrophoridae; genus Aphrophora; species Aphrophora alni. The sequence goes on along the minus strand of OY740768.1, from coordinate 108,900,973 downwards.
TGAGTTTATACAATTATAGCGTAACCTCTATTTCAAAATACCAATTATGAAAACAGGCAAGTGAAATGATATAGTGTTTTATTTTTCACTTAAAGACAACGTTATTGGTGATATAACCAACTCTTTTGTATGGTACAAGAAATGCCTGCTGCTCTTGTGAAAACAAATCCTTAAATGTCATGTATTTAAACGTAAGCTCTGTATTATCTTATGCTTGTATAATACAAATAAAATTATTAGGAAGTGCTGTACTGTCTGTGTTAGAGGTATGTTTGTGGGTGTTTTGTACACAAATAATTTACTCCTCTCCAGGAAATGGTGTGTTGAAATGCTCAGACTTAATTGTACAAGAGGAAGAAGAAGATTTGTTACTCCAGAATATAGAGAGATATGGAAAAATTAATTTTTATATCCTGAATGGGTGTTATTTTTTAAGAGAAAATTGATTACTCTCGACGTGTGTTCTTACTTCCATTAGAAATAAAGGGCAGATTATGTAAATCTTTTGTTTAATTTAATTAGTATATTTATATCTTACATAATTACTATCGTTTTGCATCTCGCTTATAGCACCAGCCTTCACGACAACATATCTACATACCATTCCTCTCCATCCTCTGGCCGCTCCTTTCTAAAAACTACAACTCATCCATCCTTCTTCACCTCAACTACAATGTTTACATTCAGACAAAGTGTTAAAATACCATTTCGTCATTGGATATCAAGCAATTAACTGTAGTTAAGTAAACAGTTGATTGTTTAAAGTGAGTGGATATATAGCTCATTCAATGAACTCCTATTTATGACTTTAACAGTCTCGACTGTTATTTAACATGAAAAAAGGACATATATTCATATAAAGATGTTGTAAAAAGTTTATGTTGTTAAATAATAAATTTTCTCCAATGGCTATAGTGATATTCCTAGCAATATAAATATCCTTAAATCCTCAAAATTTATACATGCTTTACAATCACCAATCTCCACTGTTTATTACAAATGTTTAATTTGTAATATATGTGTCGTAATGTTGAAGGAATTCTGTTTAAATATTCAGAACTATTATTGTTTGTTGCCATACCGACTACTGTTAATTATAATTTATTAAATTACTCACCGTCCAGTAGTTTTTTGCGTTTTTTTGAGTTATGTCGTTGAGAAAAAACGCAAAAAACTACTGGACGGTGAGTAATTTAATAAATTATATTCAGAACTAATTGGACATGGATTATGATTAATGTTATTATATCCCCTGTGAATTGTAAACTGGGCATTTCCATTTAGCCAAAGCGAAATAACGATAGAGAATTATAGTTGCATCAAATATATTATTCCTATTGTTCTTGTAAGCTAGAAGAACTGCATATACATTATTAATGAAAAATATATTTAAAGTCAATTTTTAAAGTAACTCTACTTAGCTTTTTTTGCAGCTAAAAATATTTTTGAATATAACGCTTGATAAATCTTCAAGCAAGCTTAACTAACATTACACAGTTAAGGAATTGCCTATGTATATACAGAGTGAGGCAGACCACCCGTGCAGTATTTATAGCTGTCTTACTAACTTACTTTAACACCTTTGCTTTCTCATTTCCCCCTAATTTATCCTCACAGAATCCAATAAAATTATTTTCAATTTTAAAAAAATGCCCCAAAAGGGCCCAATTTGGGGGGTAGGGGTGCTTTTTGAGGAATTTTCAAATGCAAACCATGGGTTGTGTGATACAACAATCTAAAGGTCTAATTACCCTGAACATTTTGGCGCAAACAAAAGTTAATCATCTTTAACCGTATGTACAGGCTGTAAAAAAAGTTTTGAAATAGGACTTTAAAATAAAGTATCGTGTTACCTACAATACGGAGCAGCACCAGATTTTTTTCAAAGTTTATTATTGAGCTATTCATTAAGGAAACGTGTGGTAGGGGCATTCTTCACTGGATTTTGTAAATTTTAATAATGCTCAAACTTGAAGGATACAAAAAAGCCTATATCTCATAATTCTTAAATAGCAACTTATAAAAAATTTTATATCAAATTAAAAGGTCTTTTCAAAACGAAAATTATTTCTATTTGATTTTTTTTCTATCTCTTACTGTTTTAAAATGGCAAAAGAAAATCTTAATTATGCCAGTTTACGAAATTTAACAAATTAATTTTATTTGAACAAAGAGGTTTTTATGATTGAATAAACGGACTTTGTTATGAAATCAGAACCAAATTCAACATGTTTTATTTAGCCTAATACTTTGGTAGTAGTTGTCCATGTTTATCTTTATAAGATAACAATGATTCATGCACATGCACAATCTCAATGCAGGCTTGGACTAAAAGGTACTTTGAACCACCCTCAACAGGCTTATCACTTGCGATATGCTGACTATTTATCTGACAAATATGATTTGGCTACCCTTAGTCAGTTCATTGGTGTCAGCTGTGAAGGACGTACTGCTTCTGCTTTTTCGAAATGCCATACACAAATGCAGTGGCATTCGATATGCTAATGGTGTTAGGCGATTTTTTTCCAAAACTATGTGACTTCTGCGAGGGTGTATGCCTAGCTGTATATAAATATCCAAATAGAGAACCTCAGTCGCGAATGGCCTTTCATAGACTTGCTAGTCGAGTTTGTGAAATATATATATATTTACTTTATCCATGAGTAAAACTTCAAGTGGAAAAGGTTTTGCTTTTACTTAAAAAGAAAAGGTTTCCTCTACTTTAATAATAGAGTTTAATGATCCCAATGTGGACAATTATTTTTTCACTCAAACTTAGAGCATTGAGATTAATAAGCCGAGGGTTTAAAATGGTCGTAGATTTTACTTCGAATCAAATATGAAGCTAAAATTAAAAGTTTAAATATTTATATCAATAGTGGAAGCGGCTTGATATTCAATTAACAAGAAACAGAAGAAAACTAAGTTTTATGGTGCATAGGTAATATAAAACACATTTTCCTGAATACAACTCATATTCCTCTACCGAAAATGGGTTAGTGTATCACATTTTAAAATGTTTCTTTTCCTTAAAATTGATTTGCATTTAGTAAAGTTACGAGAAAGTGGTTGAAAATGTCGTGATATTACAATTTCGACCCTATATCCAAAACTAAATGTTATTAGAAAATTTTGAAAAGTTAAGATAGTACTAAAATGTAAATTGTCTCAATCAGTTTAACATTTTGGTAAAACTATAATAGACTGAACTAAATTATACAAATATGTAATGGTTTTATGTCGGTTTTTTTCCATTAAATCGTTTGATTAATAGCATGCAGTAATTTTGGTTTTAGAGCTCTGATTCCTATATATACAAAATTTACTAACCGGGATCTCAAAACGGCTGTCTAGATTTGTTAAAATCCATATAATTATTTTTAACGGTTTCTGAAAATTAATAAATATACTAATATTAATTTGAAAATGATTTGGCCGTAAATTCTACTTTTATAAAAATTTAATGAGCCTGTAACTTGTTTTGATGTAAATTAACAATAATATTGTAATCAAGCTGACATACGGCTCAAGAAATTCTTGCCGTACCATGTCGGTGAGTATTTATTTTAATTAAGTTATGCACTTATCTTATACTAGTAGTAAAATAAATAAAATATTTGTGGTATATTGCTTAAACGTTAGGTCTCAGCTTTCTTTGTTGTACCGTTTTAGTTGGAGAGATTTTTTGGCAAGCGTCCATCAACCAACCCCATTTATTTATCCAAAGTGTTTATGAGTCAAAGCGTTTACTTTGTCATAATAATTACTAGTCCACTATTGGCAATTCTTCCATATAAAGTTATGAGAATTAATTGATAAATGAACTTATTACTTTTAAAAAGGAAACTATTTACAATTTATAAAATTAGTTATATAAATATCAGGGTATAATAGGGAAAGATTAGGCATATCACGGAGTTAAAAATCACGTTAATCATTTAAAGATTGATCTCTTAAATAGTTTAAAAGTGATTATTCACGTTTAATTTTCACATAATGTAATTAATACTTAGCATTTCAGTCGGGTAACAGCTTGAATTCCAGTTACAGTTTATATATATATATAAAGAACACCATTGTGGTTATTCCTTCATCATACCGACACATAATTGCTATTGTTACTCTCGTAACGAAACTCTTCATTCACGGACCACGTGATTGTGAATACATAATCTCACCCTTCCACTCGCCTCACTCTTCATTACCGAGAGGTCTTGTAACATGACAATTTAGAAGCAATTTTATTGTTATCAGTAATCATTTCGTTGTTTTCAATTTTAAAATTTTCGAATTCAAATGCATATTTAAAATCTACAATCTTTTGATTTAATTCAGCAGTAGGTATAGAAAATTCAATAAATATTAAAAAAAGGTTACATGGCCACAATTATACCATTTAAAATATTTTGAATTTGGTCATAAACTTTGAAATAAGAAGGCCTTATCTTTCACCTATCGTGTTGAAATACTTGGAAGATACGTTCCCTATTCAAATTAACGTTCACTTATAGTGCTATTTTTTTACTGCTTTAAATCATTATCCTTTAACAAATTATCAAATGATGAATTTGTCCCACTTCATAATTGAATTTATGCGAAATGTTTTGAGAGAAGTATAAAATAAAATTTTTTGCAGCATATGTTTATGTTGCAGCTCTAAAATATTATAATGAACCATTATTGAAATAAAGAAATATGTGTACATATATTCTTCGTTCTTAGATTGTTAAATGATACGTAATAATGTAGTAAAGTATAATAATGTCGAGATCGCAGTATTCTCCTATAGTAAGAAAATTATTTTCAATTAAATTATACACCTTCAAATATTATAAACACACATATCATGTAAATATATATATATATATATATATATATATATATAGACTCACCATGTGTAATTATAGATTACTCTCTAGTTTTTGTTAAATATTTTAGTGTTTATAGCTTAAGAAGTAATTTCAAATATTTTTCAAATTAATGACATTTAATACACTTTTAATGTTTAAAAATATGCATTTAATAAGAATACTCTCAGTCGTTGTTTTTTGATTAATAGTCATAATTTAGAAAAAAAATTAACTAATAAAATGTGCAAAATATTGCACTCTTTTTCATGCATACCCGTTTTAAAAGAAATATAATAAACTTGATATAAATTAAAACAAAAAGTGTTAACTGTCCAAATGTTGAACTTCCTGAGTTTTCTGTTAGAAAGTTACAATTAATTGAGAGAATCGAAGTAGATGGCGGAGTATTTCAATTGTGTATTTGTTGTACCGCGCGTAAATTAAAATTACAGTTCACGGATATTTATTAAAATAAAATAATAAAACCAAATACTGACAATTTTCATTCAGTTATTTTGTAAATTGCTACTAACAGATGTATTGATATTGTTATAGGCAATTTACATTTGTGTTTAACGAGAGTATTCGTATTGCGTGAAACCTTTTGGATAATTGTACACATCGTTTACTGTAACATGAACTCAGTACCTAGTCCAATTTCCATAGATTCTTGTCCGGTTTCTGGAGTTGAATTTTCCTTATTGGTGAACCTCCCTTACTTCATAAGTTCAACTGGAATAAAGTAAAGAAGACGTTAAATTACACAAAAAATATCTTGGAATTTTGATGCTCATAACTACAATTAAAATTTTAACTCAAAAAATACATGAGGATCATTAAAAAAAATAATAATAATAAAATTGTCTTGCGTTTTGTGTGAATTCTTTGCTGACGAACTTAAGTAAACAGAAAAGGATCCGGAAGAATAACCCCGATATGGGATCTCATGACAAACCTCCCTCTACTATATTTAGAGTGCGAAAAAATACGTAATAAAAAATGTAACGAAACAAAATATATCTTTTGATTTGTTTGTAAAAAAAATTTATTAAAAAAATAATAAACTAAGTCTTACTACACACTGTTTGATTTTTTATTACTGGAAAACATGACTAGTTTAAAAAAGTTTTAATACAAAAACCCCCGAAAATGTAGATAGAAATTTGTGCCTAATATACAACGCTCCAAAACATGGGAGAGTATTTTATATAATAATTCCTATACCGACAAAGCACGATTTTTATCCGCTCAAGTTTAATACGTAATCCAATATTTAAGTTATAATTGTTTAGTATTATTTTTAATACATAACAAAAAGTGATACTATTTTGAATAGATTTGTTACTTTCATTAGTAAAGTCCATCGGATCCCATTTGGGTTTACTTTCCAATCCTATTTTCCTGGTGAATTTTTCTCTAATAATCTCTATACTTGTGAGATTATCTTTAGAAAAAAATTAATCTTCTTTTGAAATTGTGAAAAGGTTTCTAGTATATCTTTTGAAAATTGCGACGTAAATCTAAACAACTATAAACACATATAATATTAAACAGCTTTATCCTAGTCTCGTGAATGAAAATTCATAGATAAGAAGAATATAAGTCAAAGTTATATAAATAGTTTATATAATATATTACGACCATTTAGATAAATAACTCACCGATATTGGCCATTATGTATAAATGAAAATAAAACTGGTTATCTGAAGAGACTAATGTTTACAGAATTTATTGAATTACTGAATTTTCTATTTTAAAAGGAGCATAGCCTATTCAAACAATATTACAATACAAACTTTTGATACGAAGTTATGCAGGGTTTATATATTTATTATATGACTAAGAAATAAAAATAAGAAGATAAATTATTGACCAAATGATTAAGTTTCATAACTTTATTATTATTATTTTATGAAACAAATTGTTATGTTATAACTAATTCAAAACTTAAAATAATTAATTGATGAAATTTCATTAAACATAACCTACTTTATTATGTCACGGACAGGTAAGCTTAGGAAAACTGAAGAAATAATGTACGAGTTCCAAAATTACAGTTGCACCTAATTTTTTTATTTTATTTTTTTTTTTTTGCATAATAGGTCCATAATATTTAACACAGAGATTTTCAATATTTCAAACAACCTGGAAATGTTGAGTTTTATCACAATAATCTATTAATCCTAATATAAAAAGTGGAAACTTAATTTTTATTTAATCTGAAGTTACACTAAAACTATCTACGCTGTTCAGAGCCTGAAAAACACTTTCGTTTCACAAGAAAGAAAACAAACAACAAATTTAAAAATAGTTATAATTTATTAAGTGTAGTTGTAATTATTTTAGAAAAAAGTAAAAGTAGGTTAAAGTTGTAAAAAAAAAAAAAAAAAAAGATTTCGATGAGGGTCTAGTTTAAAGTATATATTATAGTCTATATAAAGAACTATAATGAAAAATAATGTGCCAAAGTAAAAGAAAAAGTTGGACGTAAGCAAATTTCTTTATATATATATATATATATATATATATATATATATATATATATATATATATATATATATATATATATATATATATATATATATATATTTATTTATTCAATAAAATACCAATCTATCTCAATATTTAAAGGGAATCTCAATTAAGGACATAAATTAAGATTCGATTTTGTCTACATGATCCTAAGAATGTGATAAAATAACGATAAAAAGTACGACAATGAAGATCAATGTTCAATTTTATGGATAAAGAAGATTTGTATTGCACAATGTACAATTTTTCGTAAACAAAATACTTTGGCTCATTTAAAGTTCAAATATATTATTTTTTCTGGTGTAATTCTAAAGATCCGATAATCGTATCAGTTTGAAAAAAAAAAAAAAAAATTTTGATTATCGTGAATGCACTGTAGGTTAAATTATACATAGCTTTACCATGGGGGTGGGGGGGGATCATAACTATTCTGTTTAAATAATATATTTTTCTTTTTTTCTAATTTTATTTGTAACAATATATTTCAAATGTTGCGATACATTTAATTGTAATGAAATTTAGGAATATAAAATTATTTAAATTACATCTACACAAGGGAACATCTCAACATGTAAAGTGTACACAATTTTGAAAGTTTGTTGTTAAACCAATTATTCAAATGTGTTTGAACTGATTTATTTTTAAATTGACAGGTGTTTTAACTTTATTAGTATAAATTCAATTGTTATTTTGATGTCGTTGATAATAATTTGTATCTGTACAACAAATATTGCTACAAATTTATCATTTGCACACACTAACACATTACCGCACCTGTTGCTGGAGGTGACCTATGGAGCTGGCAACACGTGTTTGTATTCATGCCGCAAGTAAAACGCAATGTCTAATTAATAAGCCGAAGACAGTTATGTTACTTGAGGGAGTGAAATTATAATTACATAATTATATTAGAAGGGTAAATTCTAAAGTTACGTAATAGCAAAGATTAAGAGAGGAACTACACAGACATACAAACAACGACTTATATTTTAATCAAGCAACTGTAAAATGTTCTTTGTTATGTTTAAAGTGCACTAATGAAATAGATTGAGATTTCCTTGTTTCACATCTTATTTTGAAAAATCTAATCAGTTGAAGAAATGGAACTAATCTATCGTAAAGTCATGCAAGTCGCGGTAGCGAAGTAGCGTTCACCAGCAAGAATCAACTTGAAAATAAATCTGTAAAAAAACTAATTGCTTTAAACAGGGTAAAATAATAATAAAGAACAATAAAGTAGTACTTAATGAGAAGAAATAAAAAGTTACTTAAAATCAATATCTACTAATAAATACATAATAAAAACTAGTAGTTCAAAAAACTAAAATCGCTAATACACAAGATTTAGGAAAAATACTTAATGTGACAGAGCGAAATATAGCAAGACAAAAATAAACAAATAAAAAAAAAAGAGAGATCTTTAAATTCTCTTCACAGGATAGTAGAGTAGGTGAAACATGGGAAAATGCAACAGATTATTTCGGATTGGATCTTGATAATCTTAAATAAACTAGTAACAAGAATTTATTCAAAATGTACTTTAAAGATATGAATTTTTATTCAGCCAAATTTTTAACTCTACTCCCACCCTTTAAGAAATTAGAACTGAATTCTTATTATTTCAAAAGAAATAATTACTTCTTAAAATAAAGCAAATTGTTTAGAAGACCGTTTACATGAAATGAAACTTCAATCTCAATCTATTACAAATACACAATTTTGAATAGTTTTAATAATATTAGTAGCTCAAAATATTTTTTAATGTCTTATTTTTAAATTTTTTCAATAAACGGGGATAGTTTCGTACATGCCGATGTAAAATTAAAAATTATTACTCCCAAAAATGTAGTTTGATAATTTTCCTCAAAATCAAACAGTAGAATTATTTTATTGTATCATCTAACTACGACTTACTTTCGCTACTTTATCGGTATTACTTCAGATTATTTTAAAGTTTTTAAATTAATCTTGTATTTATTTAACATATACAGTAAAAACAAAACAAAATTAATTATTTAACCTAACTTGACCAATCATAATAGGAGTGACTACAGTCTTATTTCTCTAATATATCATATTTGTACGGTTGACATTAACAATTTCGTTCCTTCACTATTACACATAAGGTGTTATTGAACCAGATCATGAGGTTCGGTTATATTAAGGTGACGAACATAGGCATTTGCTCCTCCATATTTTGTAAACAAATCACCGTGAAAGTTTGCAAATTTAATTATAGCAATGTCTGCCAGGATAATCCATGTAGAATTTTGGGAAATACAAAAGTTAAAATTCAAGAAGAGAATTAATAATTAAACTATTATTTTATTATTATTTTACTATTATTAAACTAAATTTTAAAATATGTCCAAATAAATATATATACCAAACAAAATGAAATGTCAGGTTAAGAGCAAAATAACACTTTGCCCACTCCAAATATAATGAGCCTGATACATTGTTTTGAGGAAAAACATTATTTCAAAATAGAAAACTCTGTGTTGTTGAAGCATAATACTAAATTAAACACAATAGAAGCGTGGGGAAATTTTATGCTAATAAATACCATAATATAACAGTAAATAATAAATTAGGGCCAATACAAAGTTCTATATTAATAAAAATAAAAATGTATTGTTAGATATAAGATTAGTTCAGAATATTGTATTAGTTAGATGTTAATTTAAGTTATTGAGAATGAAGCTAGGTACACCTTAATATTAGAAAGTAGGTATATTCCACACCCCACACCCCTTTAGTTTCCTATAAATAATGGGCTTGAGGCAGTGCTGGGTAGGTTATAGTTTAATGATTGAAGTTCATGTATCACTGAGGATAGCAACTTTGTCGTTATAACTTCTTTCATTAGGTAAACTTAAATTTTGTAAGATTATGGTTCGAAATTTATTCTACCATTTCTATATTGCCCCCTAATATTTCAGAGTGGTTTGTGTGAGAGTTGGTTTGTAAAAATGAATCTAAAAAAGGTATTAAGCAAATTTTTACTAGAGTGTGCGCCCCCCCACACACAAACACACACAAACACATAATCTCAGGTTTCGAGTTTATCCACTAAGTGTGATCACAATAACTATACTCTCTACATACGAAACTCGATAAAAGCATTGTTATACGAAATTATTAATTTTAGAACGTTTTGGTATTTAACATTCCAGAACCACCAATAGGCCTAAGTCATAAGGAAGGTAATTGCTTGTCCATTTACAAAATAAATTAACTCAGCCAGTCGCAGACACAGATGTGATAGTGTTAGTGTTGATAATATGTTAATTAATTATGTTGCGGTGCAGTATAAACACTATGAATAATTACATATACAATCAGTGCGTCTAAGTGATTGCTTGTATCTGTGCTCTAGGTTAAGGAGACTATAATAGACTACAATAGACGATAATTTACCGTCTGTGGAATATCAAATACAATAATTAATCGCAATTGCATAATAACTTGTTTTAATATTGAAAAGACGAATGTAAATATGAAACATCTGTTTTATTGTTTAAATTTATTATAAACATTTTCCTAGAAAGGAAATAATTTACCATTTTCACAGCATTTTATTTTATGTTGTATCAGGTTTTTGGTTTACTGGTGTTATTTGTTTATGAACAACATAATACTTTAAATAATAGATATAAGTCTTGTGGTCATTAGGCCATATTTACTATTCAAAAATGGTAGCTGTGACTCTTTATCTTATTGGATGCGGCAGTTTTGTTCGTCGTCATACCAGAGTAAAATGAACTTAAAAAAAGAAAATCTGTTGTTTAAAATTAATTGTAGGCAATGAAAATTGACTTTTAACAGAAAAACAGCACTCATGTAACCAGAGACTAAAATCAAATTGTTGAATCGCCTCAAAAAATAAACTATATTCACCATAATAGCCTGGTTACGTTAGTTTACCTCAATGTTATCAAACTTGTAATAATCTATTATAGCAAAACTTTCAGATAATACTATTTTTACTTGGTGTTTATTGAGCATATGTATACTGGATATGATAACAAAATAAAATAATTTTTTTGTCCCAATATAATGATTTAATTACATGACAAATTTCTCAAGGGTTGTGGGATAAAAGAGCATGAACGTGAAACGAGAATATGTCGAAATATTTCATGTACTGGTGGTCTGATTTACAAAAATAGTGAATTTTGATTATTCTTCCTTGTACCACTGAATGGCAAGATTATCTAAAAAATAGGTATGTGGTCGGAAAGTAAGAGATACTTACAGATTTATTACAATTATATTTATAAAATTTATGGGATTTATAGCTATTGGATCGACCCTTGAATCTTCAAGGGATCTATGTTGCTATTTTGTTACGATGAGTTTCTATCTTTTTGTTGCATGGTGTAATATCTGTTTAGGTACTTCAATCCAGAAAAAAAGGTAAATTTTTCTCGTTATATACAACATCAACCAAGAATATGTTGATTTAGTGACGATACTGATTAAGAATAGTACACAATTAATATTACATCAAGTAAACAAATTTTTATTAAATTTATTTTGAAGTACTGTATTTTATATTTGTTTTAAAAAGTTAAGCGTGTTGCCGAATGTTTTTTTTTTAGCTTATTAGTAAATGTATCTTTTAAACTTTTACTTGATTAATATTAAAAACAATTCACAAGAAAACAACCACGTTGTTCTTATATAGATTTTATTAAAATGCGACAATGGGTTTAATATCTATTAACTATTCACAGATTTACCAGAATCGACCAAAAATATACTTTTGAGAAATAAGTTAACATTTTATCGTTTGCTTTTATTTTTCACTCTAAAAAGTGTTCTTTAAGTTCGAAATAAAGTTTAAATTAATTAAATAATCACGTGGTACGCATATGATCTTCTAACACTTTTACGTTAAAAAGAGACTTTCTGTTCCATTTTAATAGTAAGACAATTTAAAAAGTCACATTATGTATATTGAATATTACACGTTATTTGATTTTCTACAAATTGTTGAAGAAAAGGAAACAATAAGATAAATTTCCCACGTGTAATAAAGTAATGAGAGAAGCAGTAATGTTATTAGAGCAATTGTGATGGTATGAGAAAGAATAACAGTTGTAATTGCGGTAAAGATAAGAGTGAATAAGTTGAAGTTGGTTTTCCTCATCTTTTTCTATTACTGTATTTAAGTCAGTAAAAATCTTATCTCTTAATGAACGTAGTTCTACTGCTAGAAAACATTTTGCTATTATTATTTGTAACTTTTAACGTAATAAAACATAGAATTACTTATTATATTGAAAAATAGCTAATTATTTACAGTAGGAAATCAGAATGTTTGTGTAATTCTATAATCCCATAAATTGGTCAAGTACTAAAAAAAAAATACGTTTCCCATCTCATAAGTGAATTGATGTGTAAAGTTCTGCAAGGAGTAGAAAATATAAATATATTGCAGCGTATGTTTAGCGAGCTCTAATATATGATGAAGAACTGTAAAATGAAATAACCAAACTTGTAAATATATTCATAGCTCTTATGATTTATATTCATAACCCATATGGAAAAAAGGTAAATTATTGTAGTACTTTTCTATGATAAGAACGTATTTACCACATCTAAATATATTATACACAGATAATAGGCTCACCTAAAGTAATTGTACATGTTTTCTATTATTGTTAAACATCTTAGTTTTTAGTATGTACTTAAGATGTAATGTTAAATATGTTTCATTTAATTTACTAATATTTTAATTAAATAAATAATAAATATACTTTCAATAATTATTTTCTACCAATATGTTTTAATCAATACTATTTATTAAAAAAAAGCTTGTAAAATATTGCACCCACCATCAAGGATAACCACACATGCAAAACAAAATATTGTATGGTTTTTTAATTTATGTATTCGTCCTTTATTAGCTAAAAGGATCACCTAAGAGGATTTCGGTTAGTTTTTCCAGCTCTATTATTTATAATAATGATTGGAATTTACCCCTAACCACAATCACTGGGAACTTTAAAATAAAACAATATTATTTGATTAATTGTTCTTTATTTATTTTTTCCACTAAATGCCCTGATTTACATTTCGATAACATGGTTATCATCAACGGAGGGTCTTGCTTCTAAACTAACTAAATCTAAACTAACTACTAATTAGTTTAAAACCATTACTACATATGTAAGATTAGATGGTTAAGTCAGCTGCAGCCAACCGAGTTCGATAGAAATACACACTATTATATAAAATAAGAATCATGAAAAGGATATTATATTTCTGGTTTTCTTATACACATCCAAACGTACCAATTTATAAAAACCTGTACAAATACGTTTATATTCAAATTCATACACTGACGTAACCATAAATAATTTCCAAAGTATCATACAAACACACACATTATTGTATTTATGTTCAAATACACATATTATGTTAAACACAAAAGAAATTATATAAGCACATCCACTCAATATTTACATACATTTTTACGATACCAATACAAATATCTTCACAGTGCCAATTGTTATCAATTTTATGGTAAAAGAGAAGTCAATAAAGAAGTAAAAGTTGGTTAAGCTGTTGCATGAATGTAAAAATATAGACATTCTTATTCAAATAAAATATTACGTAATTTAGTGAATTTATATTTGCTTACTCATATTTGAGCACTTTCTTGGAGACAATTGAATATTTTAGGTACTACTTACGTATGTGATGTCACACAAATTTATTCCGAAGTGTTAGAGCTCTTGATCTAAGAGTGTAATTTCTATTCCCGCTTCTGTCAAAGAATGTCATTAAAACATTATAAATACATATACAGTAAATACTACTAGCATGGACTTAAACATAAACAATTTTAAACATATAATCGATAAATAACATTATCTGAAGCTCATAAATGGAAAGTCATAGACTACAAGATCATAAGTAAAGTTATCTAAGTACTTTCAATAAAATGTTACGATTGTTTTGAAAAATGTCTAACCAGAGGCAGAATGCCATTACATCTCAAACTTGTGATCTGGAGGGACCGATATCTAGAGAATTTATTAAATTACTAAAAGTACACTTATAAAGCGGGCATATCCAGCCAACACAATTTTACAATACATTTTTGTGATACAGCATTATACGTAGGTTATTATAATAGTTATACTTCCGAGAGTTTAAAATAAGATGACAAAAATCTTTTACAAATAATAATCATTGTTGCTTTCAAATCATAAAACTATTACGTTGAATTAGAAATACTAATTATTCTTAATATTTCTACAAAATTAGACATATAATTAACTTAATAATTTAAGACGGATAATTTAAACTTATTTTATTGAGAGACACACAAGGAACAATAAGTTAACCAAAACTAAGAAAGAAAGGATTTGAAACATACCTTATTAAAAAATTTGAGTTTGCTTAATTTTTGCATAAAATATTAACACAATATTTATTTTCAGGTTTTAACAAAATTCGTCATTGATCAAAATTAATCATTATTTTATTATTTTTTTTTTTTCAAAACTTTAAAACAAATCTTTGGACTATTTATACTAATTAATATTTAAAATACAATTTATACAGAAATTGTAGTTAGCGTAATCTAAGGAATATGTCGTGAGCTCTAATTATTTTGTCTTATTATTTCCTTTATTTTGACACGTCACAAAATTTCAGTTGATATTTGAAAATTTATAGTACCCCTAAATATCCCATTTGACGAAAAGAGTCAAAATTCCTAGCTATCAGTTCCAAAAAGTATCTGCTCTATTTACGTCCATACAAAAGTTGACGGTGAGGGACTTCTTAACACAATTTATGTAACCTATATATATTAAACGCACCCGACAGCGAATTTAGTTATCTTATATTTTATTATAATTTCATCATAATTCTTAAACTCATGTTAACAAAATCTGTTATATTCACTGTCATTTCTACTCCATGAACTAACTGATTTCGTTATGAAATGAATATGAAACATAATTGATAGCCGATCAAAGCTAAATTGAATAACATGATATTAGTTGAATTTGCATGCAACTTACAAGCCCAGGGACAAGGTTGGAAATTAGAAAATCTAGGTTGGCCTTAGAAGAGGCATTTATTGTAGTTAATTGTTTTACGTATACAATCGGCTAGGGATTTTTCTAACCTACAATAATCGATTCACACGCCTTTTTTCCTTATTCACACGCTTTTATGATCGTTTCATCTTCCCAGAAGCTTTGAATCAGCCGTCTATGTTTTTTATATGTATCTCGTTAAAAAATCACTTCACACTAAAATACAGTTTAAAAAATATAGTCTATTTTTTGATCAATTTCTTTGAATTTTGTTGATAGAGATATCAACAGTACAATATTTATATCAAAAGATAATAAAACAGAATTTTTTATTTTGTACTATCCACTTTTTATTAGTCTAGCCGACCAATGGTTTCGCCTGCTAAGGCATTAACGAGGCTGGTACAGCAGGCGAAACCATTGGTCGGCTAGACTAATAAAAAGTGGATCATACAAAATAAAAAATTGTGTTTTATTATCTTTAAACATGGAATTCCACCAAGAACCATCGGTCTCAACAGTAATGAAAAAAAAAAAAATAAAAATTATATCACATATAGTTAACATTATTTATTACATGCTTATTATTTTTGGATTAGTTTTTTCTAGTATTAAAGATTAATTTATATAAAGAAATTATTTTGATTCTTATGTTTAAATTTGAAGATTATATTGTTTTCAAAATTATTAAAGTTTTAACTTGGTAATTTTAACGATGTGATGATCCGAAGAGTTTGAACAAACCAATATTGGGATTATAGCGACACCATTGTGCATTATACATTATGACAACATATTATGCGTTGCGTAGTTTCCCCAGGCGAGTTCCTATTTGTTTAAATAATATTTTTGTGTTTTAAATAATTGTATTGCTAACGCAATTCTCAAAATATTTCAATAGAATATATAATATTATTTAAATCAATGCTTTCACAAAATATGGTAAATTAGATGATTTTACACAACTGAATAAGTAAATGTATAAAGTACAAATCACTTTGAAAGTAAAATAAATATAATAAATGATTTTGAATGATTTTAAAATTTAACACAGTTTTAACTGTAGTATATTAAGCTCAGGTATTATTTCCCTATAATTGACTCTAATTTCGCAGCTGTACTACAAAACATTGCTACACAACTAACGCTGTGTTAGTTCCTATATGCTGTGTAATAACACAATGTAATACATTACCGCACCTGTTGCTGAAGGTGAACTATGGAGCTGACAAAATTTGTTTGCATTCATGCCGCAAGTACAATACAATGTCTAATTTAGAAAAAACTTGGAGAGTTAAGTTACTTGAGGGAGTGAAACTAAAAATGACGTAAATAGATTAGAGGAATACGATATTACAGATCCGTTACTATGCATTCCTGTACACACGGATTGTGTATATAATTAGGTTCTATTGACTTAAATTAATTATCTGCTAATATTCTTGCCATGATTAAAGTGTAGTATGTAGTGTGATTGTTAGATTTAAAAAATTAATACGGCGATAACTAATTGATTATTTTGATCAACTAATTCAGGCATTATTAAATAAATTAATATCACAGATTAATTTTTTTTTTTTGGAAAATTCCTAATAATATCCATTTTAGTTTTAAAATTATTTCATAATAATGGATTGTTCAACTTATTATTATGGTTTAAACTTAAAATGGCCATCATTTATGTATAAAATAATTATAAAAAAATTTAAAAACACTACGTTTTGAGAATAAAAAACAAGTTCCGTTATCAAACGATAAACCTAGAATTTAAAAAATGGGAAAGAGTAACATAGCCTAGTAATCTAGACTTAGGTTGGAGACTAAAACTAAAACAATAAAATAATAAAGAACCCAGGTCTAAGGAATCAAACGTAAGATTGAAGATGAAAGTGATTAAGAAAAAGGCATTAGATTGATTACGTTTTTATTTATATAGTTAAGTCCTTAACTAAAATACTAAGGCCTTGCTTTAGGTCTGGCTGCCATTCTTAGGTTATATTCTTACTTTTAGTTTACAACATATCATGAGGCTACAACGCTATGTTGGTGTTTTTAACATTTTGGTTTCTCTGGGTTTATTGATAACGAGATTTTATTTAATCTTTCGTAATGTCCTGTACAAGGAGTAGGCTATTATATACACAAACGATATCAAATATTCAATTAAACCTCTTAATATTATAGTTGTATACATTTATTTATATACCAATATAAAAGAAACGTTACTGAAAATATTATAAACATAGATATATTACTATCAATAGAAGATAGAATTCCTTCAAGGTAGAAATAATAGAGATAACTGTTAAGGTGTAGTTATATTCATAAATGATTATAAAAAAAAAACTTATGGAAGGAATTGTAGAAGGAAACATGGAGCGAGATTAGAATACTTTATATAAAATTGTCGTAGGTACAACATAAATGAAAATAATAAATTAAAGCCAGACGTTTTACTACCTTAGTCCATCATATTATTGCAATAAATTACAAAAATGAAAGAAATACAACGTCAATAATTGCATATACAGGAATTATTTTAAAATATATTGCTCTTACATTATGTTTTAAATGTTATAATAAAATATGAACTCTTTCTTCTAACTTCTTTATTACTTAATTACATTTTATAAAATATCGTTCCATCTAATATTTGTGCTGTGTAAGGCAGAATAGATGGGAATTTGTGGTAAAACTTCATAACAATTATAACCCTTGGCAATAAAGATCATATCTTGATGATATTTCTGGATTTCACACGTTTCAGCAACGAGTTGTCTTTGTTTTCCCTTCAGCCCAGTAAACGAGAAACCCTCTTTTGAATTCTTTCAGTATAGTAATATCCAGAGTGGTGTATGGATGCCTCATAGGTGCCTTATACAACAAGGTGGATCTGACTAATGAAATACGCGGTTGTCAAGGAATTCCGGTCTTTGATGTGTCTGCAATGCATTTAGTCAAAATCTATCATATTTTTTAAAAGACCTACATACGATAGTGTCATTTAGATAATTTAAGGCCCGAGTATAAAATGATAGCTACATATTTTACTGCATCTATACTATGTATCTACCACTATTTTAATAGAGTATGACAATATGATAGTGAAATATTTTCTTACGTAATCCTTGAACTATCCCCCCCCCCAACCCAGACCTTTTTTTGTCTAGGATACTTCCTTTCGGTGTCTGGATACCAGAAAGTTCTTTCAAAAAACCTTTTACCTTGAAAATTGTTTAAGGTGTGTATTAAATATTTACACGTGGTCCTGGCAAAAGCTTTAGTTGAATATTTCCTTTAATGCTTCATCTTGGCCCATGAATATCACTGAGATACAAACATAACATTATTCATATTAATAAAGTAGGTTGATATTTATTAGGAGTAGTTGAATAGATTGGAAAATATATCGAGACTCTGTGGGAGGATAAAATGAAACCTATAAATGCTACAACATACCTTATACTGTAATTTAAAAAAAAAATGAGAAGAAATATTGGCATAGGAGTTTATATTAGGCCTCCAAACATACACAACTTATAACATAATATCATACCTATAATAAATTCAAGTTTTGTTCTGAATTGCCATGTAAAAATATGAAATACAAAAATAATAAAATGGCTCAAAACAAGTTTACATTGTTTTATTCAGTTCACTATATCTGACTACTAATTATTTACTTTTTGAATGTGAAGGAACTTATACTCAGGACAAAGGAAGTAGGCAGAGTGAACGACATTTCTTATCAACCACTTCAAGTTTATGTTGACCAGCTTGATCTTCATTAGGAACTTCATTTTTATTTCAAACATTAGAAGGTTTGCCAATTTCTGTCTGTATTTGGTTATATTCATTTCATTGTTTTCACTGTGACGCTTGTAGGCACTATGGGCGTTGACAAGAGGTGTATTTACTAACACCTCTAATATTAGTCTACGATGCCACTTGATACATCTTCTGAGTTGAATACTGTATGAGGCAATTTGATAAGAAGCATCGATATATAACTAAGTTGCATTATAGTCAATGATTGTTGAAGGTTTCTTTACACGACCCCGTCTTGTCTGTACATCAACAACTTCAGATTCTCTTTTGAAGTCAAGAACCATATATCTCGTTGGTCTTTAGATTTTGCCACGATCAATTTGGTATTACATTGTCTAGCTACCAACTCTCCTCTTTTCTATATTGAGGGTAGTTTTTCGCTTTTTCCGCTGGGTCCCAATAAGGTGGGTTTTGTTTTTAAAAAGTCATGTGATAATTTCACACTTGTGTAGAAATTATCAGGGAAAAGTGTTCGTCCTTCATGAAGCACTGGTTGCATTTGTTACATGAAATCCTCTTTTGTACGAGATACGCCTCTAATGTTGAGCTGTTTCCTCCCATGTATACCACCCCTTCAAGCATAATTTATACATTATTAATCGATATTTGTGTCTTTTCCCCAGAATTTATTGGTGAAATTTAATTATTCCTTGATACAGAAATGTGGTATCTTCAATACACATATCTTCATCTGGAAAAACAACACTTTGAAATTTGCTGACTATAAATTTTATAATGCTTGTAACTTTATGTAAGTTGTCATTCTCCGGGGTGGTTTCATTGTTTGAGGCATGGAGAAGTGGCATTAGCACCTCAAACCTGTTTCTGGATATTATAGATGTTACCTTATTAAAGTATTAGACAATTCTAGAAGGTCTAATATTTCATTGCAAACAAAAATGGAATAGTAATGCAAAACATTCGTAAGATGAACATCAATAAGTACATCGGAAGTTAGTACTGGTTTTGAATGCAGTAAAATGTTAAAAATATGTAGGTTACCAGTTACGTTAAGTTAACTTAAGGAAAAAAAAATAGCATTTACTTGAGACTCAAGAGGACAGATTTTATTCCTGTTCCAGATTGCATCATTCCTGTTCAATCTATTGTTATTTTGAGATATGCAACTATCTAGGTTAGAAATTCTTCTCTCAGTCTCATTATGGATTTAAGTATCTACGACATTAATTTGTTTAACTACATAAGTATATGTAAGCCTAAACTATTTTTCACAAAAGGGCTTCTTCATTTCTACACCATATTCATAGTATTAACAATAATATCATCACTATAATGAGCATTTTCATTTACATTTGTATTATCTACTTGAAAATTGGAAATTCTATAACTCACCAGAATGTTAGTATTTTGAGGTGTATCAGTTATTAAACTTACAATTTTTAAATTACCATTTTCACTATAATCGGAGTCAATTTCAGTATCAAAGTCATACAAGTGGACAATTATATCTTGTGAATCACTTATTTTACAAAAAAATATAATCAATTCACTAACACTTTTATATTCTAATTCGAATCCATTTTAGTCGGAATCCATGTTTTAATGTAATCATAACTTAATATATATATATATATATATATATATATATATATATTTAATGCACCAAGAATGAACTTATAGGTTAGTACACGAGTACATCATGTAATAGGATATGACAGTTGCACAAAACATCTGATTTTCTAAAGCATGCAGTGCTGCCAACACTAAACTTTTTCATCACCTAAATACATCTTGCTATTCCCAGGTACCAGGCTCATTTATTGGCCCATTTAAATTATTGATAGAAAAATATTTATCTGATACTCAATACTCTAAACAAGATACTTACATGTATATCATACAGATACTCATAGGGGCCAAAATGTTATAACGAAGGTAGTATATGTGTTTGTAGTCCAACTAGTTATATATATATATATATATATATATATATATATATGCAAATAGACGTCCTGATAATGTTATACATGGCAGCGAAATACGTAGCAAAATTATTTGAATGAAACAGAACTATTCATTTTGAGTGTTTTAAAGAGGGATGTATTAAAATCTTTTAATATATAAGAAGGTATTATAGTTATGAACCATAATCATTTTTCATGACACCAGTTTATTACTTACATCTGTTCAGAATAACTTTTAAAAATCGGCAACAATATTTAATTCCAAGTAATATTTATAATTGTCCATAGAGTACAAACCGACAAAAGGTCTGCATTTTTGTATCGTAAGTTATTTACTATGTCTGACCCATAAGGACCCGTATATACCGATATCCTCATGCACATTCATTCTATTTGGTAATTTTTATTCGGTGAGTTGTAATAATCGTCAGTAGTGTGTTTGACTATTCTTAATTTTTCAAACTTGATTTAGAGAATGTTATCTAATTTGTAGAGAAAATCCTTTCTAAATCAAAATAAATAAAATCAACCTTAGAACTTCTATGGAGTGTAATAATCATGGTGTCACTGAAGATAAAAGAAATTAATGACTATTGCCCTTTCGTCTTGAATCTCTTATGAAGAAGATATATAACACCGGTAAATTTTGACAAATAATCTCAGATATATGACTTAAGGATTTTGGAAGGAAAATTGAAAAGTGAGATAGTACAAAAATGTTCAACTCCATTACTGTTAGCCAACTCCATTAGAATAGGTCGAACATTGTATTGTCAAAATAATATGAGATACGGATATATGTATTACATGTCAGAATATTATATTGAGATAAATTTTTATTCCTCCTTACATTTATTGAGTCAAACTAGGGGCGGCAATACAGACATTTCCGGTTTTGTTTCCAAGTTTGAAAGATATTCGCATGGACATTACCTGTGAAGATTTGTTCATGATGAGACACCAAAAAACACGTGAAATATCGACCAGGTTTCTCGAAAAAATGTCAATAGTTAATTACAGATAATTTAATATTGTTGTTGTTAACTTTTACTTTTTTCTAATTTCCAAAATATACTGGTACATGTATGATGGAGATTACCAATACTGTTACAAAATGCTTAATTATTTCATATTTACATTTTGCTCTTAATGTTATAACAAATTAATTGTATATTTTACAAGCACAATCTTTATAAATATTTCAGGTATTTTTATGTTTTTTTAAAATTCAACGAAATCAACTGGTTCAATTATGGAAAACAAGAACTGGTGAATCTTAAAAACGTGAAATTACAATATAAAAGCCTGAAATCTACCTGTACCCTTTTTTTAATAATATATGCGCAGCAACTGAATATTCACAGTGTATCAAAAATGAACCCAGATGAGGGCAACAGTTCATTTGAACATACTTCAGTAGGCCTTATAAACGGACACATTTAGAAGTCGATTTTCTTTCTCTTTATATTAGTAATTGCTTCAAATTACTTAAAGTCGTATGGCGTAAGAGCTGTAAACCATCTCTCCGGTATTAATAACAATATATACTTAGGCTGATTTATTAAACCAAAAATCATAAATTATTGTTTGCTTCAAATATTCAATATTGGAAAAACAATTATTTTTAATCCAAAAATTTACCAATCTTTTTTGAGTTTTTTATTCAATAATTCAAAACTGCAAATAAATATACAATAAATTAATGTTATCTTTTTCAATTAGGAAATTAAATAATGCACAAAACACTCAATAAACAGATTTACCAAATTTAATGAATAGGAAAAATAAAATATTTGCTAGAATATATGAAAGATCTATAATCCAAGAACAAAGTATCATGGACAGACATAAAATTTGTAAAATAAATCTAAAAATTAAAAACTAAAATTTTAATACAAATTACCGACAAAAGATCTCTTGAGATGTCCCAAGAAAAGAAAATTGACCCCTCAATAATAATGAAAGTACGCTGGAGGAAGTAAAAGAATAAAGTCACGCAAAGACATATTTTTGTTCAACGTACCAATATCGTTGTTTATTGAATTCGATAAAAAAAATCATAAAATTTAAACTTAAATAACTGTTACTCTAAAATATATTTCTCGCGAAGTATCGGTGACAAAAATAACGTTATTGAAGATTTTCTGCCGTCACCTTTTATCTGCGACAGGCATCTAACACACTCATTATTACAAAAGTCAAAGATTAAACGTTAAACATCTTGAAGACACTTCTCTAACCACCTAGATAGAGATAACTCACGGAACTTGTAAAGTTCACACTTTACTTTCCCTTCATTGACAATTAATTATGCAAGCTAAAGTCATTCATCAAGAGCTCTCTTAAACTTCGGTAGAGTTTGGAAGGTAGCAACATATTACACAGCAAGTAATATTTAGTGAGAGCAGCACTACATTACATTTAATCAATCGGAAAAAAATCGTTTATATTCCATGTTTGTTAGATTTATACTGTTAATATTTTATTATCATGTTCCGAATTTACACGCCATGACTCATCTCAAAACTTATATTATGTAGTAGACTTCAAAATAATGATTAATAACTAATACAGTATTCCATACTAAATGACAGTAGTTCGGTTTCTAACATTTGGAAGGAGACTATGTTCTGTTGTAACTATCCTTTATTTGATATGACAACTATCATACAAATACAGTATAATAATTGACAATATCTTTAAGGTGGGGTGTTTAGTAAATTCAATTTAAAATATGTATCTTATACACTAGTACGAATATTATTACCTCCTAATAATGTAACATTCTAAGAGAGACAAAAATTCTTCACAGATTTGTATACTTCTCCTTACCCTAAACTTAGTGAAACTTGTTGCCGCAGTAGAGTACTGATGAAGCCAAATAGGCTCACAGATATCGTTCCTATTTTTACTTTATTTAAACTCAAGGGATATATTAAAAAAAAGAAAAAAGTCGACATTCTTATTTTTATTTGAATACTCTCTTTACTCCGTGTATTTGAGAAAGTATAAACTATTACGCTTTGTTGTCTGCGTTTATCAACAAACTGAGAACAGAGATGCTACTATGTTGTGTGCGCCTGCAGTCTCACGTAATACTATTTCTCTACCAGTCTTGCGTTCCCACTGCCTTCAATAACGCTGAAGGCACAACGAGTTTGCAGAGCGAAGAACAGAATTTTCATAAAAAAAAAAAAAAAAAAAAAAAAAAATAGAACGACTCGACTTTATGTTAGTGTAGGTCAGCTGATAACGAGTGTCAATAAATAGATTACTAACACATAGTTCAGGAAAAGGCCTTCGCTCATTTATTGAATATATACTGTAAAGGTAAGAGTTTACAAAATTCTTATTTTAGTAAAGATATGCTAGCTTTATAAACAAACTACTTAGATATCAAACCTAGACCATTTGGATACGATTATACAATTTTTTTTTGTTATCCATTTAATGTTATTTAAATCTTTACATGTACAATCTGCCATTCCTAATTTTGGATAAAGTAAATGAAATTTCAACACCTTTGTTTTTTGCCCTAATTTATTGAATAAATTTTGAAATTTTAACATATGTTACAAATATATTAGTGATGTTTAATAAGGGTGCTAAGTAAAATCAGACTTTTTTATTCTAGAAATTATCTATTGATTGTTACTGCTTGTGATGAACAGGAAATATTTACACGAAGATTGTGTGGAAAAAACAAAAATTTTAGATTTTAAAAATTATCGGTCAATTGTGGTTTCTTTAGGTATTTTTTGCAGAACATAAAGTACTGTGTTTGTTTTTAATTACTATTAATTTTTATTTCATGTTTTGTATGTGAAGTATTTTAAGTGTCACCACATTATTACAATTATTTATAGTTTCATTAGTTATTTATTTCATAACAAAAATTTGGTTAGATATTTCTCATGTTGTGTTCACTGTGCTATTTTCCACTTATATTTAAAAAGTGGATGGATCATTCAATTATTACAATTGTACTGTGTATACTTATAGTAACAATCGCCTTAAAGTTATATATTATTTAATATTTAAAATATGTATTCAATACTGAAATATCACTCTATATAGAAAATGAAATAAATCCATGCAGTCACAACAATAACAAATATAGTTGCCGAAAAAGAAATATAATAAGGATATACCTATCATAAGACAGTACTAATTGTGGTATTATTGGTCTTTGTACGTTGCTTTGGTCCTATGAAAAAAATTAAATAAAATCCGAGTATGTGATTAGACACAAACTAATATTGAATGCAAATTTAGACTATAAAAATATGTAAGCTGAGTTTCGGAAAGTCAATTTAAGAAACAAAATAAATAAAAAATTCTTACTTCAATTTTGATATTCTGAAAACAGATTATTAATTATACAATTTAGTATATTACCCTAAAATATATTATAGTGTTGAAGGTTTTCTAATAAACGTGACTGGATTGGTACCATAATATTCCAACATAAAACAAGATCACGGTTCGTGAAGAAATTGCGAAATACAAAATGATCTTTGTCCTTCATGATGACAATGTAAATGGCTCATTTTCTGCTTTTAACCCCTAATTTGAAATTTCGGGACAGATTACATGTTTTTTAAAACACTAAATTATTTATTACGGTTAATTTAACTAAAGGTAGTTAATTTTTTTTTTTGAGTAAAATGTTTTTCCGACATAGATATATATATATATAGGCCAGCGTGTGGTTGAGTTTGAGAGAGATTTAGTCTGGAATGGGAGTGGTCACTGCTAGATAGGTAAAAACCAGGAATTACATTTTTGTTATGAAGTGCCTAGCAGTTTGACAAAAAATGCACAGATTACGTCATGCACTACCAATATGGTTGTACATAAAAATGATCAACCTTAAGTACATAATAGGTTTATACAGAGTGTTTCACGAGGTTCTAACGGCACGCGCTGAGCTCATCATACAAGTGAAAACAACGAAATATGTTCATTAAATGTACATTTTCGTATTCCGGGTATCCACAATTTTGTTATTTTATCAAATAACGAAACGAATTTGTAAATGAATTAGATATCGAGTTCACATTTTGTATACGCATTTGTAATGTAACAGTTTACATGTATACCAACAAAAAATAATGTATGTAATATATTTTCAAAATGGCTCCGTTTAAAATTTTTCACGCTACACATTTAGAAAAACATTTAGTTAAAAAAAATTAAGAAATAAAATACTTTTGTATTTTAATGTCGAACAAAAATTATTTTCAAAATAATTTTAAGCTCAAAAATAACAGAGTTATCGTATTGGTAATTGCCTACAATACCCATGAATAGACCAAATAGAAAAATATTTTTGAATTCCGATAATGTTTATTTCCAATTTTTTTTTATTTTATGCTTTATTAATTAAATAAAAATATTTAGAAAAGTTCCTATTTTAAGTTTAATGTAGAATAATGTTTTTTAATAAAGTAATAAATGGATCATAGTTTTATATAAAATATGTTGGCGGTTTTTTCTGAGTAAATTGATGTAAATACAGTTAAAGGAAAACAAAAATAAGTTCGACAATTTTGATATGAAGTACCACTCAGACCAAAATTGATGCCACAATAAAAATATAGAATTCTATAATTTAGAATATATTTTCAAAAATGAGTTTATTAACTTCAATATTTTGTAAGCTTATGCAAAATTGGAACATAATTATTTACAGGAATTCATTTTATTCTCATATAAAATGCTATTCACCCATTCCCCACACAATAACATAATGGTTTTAAATCTAATGAATGTATGGGCCATGAGTGTAGACCTCATCCACATCTCAGGGAAAGGCTGATTTAAGTAGGTACCTCGTAAAAAATGGGATGTCAAACAACCATCTTACTCGAAGTACATTTTGCGTCTCAACGCTAAAGTTTCTAATCCCAGCAGCTGTGGCAATTCTTTTGAAGAAATTGTAAGTACACTTCAGAAAATATGCGTTTATGGAATATGAATGGTCGGCTTGTGAATTAAGCCACATCACGTATTCACACTAAATATGTGCTGACAATTGCACTACGCTGATAATTTGGGATTTATTTCTGACCAACATGTTCGTTTCGGAAGTGATGGCACTGTCCCTACTGAAATGTGCCTCGTCTGTTAATAACATATTTTTAAATCTAAGGATTTATATTCAACCAATTTCAGAAAACTGAACCAAGTAGACCGTCTTCTGGATTTATATGTTAAATTGGTTGCTTCTGGTAAAGATAAAACTTGTTTTGATTAAATTTTAATGTTAACCACACAATAGTAGGTGAAACTCCGACCCTTCACGAATGACGTAGAGTACTAAAATTGGACCACATTGAATAGATTCAATTATAATTTCATGAGTTTGAGCGTGGTGTTGTACTGAAAATTCATAGCTAGTGACGATACAGGGAAGTAAACAAATTTTCCGAAGTTTTTGCAATGTGTAAGGAATCTGTAATCCTGCAGTTGAGATGAGTCTTTCATATTCTACATTAGTAGTATTACTATTTCACAAACCCAATTAAAATAATAATAATAATAATAATATTTACGTCTCGATCGTAAATAACTACGTCATCACTACAAAACTAACTATAACGGTTAATTAACATCAATTCACAAAATACTTCCACTAATAACAGTTATTATTAAAACCTGATAAATTTCTGTAACTAATCTGACAAAATGTTTCAAATAATGTATAATGCAAAAACTTTAATTTTTGTTAAGCTGTTATTACTCTTTCGTCAACCTATGAAATACTATTTAAAAAATAATAATTATATCTTAATTTACAATTTTAATAAAAAATTTCATAATTTTTGTAACTATATTCCACACGTATTAATAATAAATCAATTGTTATTTTTTTATAACAATAATTAATATACTTTTTAGACATATTTGGTGTTTGAAAATACCGAAATGAAATCTGATTGTCGATAGCTTAATGATATGCGCATGCTAATATAAGGTTTAAAATATTGAAAAGATGTGAAAGGCAAAAAGGAAGACAACAGAAATTCTCGTCCCTTAATGTAAATGTATCAGCTGCGTGCCAATCATCACTATTGTTTGTTTTGTGAAAATTATATAAGTTTACTTGTGTCATAAATTGAGTAACAAAAGTAGCTTAATAATTGCTTAATTCTTCCATTCCTTATTAGAAATAAAATAAACTCACAACTTTGAGGTCAATTAAAAACAATCCACATTTAAAGTAACATAAATTTAATTAAATTTACCAGACGAGAGTTTGAGGAAAGTTTAATTGCTTCACAGCTTCAACGACTACCATAACTTTTATCACTTCAGGCAATGATTGTCTCAGCTCATTTTCTCAAATCAAAAGGAAACTTGTTCCGCATCCACGGTGATGTCGATCGAAAGTGTTTCAACTGTTTAGCCATTAAAGACAATACTTACCCATAGTTACTCAAGTAACAATTGTTATAATAGATACTTGAAAACCCTCTTTCTTAACTTGATTAAATGAAGATAATTTCGTCAATTACAATAAATTAAAGAGAAGAAAATAATGGTAAAATAATTCTTATAAGAAAATAACTTTATTATATACATTAAAATAAGTAATTAAATTTGTGTGTGATCATTTAAGTACTCACTTCCTTTTAATGCATCTCAAAAATGAAGCATAGTTCTTACAAGAGATCTGTTGCCAGCTGTTGAGATTCGAAGCGCAATACTTACCACTAGATTTATTCAACATGTTTAGACGAAAGGGTAGATAATGTATGTTTGGAAATGTGGTTTGATAATATAAAAATACCACTTCTTACAAAATTTGAACTAAATTGGTCTACTCATTTGGACTGTAGAGAACTGCACAAACTAGAGACAGTAAATAGAGATCTAGGAAGACAGACAGACAATAATTCAAAATCCACTTTTGTCCCATCATATATCTTTCTGAATAATACGTAAATTGTAGCAAATTAAAAAATATTAATAATACAAAGATTTTATTTGACACTGTACTGGTTTCTGGTGATCTCTGGATGTTAATACACATACTCAAGGCCACAGTTAAAGCTTTTTTACTTTTATAATTACAGGTATACAGAAATGAGTAAATCTCTACTTAAATTAGGATTTATATTGGCTGTACATTTTCTTTATTCCATGTACTGTAAACTTGTGTCATTTTATACTTTGTTTAATGTATGTTGTTAATCATATTTTATAAGAATATATTGCAAATTTTTGAAAGTATTAAAGCACTTGTGAGCCCCCTGCTTATTTAAAGGCTAGCATTTATGTGTATGTCACACTGTGGGTAGTTGTCGTACTATATAACACCAAAAGGTTATATATCCTAATACATGAAAATGCATATAACATATACATTAAGTACTACTACTACTCACAGACAGAGAGGAAAAGGAGAGATCTCTATCCCAATCCAGTGATTCAGTATCATCAGGCAATAGCTAATTTTATTAACTGTTATTATCCATTAGTATTATGGCTATATTTCATAAACACATAGATATGTTCTATCTTCGAGATTTCCTTTCATATTTTTGGGTGCAAACACCCTTTCGGGTTGTAATACTGGTTTCTTTATTAATATAACACATAATATTAACAAAAAACATGTTGAAGAAAAATGTTGTTTAGGGAATGAAATAAATTTTATTTGGGTTACTTTGAGACACATTTGTATCACCACAACCAAAAATGCTTCCATCAAATGCTTCTGCTCTCATTACCTCTAGTAATATTTTAATTTAAGTGAGTACTTACTAATTTTCCATATGTTGTTCATTTACAACAAAATATATTGGTGTTGCTCCCTGCAAAGATCTTTAAACATATTGTCAATAGTTGCATCATAATATTTAATAATAGGTTTATTGTTTTCAACTTTATCTGTTATATGTAAGTTGCATCAGATATTCCTAAATCAATGTCTGCCTCAAAAGGTTTATGTTGAATAAGAGCGGCATTACATAATGCACACGATTTATTGTAAAACATACAAATTATTGGTTTTCACGTGGTCTGTTACCAATCCTACACCTGTACTTTAATTTGCTGTTAAAGTAGCTACTTCTAATAAAGGACTTAGAAACAGTAATGATTCAGTTTTATTTACTGAACCATTTTTTTTTAGATAATTACTTGTAATATTTTTTATAATTTACCACTTTAAGTTCGGAAATAGCTCTAACGTTTGCTATTGGAACAGCTTTTAGTACACTGCATACAGTTGAATCTTGAAGTTTTGGACTATATAATACATTATATGTAATAATTTTACCAAGTTTGACGGGACCATGTAAAACACCCCAAAAACGGTTCCTTGATATTGATTTAAAGAAACCGTACTTTGTTAAACTGATGCTGTGTCACCCAAATTAAAAAAAAAATTCGGTTTAAACTGTATCTTTGGATTTGACAGCTCATATCTCAAGGTGAAGAATAATAGACAAGATACCTCCTTCTGTCTGTGAGTAGTTTTATTTGTATGTAATATGGATATAAGTATTATATGTATATATTAAGTTATATATCCTTTTGTAATTATGTTGTAGAACAACTACTCACAGACAGACATAGAAGAACAAACAATATATGTCACTACTCTCGCATTGTGTGATAGTGGTTGTAAGTTTTATTTCTTTTATAATGGTGGTGGTGTCACAGACATTCATTACTCTAGTTTTTGTTCTATCATTTTCAACAACAACATTGGTTCTAATGTCCTTTAAACAATTATGAAATATTTTTTACTGCTCATATTTATTTTTCTTTTATAAATAATTTGGTGACAAATTTATTTAAATATTCATTCATTTCTTGTTCAAAATTAGTCAATTTGAGTAAATGTGAGTATAGTTGCACTTATTTAGAATACGTTTTTATATTCTTCCATTATTTAAAGAGTATTTAATTGATTTGAAAATCTGTATTTATTGGAAAAAACATGGTTTCATAAGTTCGCTTGGAAACATATCTAGAATATTCATATTTAATGCTTTCTTTTTACCTCTCTAAGGAATATTTAAATATTATTATCTTCTACTTCATCTATAAATATTGATTTATTTGACAATAAAAGAAATCTCAGTATTCATAATTAAAATGAACCTCCTTGTTTTGTTATAACAAAAAAAACTTAAAAAATATAACTCTAACACAGTATTCTACTGATTGTCATCCAGAGGTACATTCAGAATTTAAACTCCTTGGATACAGCATTATTGAACATTCTAGTCCAACTAGATTAGAAATGGACTTTAAATAAAACGGTGAAGAATTATAGTTAAAGTACAATATAATAAAACAATTGTTAACATTTTAGTATTAATTTATATATTTAAAAATATTAAATTAAAGTAACATAAACAAGTTAAAATATAAATAAATTATTGACTTCGATAATGAAATGTTCTAATAAAAAGGGAAGTAAAGTAAAGCAATAAACGCCCAAAGCGTAAATACAAATTTATGTAGATCAGATCAGTCGAAAAACATTTCTTGTGGGAGGATTTTCATTATTTTTTTAGACATCAAAATATTAAATAAATGTTTTTAGACTGGATATAACCGTCATTGAAATGTAAGTAAAGTGTGAACTCCTATTAGTGAAAGTTCTATGAGTTCTATCTTTAACTATCGTGAGTATTCGGAAGATTATCTGTAAGATATCTAACTTTTATTGCTTGAATTTTGTTATAACCACTATGATTGTGATATTACATTTGTAATTAACACTCTATAAATCAAAATCAAATTATTTTCCACTTGTTTTAATTTCACTCAGTTGAAATATTTATTAATTTGTTTCAATAAAAATCTCTTTCGAACTGATGTCGCATTACTCATATAACGATTCAACAATTCATTATTTAGTTCCTAAGATTGAGATATAAGTAAAAAGTATTCAATACATCATAATATTTTACTATAATAACTATATCTAGGTTTTTTATTTCACAATATTTATAATTGTATAATTTTTTTTATAGCTGTGAGGTTTATTATACGCACAATATTCACAATATTTAAAGTTGGTTTTTTGTGTGTTAACACAAATATAAAAAAAATCATTCATAAAATTTTTGTTTTTACAAATTAATTCTAACCAATACTATCAACTCCTGCTAACCATAGTTTATTTAAGATGGGTCTTCACTCATTCACCAATAGCTTGGGATGAACTAAATTGCATAGGAAATCACTCTGTACTGATTGGTATATGACATCATAATATTAGGCACGATGCCTAACTAATAATTGACTTTTAGTTACTAGCACACTTATAAATATTATCTACCTCTGCATCATTTAAGTACTCGGATTGTGTACTCACCTCTTACGTCTCCGAAATGAGAACGCACTTATATTATAAAGGGAACTTATTTATTGAGAACTTTACAAATAAAATATTGTACATATCCTTACAATGTTTCAGGAGAAATGATGGAGCTGAATTGTTATTTCTAGATAGTAAAATAAATTAAATTTCTCACAAATGTAACACATTTACAAAATCATTCAATAAGTATGTATATACTGGGTAACAGTGAGAGACAATTATTATTAAACATTTTTGATTAATGAAATAAGTTATTGAATTTATTTACAAAAAGAAAGAAAAAAAATCCTCTCATTTGTTCAAGGAAAAATAAGAATGGTATACAAGTTATTACCTAGTTGCATTTTAAATGAAAATTACAATATAAATAATTTTTATTATTTGATTTATTTTTGAATAGTTTATTTATTAAATTGGTAGTGGATCAACTTGAAGTAGAAATGAATGTGTTTGTTTTCTTCAGATCATGATGTTTGCTTTATGATTTGTCTTGTTTTAATTGGTTTTCTTTTCAGTTAAGAAATAAGACAAGTATTTTTATTCTGGTAAAATTCATATGTTTTGGTTTTAACATACTTGCATTTGTAACCTTCTACAGATTTTAGTCTAAACCATATGTGGACTGTGAAATGAATGTTGGTTGCCCTTATTTCAGATTTTGATATTTGAAAGACCGGGTTCAAATTAATATTGGTGTGTGTTTGCTTTTCTAATAGTTTGTAATTTTTTTGTTGCGACGGTTTTGGAGAAATCTTAAATTTTTTCTTTTTTTTTAAAGTTTAAATTTGACAATATAACAAATGAATTAAAAAAGTATTGAAGGATTTTTCTGAAATATTTAATACACTTGTTTTTAAAAATACTGAGTAGGATTTACCGTTGTTTTCTTATGTTAGTAGGTAATTTTATTTCATAATTAGTTAAATATTAGTTATAAAAATAATTAAAACCATCAACAACTTTTAGTGTATTTTGTAGACGTACAAATAACACTTAAAGACAAGAATGATTATCAGTAGAATTGTATCATTTCACTTACATTTATAAGAATATAACATAACAACAGTAAAACAAACGTTTAAACCAAGAACTAAATATTGATTATTTTTGTATGGTTCTGCTTATTTTTAAATATTTATCTCCTTTCATAAATGTTTTACAGTGTGGTACTGGAAGATAAAGTTTTTAATCTATTATCCTTCATAATGTCACTCTTTCTTTGCTGAAATATTTTCGAAAGGATAGTAACACCCCATCAAAATAACTTAGATAAATTAAGTTATCTTCTTATTGTATACGATTTTCCATTTATGTAATTTAAATAATGATATTTACCATCCTTGTTTTTTGGAAATATGTAACAAATTGACCGAAAATTGTTATACAAAAACAAGAAGTAAATCTATTTTCTGTGTACTGAAATTAATTTGTATTTATTTTCTCCACACGTGGTATTGCCTTCAAACTGGACTTTATACTGATAATTAAAAAATTAACTAATCAAAATAATGCGAAAAGTCTCTCACATATTCATAAAAAACGATAAAATTAATAAAAAATACTTTTTCAAAGCTTTGCCTTCAATTTTATTATTTCATAACATTTCTTAAAGGTTAAAGAGGAGAAGCACATAGAGTACCTAGAATATAGGAAGCTTTTTTTTTAAATAAATTAGGTAAACTCTGATGAATTTTAACTTTTTTTTGATTTCCTAATAATATTAAAATATATTTGTAGTTCATGAGTAATTTAGGATTTATATACAATTAAGATGACGCAATTTTAGTACTTTTTTATTTAATCGAGAATATAAATTCGTAAAAATAATTCTTAATTTTCCTTTAGGTATAGTTTTATAGTTTATTTTGGCTTATACAAGTTTCACCAACATAGCTTTGATTTTGAATTATTTGACCTCCCATAAATAAGTCCTTTTTATTTTTACATTTTGAGTGATAATCTATAAATATTTGTGGACAATGACGAATTGTCGTACAACAAGTTGGTGTTTGAGTTTATAAAAACTTTTAGCAAGATTTTATTAAAATGTTACAGCTCAGATTATTAAGATGTTCAAAGTTATCAAAGTTTGGGTAAAGCATCTTTTATGAGATACTGACAAAATATACCTACTTACAGACTTTTATCAAATTAACAAAATTTGTTGAAATTTCTGATTAATGCAATGTATATAATAGTCTATATAATCAAATACTTCGTTGATGACTAATTTTTAATTTAAAGTTGTAAAGTGAATAGAGATAAGAGAGTTTTTAACTTAAATCGAGATAGTAGGATCGATAATTCAGTCGTTGAGTTCTCAGTTAAGTGAAATAATGTCTACAGCGTCAATTTTAACCTTTTGTTTTAGTGTAGGAGGTCTCCTGGGTTATGGTTTAATACTTGTTTTCAAGTCAGGTAAATTTGTTTATATTTCTAATCAAAATAATTATATTATCGTTAAATATTAAATATTAAACCTGTGAATGAATATTATATCAATTTTTTTTGTTTAGTAGAGCGAAAGATAGTATACATATTTTTAAAGCATGTAAATTAATAATTTTACTAATAATATTAGCCTATAGGTGTGTATAAATATTGTGCGTGCGTGGACAATTATGAAAATTATGTAATGGGTTACAAAATCAATTGTTGTTTTCTAAAAGATTGGAACGTTTTGATTTTGAAGGGTGTTGGTTTTATCATATACTTAGAAGAGACAGACAGAGAGAGAGAGAGAGAGAGAGAGAGAGAGAGAGAGAGAGAGAGAGAGAGAGAGAGAGAGAGAGAGAGAGAGATATTTATATAATAAATAAATGAGAGATAAATCGATGTTGAGTTTGTACAGAAATGTGTGATATAATATCTATAATACCCCAAAATGTGTTTTATAACGATCCCTGTCTGTCGTCTGTTCATAAACTTGCTTGAAGATTAGAATGTTAAAGTGCTACGCTTCATAAGACTTTAAAAAACTCCTATCTTATACAATTCATATATTTTTATTATTTATTAATATTTGAATAGGTGGTAAACTGAAAAATATGAATTATCTTTTGCTATATCAAGTAAAAGAGATAATAGTT
Source organism: Aphrophora alni (assembly GCA_963513935.1). Lineage (NCBI taxonomy): Eukaryota > Metazoa > Arthropoda > Insecta > Hemiptera > Aphrophoridae > Aphrophora > Aphrophora alni. The sequence goes on along the minus strand of OY740768.1, from coordinate 108,865,336 downwards.
AATAGGTTTTAGAACGTATAATTTTCAGTAATGAAGCTATATTTTTGATGAGAAATATGGGGTGTGATTGCATAAAAGTTAATACATATTCCTATAAAAACGTGTCTAATTCTTATGACCTTCTTAAATTAAATAATAACACATACACGAAAATAAATACACTTTCCAAACTTTACATTTATCTTTAGTAATTTTTACATTATTTTTAAAGACATTTTCACTAGTCATGAGCAACCAACCAGACAAAACTCAGTCTGAAAGTTCAGTTCAATAATAATTAGTATAATATTTCAGATCGAGTCAAATATCCAAAAAGGGTTTTCATTGTATTATTATGGGTTTGAGTTTATTCCAGTACAGTGTTTGTTTTTAAATGCCTTCTCTGTCTTTTAGAATTTTAGTAAATCTCAATGTCTTAGAGACGTCTAAACATCTTCTAAGAAACTAATAAATGGTTAAGAAGGCGTTAGGTAAAATCTATTTATTATATTAACGCCAACACATGGCACATCCTAGCTAAAGCAGGTATGATTGGTTTTTTACTTTTACCTTTAATATTAAGTTTTACCTGACTAATTTTCTTCTGAAGGATTTAGACGACTTTTTTGTTTCACTTTGCAATCATGAAAACAAACTACTATAACTAAAAATTATAATGTAGTTAATTTAAATCGAATTCGTCTTGCTCTTACTTGCTTTTACTATGAATCTTAACATAACTCAATTTTTTTAAATGCGCTGATTTTGAGACATTGGAGCATTTGAAGAGACACACACTGTATTACGTTACCGATTAATTTCTTACATAAACATTTTTAGTGTGGAGAAAGTTATACGTTATAATGGTTGTAATTTTTATAAACAATTGTTGATTTTTTCATTAAAATTGCCGTTCGGGTGTACCCCGAAGCCAAGTGAGATATCTTGGACATATGTCGAGGAATTATCAACTGCAACAAAGAAATGGACACATTTTGAAAATACTTGTTTATATTTTAATCATTTCTATGGATGTTTATTCAATACAATAACAAATTATTATTGGTTTCATTCAAGGACTTTCGTGGGTGATATCGTTCTAAATTAAAATTTAATCAAATTAAATTATATTAAGTATTCATAATTCATCAAATTCGATAGAAATTTCTTGTGCCCTTTTTCCTAACGTTTATGGTTTAATTTTACTTTTTAAATAAAAATGCCGAAAAGCATAGTTAGGTAGATGGTGACAAATATTTTTTATTTGGTCTTTAAATAACACCATTTCACCAACTTTTTACGAAAATTGTAAGAAGTTTTTTTTTATTATAGTAGTTATATAATTAAAAAACAATCGTCAATATTCAGAAATTAAGATTATCTGCCATAACACAAAAACATAAAAATTCTATATTTAAACAGTTTTTTACAATTATGTTTAATGGACTTCTGTAACAAGGAACCTATAGTTGTAAAATAACCTAACTTAATCCTAGTCTACATTTAAAACACAATAGTTACATAATTGTTAATTAAATATTATGACGCCAACAACTAGTGCCAAAGATAGTCAGACAACAGTTTCGACGAGTGATAACATTAGAAGATCAAATATATATTTCATTGTTTACGCTTAATTAAAGAACAATAAATTAAACAAGAAATTCGTTGAATGTTATCAGTCCATAAAGGATCAGAATAATTTATTACAAAATTTATTAATACACATATTTATACAAATTCAATAGATGTTTCGTTAAAGTTGGTTTATTACATTTAAAATAATTTATTTTTTATACTTCGTATGACAAAATGTTTCTCTCGTCAATGCTTAAAATAAAATGAAAAGGAAACAAATAATCACCTAAATTATTAGTTCAGTTGCATTCAATCAAAATAAAATATGAAATTAGTCACTATTTTCAAATTTATCACCCAATTGTTTATCAAAATCTGTTCAGAATAAAATAAATGGATTCAACATTTGAAGAGAATCCGGAAATAATTGCTTTCTTTAAAGCAATAACACGCACATACTCGTATGTATATAAATTTACTGGGTGGCTAAAAAGAGCTCCCCTCTCGTAGTTTTCCACAATTTACCTCATATTGATTTGGGAACAAACGAAGTTATCGATCTGTCGTACTACGTTTAGTAAAGTTAATAATATTTGCTTGCCATCTTGATTTGAATCAATGTTTTAATGAGTCAATATTAGATTTGTTAAACATTGTTTTCAAGGACACGTTCAGTAGCGGAATCTGTTTTTAAAATATGTGTCATATTAAACTGTAAATACCATATACGTTTATTTCATTAAGTTCACTGACAGTATTTAAAAAAAACAAAAAGAAATATTTGTTAATAAAACTAAACATTTTAGAAATCATCACATTTTGTTGATTTTTTAATTACTTGATTTTTATGCTTATACGTTTTTACTAGCAAGTAGTGAATATACAATAATACTGTATTTTTCACTTGAAATATTATTGTACATCACATTTTGTTGTTATTGATCACCAATTATTTTAAATCTTAATTTGTTTATCTTACGTTTATCGTATAGTTGTATGGAGGATCTCTTTATATTAATCTTTCACCATATAACATAAGATATTCAGTTATGAGGTAAAAGGACAGATATGGTACTTCATGGACATATAAAATATTCAGACTTCTAAGTACAGAAAAGTTTTTGTTCTTTTAGTCAGTTTTTTTTTGTATTTGGTACATCACCCAATCAGGTTGGACAGTTTTTCACCTATGTGGGCATGTTTTGATGTATTATAAGGAATTGTTTCACTAACTTTAAAACTGAGTATAAAGAAATTTTAACATTAAAATCTGAGGATAAACAAAACGTTAAAACGTAAATTAAATATTCACCAACCTAGCGTTGAAAATCTAAATAAAATAAAGTTTTCGATATCTCGGCAAAAATGCCCCGATATGAAAGTTATCGAATAAAATATGATAATGAATATTATGTGTCGCCTAAGAAGTTTTCTTAAATTTAAGGTATCTAAAAAGCGACTTGATCGAATTCGATCAAAATTACGAACTGTAAGATGACGAATCAAACAAACATGCTTAGCTGTGTCTACAACAAAATTACCTATCTATGAGTAAGTTGGTAAAAATAGACACACGAAATTTAACTCTGACCGTTTTCAGAATGTTTTAGTTACAAACCAATTTTGAGGTATTTCCTCTTCTAAAACTGAGCCTTGATTCTATTAATTTTGTCGCCAATAACTTTTTGATATTCTTAGGCTGATTGTAATAAATGAATTTTCTTTGAAAATTGAGAGACTAAATTTGAGCAACAGCTTTATAATATATTTTGAGAAAACAAATCTCTGTGTTACTTATCTCATATTCAAAGTATAGGGTATGTTTCGTAATAAAATAATAATAATAATAATAATAATAATAAATAAAAAATGTTGAATTCCGATTTTTTACTGATATTCATGTTTTGAGGTCTAAGTAAACAGAAAAAAGGTATTTAATTTTATACGTCCTACTCGTTCATTATTATCTGTATGTAAGCACGATAGCGGCCACACAAATTTATATAAGAGTGCAGTTAATTACAGTGTGTTCATAATTTTTTTTTTAAATAAGTTTAAAAATCAACCTCTTTTTAATAGTATTATTAGTTTATATCTCTTATGTTATAAAACTCTTCAACGTATAAAACAATGAAATACATGAAATAAAAATTTTAAGATTTTGATTTTGTAAGTAATGGAACGAACTACATCTCTATGATGATAAATAGCAAAGTTATTGATAAAAATCTAATTTTGTAAGTAATGGGACGAACTACATCTCTATGATGATAAATAGCGAAGATATTGATAAAAATCTAATTTTGTAAGTAATGGGACGAACTACATCTCTATGATGATAAATAGCGAAGTTATTGATAAAAATCTAATTTTGTAAGTAATAGGACGAACTACATCTCTATGCTGGTAAATAGCGAAGTTATTGATAAAAATCTAATTTTGTAAGTAATGGGACGAACTACATCTCTATGATGATAAATAGCGAAGATATTGATAAAAATCTAATTTTGTAAGTAATGGGACGAACTACATCTCTATGATGATAAATAGCGAAGTTATTGATAAAAATCTAATTTTGTAAGTAATAGGACGAACTACATCTCTATGATGATAAATAGCGAAGATATTGATAAAAATCTAATTTTGTAAGTAATGGGACGAACTACATCTCTATGATGATAAATAGCGAAGATATTGATAAAAATCTAATTTTGTAAGTAATGGGACGAACTACATCTCTATGATGATAAATAGCGAAGATATTGATAAAAATCTAATTTTGTAAGTAATGGGACGAACTACATCTCTATGATGATAAATAGCGAAGTTATTGATAAAAATCTAATTTTGTAAGTAATAGGACGAACTACATCTCTATGCTGGTAAATAGCAAAGTTATTGATAAAAATCTAATTTTGTAAGTAATAGGACGAACTACATCTCTATGATGATAAATAGCAAAGTTATTGATAAAAATCTAATTTTGTAAGTAATGGGACGAACTACATCTCTATGATGATAAATAGCAAAGTTATTGATAAAAATCTAATTTTGTAAGTAATAGGTCGAACTACATCTCTATGCTGGTAAATAGCAAAGTTATTGATAAAAATCTAATTTTGTAAGTAATAGGACGAACTACATCTCTATGCTGGTAAATAGCAAAGTTATTGATAAAAATCTAATTTTGTAAGTAATGGAACGAACTACATCTCTATGATGATAAATAGCAAAGTTATTGATAAAAATCTAATTTTGTAAGTAATAGGACGAACTACATCTCTATGATGATAAATAGCAAAGTTATTGATAAAAATCTAATTTTGTAAGTAATGGAACGAACTACATCTCTATGATGATAAATAGCAAAGTTATTGATAAAAATCTAATTTTGTAAGTAATAGGACGAACTACATCTCTATGCTGGTAAATAGCAAAGTTATTGATAAAAATCTAATTTTGTAAGTAATAGGACGAACTACATCTCTATGCTGGTAAATAGCGAAGTTATTGATAAAAATCTAATTTTGTAAGTAATGGAACGAACTACATCTCTATGATGATAAATAGCAAAGTTATTGATAAAAATCTAATTTTGTAAGTAATGGGACGAACTACATCTCTATGATGATAATTAGCGAAGTTATTGATAAAAATCTAATTTTGTAAGTAATAGGACGAACTACATCTCTATGATGATAAATAGCGAAGATATTGATAAAAATCTAATTTTGTAAGTAATGGGACGAACTACATCTCTATGATGATAAATAGCGAAGATATTGATAAAAATCTAATTTTGTAAGTAATGGGACGAACTACATCTCTATGATGATAAATAGCGAAGATATTGATAAAAATCTAATTTTGTAAGTAATGGGACGAACTACATCTCTATGATGATAAATAGCGAAGTTATTGATAAAAATCTAATTTTGTAAGTAATAGGACGAACTACATCTCTAAGCTGGTAAATAGCAAAGTTATTGATAAAAATCTAATTTTGTAAGTAATAGGACGAACTACATCTCTATGATGATAAATAGCAAAGTTATTGATAAAAATCAAATTTTGTAAGTAATAGGACGAACTACATCTCTATGATGATAAATAGCAAAGTTATTGATAAAAATCTAATTTTGTAAGTAATAGGACGAACTACATCTCTATGCTGGTAAATAGCAAAGTTATTGATAAAAATCTAATTTTGTAAGTAATAGGACGAACTACATCTCTATGCTGGTAAATAGCAAAGTTATTGATAAAAATCTAATTTTGTAAGTAATGGAACGAACTACATCTCTATGATGATAAATAGCAAAGTTATTGATAAAAATCTAATTTTGTAAGTAATAGGACGAACTACATCTCTATGATGATAAATAGCAAAGTTATTGATAAAAATCTAATTTTGTAAGTAATGGAACGAACTACATCTCTATGATGATAAATAGCAAAGTTATTGATAAAAATCTAATTTTGTAAGTAATAGGACGAACTACATCTCTATGCTGGTAAATAGCAAAGTTATTGATAAAAATCTAATTTTGTAAGTAATAGGACGAACTACATCTCTATGCTGGTAAATAGCGAAGTTATTGATAAAAATCTAATTTTGTAAGTAATGGAACGAACTACATCTCTATGATGATAAATAGCAAAGTTATTGATAAAAATCTAATTTTGTAAGTAATGGGACGAACTACATCTCTATGATGATAAATAGCAAAGTTATTGATAAAAATCTAATTTTGTAAGTAATAGGACGAACTACATCTCTATGATGATAAATAGCAAAGTTATTGATAAAAATCTAATTTTGTAAGTAATGGAACGAACTACATCTCTATGATGATAAATAGCAAAGTTATTGATAAAAATCTAATTTTGTAAGTAATAGGACGAACTACATCTCTATGCTGGTAAATAGCGAAGTTATTGATAAAAATCTAATTTTGTAAGTAATAGGACGAACTACATCTCTATGATGATAAATAGCGAAGATATTGATAAAAATCTAATTTTGTAAGTAATAGGACGAACTACATCTCTATGATGATAAATAGCGAAGATATTGATAAAAATCTAATTTTGTAAGTAATAGGACGAACTACATCTCTATGCTGGTAAATAGCGAAGTTATTGATAAAAATCTAATTTTGTAAGTAATAGGACGAACTACATCTCTATGATGATAAATAGCAAAGTTATTGATAAAAATCTAATTTTGTAAGTAATGGAACGAACTACATCTCTATGATGATAAATAGCAAAGTTATTGATAAAAATCTAATTTTGTAAGTAATAGGACGAACTACATCTCTATGATGATAAATAGCAAAGTTATTGATAAAAATCTAATTTTGTAAGTAATAGGACGAACTACATCTCTATGATGATAAATAGCAAAGTTATTGATAAAAATCTAATTTTGTAAGTAATAGAACGAACTACATCTCTATGATGATAAATAGCAAAGTTATTGATAAAAATCTAATTTTGTAAGTAATAGGACGAACTACATCTCTATGATGATAAATAGCAAAGTTATTGATAAAAATCTAATTTTGTAAGTAATAGAACGAACTACATCTCTATGATGATAAATAGCAAAGTTATTGATAAAAATCTAATTTTGTAAGTAATAGGACGAACTACATCTCTATGATGATAAATAGCAAAGTTATTGATAAAAATCTAATTTTGTAAGTAATAGGACGAACTACATCTCTATGATGATAAATAGCAAAGTTATTGATAAAAATCTAATTTTGTAAGTAATGGAACGAACTACATCTCTATGATGATAAATAGCAAAGTTATTGATAAAAATCTAATTTTGTAAGTAATAGGACGAACTACATCTCTATGCTGGTAAATAGCGAAGTTATTGATAAAAATCTAATTTTGTAAGTAATAGGACGAACTACATCTCTATGATGATAAATAGCAAAGTTATTGATAAAAATCTAATTTTGTAAGTAATAGGACGAACTACATCTCTATGATGATAAATAGCAAAGTTATTGATAAAAATCAAATTTTGTAAGTAATAGGACGAACTACATCTCTATGATGATAAATAGCAAAGTTATTGATAAAAATCTAATTTTGTAAGTAATAGGACGAACTACATCTCTATGCTGGTAAATAGCAAAGTTATTGATAAAAATCTAATTTTGTAAGTAATAGGACGAACTACATCTCTATGCTGGTAAATAGCAAAGTTATTGATAAAAATCTAATTTTGTAAGTAATGGAACGAACTACATCTCTATGATGATAAATAGCAAAGTTATTGATAAAAATCTAATTTTGTAAGTAATAGGACGAACTACATCTCTATGATGATAAATAGCAAAGTTATTGATAAAAATCTAATTTTGTAAGTAATGGAACGAACTACATCTCTATGATGATAAATAGCAAAGTTATTGATAAAAATCTAATTTTGTAAGTAATAGGACGAACTACATCTCTATGCTGGTAAATAGCAAAGTTATTGATAAAAATCTAATTTTGTAAGTAATAGGACGAACTACATCTCTATGCTGGTAAATAGCGAAGTTATTGATAAAAATCTAATTTTGTAAGTAATGGAACGAACTACATCTCTATGATGATAAATAGCAAAGTTATTGATAAAAATCTAATTTTGTAAGTAATGGGACGAACTACATCTCTATGATGATAAATAGCAAAGTTATTGATAAAAATCTAATTTTGTAAGTAATAGGACGAACTACATCTCTATGATGATAAATAGCAAAGTTATTGATAAAAATCTAATTTTGTAAGTAATGGAACGAACTACATCTCTATGATGATAAATAGCAAAGTTATTGATAAAAATCTAATTTTGTAAGTAATAGGACGAACTACATCTCTATGCTGGTAAATAGCGAAGTTATTGATAAAAATCTAATTTTGTAAGTAATAGGACGAACTACATCTCTATGATGATAAATAGCGAAGATATTGATAAAAATCTAATTTTGTAAGTAATAGGACGAACTACATCTCTATGATGATAAATAGCGAAGATATTGATAAAAATCTAATTTTGTAAGTAATAGGACGAACTACATCTCTATGCTGGTAAATAGCGAAGTTATTGATAAAAATCTAATTTTGTAAGTAATAGGACGAACTACATCTCTATGATGATAAATAGCAAAGTTATTGATAAAAATCTAATTTTGTAAGTAATGGAACGAACTACATCTCTATGATGATAAATAGCAAAGTTATTGATAAAAATCTAATTTTGTAAGTAATAGGACGAACTACATCTCTATGATGATAAATAGCAAAGTTATTGATAAAAATCTAATTTTGTAAGTAATAGGACGAACTACATCTCTATGATGATAAATAGCAAAGTTATTGATAAAAATCTAATTTTGTAAGTAATAGAACGAACTACATCTCTATGATGATAAATAGCAAAGTTATTGATAAAAATCTAATTTTGTAAGTAATAGGACGAACTACATCTCTATGATGATAAATAGCAAAGTTATTGATAAAAATCTAATTTTGTAAGTAATAGAACGAACTACATCTCTATGATGATAAATAGCAAAGTTATTGATAAAAATCTAATTTTGTAAGTAATAGGACGAACTACATCTCTATGCTGGTAAATAGCGAAGTTATTGATAAAAATCTAATTTTGTAAGTAATGGGACGAACTACATCTCTATGCTGGTAAATAGCGAAGTTATTGATAAAAATCTAATTTTGTAAGTAATAGGACGAACTACATCTCTATGCTGGTAAATAGCAAAGTTATTGATAAAAATCTAATTTTGTAAGTAATGGGACGAACTACATCTCTATGCTGGTAAATAGCGAAGATATTGATAAAAATCTAATTTTGTAAGTAATGGGACGAACTACATCTCTATGATGATAAATAGCGAAGATATTGATAAAAATCTAATTTTGTAAGTAATGGGACGAACTACATCTCTATGATGATAAATAGCAAAGTTATTGATAAAAATCTAATTTTGTAAGTAATGGGACGAACTACATCTCTATGATGATAAATAGCAAAGTTATTGATAAAAATCTAATTTTGTAAGTAATAGGACGAACTACATCTCTATGATGATAAATAGCAAAGTTATTGATAAAAATCTAATTTTGTAAGTAATGGAACGAACTACATCTCTATGATGATAAATAGCAAAGTTATTGATAAAAATCTAATTTTGTAAGTAATAGGACGAACTACATCTCTATGCTGGTAAATAGCGAAGTTATTGATAAAAATCTAATTTTGTAAGTAATGGGACGAACTACATCTCTATGATGATAAATAGCAAAGTTATTGATAAAAATCTAATTTTGTAAGTAATAGGACGAACTACATCTCTATGCTGGTAAATAGCAAAGTTATTGATAAAAATCTAATTTTGTAAGTAATGGAACGAACTACATCTCTATGATGATAAATAGCAAAGTTATTGATAAAAATCTAATTTTGTAAGTAATGGAACGAACTACATCTCTATGATGATAAATAGCAAAGTTATTGATAAAAATCTAATTTTGTAAGTAATAGGACGAACTACATCTCTATGATGATAAATAGCAAAGTTATTGATAAAAATCTAATTTTGTAAGTAATGGAACGAACTACATCTCTATGATGATAAATAGCAAAGTTATTGATAAAAATCTAATTTTGTAAGTAATGGAACGAACTACATCTCTATGATGATAAATAGCAAAGTTATTGATAAAAATCTAATTTTGTAAGTAATAGGACGAACTACATCTCTATGATGATAAATAGCAAAGTTATTGATAAAAATCTAATTTTGTAAGTAATGGAACGAACTACATCTCTATGATGATAAATAGCAAAGTTATTGATAAAAATCTAATTTTGTAAGTAATGGGATGAACTACATCTCTATGATGATAAATAGCGAAGTTATTGATAAAAATCTAATTTTGTAAGTAATGGGACGAATTACATCTCTATGATGATAAATAGCAAAGTTATTGATAAAAATCTAATTTTGTAAGTAATGGAACGAACTACATCTCTATGATGATAAAAGGCAAAGTTATTGATAAAAATCTATTTTTGAACTCTGACATCCCAAGAAATAGTACCTACAATTACCAGAGTATAGTCACCACCACGATGGTAAGGAGTGTAGGCTCTTTAACATATGTCGTGTAGTTACGATGATCACTAGTTTCGCGACACTTACACGAGCGAAGCGAGTGGAGACTGTTTAATATATACATTTCTATGATGATCATTAAGGAATAGACCACGTCAAGCAACTAGTGATATGCACAAATATGACTTTCATTTTAACTTGTGTAAAAAGTGTTTTAAATAAGCTTACCATACCGGATTACATTCCTTGATCAATACAAATTAACTTTCCCTAATAGGCCCAGGAAACTAACTATAGGAAATTAAACGTAGAAGATCAGTTTGTAATACACATTATACGATGGGACGGGTTAGTACCGTGATATCACCAATGAAATTATTTTTCCGATTTGTTTAAAGGCGGGTGACCTCAATTTTACTGTTATAGAGAAAAGCATAAATTATAGGAAAATATTATAACAAAAACTTTAATCAAAATCAGTCAATCCATTTGAGATGTGTATCAGGTACACTACAGAACGACAGATGTTTTATCGTTATAATATCTGTTAATATGAAAACATTACTTTGTACTTTACTATCTTCCATATTTGTGAAAAACTCAACATACTTTTTTCGTGGGAGGTGGCAACCACTGATTTTTTTTACCTAATGTTTAATTTTCTTATTAGGTTTTTTAGAACGATTTTGTAGTTATTATTTGGATTATAATTTCCTATTTTTTGTTACCAGATCTTAAAAGGGTGGAAAGAATTTTGAATAAAATTCCGACAAGTGAGTTTGACTTGAAAACAAAAAATATGTCACAACATATCTGGAAAGAAGAAGGCTGGGACGAGTTGATAAATCAAACTGTCTTAGAACGAGGTAAACGCAAATGATCTGCGCATATGTAGAGATAAATGAAGAGTTAAATGTTCATATACCGGGTGGATAGTAAGGCACCTACCACTAATGTTTACTATCATTTTGTCATAACCATTTGGAACCAAATGAACTCATCCCCCTAAGTTTTATAATCATGAAAACCTTTGACAGAAATCTTGAATTAATATTTTTTCGTAACAGTAATATCGTAGTTAAAAAGTTTGCCTCATAACGCTGAGTTCAGTGAACAAATGTATTATTTTAAATATTTGCCCAGATATTCGTATTAAGAAATAACAATTACAACTTACTATGTTGTGAGACACCTATTATAACGTAAATTAACAATTTCATGAATACTTTACATTAATGAGTTTATCATATCGTTATATTAGATTCAAAACAATATAGGCCTATTTTGTGGAATTTGAAATACGTTAAAAATTCTTTTGTTTTCCATTATGACGTATACCTACTATAGTGAAAATTTTATGTTATGTTTCCATGGAAGTATTATTTATTTCAAAACATCTGAGTTTATAATAGTAATGTCAGTCTGTATATACCCTGAAGCCAAAATGGGGAGCAATTTTGGTATGTGGTATTATGGGAGTCGTAAACTCGGTGCATATTTTGTTTCTAATACATTTCTTAGGTTAGTTGTAACTGATAAAAGATAAATAGCCTACAACAAGCAATTCCATAAATATACGGTGATTCAAGAAGTCTTACCGGTCAAAAGAAAGAAAAAAACTTCATGTAAACAAATGTCGTAAGACGCTTTAGTAGCTAGTTACGGGTAGCGAAATATTTTGCCCTGAATTCTAATTCTCAAGTAAAATTTAGTCTTGATGATTTAGCCCTGGGACCTAAATTAAAAATAAATTTGGTTGTTTTATATAAAATTTGGCCTGAAAAACTGTAAAAAGGTTATGAAAATGCTGGGGTGAAACACAATTAATTGGGATATAGCGTCAATGTGTGGTGTGTTGTTATTAACAATAAGTTAGTAAGATCATTAATTTTTCCTGGACGATTAAATGCCGAAGATGCCTGTGGACATCTTCCACAGGAGATTTTCCTGTAGCACTAATACGCTGTATGTATTATTAGCAAGATGACCTACCTCCCCACTTCTCACCAGCTGTGCGGGTCTACTTTTATCAGATCGACATTTATCAGATCGATAGATTAGTCGGTACGGTCTAATACAGGTATGGCCACCCAGGTTGTATCGGACCCAGGTCGAGTTTTGTATTAGGGAATGAATGAAAAATTTTTTTTTAAAGTTCATACCCTTTAAGTAATTAATAACCTGCATTATTGATGTCACTGCCAAATTTAAGACTAGGCTTGCAGAACTTCGAAGAACAACATGTGTGATCCACAAGCATGCAGACAAATAGGCCTATATAGGAGTAGTAATGTTATTTTTTTGTTGGAAAATTTACTATAACAATTGGTGAGTTAATTTACCAGGCATTTAAATATGAGCTAATATCTTTTTAGTTTCATTATAACTTTTGCAACTTTTCAGTACACATTGATATGATGTTTTAAATAAAAGATAATATTTTACGTTTGTATTTGATTATTTTCCCCCTTATATAATGCCAATGTTTTCAGAAATTAATTCTCTAATGTTTTTTGAAAAACATTTACTCGTTTATCAGCTATATTACAAAGTTATTTCCTATTGAACCTAAAAAATTATGTTTTTCAACCCAAAGTATTTTTGAATTACCCCAGAAATCTTATAAACTAATGGAAAAGCAGTTCTGAAACCTACTTTTTACAATTTTTACGTCAAATTGCATAAAAAACTACCAAAATTATGCCTAATTTGGGTCACAGGGATTTTAGCAAGACAGAATTTTACCGGATGATTGGAAATCGGTGCAAAATCTTTCACTAGCCGCAACTACCTACCAATGCCTTTTATGACATATGTTTATATAAAGTTTTTTCTTTACTTTGGTCATTAAAATGAGCTTTGAATACGCCGGTAAAACTTCGTGAATAACACTCTATATGTAGTCCTCTAGGATCAAAACGAATATTTTTTTGCCAATAAATACAAAATAGTACTGGATCTCGAGTAATCTGTTAAATAAAAGAAATGGAACTTGGGTGTCGTCTTAAAGTTCGAATTTTCTGAAAATCACCGGCTCTGATTGGGATAGAATTTTGTTGAAATATGTGAGTAACATAAAACAAATGCGTGAAACCGTAAGAAATTGAAAATTACGGTTTGTTAGTAATTAGGAACATGTAGAAATAAAATCAGACCACTTTCCCTCCCTTTTTTGTAGAAATCAAGAACTGTAATTTTGTTACGATTGCGGTTTGGCACATTGGTATCGATTATAAATCACGACAATTCACTAAAACATGATCGAAATTGTTGTTTCATAACACCGATTTAACCTTAACATTTGACCTGGGATTAGTTTTTTTTTTTTTTTTGACAATTCAAACCTAATATCCAAGCTTGATATGTAGTTTTGTGGATAGGTGTATCAGTTATGTTGCATTTGATATTAATAAGATAACATTTGGATACTGCATTCCATAAATGAGGGAAAAAAAACACTAAATAACCATAAAAAACACTTTATATGTATCAACACAATGTTTAATAGCTACGTAGTTATCTCTTTTTTTGTAATAAAAAATTTGCGATCCTAATCCAAAGACTAGTTTTCGATCTGGCAAAAACTTGCATAAAGCAGTGTACAAAGGTTTTCTGTACATGCAATTAGCTAAGGTGGTGACCTAACTTTTTTGAAAAGCCATACAAATACAATTTAGGTGGACAATTTGACATTTTCTATCATTTAATTTGTGTAATTGTGGTATAATGTTTATTTTTAATTTTACAGCTATTCAAGAGTTTGAAATTAGACGCATTCCATTTCCAATGCAACCTTTGGATGAAGATATGATAATCAGTTTCAAACCTGCAGTAGATGAGATAACTGAAAACACTAGATTCATAAGATTTCTTGGGAAATATCTCAATAAACATCTTATTAAGGTTACTATGGGTAATGACATTCTATTGATAATTACTGATGAGATAACTCCACTCAGATATCAATCAGGATTTTATCTCTTTCAAATCAATCTTAAGGGGAAATTAGGCTCACCCTTAAATTGGTGCGTAGAAAAGGAAGGCACGACCGATTTCGATATGATCGACATTGATGGAATTACATTTACTACGACATGCACAGATATTTATACATTTAAAGTAAGTACCGGTACACTCTTCATAATAAAGATAGGAAAGGGTTTATTCCATATTTATAAAGGAAAATATTCCTCATAAAGATAACCTAAACGTAATTAGTGCAATAAAACAGAGAGACACAGATGATAATAAATTTAAACTAAGTGGATATAAATATGTTAAAGTATTATTTTCAAGTTAAATTGACCAGACACTTCTTATTTCATCCATGTTAAATTTACCATCGTCTAACCTTAACATACAATAACATAAGATAATCTAATCTGAATTAGTGCGAACAAAATTTAAAATCCAAGCTTATCACCAAAATTATGACACAAGTGGAATTAGGTTTAATGTAATATTTACAGATGTATGTTTTTTTAATATGAGGTACTGTAGCGGAAAAGGCTTAGTTTAGCGGAAAATGTAAATCTAAAAAAAAAAAAAACTAGACTGGCGAATTGGCCATAGCTTTGTGTTTTTGTTGTTGCAACTACTGTACGTATGAAAGCGAATGTTAAAAGATTATTATCACACTCAACATTGGAATTACTTCAGTGAGGAATGTCTTAGAAGAAAAGAATCCAGAAACTAGTTTTACTGTGAAAACGAGTGATTAAAAGGACATGTCAATGTTATAATTTATTAAACACAAATGATTCCTTTTTTCTTCTTTTTTTATTAATATTGTTGCAAAATCGTTTTAAAATACAGTATGTGCTTAAAATATTTTTTCAGATAAATGATTCGTTTAAAACCCTCCGTCTGAATACATATTCTCATTATATCGAGCTTTATGATGACGAGAATTTTAAGAATGTCCACCATAAAAATTGTGGTTACTTACAAAAGAAGTATTTTACCATTGCGTTTGCTAAAACTTCTCAATTTTCCAAAGGGATACACGCATATACATTTAAACCAGGTATTTATTACTTATTCAAAGTGTATATTTAATCAATAGTGCAATATTGATTTAATAACGTTTTAGAAACACGATTATCAAATCGATTAAGCCGAACTTCGTTTTTGTGTTGTTTGGTCTTATGACAACTTGCTTAAGTTTTTAGTTACTAAAACTACCGTCTACATTTTATAAAATATTAGCCCATATAACAGTTTTTACGGAATTGTATCAGATTTTGATTAAATGTGTTAAGGAGAATATATTTTAACAATATTTCTACTCCTTAAAAATATCTTTTAACAACTAAGAATTATGATATTCGATATTTTCTATACTTGCAAAATTCCAATTTGTATCACATTTTATTAAAACATAACTTCTACGTACATATTCATAAATTATTGATCGATATCCTTCCAGAAATGTCAATTCTGGATTTAATGTTCAAACAAAACACAATGGGGGTGTAAAAATATAACTTATTTCTCACAATCAGATTTACAGGCTAATTAATTTGTGTTAGAAATGAAGAATAATGAGTTATACCATTATACATAATAGAAAGTTTTGAAACTTACTGTTCAGGAATAATTAATTGTCAATACTAAAAACGTAATTTTTTTCTAAAAATTCTATTTCGATAAACACATATATAATGCATAATCGTAGACTCTCTATATATTCTGTTCAACAATCAATCAATTGTTGAATACTTGACAATTCTGTACTTAAATACGCCTCACTTTGAATATATAAATAAAATGTAAATAATGAGAATAGTTGGATTTCCTCTTTCACCTTTCACAAATCCGTTGTTATGAAAATATTTAGGGAGATGGTATTGAATATTATCTTTTTATGCTGTAGCAATCTACAAGATGTTCTTTGCATTACGAATGTTAATGAAATATTTTTTTAGTGTTTATTTTATATTGTACAATTATGTCTATCTCTGGAGAGTCCGGGAATGAATCGCTGTATATATTTCTGTTAAAACTGTATTAACTATTTTCGTTCATAAATTCTAGCTATTAAATATACAGACACATTCAAGAGTCCTTGGTTTTATACAATCGGGAAACATTTTTGCTTGGACGTCAGGTTTGATGCAGAGTATGAAGATATTAACGCAGAAATAATTTTATCACTGGAGAAGAAGGGCGATGAAAAACATAGCTTACAGTTATAACACCAACTGAGGTTAGTGAATTAATATTGTAAGTTTGGATCATAAAATGAGATCCAGTTGTTTGTATAATTGTATTTAGTTTGTCGAACTTTCGTCACATTTTTGTCAGTTCGTGGCGCGCTCCGGCGCCCAAAACTGATTTATCCATCACGGTTTCACCGGAATTTAAAATTTTTGTGACAAATACAAACTTAAGCCTCGGAAAATTTCCGTAAATCTGTATTATTTAAAAAAAAATGTTTTCCCATTGGTACTACTTTTGAAATTTGACATGAAATCTGATTCTATGACGCAATTTTGAACCGATTGTGAGCTCATTGTGATATAATTGAGTTTTTTTAGTGACCTGATTAAAAACAAATACAAAAACTTTCGATCAACCTAATATATTGAAATTAAAACGAATAAATGTATTATGAATACAAATAATCTATATACTCTGAAGTGTTTCATTGATGGTCTTGTATTATTGTCACTGTTTAACCCCCTCCCCTCATAATAATATTACAATAAAACAAAGAATCAAATACTAGAATACAATCATTTTATTATTGTAGCAGCTAGAGAATAAAAATCTTCCACGATCTCGCTGTATCAGATTTTTGATGTGCATGAATATTTGCTAATGGTTTAATGGTTATAGTTAAAGATATTCTTGTTTCAATTTTGTATCTGCCCATCTGGGTTCTCAGTTCTTTTTAGATCTGTTCTTTATTCCATCCCAAGAAACATCAGTTTTATTTCCATTAAAATTCACATTTTTTTACAACAAAAAACTAATGTACTGGATAATAATCAAAGAAATAAAACTATCTCGACTCATATTACAATATCTTTTATGGATATTACGATATTTTTTCAGGAAGTTCAAAGTGCTATTTATTTCATGAAAAATTTAATGTTAATCCTTTATCAATTTTTCATATAAAAAAAGTTATTATGGTAAATTATGTTTAAATAACTAATAACATATTTGTTAATAAATTCATATTATTTAAAGGTGTTTTGGGGATTATAATATATAATTCAAAATTACATTTCTTTTTATATCATAATTGTATGAAATTTAATAACAAAATAATCTCCCAAAGAAGTAAATTTATTTTTTAGATTGGTGTACAAGAAAGGCAAATGTCAATTTTTCTACCAAAAGATATAAAGGAATTAGAGTTTGTATAGCTATAACAACAAATATGGGTAATAAACTACCTCATGAAATTCTGAGAATTGCCAACTGTACAGAAACAGGTAAATAAATTCAAGCAAGAAAAACTAAATATTTTATGCAAATATGCGAAATTTACATGTATTTTTGTCTTCACACTTCTTATAGGAAATAAATTAAAATATTTTCTAGACAGTGTATTTTGATCACATATTTATAAATTTAATAATCAATAACTTCGTTTATGTCATAAAAATGTGTCATAAGCGTAAATATTATTTGTTTCAACGGTAAATATATCGTACTTATTGAGGAAATGGGTTGAAGAATATTACTTTATTTATTTGTTTGTTTTTTAAAAACTCTTTTCTCCAATTAAAATTTTTCTGTGACCAGTAATGTTGCTATTTATTGGATGGATTTAGATATTTTTACTAATTTAAAACATATAGGTGAACGAAGAGTGGTTAAGGTTGGACTACGAGGTTTAATAATTTGTTCGCAGCCAAAATTAAGGATTACAATATTATTATCACATTATGGAATTTCAATCTTATTTAGAATATATTTAGTATATAAAGATTTTAATTAATAACCCTTATTTATTTTTAAAATATATTTTTATTTTGAGGATTTAGTTGTAATACACAACGAAAAGTTTTTTAGAAGGGTTCTAACTTTTTGCAGTTTAGGATAATGCTTTAGCAGTTTTAGAGTCACGTTATGAATTTTTATTGTAAGTAATACTATTATTTACATTAAAATAATATAATTAAATTGTTTAGGTTATAATTGCGTTTTATTGGAAAGCCTCTCTTAATAAGGACGGTAATTATACGTTGAGAAGTTGGAATCATCTAGACATAAACTTGTAGCACAAAAGAAAGTTTTTGTAGGATACTACTATAAACGAAAATTCTAGACCTGACAATAAGAAATATATCTGGTAATTAACTACGTTGGGGAGAGGTGTACATATAAAAGCAGATCTATTTACTCAACAATAGAGGGGCACGTAGTGGGGGTAAATAGGTTGTTAGTAGATTAGTCACTGCGTGAAGGAAAATTTACGTCTCAAGGAGTAGGTGTTGAAAAAATCTCATTTTGTCCACATTTGTTGAATTCTGTTATTACTTTTTTTTTTTTTTACCGTACTTAATGTTATTCCACACAAGTCTGCACCTCTGCTTTAACATTTCCGGATATTCTCCTACAATCTTTTACAATTAATAATTGACTTACTTTGACTTCGTAATTATACTCCCTGGTCTAGACGATTAATTGATCTAGGTTGAGGCCTTAGAGACAAACACAATATAATAAACTATTTTGACTTTATAATACAAAGATCTGATGCAACTACTGTTGTAATATATAACGAGGCATTCTTGAAATCTCTCTCTATCTTTCCAAGCTATTCCATTAGACTTGCCCCACTCCTCCCTACTCCAAACAGTCATGTCAAGTATACATAAATTTGTCAAATGCGCATCTCAATGTTGTTCGAAGAACTTTGTCCTACAGTAGAGTGCAATTTTAAATGTTAATTATTTATTGTATTTTAAACAAGACGAAACATTCAATATCGTTATTTTCCTTAATGATTTTGTTTATTATTATTTCACTTTGAGAATTTTCTTTTAAATTGAAAGAAGTTGTGCAAAAATTAATGAAATTATAATTAAAATTTGTGAAACTACAAGAATAATTTAGGATAGATTAAGTTGCCCCAACTTCCAAAAATTATTTTTATAACCAATTAGTCGAGAAGAAAGTACATACAATAATATTTGTGTACGTAGACAAACTTACAAGTTTACCATCTCTATACCAGATAGAAAAAAAATGAAATAAAATCGTAGTATTGAATGTTTATTTTCAGAGGTTGAAATATTTAAAAATTAGTATTGTTTTTAAATAAAACTTCCCATTTTTAGTTTGAATTGTAATTATGAATAATTTAATTACAAAAATTAAAATTAAACTTTCATTTCGAAAGTATAAATTTTGAGAATTACACAAGGCATAAGAATATTAAGTATTGACGCCAATAACAATAACGTTTGTTAAAAGTTCCACCACTTTATAAACTAGATCGTGAGAAAGAATTATTAACGTATATTTGACTGACTTTAGTGTAAAAATAGCAGAAACAATATTACTACTTACATTTTCTTTCAGAAATTATAATCTTGCAATCTTGTTTATATTATTGATTTTATAGAACAACTGGTGATATTACTCAATAAGATATAAATTTATATACTATTATTGTTTTAAACTCACTTTAATTTTAATAATTATTGCTTATCACAAAGCATAATAAAATTGTGAATTGTTAATTACCAAAAACTCATGGAGCATAGATCATCTGTGTGGAGGTTTACAAATACCATTAGTCTAGCAATTTCAATCTATTATTTATCTATTTTATCCAAACTTAGTCAATATTAATTAATTTTTACTTCAAGATGTATTATAAATCAGAGATATAAAAATACTGTTTTTCTTCTATTAATCGTTTTTATTTTGGTGTGGTAGCACTGCCATTCTCATCGAAATTGCATGTCTTGAAAAGTTGTCTTAAAAATAAAATATGTTTTTAAATATTTTTTTTTGCAAATAACCAAAACCACTTATGATTTGGGAAATAGTGGATATCAAGTTTAGTTTCAATGTAGTACCATCATATTAATTGCTAAGTTTGATTATTAATCTTCTAAAATTCTGTGTAGATCATGCATTGCATATTTATTTGCTAAATGTGTAATTTATTTTGTAAATATTTATAGTTTTTTTAGTTATAATTCTATTAAATAGTGAACATGCGCTGTAGTACCACTGAATGTTCATTTCAATGAGATGTAAATTAAGCTAATTTTAAGATTTACAGTGAAAAATATTATATAATATATTAAATAAATTGCCGCCATTTTGAAATTTAAAGAAATATTTTCTGATCCTCATATATATTTATAAAAAATTGGGAATAAATTCTACACTCAGATTATATATTATCACATACATACATACAGTGAGTTGAACATGTGATAAATTAATGTCGTGAGATAACGTCAGTGAACATTTAATAGTCGACGTGTGAGCATTTCATTGAGAGATATAGCTGAAATGAATAGCATGTTTAGACTCAAAATGCGCTATAGTTGGTCAAGATTTTGTTATGCTTTCTAGGGAATATTTCAGTCAAGTAACAATACCTGTTTATTCCACGGAACTATGAGTATTTAGAATATCATTGTAAGTGATATTCGTGAGTAATTGAATAATTACGTAATTTTGTAAACCCATCTCTCTGACATAAAAGAGAAATTATACGACGAATCAATGATGACTAATATAATTTAATATCTTAACTTATTCTGATTTCAGAGTACAGATCGATATATATCGAAGATGACGATATTGTATTATTTTACATAAAGGAAACTTAGGGGTTTTCAGTTCAAGATCGATTGTTTTATAATTTTCTTTTGAATTGTAAATGGTGAGTTAATAGAAATAATGAGTTTTAAATTGATTGATGTCTAAATTATTTAGATAATAATGCTAAATATCAGGGCATAATTAAGTGTAAAAAAAAAAAAAAAAAAAAAAAAAATTACTTGTAATATTTAAAGGTATAACTTAATGGATAAATAATTGGATATTAGTTATAATAAATAAACTATTATTTTACAGGAAAGTCAATGATTTGATTTTCAAAAATGCTGTGATAAAATAAAACGTTAGAAATATGTACAGATGTTAGAAAAATAGTAGACATGTTGCATGAAAATACGCGAATATCCGTTATTGTTTCACCATAACCTCAGCACTATAGGCGAAACAAACAAAAAGGATTCTCATTATATCTATTTTAAACTTATTCTATAAATTTAGTAATTTGCAACAGATACGTTTAAATAATACTTAAAAAATTATTAATCATAATATTTAACTATCGGCATACAATCTTAAACAAATACAAACAAAACAACTTAAGACAAATTTAAAGTTATTAAAATTCAATTTTGAGTAATCGTATCCAAGGCACAGATTTTAACCTAAATAATATTAAATAACTTAGATTAAGATAAATATCCAATAGCTAAACAACTAACGAACTTTATAACGATTGAAACAATAGTATCTAGTGACAGCAGAGAGTATTAAATGTGTCTATAGCCAGTAAAGTTGAAACTTTTTTCATAATTGAATATTTATAGATCCTAAAAAATATAATACTCGCATATAGATATTTTGAAACGATTACGAAAAGAAAAATAAATGTCAAATAATCCAATTTTCATAAACCATGAAAAAAACAATGAAAAATAAGAGCAATAAAAATATAATTTAACAAGAGATATACCAGAAATGCAAAATATGTTTATTAAAGATTTATTTTAAAATGTTTACCTATTTAAACCAAGAAACCACAAAACTTAAATCCAGATTAAGTGTCTTTATGTCTTTTCTGTAAGTGTTATTTGCCTATAAGAGCTGTATAATATATATTGTACTTTGGTAAATTTAAACTTAATTAAAATTAAATCATTACAATTTGATAAAATCTCTTTAAACAGAAAATAAAATCGAAATTATGATGACATAAGGCAATATCTGGTAAAAGCAATAAACTAAAGTGATCTTGTTGAATTTCTTACAACTATTGACTTTCAACAAAACTACGTGATCTGCTTCCAGAATGTTAATCTTGCAGCAGAGATCATTGAAAAGTTTTTGCAAAAAAATTGACTAGGTTTTAGTTTATAGTTCTATAAGATAGTGTAATGATTTTTTATGATAAGTGTGTAATTTGTTGTCATAAATTAAAAAAAAACTATTTTAACCAAAAATATAAAATTCTTACAAAACGCATTTATTAATGAGACGACCTTTCAATGGCTATATCTACATCTTAATTTATTTCCCGGTAAAACGCGTGTTACCTAGTCACTGGACCTTCTACTTGTTGATCTTAAACAATTTGTTGTGTAAATGTGTTATTCTTCATTTAGTGACTGGAGATTACCCAAGAATTACTCAATCCAATTATCAATTACTCTTTACAAAATATTTGTTTTCTTTTTTTTTCATCATATTAGCAAATAATCTTGTTTACATTGACAATTTAGTTGGATTTCATGATTGAAGAAGTAATCAATTACAGAGCAACCCAATGTTATGGTCTTTAAACCTTTTAATTATTTTACTCGTTTATCAATATTTTTTTTTTAATAATACAACAAATAATTTATTTCTAAACACATATTGAAACTTAGTTTTTAGGAAGTTTCTTTTTGTGTTCGTTTGTAAGACACATTAACTGTAGTAGTTTTTGCTTTAGGTCAACCAATATATCGTGGTGCATGACCTCAAATAGCAAAATATTTTGTCAGACATTTTTTATTAGAGATGAGTTAACCCAATTAACCGATCGGTAGTACATGAGGAACACTTTTGAATGTTTATCAACTTTAGCATTTCATCCCGTACTCACGACTTTACAACTGTCTCAGAAAATTATCCCACTTACTACAATGAACCAAATGAGTTGCCAAACGTGGTTCCAACACAGATAGTTAGGAGATTGTGTGTTGTGATAGGTTGTAATTAGTTTATCTGGTGTTGTTTAATATCACGGTAATCTATATCTACGGAAGCAATCTACTGGACAGCCAGAAGGAAGAGAAGGAGAGGTTGATGTAATAGTTCACAATCCTAATTTGTTGTCAATATCTATTGGGGAAAATATTGATAAAATACAATATTATAATACACTAAGTTTTGACTTTTTGAAAGATACGGTAAACATATATCAATGATTAAGAAAAAGTAATACGTAATGAAAATAATGTGCGCCAAATATACACTAAGTAATAAAATCTTCTCATTTTGAAAAACATTTATGTTTTTTTTAGTGTAATATTCAAAATTATGTCTTCAGAGAATAATGAACCTTACTTTTGTGTATAACGTTTTAAGGACTTCTATCCTATCACCAGATTAACTCAGAATCATTCGTATGAGGTTGTTAATATAATAAAATAAATTACATAAAAACAAAACAAAACTCAATTACTAAACACGATACGTTTTAAAAACACACAGTTAGGCTACAGAATGACAACAAACTGTCGGTCTGTTGCCTAAACGCACTTAAAACTTGTTTACCGAGCGTGTTTCAACAATTATCTCTTAGTTAAATAGAGTGTTTTAATTTAAGTTTAATATTGTATTAAATAATTGATGTTCATTGTTATGTTTTATAAATTTGAAATGTATTATAAATTGTAATCTTTTGCACTGCATCTTTTCGTCAATTTTCATGGGTACAAGTTTCCGCTAAAGTCCCTGTAACTGTGGTTTCCGTCTGTAAGTAGGGCGCATAATTAGATTGATTGTAAGTATTCTTTAAAACTCACGATAGACTCCCCACCAGTTTGGCCTATCTATCCATCCCAACTGTCACATGCGATTTTGAAATCGTCCAATTTGTGTTTCTAAAGGCCTTGGTTTTTCGGTTGATATATATTTTTTAAAGCATTATTGAGACATTGTATTTAAAGGAACCACAAAATAAATACCATATAACGTTTGAAAAATAATATGAAATCAATAAATGTAAATATACACTGTAAATAGCGAAAGGCAACAGTTTATGTCTCTTGACATAACTGTCAAAAAGCATCACGATAAATTTCAATGTAAAATTAACAAAGAAACTATTACATTTGGTACCACAATACATTCCGATTACAACCATCCACAATTTAAAAAAAAATTGGCAGCCGATTATAGTACAATTGGGTACTCACATTACCAAAAGTAATAGAACACAATTAACCACATAGCTACTAAAAATGTATACAAACAAAATCGCAATGACAAGCTTCACATAAACACAAAACAAACCCACAAACCTCCTAAGTAGAAATCACAATCAATATTAGTATCTATGGAATATGGCAGCATTTTTCCTAATGTAATCAAATTAACCTTCCAAATATTAAATAGAACATTCTATATTAAATAGTTTCTGAAACCAATAATAAAATTAAAAATTACTTTACTCTATAAATCTAAGACCTTCAGAAAACGACCAGGCGTATACAAAAATAATGTTTCACTTGTAGCAAATTATACATAGGCCAAACTGGAAAAGTGTTTAAAGTGCGTTTAAAAAAGTTTAGAAAAAAAAGACTTTTTTCTGGTAACAAATTCAATTAAGCTAATAAATGAAAGAAAACCGCAGATACACAGACTTTAGCAGAACCATTGTACCAATGTCAATTTTCATCAAAGGAAGTTAAATTTGACGCTTTAGAAGAGTTTGAAATTTACAAAGCATTTAAAAATTTTTTTAAAATATAACGGAGCAGTTATTGAATACCCAACTAAACTTTGATTTGAACAATCTATAGACTCAGTGAAACAGTTGAAGAAGTCAGAAGTAGATAAGTTTTAAGTGGTCAAGGTAACAGATCTTACAGTTGCCGTTCGGTGGCCAAATGATACGCACCTGAAACTTTACCGAGTTTAGTAATAATTGTCTTGTGTGTTCATGATAATATTTCAATGTATTTACAACTTTTGATGAATGATTCAATATTACTTTTATTTTATAGGACATAAAGCTCAAAACGAGTCATATATAATCAATCTAAGATATCACGCGAATGATTTAAGCTTCTTTTATTTTATTATATTACTAACCTGGCCACTAAAAATAAGTTCACTATGTCTTATCATCAGGCTTTATATATCTAAAATACAACATTGACCATACTTTACGTCTTAATGTTGGAGTTAGATATAGTATTACATAATTTATACATTGACCATCATTATTTTTTATGATCTTTGACATAATCTTTTTAAACCTTAAAATAGTTTTCTGTTACAACATAAATTATATTTTAGTATTTGATAACGAAATATATAAAAATATCTTGCGATAAAAATATAGCATAGCACTGACATTTAGTATAGAAATTCCACTTGATTTATGAATTACTAAGAAATAATATTCTATAAGAAATATAAATAGACTAATGTACATTTAAACTCTCTGATTGAACAAAATCGTTTTCTTATGTTTCAAATACGCTGAATTAAAATTTGATAATATTTTTCTCACGAAAACTCTGTATATTATTTGTGTTAACGAAAATGGCTGTCAAAGTCTCGGATATTGACAATAAATAATCGATATGTTGATTTTGTTGGCAGTTGCATTCGTTGAGTGGTATGACTGATGTGTATATTGCATTTTATATAAACCTCAGAAAATTGGTATATAATGAATAACTAAATATTCAAATATTATATTTGAACGTATAGCAGAGTTGTGAAGTTTAATAATAAATAAAAATTTTAAATAGTTCTATTTATAGATTTCATTTTATAATTTCATATTTAGATATGGTAAGTAAAGGACCATATAAATGAATTCAACATTAGGAGTAGTTATATGTTAGGAGAGTAGAGATAAATTGATTAGTCGATCATTATTATACACATTTTAAAGTTTGGAAAGTAATTTAAAGATAAATTTGTACTTCGTTATACTTTAAATTATTTTTATCGTGTTTGATCGCTATTTATTGTAATAATATGAGTATAATGTCGTTGTCTAAATGCGTGCCAACGTAGTGAAAGAAACCGCAAAAACAATTAATCTGTTAGAGACTATGTATATAAACTTAAATAGGCAGTAAAACCTGCTAATCGACAAACATAAAGCCATCTTTACAGACAACCTGTTAACCATACCATAAGAAAAAGAAACGATTGCATCCCAAAACAGTCTCAGTTTTATCTTGAATCTTTTTCAAATGTTGTCTATTTACTTCTCTAAATAGCACAAATATTTTTATTTTCAAATTATAAAATTAGTGCAGTACTGTGATGATAAAAATTTAATAATATTGAAATTTTATATTGTTAAATAGTTTGAAATACCCTATGAACATATTTAGATACTATTTCCAATTTATGGAATAATGTTTAAAATGGTTTTGGATTCGTGTAGGTACTTGGGAGCTACATGACATATAATCTACTTAGTGCCACAATTGAGAAAATGTAAACTTTGTGGCCTAATATTTGGAGAGTTATCATAAAAGTTCCAACTTATAGAACATAATAAAAAAATCTTTGGATATTTCAAAATACATCCAGATATCAAAATCATTCATTTCGGTAAAACAAAATACGATAAAATTACAGCAATGACAAAAACCACCAAAACTAATTTAGAATTTTTGGTCACGTTTATTTAATCTTTATTGACTGCTCAGGTATAGCTTTTTTTTAGCTTTTAGGTTATATTTTACAACATGGCAATACGATACTAAGTGATGCTGATTCTCTAGTTTTTTATGCCCTAGGTTTATGACTCGTTAACGAGGATTTATTTATAGTATCCAATAAGTAATTATATACACAAATAATAGACAATAATAGCTGATTAAACTGCAATAACATCGTTGCGTCTAATTATATTACCTAATTTTCTAATTGGAAGTGTTTGATTGTATTATTTTAACTTCTTAAAATGCAGAAATTAAGGTGTCCTATTAAAATTTCAAAAAGTAGATACCGAGTTTTTTACTTATTTTTACAATAATTGACGAGAAAAAATTGACGATTATTTTTGATAGTATTTTATCTGATTTTATGTACAGATGCGCGAGTAAGCTTGTGTAACGTTTTAGATCTGTTCATATTGTCTCTAGTTGCTGACCTAAATACCAAACTAATGTTACTTTGTACCAATTAATCTATTCAAATTGCATTCCGTTACTACTGAACAACAATTCAAATCTGTCTCTTTAGGGAGATAAAGTCGACATCAGACTATTTCCGACACAAAACAATTGCTTCTAGAATTTCTAAAATCTATTGAATTATATATAGGCTACGTAATCCACCCCCAGGAGGATATCTTGCAGGAAGGAATTATATACTTTTTTTTACTAGTACAATGTATTTGTTTAACTTTCAAAATCTACAAGGTAATTTATGATTTTATTTGTCATAAATTAAAAACTATATGAGGTTAATTGAAACAGGTTTTGTTCTTCTTAAATATATACTTAATGATTTTAAAGGTGTTTAATAAAAATATTCTAAAGATATTAGGAATGAAACATACCTAATAAAAAAAGAAAGAGCAACGTTAGTTAAAATGTGTAACTTCGGCTCAGATCAAGAAGCTCTTTTTTAAAAACAGGGATTAAACGAATATATTATCAAAAAAACTAGAAGTCAACTTTTTCTTATAATCACAATAATATCTTGATACTACGTATTTGTGAGAAAGAAAGACAAAAGATATTAGGCTTCTTCTAAATTAAAGTAAAATTCTGAACTTTATAATATTCAAATATTTTAATATTATAATTTAGTGTACATTGAATATAAAGAATTAAAATTCCCCTAAACCATAATAAAACACTAAAAACACAAATACTGTATAGTTATGTTTATTCCACTTTATGCAAATTTCAATAACACTGCTATCATCAGCATAGTGTTCGTATTGTACCTCTGAAGATGTTAGCAGTCCTATTGAAGTGTATAAAAGGTAGAATAAATATAACTATACAGCCTTTGTGTTGTTAGTGTTTTAGTGTGGTTTAGGGGAATTTTAGTTCATTCTATATCCACCAGAGTGGTTTAGTGATTCATATGATACATTGAATACTTTACGCAGATGTGTGAAATCATAAGATATTTTCTTATTTACTAAGGGATACTTACAACAAGAAGATATGTATAATAAGAGTTCAAGATGAACTTTTCAAAATGATTTTCTGTAATTCAAATTAAGCTTGTGGACCGAACTGTGATTGTCTAATTGTCGGAGATATCCCAAGAGTGTGGCCTTTCCACTGTCAATAGTGTACCACAATTACTTAATACGGACATATCTTAAAATATACCTGATGAAGGAACTGCATATTTATAGTAAAATAAACATTTATTTTATTATTTATTTCATAAAAGTTTTTGCTTTGATATTCACAAGAAAACAGAGTAAAATATAGAATATATAGAGGAGGAAAAATGATTTATATAAATGAACAACGACAAAAACAAAGACATATTATTTGTCATTATTTAAATCTTTAACGTTCTGGTGTTTTGAAACCTTATAAACGGTAATATGAAAAATTGGTATGCCAAATTTCAATAAATAAAGTTTTTATGAAAAAAAAAAATGCACATTAATGGGAAACCAAACGTTTTATCACCTATTTTCATTCGAACTTTTAAATAATTTTTACCTAAGGAACAATTCTAGAAAGCGGTTCTAGAGAGTTCCCGAAGAGTGTCTGTATATACGGAGTGTCGCTTAACTATCTGATAAAATTTTAGGTATTTTTTTTCTGAGCGACAAATCATAATATCATATTTAAAATGTTCAGAATATCTTGGTTATACTTAAAGCAGCCATTTAGGTTTTTTACTCTTAAACAATATTATTATATTGAATTGAAATTTGGAATTGAGCTTTATAATTTAATAATTAAGAAAAAAGAGTATTTTTAAACGGCAGCCATTTTAATTTGTTAAACTTAAATAACTTTAAAACACCAACTCGTAAAAAAATTACAACTAAACACCTTTTTTTTAGGTAATTTGTTTACAAACACTACAACGTAAATTTAAAAACCGGATAAAAGTCAATTTACACGAAAAATGTATTAAAAAATATCTCCAGTCATACGATAAGTATTTGTGTAAACTTTTGATCTTTTCTTCTTCTTTTGCCCTGAGTATTTACCTAATAAATATATGTTATAAGTATAATGCCACAATTAGGATAGTTATTCTATTCTAAACTAGTAGTATCCTCTATGAAATGAATAATTTACCACAATTCTCTTTCTTGCAAATTTGAAATGAATTCCTAACTTAATATCATCTCTAGATAGAAAATAGAATTAAGGCTGACACAAAATAAGACTACTTCCGATACAAGCAATAAAATAAAGTAGTCCTCTCGAATTTCTTACAACTATTGAATTATAGATACGTGATCCGCTTCCAAAATAGAACTCCTGCAGCAAGAAATCCTTGACTAGTATTTACCAATACATGGAATTACGTTTGTATTTATAATCGTATTACTTGTTGGTTTCTTATAAGACATTGACTTGTCATAAATTACTATTAAAGTATTGGAGGATTGTGCAGAAGGTTACACATGCTGAGCATAGGTATAAAATAAATAAACCATATGGTTTAGCGTGTTTCAACACAAAAAGTGCTATTGCATTTTGAATAAACCGTTGAATTTTAAAACATATGTGAATTTATTCTATGATTTGTATTCCCTAATTACATTCTAAATCAGCAGAATTTCTACACAATATTTAGAATCAGATATATTCGAGTTTTAAATATATTGAATAGTTAAATCAAATAATTATTCAACTAATTGACTTTATCTATTATATAATTACTCACCATAAAAAAAAAAGACATTTTCTTTTATTCTTAAAGATGTAACAGGATGAGTTATTATTTCATCTTGGTACTAGTTTTGTAAACAGGCAGCTTAACAATATTTCAACATATTGTACTATACATTACAATATATATAAATATTAAAAACAAATAAAAGTAGAAAACTATTGTTAAAAATGTTATCTTATTGTACACAGGTAAAATTGCAACGGGTTTTAATATATCACATATAAAATATACATCCAATAATTTAAACTTTGTTTACGAAATGTGTTTTAAACATATGTTTTTTAAAAAATGTGTTCCTTAAAAAATGTTCAAAAGGGACAATATTGGGAAATATTTAGGCCTACGTATTTCTGCGCAATATTATGTTTCGTTTCTATCCTTAAAGGGTACATTTTGGCAAAATTTTAAAAATAAGAACGATTTATTTTTAATTAGTATTTTGAGATGGGGAAGGGGTACTTTGCATTTCTTCATGAAATAAATTTAGGATATTTCTAAATATTGGACTGTTTGATTCTCTAAATAAAAATCACTAATTTTACCAAAAAGTAGTTTTCAAATGTTTAAAATAGGTTTCAATGATGTCATTTAGTTATTTTTTTAACAGTGTCATGCTAACTATATACATGTTTTAAAATAGAATATTTTATTGCAACAAAACGGTGTAACTCAAATTTATGTATATTCATATATAATGTAATTTACAATTTCAGGTTCACTAAATTAAAAATACGTCCAAAATTTGTATTGTTTTTTTCCCCCTCTACGTATAAATAAAAATATAAAGAATTTTGATAAATCGCGCATATCATATATCAAACAATTTATAGCTTACAATCGTATTTTTTATTTTCATATTTCAAAATGTGCTACAAAAAGGAGCATGAAAAAGCGATTCTCGGTTAAGCCTAGTTTATATTTTCATTCTCTTTAAAATAGATACGCCTAATGCTGGAAATATTAAAAAAAAAAATCATCCTTAAAATGTTTAAATAACATACCAATACAAGGACTACGATGTTTTTCTCATATTTATAAAATCTTATACATTAAAAGAGATACGATATTTATTTGCAGCTTATTTGTTTTGTTTTTTATAATACACATTTTACTTAAAAATTTTGAAATTATTTTATTTACTCTAAAATATTAGATTTTTTCCGCAAATGTGTGTTTTTATTTGTTTTTGAAAAATTAATTTCCAAAAGATTAATTTAATCATGTCCCTCTTTGTTTTCATATTTGTCTTTTCTGATATGTAGTATGAAATATAATTCAATAAACAGACTGGAAAAATCATAAAATATCAGTTTTGGTTTTTGCTGTTGGATAAAAAATTGGGAGGGTTAACACCTTTGGGAATTTTTTTTTAAAGGCGCATTCTGACACTCTTTTGATAAAAGGGTCAAAATACAATTTGGAGGAAAGCATGTACAACTCTGAGTTGAATATTGTTTAACCCACTTACATAAGAATATAAACAGGTAATATATGCCTGAGGATATAATTACTTTACTTTAGCTTTTATTATACAACTTTCTAAATGGATTTGTTAGTTAACGCAATTGTATTTCGAGACAGTTAGTTGGATAATTCGTACAACATTATTGTTAACCTTACTTAATTGTTACCCAGTTTTCATCTTTGTAGTTTATTATTTGTAGTTCACTTTATTTATGAATAATATTTAAAAAATGTAACTTGTAAGATATTTCGATGGCTTTATTTTAGTATTGATTTATGTTGTAATAAATTCACAGGACTAAATGTTGGTATGATTTTTGTATCAGTATATTATTTTATAAATCATTTCTTGAAATTTCAATAAATAAAATTAACAAATGAATTATTTACATTTATTTTTATACCTAAATAACAACAATTGATTGTTTATAAAAGTTATTTTGAGACGCTTCTTTAAATTTATTAATTTTTATTAATTCCATTTTATATCGTTTATGTACTTACTCTCTACTTTTCTATTAATAATACATTTCCATTAATAATTAGTGCTTTACAAGCATCTTCATCATCATGGTCCTTGCCCTCCAGTAGAGAGCGTCCGACAACTTTAGACTTGATAACTCTTCCTTCAAACACTCCCTTATATTATCTTAATTATAATGGATGCTTCAAATTTACAGATGAATAGCCAAGTCTGGATATAACTAAATTTCTCACCCGAATACTTACTAAAGTAATCACATCATGTGATAAGTTGTACTTGTTTAATCAGGTGTTATCTAAGGTGGTCCATATCTAAGGGAGCAGTCTAGTGGATGCGACAAGAAGAGGGATTTATTATGGTAACAATATAGATTAATTCAAGGAGGGCTGAGTGTGAAATTCAAGATCATATAAACGAAATTATTATTATTGATAAAATAATATATTTAGTAAGTTTTATATTTTAATTTATCAAATATAAATGTTTAAAACCTTTAAAGATCTGATTTAAATGTTGGAGCCTAAATATCACACAAACTTTCTCATCTATACACAAATTTACGTTGTTTCAATAACCATGACAACTAAAATAGGAACTATTATTATCAAAAAGAAAGTGAACCGTGACTATATTTAAAAATTTAAAACGCCATATTCAGTCCTAAATATGCAGTCATTACATATATCTGACTAACGTATCGTTGCTTCAATTTTAACAGTTGTAGGCCTATTCTTGACATACTTTTTAATAATAAATTCAATTGGTATTTTTAATAAATACTTTGAATCGTTTTAAAAAAGGTTATAGTATTTTATTTTGTTATACTGTTTTCATTGTTATGCATGTAATGTTATTTAGTATATTTATTGACCAAACAATAACCTTCACAAATAAAGAAACCGCTTAAACATAAAATTGTTTAGATGCTATTCACAAAATCACATAAACGTAAATAAGCAGTAAATCTTTACAGCCAATTTGGTAACCATCCAATAATAATGGAAGAAATACTGCTGGGTATTCACGTTAATGACCATAGGCTCTAAACTATTTAATGTTTCCGCTGTTTCGTTGATTTTATAGATGAGTATTTGGTCAATAATTACCATAAAAACCGTAATGCAAGTAAAATAAAATACAATAGTCTTTGTATTAAGTTAAATTTTATAAAGTCACGTTACTACGAGAACAAAACGTGAGCGTTATCACGTTAAAAAAAATACATGTTCAAAACGCGTTTATTCAAAACTTCATTTCAAATAACGTACAATAACCATTTGTTCAGTTAAGCGATGAGTAGTAAAGCAGTAAATGTAACTCCATAAAGCTAACCCTTTTGTCAGTAAGAGCTACACAGTCAAATGATATGAGGTAAGATCTATAATCACTAATATATTGGAAGACAATTTTGTTTACTGTTTTCAAGTTGAAATGATTGATTTGCAATTCAAAACAATCAAGAGTTGCGTCTATTGACTATTTACTTCCCTCCGAATCACGATTATATTCAGTGTTCACTTATGTGGTTAGAAAGGTATTGTAATTCTTGGTGGTTTTTTATATCTCATTTTCAGTTTTTAAAGACGTTTATAGACCCAACAATCTGATTATTTTCTGAACAGTGTTTGTCAAAATATTTGAAATTGTCCTCATCAAATTTGTAATAAAATCAAATAGTTGTAAATCAAGAATGCTGACTGAATCGATTAAACTAACTTTACTTTTATATGAAGAACGATAATAATCGACATTATTTAAAAGGGAAAATATTTTCCTCAGAAGTTGTAAATGTTTATTTGAAGGTTTGTATATTTTTTGGTACCCTTTATTGTATCAGTAGTTTCTTGGTAATTAATATAAGTAAACGCACCACATTCAATATAAACTGATGGGTGAAAGTCGTTTGGTTATTAACTGTATAAAACCCTTAGTGTAATGTAAATGCTCCTTTTATGACAATGTATGCAGATACAGTTTATTTTTATCATTATATTTTATATGCGATTATATAAATCAAAAAGTCTTATTTTCACGCTTATCCAAACAGCGGTTCAGGAAAAGAAACATCTTATACAATTAGATTTTTGAAAATGTTAATAAAAAAATAACTTCCTGAATAAGCTGTAGGAAGAATAATTTTCTGAGTGTTGAAGATTTGATATTTGATGTAGGAATTGAAGAGGTAAGGATATGACATCTATAATACATGGTATAATTTACACAACTGAAGATGCAACTTGATGTTTTAACTGTATCATTGCTTTGTGCAGTAGTACAACTCCTAAAAGTCTTCAAACAATAAACTTATCACAGCAAGGGATATTTATAAGTTACTAGAAATACATATTGCCGATAAATGAAATTATTTTACTTTATGTGTAGAGATGAATAAGAGATTCTTTTGGCTTTGTATGCAAACATGAACAACACATTCACTTTACATCAAAACTCTAATAGAATGACGTCATTTCATACTACAATGGAGATAATGGTTTATCCTTTAACAAAAGCTGATATCGGAGTATTTCAACGAAATTTATTATTTAAAGCATTTATCCAGCTTCCACACTAGTGCTCAATCATCTGCTGTTGAAATGTGTGGGTATACATCATCGCATTAAATAAAATTTATGTATTTACGTTTTCCAAAATTTGTATGATGTATATGTTTCACTTAGAATGAAAAGTATTCTAACGATTTTCAAATTCTTATTGGTGATTTCGGTCTTATTATATATTTATTATATTTCAAGAATGATAAATACCTGTTTCTCTATTTTTAACATTTTGTGTGGATATCTCAAGAAAATGTATTCCTTTGTAATCACACTTTTAAGGTTAATTTATATTATCTCCTCATGGAATGGTCATATTCTGAATTTTGGCAGTATGGTGTAGGGTAAATATTCGACAGAATTAATAGATTAAGTTAATAATCCATTGAGGGTTGTCATGAAAATAAGGCTGGGCTGCAACTTATAAACTTTATAGTTATAATCTACTTTTTATGAAACAATTAAAATGTATACAATATTTATTTATTATTTTGTATTTAGAAGTTGAAATAAACATCAGCTTACAAATCAAATATGCAAAGTAAAAGTTAAATATCAAAAACATTTTTATTTGCAGATTTTTGTGTAATTAAAATTTTTTTAAATTAATCATTTTTGGCGCTAAATTCAAATTCTTGTTTATAAATAATATCTTTATGCTTAAAAAGACAATGGTTTCTGCAATCGGTTTGTTATGAAGCAATATCAAGACTTATTAGTTAAACGAAGACGATCAAATGAAGTGATTAATTTAAAAGTACCACGAAGGATAGAATCTTGTTATAATGAAATCAAGTTTACAAGCCGGTTTTTGGACTAATAATTTATTTCAGACATTCCTCCTAACAGTAGTATAATATGATGAATTTCACAACCATTGCTTTTTTGTTGGGTATATATTTTTAAGTTCAACATTTATATATTACTTTCAAATTTATGACGAAATTACTTTTGACTTACCTAGTAAATCAATATTAATAACTTGTATAGGTGGTTGGTGATGTCAGAACAAAGCACAGAATCTGTCATGGCAGTCGGTTGTTTTTGAAACAACCACAATTTATAGCCTAATCAAAACTGGTTGTAGCGTATTGTGGACAAAATAAATTTTAACACCTGTTTATTAACAGAATTTATTAAACAGTGGAACATGAACCAGTATTTAAATTAACTATAATATATCTTATAAATGACTTGTGTATGCACATTGTAGTATTTATTACAATATATATATATATATATATATATATATATATATATATATATATATATATATATATATATATAACTATATTTTGTATAATTACAAATATATGTGCTGTGCCTACTAAAATAATGTCAATATTACGTAATTTTAATAATTACACGAAGGGAATAAATTATAATTAGTGTTTGGATGTATTGTAAATGTCAATTTTGAATATTGTTGTAGGATTATATTTATTTATAAAATTGTTGATTAATAGTTCAAAAATATTTGATTTTTGTATTTATTTACCATGATACATTACAAGTTGGTATCACAATTTTAGAAATCTGCCTTTATTATGGGTTTGAGGTTTCAATTAATAATATTTGTTATTCAAAATATTTTTAGTTTTTAATAAAAATCTTTGATACATTGAAAAGGGCATCTTTTTCCCAAATGAAGGAACAATGAAAAGTTATGTGTCTTGAGGTAGAGTGCTGAATGTTTTTTTAATATTATGTATCTATGATACGTGTCACAAAGAATAAACCCCATCAAAGTTGTAATAACACAAATTTTGGACTACTCAAGTTTGTAAACTACATCAATCAAGGTAAAATTGTTTGGAAAACGATGATCACAAACCGTTAGAAGGAAAGTAACTTTCACAACATTGTAAAATTTTAGTTACAGGTAAGTAAACTAGGTTGATATCTTAAACTCTCAGCAGTGTCTTGATCGTTA
This sequence comes from Aphrophora alni, assembly GCA_963513935.1. Taxonomy (NCBI): domain Eukaryota; kingdom Metazoa; phylum Arthropoda; class Insecta; order Hemiptera; family Aphrophoridae; genus Aphrophora; species Aphrophora alni. Next base: position 108,828,343 of record OY740768.1, on the reverse strand, counting down.
TACAATTAAACACCCTTTACAATAATTTGATATTTTAGTTATTTATAGTTAAAATATCAGCGGAAAAATGCGTAGTTGAAACGGCACCTAAAATAATTAATTTCTGTTTTTAAATAATATTTTTTGGGGAGATGACAATACATTTTTGTGGCTCTTAAATAATAAATAATGCGAAAATAGAAATGTAAAATTTACTTCATATACAAGGCCTTTCCTATATTTTGGGCACACCTGGTTATTGGTTTTTATGAATGAGTGAGAAAATGTATATACAGTTTAATTCATATCTTAGACATGTTACCCTCGAAACATTGAATTTCAAAAGGACTGGTGATACGGTAATACATGGCATCATTGCTGATTTAATCAATCCACTAATTCGGTATATAGTTAATTCATTACACAAGAATAAAGATAACATAGCAATATCAGCAATCTATGCTGTATTTAACAAATTGTTTTTTAATACACGTTGTAATTACTAATGAAATATCACAAGACATAGATAATTTATAAATTGACATAAATTAAAATTAGAAATTGAAATAGTATTTTAAAATTTTAAATGCAAATATGTTAAATATGGTATGATCAAAAGTTTTCATTACATTCTTTTTCGGCTTTTGAAGTTTTGATCTTTCTAAGGCCATGTATAAATAATTTTTTTTTGTACATATAATTTTATTAAGTAATTTGCATTCGGAATATTTACGTGCAATATATAAAAGTCTTGTGATAATATTATGTACCAAGGATAGATATGATTTTTGAATTAAATTAAGTATTAGAAGTGAAATAAGTTAAGGATGTAAAGAGATTTCCAACAATTATTACAATATTTTAAATCGGAATAACTTAAAATTTGTAAAGTATAATGAAGTTATATGTCAAACAACCACAATCCATTAGATTGTGGTTAAAACCTATTTAAAAATAGTTGTGAATAAAATAACAAAAATTTATAATTATTTTTATTCATTTATATATATTTCATGGACAATATAGATTTAATTTGATATCGTTTGTGTTTATTTAGTCTCGCTAACTTAACTGATAGAAAAGCAAGTCTAAATCTATGCAGTTCGAACGTTTAAACAGTCATAAATTTCACATATAAATTTATAACACTCGTTTTATATAATGTTTTAAGATTAGAATTTTTTTCAAAATATTTCATTTTAATTACAATAACTTTATAACTCCTGAAGTTATATGTTCTTCCATAAACAAATTTTGTATAATTTTTGTTTTTTGGACACTACAAGTAATATATTAATGGGATAAAATGGTTAGCAATAAGAATGTCATTCTAAAAATATAATAGACATATTTTAAACCTTGTTAGAATTACTTTAAGTCAATACGCCAACCAAGAATAAGTCTAGAATCTTTGTTTTTTTCTCTCATGTAAAATATAGTATATGATCGTTATCAATTTATTCCCCTGCACCCTTCCTTTAGTAATGTTTTAATCAGTCACAAATAGTTTATATGTCTATAATCACACTCGTAAAACGATGTTGTATTTTGAACTGAGCTGAGTTTATTTAAAATCGAATCATTATAAAAAAATATGAAGATTTCAAAAATAACCCCTATAAAGTTTTTTTCTTTAATTTTCAAAATGATTACCAAAATTATGTTAACTCTTGCGACAAGTACCCATGAATAAATTGTAGAATTTAGTTTTTCTATCTATTTAATCCTAACACGATTTTCCTAAAAATCTGATCTGTTCAAGAGACATAATTACTCAAATGTTTTACCAAATAATTTTTCGAGCAATACATTTTTTGAGATAATGCATAAATAAAAGGTCATAAAAAGATGGAAGACATCATTCTGAAAATAATTTACACCTGTTTTTAGGAGTTCGATATCCTAAGAATAATTAATGAAAAATACATACCCGTAATTTTCGTTGTTTTAACACTATCACATTACAGTTTTTTTTATTTATGGTTTTCTAGTAAATTAAATAATAGTTCATACTGCTATAAAACTTAAAATTATTCAGTTCATGGTATAAGTCATTCTTATGACATTTTATTGATTTTGTTCAGGTGTAAGTAAATACGAAGAAAACCGCTAATTAAATTAATCTATTCTAGTAAATTACATATTAATATCGGGCAATGCCTAAAATAAAATTGATCTAGGTCTATCTAAAAACAAAAATAATTGTTGCACATCACATTCATAATTTTTTTAAAATAATAATAATAAGCCTGAGAGCCTAAAATGAATAAAAAATGGAAGACCCAATAAAGAAAATGTATGTAATAGGACAACAGATTTTTATTCGTTTAATTTTACCAGTGTTTTATCTTCGGTATACAGAAAACAATATTTGATGTCAGGAGAAGGTACATTTAAGAAAAATTTAGTAAAAATCATTACAGTTGATTTAAGGTAAAATATTATTATTATTGGCCTAGTAGTAGGTGAGTGATGTTTGTGTTGTGTGTAGTCAACCTGTGCACATTTAGAAGCAAAAAACCAATTCACAACGTTCAAAACCAGAGATCAAATTTATTTTTTAAAAAACATAAGTTTCTGTAAAATCGGTATACGATCATTTATTATTTATAATAAGTATTTATTATTTTGCTTTATACTGGTGTCTCACTATTAGCTCTTCTGTGAAGTCATATATACCAGTAATAACTAGACTTTTTAAAAATTGGTAGATTGTAATTTTTCACTATATTTTTTATATTTTCGATCAATTAAAATTGTGGAGTATCTAACATAGCACAAATACTCCAGTTACCTAACATTCCAATTTATTAAAAATTGGCTCTAAACAATTGGATAAAGTTTTGTTCTGAAGATCCAAATAAAAAGTACAGGTTTTCAACTGATCTGTTAAAAAGGAAACCCACGCACGAGTCAATGTAAAGTTTAAATATCTTGCAGCAGGTACAACCAAGTTCGATCAAATATTGTTACCTTGAGTACAATATAATTTCATGAACGGGAAATGAAATGAAAAATTACAATAATGAATAATTTCTATATTTAAATGATAGCTTGGTGATATTGGAAAAAATATTGATTACTAGTTCCAAATAGGTAACGAGTGGTTATAAAATACACTAAAAAGTAATAAATATGTCAATCTCATATGTTTGTATCTAACGTTAATAGGTAATCTTAGTGAAAATAAATCTAGTTAAAAAAAATATTTAGCCACTTTTCAATAATTTGAAATAAAATAAATCCAGAATATATATTTCAAACAGAAGTAGAATTGTTGTACATTATTACAATATTAATTATTAATAATATTTATTATTTATTAGTATTAACTTAATCTTACTATGATAATTCTTGTTGATTATTCTTCAAACTCATTCAAACAAAAAGAAACTTTCTTGGAATCGAGCTACAGTCACATTGAGAGTAATTCAACAATTCACAACTTGTGTTGGTTTACCTCTTGTAACAGATGATACAATTCCATTGCTTTCAATCTTTTTCAGTACTAGTTTTAATGTAAAAAAGATTCATTGTAATATGTAGAGTTAAGACAACAAAATTACAACCGTCCAAGGTATTTAAACTCTGTACGAGGTTACTCATTGCTCCTTCCTCTCATTATAGTGCATATAGAAATGCTTATTTTCTATTTTAACTAGAATCTTCGGTGATTCTATATCGCCATTTTATTCCAATAAACATACAAACATGTTCTGATCAGTTATTTGTGAAAAATGCAATTAATATTTAAAATTATTACTTCAAATTGTTCAAAATACAGTTGTGCTCTTAACACCGTTTGATCTGGTGATTAACGCAATCGTTGTCTTAGCTATTGGTTCCAGGTTAATATCATTTGGTTTCGTAAACATATACGATGTCATCCAATTTGCTGTAATATTTATATTATAGTAATTAATGTAAATAAACATTATTATCATTAATGAACTATAAACTCCAATTTCCAAAACAACAATACGATTTTAGAGACATTTTATAGAGTGTTATCCTTAAATGTGTTCGGTACGTAATTTCTTAGAATTGATGAGGAGTGACAACTATTGGACGTTTTATTTTTTAAAAAATTTAAAATTGAAGAAACAAGTACAATAAAGAGAAATTTGTTAGAAAATCACAGTAATGTAATTATTTTAAAATACACACTTTATGGAATAATAGTGAAAATAGTTTGAAGTACAATAAATATAAATAATAAATTACAGAAATCTGGAGCCTACAAAAAACATGACTCATACATTACATTGTAAGGAGTAAATAGAAATTTTTGTAGATAAGTTGTATTTGAGTGTTTTATAGTTGTGTAAATTTTGTTTGATTATTATTTTTAATTTTTTTTCAAATATTATATATTTTAGGTAATTATATATTTTTAGAAAATTACTTATCTTATTACTGAGGAAGTTCCAAAAAAATTGGGTAACGTTATTTGCTCCAGAAGTTACAATTGACTGTCTCATTTATAAATCAATGCATGAATATTGTATACGTGCGTAGCATTGAAAATGTCTCGATATTATAATAATATTGTATTAACTGCAATAAATAACTGAACCTAATTAAAATAAACTGTACAAATTTTTGATATACTGTCAACCTCTAGGCTAACATACTTATTATCAAAATCGGCCCAGAGTTCTAGTTATCGTTCCTTTTACCTAAGATATCTGAACAAATATTTGAACAAACTTCCTCAATTAAAAACAACTTTTTGCACTACGGGCATTTTCAAAAGAATATGTATATAGTTTTATAAATATTTTGGATGGATGAACGCATTTGTTCTATGCTATGTATAGTATGTAGTATTTATTCCATCATTTTAGTTTATTTTTATTAAAACATTGAATCTTGAATTTGACGTTAGTGTGTAGAGTAGAATTTATGTTCGAATTTAATAATGTAAATATTAATATGAAAGGAATGAGAAACACATATTTTATAATATGCACGTATAAGATACAAAACGTGATACAAAATTAGATATTTTATAGATATAAGAAAGCCTGACACCTGTAAATTTAATAAAAATAAAGTCTTAGTTACCAATAAAATATTACAAAAATATTCCACCAACTGGATGAGCGTACGCTAAACTATAAATTTAACAATATTTGAAGTCTTTTCATAATAATATATTTTATGTTATCATATCGATATTTTAGTTATATTCTTCAGTAATCTTAAAATTTCAGAGATAAATCATTCATTGTTTCATTAATTGGTGAATTGTCTTGAATTTCTTTTAAGTTTTGTAATTGTTGTCAAGTAACTTAGTACACTATACAACACAACCAGAAAATAAGTGTAGACTTTTGTAGTATAATATTTGTCATAATATTAAAATATAATTCTGCTTAATTTCCTTATAATATATAATATAGTTCTCTTTGTACTATATAAGTAGGAATGGTTCTATATAATTAATTATATAAAATTAATAATTCAGAAACTTCTCTCTGCTTTATTAGGTAGATTAGAATTATGACATCATCCTCAGTACAATAATATTACAATGATTATTAAAAGTTTCAAATATTAATAATTGAGTTTATAATTATTTTGATTATTGGACTAACATTATCCTTTTATTATCACTCATAATAGCTTCATTATAACTTAAGTACTTATTAACATTTAAAACATGAGTTACTAAAAAAAGGCATTTTCTGTTAACAATGAGTTATTTAAAAAGCTATTCCATACTTTGTAGAGTTATACAATACACACATTTGCAATAGCTGTTGGTGTTACAATGTGCATCTCTCACAACTTTTACAATAAATTCGTAGCCTTTGTATCTTGAAGTAGACTTAAAACAAAAGTCATGTCATCCTTATATAAAAAACAACAACACCTAGTGATACAGTGACACTTCTGTTTTACTTTCTTGAGTGTAAAGTTACTATTCAAAACAAATTTACTACTTGTAAATAAATCTTTTCTTCTTCTTTTACATATTGTTTTATTCCTTTTACATTCTCACTTGTTGTGTAAAATAATAAATTGTCATTGAGACATATTTTTAATACTCTTGCAACAATAAGTATACAATGGAAAATAAGCATGTCCACATAGCTGTTCTCCTTCATTAGTAACATCAAGAGATTTACAACTTATTGATTTATATGGAATTATATTTATTTACTTGTATGAGTCTTCGTATATATTTAAAACATACAATATAATGCTGCACTACATATCTATTTCGTACTTCTTGCAACACATAAGACATACATTTACTTATGAAATGGGAAACGTTATTTACTTCGATGCAACACTAATTTATTGGGCAATAAAACTGTACACAGCTTACTAATTATTGAGGGTTTAAATGTAACATTTATTACGATAGAAGTTTTAAATCATTATAATATAATGTTTGTTAAATGTGGGACATTATTAATATGGAGGAAATATATTTTGCTGACTTATTATGCCATGGTTTTTAAACAGTCAATATTTTATGCGTTTCCAATAGTAACAACTTACAATAACATCAGAGTATTATTTATTCTAATAATCAGTTGAGCATTGTTATTGTGTTCGACTATAATAATTAATATTTTTTTGACACTATCATCAGAATTAAGGTTTAACAATAATGTTTCCATTATTATTTACTTTCAATTTTTATCTCATATTTTTTTTATATTTTGAAAACTATTTAACAGTTTTTCTTTTTATTTAAATACACTTACTAATTATTTACTTGAATTGATAAAATTACTGCTTTAATTAAAAAAAAAAAATACTAATTTTACTTTTGGCCCATTATTAGAATTTTGCTGTTACAGGTATGAATTATCAAATATAACATCACAAAGTCTATCACTAGAAACTGGGTCAGAAACTAAAGATCAGATATAGTTTAAACTTTTAATTATAAATTGACTAAACTAAATTGTAATATACAGTGCATGGAATGTAAGTTCCTCTCTATATATCTAGATTTTAGTCTTTCAGAATCTATCATTGATATGAAATATTGAAAACTTATTCAATCTTCACTTAGTCCCACAGCTGGAACAAGTAATTAATTGCAGTGTTTATACTGTACACCACAACATAATTAACATTTTGTGAATTGTGATAACACTACATCTGTGCCTGGAACTGATTGTGTAAATTTAATCTTTACAAAATCAGCATTGGCTATAAATAGAGCAGTTTGGACTATTAATCACTAATATCATTGTTTTAAGGTAAAATAGGTTTGTCTTAATTAGGGTTTCCTTTATATTTGTGTTCAACTATACAATTACTATCTAAGTAAGTTGATTACTTACCTATAATGCATTATAATCCAAATATTTATAAGAAAGCTTGATCTTCACAATAATTCTAGAAAATCGTGTAGACCTACTAATGTGATAAAATATAAAATAAAATAAAACGTTGAATATATAAATAGGAATTAAATAGGTTAAAATAATTATAAATAATGTCTCCCAAATTGAATCATTTTTTACAATATTTTATTATTAAATGACTTTTATATGAAAAATGTAGTGTGAGTGAATGTAGGTGCTTATGTGTGATGTACATTAACGCTCTAACGTTTTCATTAAAGAAAAATGTGTGTATGTAATTCATAACATTTTGTTTCACTTTGAATAAAGAATATTGTGATTTTATTTACATAATATGTTGTTATCTATTAAGAAAAAAAAAGTTGTTAAATTAGTATTTTTATATAAGTAACTAAATGGAATGCCAACCAAGTAGAAGGTCGTAGATAATTGATGTTTTAATGCTATTTTATTTTTGTTTTATAAGATGTTTTGTTAAGGTTATTTTAGATTTCTTTCAGTCTAAAAGATGTCTTGAGTTAAAATTATCTCGAATATAATCAAATCAATGAAAACACAATGTTAAAAAATAACTTTTTTTGTGCAACACAGATTCAAGACGATGTTTCAATGATTAATCCATCATCCTCAGCTCCTACATACATACAAATCCTACTGCCAGTTGTAAGTACACTGTCAGTAGGGTTTATGTGTGTGTAAAAGCTGATGAGTACAACTTAGTCATTGAAACATCGTCTAGTATTTATATGTGGTGCACAAAAAAGTGTTAGGGGGGGGGGGGGAATTGTGATTTCATTCATTTCGTTATTGAAGTTTAGGCAAGTGTAGCTCATTACAGATTATTATCACAAATTCACAAATATGTTACAATTTGGTTATAATTTATTTATTATTATTAAAATAACAGCCATGAAAAAAAGTAAAACGGTATTTATATAATATCAGTGCAACTACATAGTGAATAAAAAAAAAGGTATATCTTCTTATAATAAAGGTTGTTTGGTAATTCTTACTTTTTTAAGGTAAACATAATGGATGGTGATATACGAAAAGGCAAAATATGTTGTAATAAGATGGGTTTAAACTGAACATTTTGATTTATACATTTTCAGCTACTACTTTCACGATACTTAATTTAACTTTATTTTTAAACGTTGTGATGTTATAAAATATATGTGTCTAAGATTAAGTTTTTAATTAATAATAGTTATAAATCAGTTATTTTTGAAAATAAGATACTATGATATGTTATCTTATCACGTAATTTATGTTATTACAAACACAATTAAAAATGTCTTTATAACCACGTCCAATTCAACATTCTTCATTATTATTGATAATTATTATTATTTAATGTTATTCCAACATAAATCAGTATTATTATTATTTTGTATTTATTGCTATTGCCGATTTTCATTATTTTTAGTAAATGTATTCTCCTAATTTTTTTTAAAAAAATCTTTACCAACTAAATTATAAAATAAAAGGTTGAATGAAAAATTTTCAAACAGAAGAATTTAAGAGAAATGTAAACCACTCTACATAAACGTTACGCTTTTATCAGTGGGGTGGAATCTTCTTTTGTAAAGAAACGAAAATATTAATTTATACACTTGCTCTACTGTAGTGTAAATACTAGTTTCAGTAACACAAAATAACAAATAGGGAAGCTGTGATTAAAAAAATAAAATAAAAAGCATTTCACATAAAGTAAATATTAAAATTATTGCATAATATAACAGTGTTGCATAATATAACCCAGTGTTTTAATGTTAATGAATTAGCTTTACTTATTATATACCATAGGACGCGTAAAAAGAATAACTAAACACATTCCTTCGTATAAATGTGTTTTATAATAGGACGAAATTCAATTAACACAAAATAATTTAGAAGTCCAAGTAATTAATATCGAGACATATGTAAATATTTGATATCTCACCGTTAACGCTTGAAATATAAGTGGACAGTCGAAGTAGTCAATAACTACTATTTGGAAAGATACTGGCATGCTTTCGTGTGACCTAATATTAATTAAAAATAACATAAGTCTCTGAAATTAACAGAATCTATTATTTACTTTAGTAGAGATTAATAAAGTGACGTAAAGGTTTATTTTAAAGATAAAAAGTCATTTATTGTTCTAAGTTAGGATATAGTAGAGATCAATTTTATGGGTTGGTTTTTCTTTATATAGGAGCCGGTTAACTTAAAGCAGTCTAAAGTCTCATTGTTTTTATTTTGAGATATAAAAGCTTTTATGAGAATTAATTGTAATACAAAAATTTTACCATATACTTTATATATATATATATATATATATATATATATATATATATATATATTTTGCACATCTCTTAATTGCACCATAATAACCGTAAGTAAATATTCTTATCAATTAAATAATGTTTAGCTATTCATTAGAGATTAAAGTTTGCTTTATATTTTGGAGTCGGTAGGATAAGCATCGTGTATTAAAGCAGTATTAAAGCTGTTATGGGGGAGGTAACAGTATAACCTGTTCATACTGTACTTTCGACCTTGATATGGACAACAGATAACATTGCAACGGTGCGGTGCGTTGGAATTTTTAGTCCGATATAAAAATGTATTTTTTTGGGCGGAATTAATTGATTTTAATGATGAAGGGTGGTTGATATAAACCTGGTGTGCTCTTTTAGTGTTTTCCAAAAAATCGAAACACAAGGTATTGGTGTTTAAAATTTCTAATTTAGTAGGAGATGTAAGATTTTGTTAAAAGTTGGAATATTTTTACTTTATTTAAAAAAGAATTCTCAGAGTTTGAATTAAACACTTATATGAACGGACGAAATTGGTAAAGACTAGGTGCTTGATTGAAGCTTAGATATTTGGAAGATATCTCAATAAAGAATGTCTTATTTAAGAAAAACTGTTAATTTATTTACTTTATACTGTAATACAATTTAGTTCTCGTTCTTCTGTAAATTATATAAATTTTTGCATGTACCGGTATATATATATATATAGGGTATATATATATATCCTCACTTTGTTTGTTTTTTTCTGTATGCAATTATGTTAGTTTATTTTTATAAGATAGTAGAGTAATAATATAATTTTAGTTGCTTTTAACCCAGTAGGCTATAGAAAGACCAGCGATTATGAAATTTTAATGTTGTTTAGTTTTACATGTGTCAGAAATTTTAATCTTGATTTGTTTGTTAATATGTAAAAAAATAAGGACATGAAACACTGGTTTACTCTTCTTCTTCTTTTGTTATAAGTGCGTTTATCATTAACGCTTAAAACAGTGTGTAGATAAATGGTATATAAACAGAAAAATGTATATAACAGAAACATCATAAGTATAAAACTATGTAGTTATAATAATATATATTACCATTGAAAATATTAAAAACATACTCAATTTATGGGTTTATAATAACAGAAAATAAAATTTATTTCGTTTTCATTGGTTTGAAACTTTCAACGGAATCAGATTTTGGAAGGCCAGAAAGTACTCTTTGTGTATTACTAAAAATTTAGTAGTATACAACATTTTGCTTGTTTACAAAAAAGTATTTTTACTTATTAGTCTAACACAAAGTTGTTTCATAAGTAGATCAGAAAGCAATACTGGCTTTGGTTGATGGAGAAAAGCTTCATCTTTAAGATAGTAACTCATGAGAAATATTTATATGTAGAAAAATGTAAATTGTTCACTTTTACATTAAAATTGTTCAATTTCAAAAATTACAAATTAGATATTATTGGTCAAGATTGGGAAATAAGGCTTGATCATGTTCTATCAACGTTAGGGTTTATTTTGTTATTTTCTAATTTACTTACAAAAAGCTTTTTTCTTGGTTTGTTACATTTTGATTAAGTTTTGATATTAGTTCAACCGTAAGGTTTCTTACACTTAATATATTTTGTTAACCCTATCAAATATAAAGGTGATATTTTGTAAAAAATACAACATGTTACATATATTGTTTGTTGTGTTTTACTTCAGGTTTACCAGCTTTTTGATCGATAACTATTTCTTTGTTGTGAGGATAATGTTATGTATGAGCTTAATTATTGCCTTGGCAATAAAAGAAACCAAGAAAGGATTAAATTGTTTAGAGACAAGCGCGTAAACCTAAGTAGGCAGTTAAGTCTGCTAACTGACAATGATATAAATTGAACTTTACAACCAATTGTTATAGCAAAAAAAGGAAACGGGTGCATAATAAAACAGTCAGCAATTGTTCCTTTCTCTGTCTTCAAATGTATCACAATTTACTTTTCTAAACATCGCACCAAATTTTATTTTTGATTTGGACGTTAGAGCATAATTAATTTGAATATCGGTTTAATTTTTTTAGACGTCAACTGAAGTATTTAATATTTTTTTCAGATTAATGTATATAGACCTACTTATTTGTTTAAAATTGTTGTTTTTTCGAAAATTTCTATTGGATTGTTACAATTCTCTCTTTTGATCTCTCTTTGATTGTCCACGAACTTGTGACAATATAGTTTAATTCATTCCGAGTATTTCTCATGTTCAGAAATTTAAATCCATATTCCAGATATAGAATTATGTTGCTAGCTGTTTCGAAATACACCACATAACAGTTTTCATTAGATTTTTATAAATTTAATATATTAATTTATTAGTAAATTACGTATTTAAATTTTATTTTTTAATTATACAACCCTTGTTGTGCTTCTATTTAGACAACAGGAAAGATAAGGTCGATAGACCGGAACTATGCAAATATCATCTCTTCGAAATTATTACGAACAGGATATTGGAAATATCAGTTAACCTTTGAGGTCTGACTATTTGAAATTACCATATACACCATATTTTAGAGAAATATATTGTTCTTACAGGGAAATGGTCAGATATGTTTAGATTTCAAATTACTGCTGACCTGTGGCATGAAATGCTAGTTAGTAGACTATCAAAGCTCGTGTTTACAAAACTGCTAATCTAGGTTCTAAGAGACTTTTTTCTGAAATAAACAATCAATAGTCAGGTAATTTTAACGTAGCATATATCTTTCTATTCAGTAGCATGAATATACTATGCAATTTACAATGTTTATAAAATGTATAAAAAAGGTGAAAAAGTAATAAATTGTAAACCTTAATTCTGGGCTCATTATTAAAGTGGAGCTCCCGGGTGGAAATCGACATGCAAATAACGTTTTAAAAAGAAATACGATTATTATTTTATTGATTGGAATTTTTTTTTAAGTTTTAGTTATTATTTAATTACTAAGATAACCACTTTGTAAGAATAAAGATTTCATTATGTCATTTGCGTTTTTACAAAGTTAGTTCAATTAAATGAATATTTAAAAGTTTCAAGAGAATTGTGTCATGCAAAAATATTAAATTTACTGATAAATGACGTAAACTATTTGGTCAAATTTAATTTATGATACTATTTTGTATTCTCTCTTTCGAACTTGTGAATAATCATAATGTTTGGTTAGGTTCGAGTTCATTTGTTGGCGTTCTGTTTTGCCGTATATAACGCTTCTTCTTTGTCTTCATTAATGAAGCTAGAATAATAGAAAGACGTCATGATTTTCGAAAAAAATAAATTTAATTAGGTTTCAAACATGTTTCAAATTATGAAAGAGCAATAAATATGTATGAGCACAAATTATTTTGTATATCAAATAATGGAAAACACAATGCTGCAACAGCCAATATCTTACATTACGAGTAGATATTAATAGAAGAATCACAATGTATCAAAACCCCAGTAAATTGACTTCGATCCATACACAATGGGGATAATGGTTTAGCTTTTATCAATAGCTATTGTTGGATTACGAATTTTTTAAATTTTTATTTTATTTTAAAGCATTTACCCGGCCTCAACAATATTGCTCATTCATCCTCCGATGAAATGGAAGACCATTTTCCATTATATAACCTACATTAACTGAAATGTCTCTACTTTAGTCTTCTAACTAACTTTTGGAAAGTTACTTAGGGAGAAAATTGTAGTGATGGAACTAAAATTTCAACATATGCATTTTTTATCGTGTTCTGTATTTAGACTACTTTAATTTGTTAGAGTGATGTGAACCTTACTACATGGTCCTCGAAATGTTGTGTTGAATTCAAGAACAAGCAGTTCAATGAACTCAACATTGTAAAGCCTGTGTGTGATTTAACTTGTGTGTGAATCACATCAACATGTGAAAGACAGATGGAATCCGTATTAAGAATAATGAAAAAAGAATTCCGGGAAAGTAAGTACAACAAAACCAAAAATAATAAACGTTTGACGCATTAGTTATAGTTGGATCTAGTCAGGGTTACCTGCGTTCAATCAGGTGATGTTTGGTCAACACTCCGCCGTAATTCTATCATTCGTAAATCAAAATTAGAAACATTCTTTGCTTCTTATTTCCTCTCACGATTCTGAGATTCAAGACACTACTTGTTTACGTATCTAAAGGAACTTGTCTTCCAGGGTTTAGTATATAACTCGGTTTCACTAAACGTCAAAGCACCCAAAGTTTACATAGGAGTTTGAAATATTATTAACTACGTAAGTTATATAAACTATTAGCAAGTGTATAAAGTCTCTGTCATGTTTATACAATATTAGAAAACTATTATGTTATTTTTATTAGTTTTATCAAAAATAGTAACATAAAATATAATTTGGGTTTAGACCTGTTTACGTACCACAGGTATATTCAATATAATAATGTTGTTTAGTATTCCTGTGTTCGTTATCTGTGTCGTGTATTGACGACCTCCAAAGAGAGAATAAAAATAAAGTATATACATAGAAACGTATCATAGAGATGTAAAAAACAGTTTTTATACAAATATAAATATTGTATTTTTATCGATTAATTTGTGACTTGTATACCTCAAATGTAAATTTCAAACTAATTGATTGTCTTGTTTTCCATCTACCTTCAAAGAAAAGTTTGTATTAAAAAATTATAGTACATTTTCAACACAAGGTGCGAACTACTTACGTCTAAAATGAGTTTTATCAAATTCTGTTCTTGTAAGAAAAAGTTACCCTATTATTGTCTTAACCCATCATTTTAGAAGGAAACATTTCTAAAACCAAGCAAGATAAAAAGGAAGGAGAGAGACATCTAATTATTTCATCCTTTACTTGAGATTTACACCAACAATAGATGTTAATGGCTTATGAGTTGAAGCACTCTCAATGTGACCGCCCCTAAATTCCAAGAAAGTTTCCTTTTGTTTTGAAAGAGGAAACAATCATTGCCTGCGGTGGTAAGAGTGAAGTTAGTAGTGTAAACGTCTAACAATTTAAACTTTCCTCAAACTCTCTTGTGGTAAATCGAAATAAATATCGATTTTAGGACGCCTGAAATGTTATTCTAATAATCAATAAATCACATCTATTTGTGTCTTACATTTAAAGTGTTTACTTTAGTTTAGGATTACCAAAAATACGCAATTGTCAAGTTATAATTGTTTTATTATTATACATTTTTCGGAATTGAACTTCCATCATTAACAAATAACTTCAAACAGAGAATTATAATTGTTATTCAATTTAAAGTATTAATTCTCTTTTTATATATTTACGAAAAAAATAATAGTAAAAACATCCTGTTGATACACGTATATTTAAAGATATGACTTTGAACTTGATATTAGTAATACTTGCAGATTTCAAAGCTATAATATATTATGCTGATGACAGAAACTTTCCTAAATCATAGTTCTGACTTATATCATAACATATCAAAAGAAATAGTCCAAAGAAAAACATTCAACTAAAATATTTAAACCAAATAAATTTTTTATATAATTCATGTACTCTTTTTTTAAATTAAATACTAAAAAGAGTGTAAAAAAAATGTGTATTGCTTCAATAATTATTTATATATATGTAAGGTTAGATTATTCTCGCTGAGTGTATACAATTATCATTGTCTGTTTGTAGCATTTAAATTTTTTAAATGTAATATAATATAATAAAAATAATTGATGTGACACAGATTGGTTTAAAGGGCTATTGGTAGGTACCGAATTCCATGCTACCGAGGGCTCAACGAGTTATGGAGTAGAACCAGCATTTTGGTATAATATATAGCAGCGATTGATAGGTATTGTGCTAGAAATACCAATAACAACAACACTTCTATGTGATGTAATGGTTAAAAATTTGTTTGTGAATCAGTATTGGATATATAGGTATCAGTATACCTAAGTAAATAAAAATATGATTTGATTAAAGTACGGTACAAATACGATGACTAAAATTATTTTATTAAATAATTATTTATACTTACTATTTTATTTAAGTTTTTACTGAATTTAATACAGAAGAGGTAAATTAAAATTCTTCTGCTATAATATAATATTTATCATCTTCAAAGCATACAAAAATAACAACACACACATAAACCGCGTTGTTTTTCCGTGGGAAATGGAATTTAGATTAAGCTTTTGTTTCCTCAAATTTATTAGATTGTGGGTGTCGTTTGAATAGGATTTTAAACAGTTGTTTAGTATCGAGGGCCTAGATGAACTTAAACTATTTTTTATCTGTTTTGCAATATATAAATTTAAATATAAGACCAGCGTAAATATACAAAAAAATATGCCGAAAGAACTATTATTTTGGAAGTTGATTAGAGGTTCGTCACTACTTTTTATATATCTTTAACATAAAAGGGTTCCCAACAGAAGTTCTAGAATTACATATATAATATTGATTTACACGTGGAAAGAATAATAAAACAAATTGTGGTAAACATTTAATTGCAAGCTTTCTTTTTTATAATGTCGTGAATTGTAACTATTTCGTTTTTAGCTAAATCAACGGTTGTTCTATATTTTGACAATGAAATAATAATTTACTCTGACGTTAAACAGAACAGGAATGAAACTTCCATTTAGAATTACTGAAAAATAAAATCAAAGAAATTTTGTTTGTATCTGTATATTCTTCTTTTACTTGGTGTAATATATATATACCCTGTGTGAAGCCACGGAGTCATTATATAATTTAGTAAATCCAAATAGCAATGGAAACGTATGAAAGGTAAATACAATAAAAATCAATTGTATATGATTTACAGTGTGAGAGGTAACTGACACATGCTGTTACTTCATTATTCAACATTAATCATATATTCCTTGAAATCTTGTTTGTTAATCAGTTTAATTTGTTATATAATCCTTCACATTTACGTATTAAGGAACTTATCACAATGTGTTAAAATTGCGGTTCAGTAATTTCGTTGGTTCTAAATTTTTGAGTAACTTGTAAATACATTCAAACCAATTTTACAATACGTATGTCTACATATCGAATTATCGTCTAGCATTATCTAAAAAACCAGTTGTTCGATTCAAATCAAGTTTTGAAGTTGTATTTGGACAATGTTTCGTTGTTTCTTACATTGATATATATATATATATATATATATATATATATATATATATATATATATATATATATATATATATATAATTAAGAGTTTGGGTGAAATTATAGTTAGAAAAAGTAAACTAGCGTTATCTCATGAACAGATTTAACTTTTTAACTTTTACCAACAATTTAATTTTTCTTTTGCAAAACTGAACAGAGAGATAAAAAGTAGTAGCTTATACACATTGAAATTTGAATTGAGCCTTGCTTTTCACGTATTTACAAAAATAGAACCAGTTCTCTTTGGTGGTTATAACCAGGTGGAAAGATAAATCAAACACCCAGGAGCAATTTTGGATGATGGTTGACCTGGAATAGCCATATAAAAAGTCGTAATTATATCTCAAAAATTTGAGAGATAACGATGAGGATTAATCCTTCAAATAGCGAGTGAGATCGATATGTACCTAAATTATAAGAGTACGGTATGGAAATGTTGTGTGATGGCTAATAATGAATCCGAGTAATGATGCTAGAAATCAGTTGAAACTGCGACATAGCTGTGGCAGAGTATTATGAATGCAAATCCAATTGCTGTCATGGGGGTTTTATTAATTCTTTCTTAATTTTGTATTATATTTGGGGAACACTAGGAATTCGACCTACATATTGTAATGTGTGTGGGCATCTGAAATCAAGTCATCAAATATACCAGAATCGGTAATTCTTTTCTGAAAGGTGATCTTGAAATGGTGGAAAAAATATTTTTTAAATGATGTAATAATAATAGGGAAGAAACCTTATAATAAAACATCAGTTATCCAGGAATTATACTTTACAATCAGTTAATAATCTCACTGCAAACATACATTACTCATTAAACCACGAAAATATTTGTACACATTAGGAGAGTGTTCAATTCATTCCTAAATGCACCACTACAAAATTTGCATGTAGCTGTAACTTGATGAATGATATTAGATTAACTATTAGACACATTCTAATTTAACAATAATAATAAATTATACATAAATTGTTGAGTGAACAAATTTCTACCTCAAGACCTTGCTATATGTCACTCCTTCTGGTGTCCAGTAGTGCTAAAGTTTTTAGTGTTCAGCTAAATAAAATAATAGACTCTTCTTCGATAGTCATCTTACTTCCTGAAAATATCAGTTTGAAAACTTAGGATATTCAGCAGATTGCTTTCAGGCTTATTTATTTCATTTTAGTAAGAGAATGCAAACTGAATACATTCGAGCCTCTAATTTATATTCTTGATCGAGAAAAATAAATTTGGAAAATTTTTTTGGCTGCACCTTGCATAGACCCGTTACATCTAACGTAGAAATACTAATGCACATGCATGACGCTATAATCATTAGCTCGAGTTCTAAAAATAGTAATAAAACCAAGGTCATATTTCTACGAACATGTAACTCAGTAGGTGACCAATCTCCATCAAACGTAAATTTAAAACTTTCAATGTAACCGTGTTTTACTTACATAGTCGTTCACCACAAGATCTAATTGTGTCAAGAGATTTATCTATTTCTTATAGTTGTTTTAATTGTAATTATTATTTTTCTATCTAAAGTAAACTTTTTTGCCGTCAACTAAAGAATAAAAGTATTGAGGCTGTAAATGACACAAATTGTTGAGAGTTATTGAATAATAATTTTAGCAAAACGTGGGGAATGTTTTAAATAATATATTCTTATGAAAGAGGAGTTAAAAGCAGTATTAATAATTTTAATGTCAATAGGTACACTGAATGTGATAAGTGTTTTTATTGAGGTTTATTATTGTTGTAAAAACTAAAAGATTACAAAATTGTATTTTTTCCATGCATATCCAAAACGGTGTCGGAATTGAACAGCATAATTTTGATGCTAGCTTGTCGGATGCTAGCTTGTTCGATGCTAGAACTCGAAGTGTTTGTGCGCTTTTTATATTTCTTGAATGAACGGAGTTATAAGAGGTTAATACCGCATAACTAAAAATACAAAACAAATTTTAATAAACATAATTTGGTTTACAAATTGTCTTAATATTTTGGCTATATCAGACATATGTAACACACACGGATATTTTAAAATTTAGATGACCTTCAATGCAAAAATTCTGTGTATTGAGAGAAAGGAGATTAATTTAAATGTAGCATATGCTTATTTCTTGAAAATGTTTAATAATGTGATTACTAATATTTTGTAACATCCAAATTCAATAATCAAATTCGTAAATAAATTCATTCACTCGTTCCTCCATAAATTCAACTTCCGTCCCTTGACAGATGCTGGCACCTGGCGACCTTCTCCAAAACTAAGCATCGCATGACATATAAGTACAAAGTACAACGGCTGGTCAGCCTACCTGTTCCACAACCCGTAGTCAGTCTACCTGTAATTACTCACTATGTTCTACATTCTTTCATAGCTCCGTTAGATATAATTTTTTTTTTTCATCTTGTCTCAAAATTCACATCTCAGTTCTTAAATAATATGTCAGTCTACTGTTTTGTGCGCTTTAGTGTTCGAAAATGTTAAATAAATTTTTTATTTCACGGCACAAGCTCACGTGAACTGCGACAGGATTTTCCAGGTATTCAGCTTTACAGATTTTATCATATCTTAAATTTTGTTAATGTTTTAAAATAATTTGTTAATTATCATGTATTCTTTAAAATATGTATTTCATGTTTTATTTAATATTCTATGTTCTTTTGAAACTGAATGATTATAAAAATTTTCATTTCTTAAAACATACTTTACAAAACCTTGCAAAGGCACATTTTAAGTTTTGAACAATTATGTGAAATTAGTGCAAACTAATGTTGAACATTAAACAATCAGAACATCTTATTGAACATGTCAAATATAAAACAATTAGAAAAATCTCTTCTAAATCAGAAAATTTCGTTTTACAGACTTTTGCAGATTTTGCAAGTCTTATACAAGCTTTGTTTTAAACAAAACTATATATATATAAATAGCTTTATAATCATCTAAGAAGCTTTTAATTATAATCTTAACGAATTTCTGTGATGCAACCAATTTTCTTTAATTTTGACAAATAACCAGACATTTTCTGTAATAAAGAAATTTAATGCTACAACATGTCTGATTTTGCACAGACGCTAAAAAACGTGTTTTTTGCTTCAGCTAATACGCTGGTTGGAGAAATCTAGCAATTCTTGCCTCATATTGCATACACCAGCAAAGCTCTTAACATGTTTCTGCCTGTTTACAAAACACGTTTTGTTTAATATATCTACAAACTTTCAAGTGCACAAAAGTGATGTTTTCCTTAGAACTGACTTTACAGAACTTTAACTAAACTTATGTTGTACATGTGCCTAAATTGCTTCAGCGAATATGTGTTTCTTAAAGCTATCTTTTACATGTAGACTTGTGTAGTTATTTATAGATTATATAAAAAAATCATTGGGTGGAGCCTGCATGCAAACTTTCGGTCCTAACAACCTCCAAGAGGTTATTTTCTAAATTAACAAAAAAAATTGACGTCAATAAAATAAAATTTCAATCTTCAAAATTTCATTTCTTTTTTTTAAATAAACTTCTCATTGTATAATAAATTCTTTATTTAAAATATATAAATTTATTGGCCAATATAGCATTTAAGAAATTTACCAAATAAGTAATATTATGTAACTTTTAGTCTAGTGATGAACCTGTTTTCAATTGATATGAATTTTTGAATTTAAAACATTAAACTCATTTATATATTTTTTTATTGTTAAATTCTGTAACTGTTTTAAAAACTATCATCTCATAAAGTAAAAGGGGGGGGATAAATATCAGTATCTTTTCATCTTTTTTTTATTTTGTAATTTTTACATTAAGGGCGTATAACTTTTATTAATTATAATATTGTTAATCATAAGCTGTTTATGATGATTTGTCTCAGGATGTCTTTCTAAGTTGTAAATGATAAAATCTGAACCGTCGAAATTTCTTTTTTTTTGTTCAATAAACTTGAGCCTTGTTAATTACTAAATTTGTCTTTGTCTTTTTTTTATTTTCTAAACATTGTTACCATTTTGGTTCCGCCTTTTCTTAAATTTAAGTCCCCTGGTAACAATTTATAAATCTAATAAAACGTAGAAAAACAATTGATCACAAATAACATTTCCTATTTTTAGTGGTTATTATTTATGGGTCACTTATTTGAAGAAATTAGAGGAAATTTTATTTACTAAGAAATGTATTTGAAAATTATATACTACCCGAATAAGACTTTAGTACTGACGGGAATAACGATAAAGTTTGTTACAAGTACTCAGTACTTTAGATAAAATAAGTTAATGGGATTTTATCATGCAAACTATTCATTACAGTTGATTCAACTTTGATATAAAAGTAACTAAACATTATTGCTATTTAAATTTTCTTTAATTAATTATTAATTACAATGTCTGCTTGAACGTATAGTTTATTTGAATGAGCTGTGGTAACAATCAATTTAAGTTTTAGAAAATATGTGTGTTATCTTTAATTTTATACTAACTGTGGTATGAGACATAAGCTATGTTTGAATCTACCGAAGTGAATTAAATATTGTTTGGTTACATTATAGGATAAATTATATTTCTTGATTAACAAAAATATATTGATCATGATAAAATCCATAGAAGTAGAACAAAAATACAGGTTAACTATTGTTTAGAAATTCTTTCTTAACATTCGTTTTTTGATGTGATTCACAATTAATTAACAACCAGTTTTAGTCAAATTTACCCGAAGTTGATCCGTCAATATTTTTAAATTTTGAATAGAAACACTACGTAATCAGGAACAAAATATTTGTCAGTATCAACTCATGCCGTGTAAATATAATGGAATAATTGATTTTTCACAAAGATAAACTGGTACAAATATCCATACAATCTTAATGAAATCAATGTTTAAATGTCTAATCAAGAATGAATACAAGAGTTGTTGATGACATAATAATTAAATTTTTGTATTTATAACCAAAATTGAGTATTACAAATCTCGCTTAAGCTCAAACATAGTTGAGCTTGTTTTATAGAAATTTCAAGATTTTAATTAAAAGTCTACTTTAGAGAAAACAAAAATAAATAATTATAATAAAAATAAACATACATTTTGTCGGCAGTATTTTACCTTTTGCAAGTAAGTAATCATTGTACCTGTAACATAATCATTGGGCCAAGACAAATACATTTGTAGGATCATTAACCAATGTCAAACGTACAATACGTAAATACCAGTTTGTGTAATTGAAGAAGTTTGCGTATGGAGGAAATTAAATGATTCCTTGAAAAATTTATATATATTATATATATATATATTTTTTTTTGGGGGAAATATCCATTTTATGGGCCTTTGATCCTATGAAGATCTGAGGTCTCCATGTTCATTCTATGGTAGTGATATTTGCATCTTAATAATGTTAATTAAATGTTTTTATATTTTTATCATATTTCAAGGCATTTAATTATATTTTTTATTAAAATGTAGCTGTTAATACCATAAGACCTTAACTTCAAATTTCTAAAAGACGACTTATGAAATTGTCCATAAACTTGTGTTCTAAGGACATAAATATGTAATTGTCAGTATCATTTAGAATGAACTGTTCAAAAGTTATAGGGAAGAAGGAAAAATATAATTGTCATTATAGAAAACATTTAAAAGTTCAATATATATTGGTTATTAACCACTTGGTTATTTTATTGTTATATATTTCAATATAAATTAGATTATTTTCTTTAGACACACCACTAAGAAGGATTTATTTAAAAGTTTAAATATGTTATAACACGTTACTTTACTACAATTAGATCTCTTGGAGGATTCATTCCTTACATTTAAACCAATAAACATAAAATGTTCCTAAATATGTGACCACATTGTACGTACTATCTACGCAAGTAATAACTTAATATAGTCTTCTCGAAATTTTTACAAATATTAAGATTTATTAATCCGTTTTCAGATTGGAACTGCTGACGAAGTAACAGTTTTAAATCTTCAAATGGATTAGGTTTTCTTTCTAATACTAAAAGATCATTTGTAGTTTTTGTTGATAGTGTTGAGTGTTTTATATGTTATAAACAAAGCAATAATTTTTTTTCGAATTAAATAAAATCATAAATTTTAACAAACAACACTTTATTATAAGGTCTAAATGTTAACGCCAATCAATTTCTTTTGCTTATACACAAACATTGTACAACTTATAGTCATTGGGACGTTTTCTTCTTTACATTAAATTTACGCCTTTGTTATGATATGTTAAGTTTTTCTTATATTGAAGTACACACACGATTTCCAAAATTAAAATTAAATCTGTGTTACACAAATAAGTACGTACAGTACATAATAAAAAAAAAAATAATAATAATAATAAAAAACATACTACATACCATTTAAAGTATGATAGGTTTGAAATTATCTGAAAAAAAAAGTTTGATAGTGGTAGGACTAATAACATGCATAACATATAAGATAACGACTGAATAAAAGCCACGTCTCATGATTGGATTTGTAATTTATTGCTTAAACGGACTAATTTAAATTGCATGTTTAAATTGGCAGTTACGTAATTTATATTTATTTAAATAGTTGCAGGTGGTATTTACAGATAAACTATTTTACCTGTATACAATACCTCTTCCTTTGTTGCAGCATTTTTCAATACGGTCAAGAGATTTGGATAAAAAACCAACAGCTCATACAAGACATTTAAAATTGAACAGAAGATGTCAACTTTTATTATTGGAAGAAGTTGTTACTAAGTACATAATGTATTATTGATTTAACGCTGAAGTACACCTCAACCAATTTAAAAAAAAATACACTTCACACAACCAATGAACCAACGTTAACAAAAATGAAATATATAATAAACTAACCGTTATTCGTTTTAAACTGCAGGATCAATCAAGTGGTAAACAAGGAAGTGTTAGACATGCCATTAGATCACATGATAACTAAAGTTTCATTAGATAAGCCATTCAAGAGGAAAATCTTCTCTAGGGAAGAATGGGAGTCTAGAAAGAGGCTATACAACGAGCAGGATATTGTCTGGTTTACAGATTGCTCGAAAACGGAGATAGGTACGGAGGTGACATAAATGGGATTAAACTAGAGAGCTCCACTGTACTCTGCCTAGTCAAGCATGCTACTGTTTTCCAAGCAGAAGTAGGAGCAATCTCTGAATGCATCAAGGAGAATCTAAGAATGCAATACAAAGGTAAGAACATTTTGATCTTCACGGACAGTCAAGCTGCAATTAAGGCACTAAACACGACTAGAGTAAAGTCGAAGTTGGTATGGGACTGCATCTCATCATTGATAAAGCTTGGTCAGGCAAACACGGTCACTGTGGGATGGGTTCCTAGCAATTCAGGTATCGATGGAAATGAGAGAGCAGATGAATTAGCCAGGATAGGTTCAGAATACCCTTTCGTGGGCCCGGAGCCGGTGTTCGGGATCTCCTATGGACATGCTAAAGCAGCGGTTGATACATGGATACGGAATGGGATGAATAAGGCCTGGACAAATTCAACAACAAGTTTAGTAGACTTGCAAAGAGGTTACTTAGACCAAGTAAGAAACATGCTGAAAAACTTATCTCTCTTAGAAGGGATAACATGAGGTGAGTGGTAGGGCAATTAACGAGCCACTGTCACCTCAGAAAACACCTACATAGGATAGGGATTTCTGCAGGAAATGTGGTTTGGCTGAAGAGTCCGCAGAACACATTTTCTTAGAGTGTGAGGCTTTAGGACGTTCGAGGCTATACTCTCTAGGCCCTCCGGGGAAGGAGATGGAAACCATCCTACACAACCCTATAGGTAGCATCTGTTCCTACATAAGGATGACAGGTATTACTGAGTGGTTGTAGGTTGGAATCTTGGGGCGGCAATAGACTGTAAACTGTTGAGGTAAATGACCGAATATTATGTGTTAATTGTAAGTAAATTATATATGCAGTAACCGAATATTTGGAAAAATAAGAGAGACGGAATTTTTTTTAAATATTTCAATTTACCCTGAATCATAATTTTCTTGTTAGTGTAGATTTTGCACCAGTGTGTTAAATATAAAGTTTCACATTTCTCAAGATTTAATAACAATAGCTTTGAATGTTATTAGCTAACCTAACCAAAAAATCAACATTCTAGAACGTCTGGTTTTTATCTACTTAAATATTAAGCTCTAACTGCAGAATAATAATTTTTGGAAGGATTACGCTTAATTCAAATTCTTGTAAATAATTTGGTGTCTTAATTTTACGCGAAATATTGTATTTTACATTGTATTGTATTTACAGCTGATTTTGAGATAGTCAGAATATATTTGTTTTGGATTTATATTATACACCTCTATTACAAAATGTATAAACAAAGAGGGGAGCTTGTTTATGAAGAGACTGCCACACTATCCCCACGTTTCGAATTATATCCAATCAGTCCGACAATTTCGTATATAAATAATTGTTGGTCTGTTACCACTTTTCAAACATTGTGTGCAAGATATATCAGAAGTACATATATATATATATATATATATATATATATATATATATATATATATATATATATATACTTCTGATATATCTTTAATAGTGAAAGTAGTGGATTACAATAAGTCTACCATATAACACAACTCATATATATATATATATATATATATATATATATATATATATATATATATACTACGAACTTTAACGCTTGCTATAGTAACAATTAACTTATATAAACTATGTCTATTTGTTTATGTGCAATGAATATTAATATTCTCTGTGATTATTGTGTTCGCATCAGATGATGGTATAATATATACTGGAACAGCTGTTATAATAAAATAGAAGAAGCTCTTAAACAACGACTGCTTCATGTTAATTAATAAATATTCATTGTATTATAGCAAGTCGAAAGGCATTATGGAAATCATTAATAATACATATTAATTTGTTTGTCCAATAATATATTTCATAGAATTATTTTATTATTATGAACTCCTTATTATATAACTTCATTATGATAATCTCTGAAGACTGGATGTCGAAACCGGATATAATAATAATATAAAAAATTTAAAAAATAAGTATAGACTATATTCTATACTTTAGGTTGTAGTTACTTTGATTCTGCCGCCAATGGGAATTATTTGAGAATAGATAAGTACAATAAATCACGTAGACGTACAGGTTACATATTTAAATAATCTACGTGTTTATGTAGTTCATCACAAATTAATTAACAGATTGTAAACACTAACAACACCACTTCTGTGTCTATAAAAAATTGGGTAAATTTAGTTTGTAAATCAGTAGGCCTATTGATTACTTACATATCAGATTGGAAAATTAAATACAAATACGATTTTATTAAATATATAAATAAGGAAATTATATGTTATTATATAAATAGATAACAATTAATAATTTCTTGAAGTTGTTACCTCTTAATATATAATTCTACTATACCTTTACTATAATTATTCTACTATAGTTTATTTAACTATAATAAAATCCATTACGTCTACAAATTAACTCGTACAGAAATATTCAACACCTTTTATAAACTGCTTCATTATTTTATAAAAAGACTAATGAAAAGGTTATATACAGTTAGCTTTAATTCTTCAAATTTCTTGGGTTGTGGGTGTCGTTTGAATTGGCTATTCGGAATTTTATATCAAGGACTTGGACGAACTTATAGTTTGTTTTGAGCCGTTTAACGATATGAAATGAAAAGATATGTCAGCAAACGGAAGAAAAAAAATATTATAAAAGATATATTTTTTGGCTTGTCATGTCTATTTAAATAATTTTAACAAAAATAAATATGTGAAAATGTCCTTAATAATTATTTTTATACTAAATCTATAACTATATTGATTTATTTGGGAATGAGTAATAAAACAATTTATACTAAATATGAAATTTGACGTTTCGTTGTTTTGTAATGTAGCGATTCCTATCTACACCAACTTTTTTAAAATAAAATAAAAATTAAGTTCATGAAAACAGGAAAAAAACTTCAACTTAACAAAACAAAAAAATCAGATCAAAATCCATACGTCTTTATATTTGTAATCCATTTGTTTAGATGGTGTAATATATTCTCTTTGTGAAGTGATTTTCATCATTGTGTATAATAAATCAAAACAGAATTGGAAACGGAAGTTGTAAGAAATGAAGATTAATTACAATAATAAGTGAGGTAAAATATGACTTCCGTTGTGACAGATTACTGATACGTGCTCTCTCTTCATTAAATAACATTTATCATTTAATTTTTTAATAATACATAATTATGTTCATCATTTGTTCGTTAGTCAGGTCAAGTTGTTGCATAATTACTTTACAATACATACGTAATAAGGAAAGTATTGTACTATGTTTAAATTTCGATGCAGTGTCTTAGATGATTCTAGACTTCTGAGCGCCTTCGAAATCACTCAAACCATTTCAATTATAACAATAATAATTTGTTATGCTAAGATCTACGTAACTTATTCGAGTACAATCTTCTTAATCGAGATAGAGGAACTCCGAAACACGTCGACAAATAGAAATAATCAGAAAATCCTGAGAATGGCAGAAGATTGTAATCACATTTTTTATCTTCCTGTGGAATTATGGTCGAATATTGCCTCAGAAACTAGTAATGAGGGATCAAATTAAATAATTTTATATATTATGAAAGTGTTAAAATACACGAACTATCAGGTACCAATTGAAATTGGAAATATTTTCTTGATTACATATTCATTGTTCCTTTATTTATACAATTGTTCTTGTGTATACAATTTGTATATTAGTGGCGTGGACAGGTTTTATCAGATATTTCAGCTTACAGGCCAAGTATCACGATGAAAAAATGGTACTGGCAACTAATAGTGATTCCTCTGAGCAGAAGTGTCAATAATGTCTAAAAGTTGTAGAAGGTAACACCAGGTGGAAATTATAAAGGATCTTATGACTTTCTAGATTTTATTTGTCATATTGTTCAAGCGTATCTTGGGAAATTTGTAAATCGTACGTCATTGGGAAGACCTTTGGAATATGAGAAAAGGAGAATTTCCTATGACGTGCGGTTCCTATAGTGCAGGTAATTTAATTATATCAAGCACAACTCAAATCAGTTGTGCAGAATGTTACATAAAACACTACTAAGAAGTGCAAAGAATGTGTTGTTGGTTGTCACGCTAAATATTTTGAAAAGTTTCTCTCTTAATAAAGACGATTTAAAATGTATTTTAAACTTTTCATCTTATGTTGCTGCTTAACATTTCCATACAAGTTATATTTTATTATGTTTTTATATTTTATTTTCTAATATGTTTAATTAAGTTTCTAATTTACTTATTTATTTCAATAATTTTGATTTTAACCATCAAAAGCAGCTCATCCAGATCTAAAATCTACTAATTTTGAATTACTTAAGTGATGCGAAGGCAGGCTTATTATGTTATATTCGATTTTATAGTAGTTACGTCTAGCGTATAATCATAATTAATAATATTCAATATTTTAGTTATGTAATGTTCATAGACCATTTGTAAATTGCTGTTAACAGAAGATTGGTTATATTTACTCTGAATATTGATGTTTAAGTTAAGTATTTAAAGTTGATATAAAATATATCAAATTAAACAATTTAGGAAAATAATTAACAATAAGATGCTCATAAATTAGAAAAATGTATACATGCTTTAATTCTCTGCAATGCCCTATCCAATGCCCAGCGCCCCGTTATTGGAGCGGCAGTTCTCCAATAACCGTATGACCTCCGTTTTATAAACGTTTTTTGGTTTATCAGTATACTAATATAACCAACATACAATAGAATAGCAAGAAGATAAAACATAAGATGGGCATAAATGGGGTTTAAAATGTTTGTTGATAAAAGAACGTTGTCTGTTAACAAGGAGTTATTTTTAAAATCTCTCCCATACTTTGTAGTGTTATATATTAGGCACATTTGTAATAACTGCTGGCGTAACAATGTGCAGCACTCACAACTTTTACGATAAATTCACAGGTTGTGTATTTTTTAGTCAGACTTAAAACAAAAGCCATGTCTTCCTAATATTTATTTCTAAAACATGTTATGATATAGTGACACTTCTGTTTTACTTTCTAGAGTAAAGTTCCCATTCAAAATCAAATCTGAATATTATAAATAACATTTTTTTTCTTCTTATACATATTATTATTATTTTATTTATTTTACAGTATCACTTTTTATGTAAAAAAAAAAAAAAATTGTAAACACTTTGCATCCATAAGCATAAATTAGAAATTAAGCTTATACTCATTGCTGTAGTGTTTTTATTGTAAAATGTATAACTTTATAAATACAAAATCAAAAAATGTATGTAGAAATGTAATTACAAAACATGAATAATTGTTCAAATTTATGCTCTCATCTTTAATAGGTAGATTAGTATTATGACCTTCAACTCCATAAATTAATGTAAAAAATAATGTACTATAGACGTTACAAATCATCATAATATAATGTTTGTTATATGTGGTACAACATTAATAAAGAGGAAACATATTTTGCTGACCTATTGTTCTATGGTATTCAATCCTTCATTATTTTTTGTAATGCTATCAGTAACAACTTACAATAAAAGCTATGAAACTAAGAAATGTTTTATCTACGAGTGCAATACATAATATTGTTGACGTCATGGCTTCATAATTAAGTTAACCTTATTCTTTCATTTTTGCGCCTCAATTCCGTTTGTATTCTTAAAACTCTATATTAATTTTGATTTTTTTTTGGAAGAGAGTTATTAAAAATTTTTTTACGTATCAATTTAATAGTATTTGTGCTTTATTATTAGTAATAAAAACAATATTTTTAATTTTGGCCAATTATTAACATTTCTCTGTCGTAAACTTTTTTTAAATCATGAATTTCTAAATATTACTTAACAAAGCAATTGAAAACAGGCTAGAAATAATCAGACATAATATAGACAATAAATTATAATATGAACTACATTATATATAGTTATTATATTATAAACTAGAATATACTTTATTCTATATTCTAGTTTTCCAAATTTTTTCACCGATATGAAATTTTGAGAAGAGGTACAAACAATCATTTAGGCTCACAGTTTAAACATGAAATTATTGGTAGTGTTTATACTGTATACCACAACATAACTAAGAGATTGTCAACAGTACAGACAACATTACAGTACAATAGTGTCTGTAACTGACTTTGTAAATTTAATATTTGTTTAATCAGTATTGGCTATTTATGTACCAGTCTGGACCATTACATACTAATACAAATAATACTTCTACAGTAAAAACATTTTATAAAACTATTGACTTATTTAGTACTTTTTTAAGCTACTTACTATATATGTAAGTTGTTTAGCCTATCTACTTTTACTAATATCCCATATGACTCACCGGTATAAAATCTTGCACTTCATTAGACGCCATAAAACCGTGTGTAGGTGCGGAAAATAAAAATTGTTAAAATATAAATTAGAACTATATTAGTTGAGATTATTAAACATAATTACTGCCTTGTGAGATATTTTTTTATGATAGTTCGGTATTATGTAGCTTCTATATGCAACTATAATTTGTTATATATATATATATATATATATATATATATATATATATATATATATTGATCATTTACTACCTCTAACTTGCACCAGTCTATCTGTAAATAGTTAATCTTATTAACGAATAGCTTGTAATTGTTTATTAGCGATTAGTTGTTTCTATTTTAGAGTCTGTCAGATAGTCGTGTACAGGAAGAGTGTCACAGATTACTGTTTTTACTGTACTTTCGAGGTAGATATGGAAAACAGATTTTACGATTGTGATAATATGGGAATCGTTGCAATTTTTAGTCAGAATTAAAACATGATTTTTCAAACATGTTAATCATTTTAAATATTAAAGATGGGTTGATAAAAAAAATGTTATGCTCTTTTTACAATGCCTGACGTAAGCTGTATTGTTTGACATTAGATATCATTATTCACATAAATTACTAGATTTAAAAATTGTCTTTCAATTATATAAATGTATTTTTAATCCAATTAACGGACTATATCTTATTGATTTCTTTTTGTCTCTGAGAGCTGTCCTAAATACTATAATTTCCTCACATTTCTACAGATAATTATATTTTTATTGAGTTACTTACGATTCTATATTATCCTCTTAGCAAGAAAATATAATTAACGAGTGACGAGATAATACTATTACCGATACCGGCAATAAGCCGTAGTCTTCTCGAGTTACAGCTATTGAATTATTAATACTCGATCCTATTCATGAATGGAACTGCTGCAGAAAGTTTTACTTATTTTTATCAGGATAATGGATTAGGTCCGGTCTCGGGAATGTAGATGAAAATTGGTTCTGGTTTTTATTCGACAGCGCTCGCAATTGTTATGTTAAACATTACAAAATATACTAAGTTAATGAAATTCATAAATGTTTGCAATTTAACGATATTTCTTTCCGCTTTAATCTTCAATTGCTTACCTATACAAAATTAATGAAACATTATGTAGATATTATATCGCTTCTTGATGTTATAGCTTCAAATGTTTTAAATACTAAGAAGAATGTAACCCAATTATGAGATTGAATGTACAAAAAATACTGCAGAAATAGTATTGTTAATACTTAATTATGAAGAAAAATGAAATAATAGTTAAGAGAGTCGTAGAAAATAACATGTTTTTTTTTTCTCCATAATTTGTCACGTTGATACTTACTGAAATAATTTCTTTACGTGAAAAGGTGACTTATTAAAACTAGTTTTATGAAAGTTATCAAAAAAAAATTATAGTAGATATCATAAAAACAAAAAAAGGACTGAATTTACAATTTAGAAATATTTAGGCGATGTTTATTGTGGAATTTCAGACGATTTATAAACTTTAATTAATTATTCCTTTAAGCAGAATAATAACAATATATCTACGCAGATCCAATGTAAATATTTAAAGAAAAATATATTGTTGATTCTGATAAAATGTACAAAATGAATTTGAGTATATTCTCTGCCACTCCGTGAATTGTCGTACGTAACAGTTTTTGAAAATGTAAATAACCCAAAATCGGCAAACTAAAGTTAAATTTCGGAGTTACAAATGAATATACACAAATTTAATATTTGAAGGGTTTAAATAAATTAACACAATAAATCTAATTGGTAGCCATATGCTTTACTAATTTTCTAACATACACAAAATCAAAGAATAGTTAAAAATTTATTTCTTCACTACATATCTGATAATTCCAAATTATTCAAAAAAGGAGAAGACTAGTCGACGTTCTATCAATGATTAGGGATTAAATCACAATAGTGATATTCTAATATTCTGTTTTTCCAAAAAAAGCTTTGAGATCACTTAGACCGTTTTAAGATGTTTGATACTTAATTGTTGATCATACACGCAAAATATAAAGATGTTTTTATTGAAAAAATAGAAATTATGTTTATTGTATTTTATTTTATGATTATTACCTTTGTTTAGTGATATTTATTTTATGTTGTGTAGGTAATGTCGGTAGCTTAACGATCCCCTTCTTAAAAACCCCAAAAAACACAAAACATTTCTTAGAGGATATGCATGTATACGTAAATAGGCAGAGTAAAGCCAGCTATCTGACAAAGATAAAGTTAACCTTACAACCAATTGATTAACCATAAAAAAAAAGTAAACTGCTGCATCCCAAAAGAGTGAGCAATTTTGTCTTCAAACTACTTTTCTTATCTTCAAATTTGAGGTTAGAAAATAATTATGATGTTATACGGAAAAAAATTTAAAAACACCTTTTCTACTGCAACAGTCGTAAAATCATTTTGGGCAATTTTAGATTAACGTATAATTGCAATACAAGATTGATGGCATTTTATAAATATCTATTGGATTGTTACAGACCTCTCCTTTGTTCTTACTCAGATTGTTTACAAATTTGGGAGTAAATATTTGGACGCTTTTCGAGTATTTTTCATCGTAAAATATTTAAATCCATTTCTTAGATATAGATTTGTATTGCTTCTTCAGCTGTCCAGATAACAAGCGTCCAGATAGTAATAAACATAAGAAGGATAGAAAAAATGCAAGGTAGGCAATTATAAGTTATTAACATGGAAACATATATAAGAAAGAAGCAGAAAATGAATGACCACACTATATATCAAGACTTAAGAAATAATACATTCTAAATAACATTTATTTATTTAAAAAATCTATTTAAGTATTTTCTTCTGTAAAAAGGTTAACTGCATTTGTGCTTTAAAATACAATATAATTTTCGGCAGTTATCTTACAAATCCATTTTGATTTGATTAGAATAAAAATTATTTTGGAATTTTTTAATTATTCTAAATGTTTATTGATTTATATTGAAGAATAGGAAAATAACAATTTTTCGTTGTTCGTAAATTTTTAGTGCGTTTCTTTCCATTATTCGAAATTTAGTTCGTGATGGGTGAGAGAATGAGTGTGAGTTTTATTTGGCTTTTACTTATATAGATTATTAAATAAAATACACTATACAATAGATGTGTACATTTATATTAAGCTAGTGGATGGTGTTACAATTATCTTTACTGTATTGATAGAGAGTTATAATTTATTGTACAATTGTTTCTAAACACCCATACACGAAAAAAAAACCTATTTTAAAGAAAATGTTTTCCTTGCCATCTCCTCAAAAGTGTTGTTATGAGAGGTATAAAAATATAAAAATAATCAATTAATGCCCTCAGTATTAGGTCTCATATGACCAACTCTTCTTCTATTCCGACCTAGAACTTATTTTAGTTTAGTAGTTTCTGGTTTTGTCTTCCTTTTTTATAAGGCGATATTATTATCAAGAATGTGTTTGCCTTTAAACAACAAGGAAAAATAAATGAATATGTTACAACGAAAATTGAAATTTACTGTATGAAAATATTTAAATATTGAAATAGAAATTCAGATGTAAGATTGTGCAACTCCAAGATAACCTAGCTAGAGCTACTAGTTGTTTATTGTAGTCTTTTTTTCGAACTTACCCTTACGTCATTTCTATCAGGTCTCTCTTGGCGAATGGTTCTCTTTGAACTCTGATGTTATTTAGGTATTTGATAAAAACAATACCTCAATTTTATACTCTTTTAATTTCTTCTTTTTTTTAAAAAAAAGCGATAAGGAAAGAAAGATTTTGTCTTAAAAAATATACAAACAAATCTATGTAATTATTGTTATTGTTATCATTAATAAGTATCACAGATTATTACGCATATAACTAATTTTGTTCATCTAAAAGTACTTTTAAAATATAAATGTATAAAAGAATCAAAGCTGCTGCAAAATTATTCATGTCCCTTATCAAACAACTTTAATTTTTACCCTAAATAGTGTTTTTTTTTTTATCAATTTAAAAATTATGAACTCTAGTCCGTTTACAAATAAAGGCACACAAATTCTGCAAGTATATATGACATGTATATATATATATATATATATATATATATATATATATATATAGTTAATAAAAACATAAAAGAAAAGTTTATGAAAAAGATTGCACAACCGATATCAATACACCTACACACAAATAATAATTCCAACCAACAAAGAGTATTCATTTTAAAAAGATTTTGTAGGTATTGATTAGTTTTCTAAAAATGAAAATTCGTATCAACCGATGTAGAAAATAAAATATCTTAAAATTCTGACCTAGCATTTGTGATCACAATTTGTTGAAATATTTTGGTAAACGGATATTAGAGCTAGCTTTTATAAGAAAAAAATTATAAAATTATACTGAGGCGGTTAATTTAGGATAATATTTGTAGGGAATACATTCGGGGGAAAAAAATCGCTAGAAAAATTGCACCTTTAACGATAGTGTTATTAGAGAGTGTATTTATTTATTTATTTCACTTATGTTTCCAGGAACGTAATTGTGTTGAGAATCATACATCAATAGTAATGTTTTGTAACAGTAGGTTTATATTTTAAGATTATGTAAGCAAAACTAGATAACCAAATTTATAAAATCAGTTCACTTTCTTGTGCCTTAAAACGAGAAGTTCTTCATTGACATCAGTTCTTATAATAATCATTTCTTTCTTTATATATATATATATATATATATATATATATATATATATATATATATATATATATATATATAGAAAGGAAAAGTAAAAGTGATAAAACAATATACATAGGAAAAGGTTTTTTTCGAAAATATCTTATCGGTTTTAAAAATAAACTTTTCACTCAAGAAAGTAAAACAAAAGTCTCACTACGTCATTGTTTTGTTTTTATTTCAGGAAAACATGGATCTTGTTTTAAGTTTCAATAAAAAAATAACACCCAAGCTGTGAATTTATCGCAAAAGTTGTAGGAGGTGCACATTGTTACGACGCCAGTTATACACTTGTGTCTAATGTACAGCGCGACAAAAGTAGGGAAATATTTCCATCTTAATAAACTATGCACAGTGTGTTACCAAAGCCATGCTTTATATACGCGTATAACGAAAGACGTAAAACATTCGATAAAGTGAAATACATTGTTCTCTAAGAAAAAAGAATATAATGATTTCAGTAATAATTAATATTATTCACGAAATTATTCGACATTGAGCCTTTTGTAAGGGAGGAGAGTCGTTGTATGTCCAAACAACATCACTAAACCGAAGACATTTCCATACTCGATTCCATTTTCAACATTCAGTATGTTTTACAAGAGAGATAGTTCAACCTGTAAGCATTACGTTGTCAATTGTTTGTTTCACCGATTCATTGACGGCACGTGCCCAGACACAAGCGTAGATAGATCTTTCTACACACAGGGCAAGACGGACAAGAGGGACGTAACAAAATAGTTTTCCCATTACAACTATTAAGTAGTATATTATTTGGTAATATATTATTTGGTAATAAGTAATATATTATTATATATGAACACAGAAAACTATATTTTTGTAATCTTTTCTAAAACATTTAAATTATTACTAAACGTTATAATAAAGTACGCGTGAATAACACAAATCAAAGGGTACAATTTTATTGTAAACGCATTTTATTGATAATGTCGTAATCCTCAGTAACTGCTTTGTACGTTGTAGTCGCCAACAAAATAACTTATTTAAGTTACAAAGAGGATTACTCTATTAGGTTATGTACATTGATATTACTAATACATACACATTATTGTTTTCACTCATACGTGTATACATTTTGGATTGTTTATGTTTGTTTTACACTTTTAAGAAATAATTAACTATGCATTTTCAAAATCAAAGTACTTATAATTTTTCTCTAATGGCATGAATTTGTCAGGCAGGTAGGAGGAAGCATTGTCATTATTTATTGTCTTCTCAAATTTCTGATCGTTTTACTCTGAACTTGATTGAACGTAAATAAAATGATTTAAATTTACAAAATGTATTTGAAAAAATGTTACAAATTCTAATAAAGTTAATATCGATTAGATGAGAATAAATATTCAAAGTATAAAACGTATTCGTCTTCATGCTGAGATTTTTATTTATCACCACTTTTAATTTCCATGAAATGGAAAAATTAAATTCGATTACAAAATAAACATATTTTTTTCAGTGTGATAGTTTTAGGACTAAATATAAAACTGCTTGAAACAAAATTATATTGCCTAAATTCGATAGAAAAAATGAAAATTTATATATCAAACCTAATATCTGTATGTCTGAAACATATAAAGTTTAATTATAAACGCGTAATTTATATTCAGTAAAACTCTCTTAGTTTTGAAAGCATAAGTTTGGTGTTGGTTTGTGCAGAAATAAGAAAAGAATTAATTAATATATTTTATTAAATATTATAAAAATGTAAATATATTATCAGGATAATTTGAAATATGTGTCATAATTATTCTCAATATTAATAAATAAACTTACGAAGAACAGATAAATACAATGTTGTGAAACTACGGTTCAGTAAGTGTAGTGATAATATTCCCATGATGATCTTTATTTGATTTAAACTGCTTATGGACTTCCTATCCTGAAAGGTGACCATGGGGAAACGATAGTAACGTTATCAATTTTTTCAGTTCATATATTAAAAAAAAATGTTTTCTTGTCCTTCGCAGAAAGAAAACATTCTGAGAGTAAGGAAATTGTTTCACTAATGCAAGTACTACAAAAAATCAACTTTGAAACTTTTATTGAATTTAAATTGCAACTATTATGAAACAGGAAATGACATTTGCATAGCTATCAACATAATAGAAATAATAGAAGGTAAACTGAAACTATAATATTCCATTGAAAAACTCTGATTTAATTCATGTTTAATAATTTAAATTTTATAAAAAAACATTTACATAACTTAAAACTATATAAATATACGATAAAATATTGTTAAATATTTATCCGTTAGATTTTGTACACTTTATCTGATATATAAAACGTTTTAAGTAATTTCAAAAGTAAATGAGAAAGTTTTTAATTCAAATTAATAATATTCAAATTGAATTTTCAAAATGTATTCTCAGATTGTTTATTAGTTTTTTATAAGATTATGTGTGCTGTAACTGTAATTTATTGTTAAATAATATTTTATTATATGGTCACCATAAAAACGAAGCGTTATGTCATTAGACAGGAGTCATTGATACAAACACAGAGGCTGAACTTTTTTATACATATTATTATAATATGGTCTTAAATATTTAATAACCAAAGATATTCTAACATAAAGGAATGATTTTAGAATGTTATATGCATTTATGCCAGGCTACCCAGGGAAATTCATTAGAATAGTGACATTCATGATTACGATAATAAA
This sequence comes from Aphrophora alni, assembly GCA_963513935.1. Lineage (NCBI taxonomy): Eukaryota > Metazoa > Arthropoda > Insecta > Hemiptera > Aphrophoridae > Aphrophora > Aphrophora alni. Next base: position 108,790,809 of record OY740768.1, on the reverse strand, counting down.
TACCTATGTAACTGTTGTATGTTTCTATGATGCTTTTGGTTAAATATAAAATAGGAAAGTATTTCTATTTAAATGATGTATTACCTTAATAAACTACCAATTTAAACATAACTATATACAAAACAGTATGTACTATTTCAAAGTAAATTTCTGGAGCTAAACCGAATATACTGTTTTTATTATATAATTTTCTTACGCATTTACAATAAATGAAAATAACTCGACTAAAAATTCAACTTACTACTTAATATTACCAATTATTTTAAAATTATAACTACATGACGTAGGTAAATTCAATGGAATCATTAAATTTATTATAATTAATAAGTTCTAACACTCCTCTAACCTAAAAAAACGACTTTATAAGTACTTGCGTAAGCACTCAAGGCTAAATTCGATAGTACTGCCTTTAAGAAACATATACTACATATTCTATAATACATAAATATATTATGTTTTAAAAACATCCGTCAATAACAATTTTTCAAAATACAAAAATATTTAATTTTATTTATTTAAGTAAACAATAATAAGATACGTACTAACTGTTTACCAATTTGTTTAAAAACCTTGTAAATTTAAAATTTATAAGTAATATCAAATTGTTATGCTTTTATTTTAATTTGTTGTGTATATAGCAACATGACAGTTAAAACCGATATCAAACTTCAAATTGGATATTCAAAACATTGAATTCTTTTGAATTTAATCAATATTAGACACAATTTAAACTATTTATAAATATAGGATAAAGGCGTACTCTCATACCACATAAACATGTTGACCAAACATGCCTAACTTAAAGTCTGCAAAACTGAAATTATAAAACATGTCAATATCAATATGTAAACACCATTTAAAGCCAAAGGCAGAAACTTGGTATTAATAATTAAATAGTTCCAACTAAAAGATATATTTATATATCTACATATATAAATATGCAGTTAAAAAATGTTTATATTAATAAAAAAATATCATGAACATTTTTACAATTATGATTTATTTTTAAAATATATTTGAATCTGTGTTAGTTACAAACTTATAACAAATTTATATATTTTTCGTAAAAATAAAAGTAGCAGAAATAAAAATTTGTTAACATATCCAACAATATTACACGAACTCTTCATTTAACTAAAAATCTAAAATAATCTCATATTGAAAGTTAATCTGCATTTCCATGTATATAAACAATAATCACTAAGATCATGTCTTGCTATTTAGATAATCATTTAGAATACAGCAACTGAAACTTCTCTTCCAAAGATGGTTTTTGCATAAATCGCCCAGAATTGTGCAGATGGCTATGAAGTGGTACATAGTCTAACTCCTTTATATTTTAATCTTGTGTTGAAAAGAGAGAATATGTATTTAGGTACATTAGTTCTATTTGAGCTTTAAAAAAACAACTTATAAATGAAGACATCTCATATTGTATGTATGTTGTGCATTTAAAATTGATAACTCATAAAAGCTATGATTCTGACTAAACCCTCGAAGTAGTATATATTTCTGTTTTAGATTTGATGCAATCGAATTTAAAATAAGATTAATATTAATAGCGTTCGGCAAAAATTAGCAAGATGTAGGTTGTTATCATCACACAATTGCGTCCATTTTTGTACCCATATGTTTTCATCTATTATTTCCGCAAGAAAGGTTTTAGAGTATTTGTTGTCAAGCAAACTACTTCCCTTCCCTTAAAAACTACTGCAAATGAAGTTTTAACGTGTACTCGAAAATTGGAGGTAAACCTGTTATCAAATAAATGATATATATGTGTTATTCTTCTGCAGTTTAAAGATTATACGTAAGAAAGAAGTTGGGCCGATTTGAGAGCTTCACAAAAATCACATCCCCATATTTGTGCCTCTATTGTGGGGTTTAATAATATATTTTACCAATCAATTGGTAAAAAACTTTAAATTGAATTGTCATTTATAATAACACAAAATTATAAATAATTTCTCATCATTAATATGCTTATGTTAATGGATTTAAAATAAAAAAGGAACATATTAAAAGTAAGTCGCATCAAGTAAAACAAATACTGGTTCCTTGAAATTTTTTATTTAATCATTAAATTATAGAGATCAAAACTTGAGGAAGGTTTGTAATTAATAACTAATGGAAAACTTCAAAACACGAAAGCGCCTCGACACGACTGTTAATTATTAATATCTTTTTGCTTTGAACAATATAAGTTGTAATATTTCACCTTAGATTGTAATTAATAATTATATTGTTTTCGTACTGGAATTTATTATTTATTTATTAAGTTTTTTAAGTAAATATTGTTCTGTGAAATGAATATTACTAACTTTAATATTGTGATGAAAAACAAATAATGTAATTGACTCTATCACTTTCCAAATGTCCATATACGTCATGATGTAAACTATCTCAGTCCTACGATTTTATAAGAATGTGTGTGTTAATTGTTGGTGAAAATGATGACTTAGTCGTTTAGAGGTTATCGTGTTGAGAAGTTTTCTTGTAGAAATTGGAACATGTAATTAGTAATTGATGCTATTATGAAATTGATATAATTATTAGTATATTATCACTTGAATTGTAGTAGAAGATAAAATAATTACGACTCTATTGTTTAATAAAAACGAAAAATAAAATGTCTCTTAATGTAGTTGAAGGACAAAGAAAGCTCTCCACAGAATATGTTCCCTATACGATATAATGAAACCGAGTTATTTATAGTTAACACGGATTTAAAAATTTTCCTATACAAATTTCAAATAAAGAAAGGAGACATTTAAAGAGATATTACAGATATACTATTTGGTTAGCTTTAGATAGATTCTGTATGTTTGTGCAAATAATGGGTTAATTTAATTTTAATTAAATAGATTGTTTCAGACAAAATTTATTGGCAAGATAAATGTAATTCGTGAAAGTGTTCCGTATATTATTGTATATTTTTACAAGGAAGGTAGAATCTAGGTTTTTGATAATGTGAAATTAATTCTGGTAAAGGAGGTACAACAAATCCAATAATAATAATCATTTGACGCAACAGTTCGAGTTGGATTTATAAAGGCTTACGTCAGGTGATGTTTAGTCAGCACATCGCCGTTATTCTACCATTTACAAATCACAATTCGAAACAATCTCAGATCTAAATTTCCTTTCGTGATTCTGAGAGTCAAGACATTACTTGTTTAAATATCTTAAGGGAACTCTTTTCTTCTAGGTTTTTGGCACATAACTCAATAACATTCGACAATAAATCACACAAATCCACATCAGAATCAATCTATTAAAAATATGAATAACTATATCTGTCAATTAAACTATCTGTCAATTAAACCAAGTAATTAGGATAAATTGACACGTTTATATAATATTATAAATGGAGACGCAATTTTAAGTAGTTTATAATCAATATCAGTTGTATAAATGGAGATTAATGACTATATACAGTATTAATACAAAGTTAATACCATTATTAGTAACTCACAATCAATTACAGTTTCACTCTACTTGTTTCACTACAGTACTTCAATGGTTGACAAAAATTGTGGATTGTATGTAAAGAATGGGATATTTAAAACCTTCTCCCCTTCTTGGCTTGCAGTGTACATTAGGCATGATTGCAATAACTGCAGAGATAAAAATATGGAGCTTTCATAAGTTTTCCGATATATTCACAGATTGGAACTCTCTGTAATCTGACTAAAACAATATCAATGTTTACCTGAAACCAAAATAAAAACCAATTCGTAGTTAGAATTATTGAGTGAAAACTCCTTTAACAAAAAAATGACTTTAATTTTATCATGACCATTAAAACTCAGCGGGGGTTTATATTTAACATTTTTGACTTACCCTCCCAACCTCCTATTGGGGGGGGGGGAGGGTGAATTTTTTTAAATACAAGAAAACTCCTTCTTTGTTCATTTAAACATTCCCTGAATCTGGTTATTATTAACCGTTCAAACTTAATAGGGGGGGGGGGAAGCTTTAGGGACACACGTTATGTGTGTGTGTGTGTGTGTGCGTGTGTATATATATATATATATATATATATATTTTAACGTGTGTCCCAAAAATCCCCCCCATATTATATATATATATATATATATATATATATATATATATATATATATATATATATATATATATATATGGTGCAGAAATCCTGTAAGAAACTTCCCTACACTCCCATCTGCAAACCAACAACCATTCATGGTCGAAATTAACAGAGGATATGCTGTTATAAAAAGAGCAATAAAATAATGATTTGTTGTTTAAATTTATTACAAAGCTTTTAATAATACGTTTTTGAAATATTGGTTTTAAATAGGGAAACAAAATATATTGGTAGACATCTTTAAACAAATTTCAAAATAATAAACTTTACTAAAAGAAGTAACCTAATGCTGATTTTATTCAGTTTTATGAATAGGTTTAGAGTGGTTTTTAGTACAAGATTTTTTTTGTACTAAATCTGTACAAAAACTTTATTTTATGTATTTTATCTGTTTTCGGGGGTTAAATAATAATAATATATTGGTCAACATAGTTATTTGTTATTTTGAAGAAATTGCTACTTTCTGTTGTTGTTTTTTTTATTGGAATGTTTTAAATCTTTGAGCCATAAAGCAACAAAATAGTACATAATAATAAAAACGCATGGAAATATGGAAATTATATCCCCACTAAACTAATTTAAAGATATTCGGTTAACTATTTTATCTATAGAGTACTGCAGAAACGGCAGACATGTTTTCAATAGCCATGAATAAAGCTACAAAGAAATCAACTGTTCCTAAAACCCTTTAGACAAGTCTATGAATAATTTATGGATCAGTTTAAAGTTCTTCTAAGATTTTGAATAAAATATTAGGCTTTTAGAACTCATGTTAAGAAATGCGTCACTTAGAAAAAGAACGTTGAAGTAATCCATTAGGCAAAGCTTGTGGTTTGTTATTGTTATTATTTTATCTTCCCTGTTTGTGGAACGAAGTAAGAGGAATGTTATTATTGGAATACAAGTTTCACCATAACCCCACTTTGTATGATCTGCAATGTTTGTAATTTCTGAATCTGAAAAAGTGCTTTTACAAAACAACATCTATGTAAGTTTGGGTAAATGTGTTTTGTTTGTACGTCGTATATTAAAAAAAATAAATAAATTTAGTTATGCATAAGGACTAACATGACATATGTTTTAGACAATATTATATTAATAAATTTTAATATAAAATGATAATTTATGTTTTTCAGGGAAATATTTTCTAAGCAATAAACGAAAAAATAGTAATTCTTACTTCTATGTAATATTTTGCTTCGTATAAATTACTATGAACTGGTTGAAACTACTATAAATAATCTAACAACTTGTTTTAAAACATTTACCATAACGTAATCATTGGTTCGACGGTGTTCATCCTCAATAATATAATATTTTTTGTAGGAAAATATTATTGGGGAGCAATTAACAAAATGTAAATGTATTTACACCTCTTAAAGGTAATCACACCTCGGCATTAAAATATTTCAAAACTATTATATTTGATTTGATATCCACAATACTAAAAAGTGTCAATAACAGTTTGTCTATTGAATCAAAATGTAATATATAGTCAGGTATTTGGTGAAATCAACACAAAACACAAGACATATTATTGTTTTCCAAACATAACCACAATTTCATGCCAACGTATTTTGAATGAAATATTTTAACAAGGTTTATTAAAGGAATTTACATGAAAGTATGTGATAAAAATGTTTTAAAATATCAAATGGGTTCTCATTGTCATAAATGAACAAAAGTACGTGAATTCCTTTTATGTATTTAACCTCTTTGCCGAAATACTATTTACTTATATAATTCATCCGAGAATGGAAGGTATATTTAGAATCTAAAATTTTCATTGTATTATATTTAAAATTATCATCTTCGTGATTGGGTTCGGATTAATTTAGTCACTTCTACTCAGTTGCTAAGTAACAATATTCAAAATGAAAGCGGAAAAACATCTGTCAGATTCGTTTACCCTTTTAAATTTACTATTTACTTTTGCATTTTTCCATTAGTTATAATAAATCATTAGTCTAATAAAATATGGAAATTTACGATTCGAATTTTTATCAAAATGAAGAAAACGTTGATGGAGAGAACGTGTGATGAGTTGTGTAGAATGGAATCACTTTAAACATTTACCACAATTAATCAATGTTTATATAGCACTATAATAATAGCACGAGTGCTTTATTCCTACAATTAAAAACAATAATGTTTAGAACTATAAAAAAAGAAATTAGTATAACTTGATACAGTGAAACAAATGCAAAAAAAAAATTTCATTTATATAACTTATTTGTTCATTAGTCAAAGCAGACTAAGATGTTGCAAAGTACCCACAATCAATGTACCTTCGTTTTATATTGTGTAATAATAAAGGATATTAATAAAATATTTATATAAAAATAATTCTTTTTTAAATTTAATTTTAAAAATGTACACATTTTTTTTATAAAAATAATTTTTTTCCATTATATCAGTTTATTATAAAATGTTTGAAATTTTAAAACATGGAAAATAAACATATTATTTTCGTTCTTATCTGCACAAATAAGAATACTGACTAATAAGCTTGTAAATGAAGTGCTTGTTATTGTATTAATTTATAATAACCTTTCTAAGAATAAATTCCATCAATGTTGTGATAAAATGCGTTTTTAAGTACTACACTTTGTTACCATTATCGATCAAACTAGATTTACTTTTCAATAAAATAATAAATAAAATAACAAAACCATCCATTTGTTCAAGGGCAAACATCTTCAATTAAATTTTAAATTTTAGTTAAACGTGTGTGAAAATGTTTGGTACCTTCAATCTTTTACAGAAGAAAAACTGGGAGATAAATTTTACAAAAACAACTGATCAATAAACTTCACAGGGATAAAGATATATAAATACATTTAACATATTGCTGATATAATATATAGCAAATAAATATATATTAAATAAGTTATATAAAATACACTAGTTCTATTAAACTTCCTTTATTAAAAAATAGAAAAAGAGAAATAGGATAGTATTTTTAGACATTTAAATAAGATCATATTATTTGTTTATGGATTGAAAATTTACAATTTTTAATAGTTTTAGTGAATGTTTAATTTTAGTGTGTAGGGGATAAGGTTTCAATATTTCTTTTAATAATTACGAAGTTGGTTCAAATAAATGAAAATTTCAGTTTGAAGGTTTTATGTTGTACGTAAAATATTTTATTTAGGTCAAACGACTAAGAAATAATGGTTCAATATAATTTGAGGATGGTAATCGTATTTTTCAGTTCGAACTTGTGAATAGTCAAAGAATTCTTGTTCTAGGCCGGTTAATGAACTTCAGTTTTACAAATTTTTATGCTATTTTCTTGTTTTTCTTGATACGAGAAAAAATAAAAACGCAAGTTAAAAAAAATATATTTAATTAATTTTGAAATATGTTTTATAATTTTAAAAGGGTTTAAGTTCGCAACAGTTGAAATTATTTTAAATGTAAAATAATGAAAACTTATTACTGCCACAGCCAATATTTTACTTCAAGCGTAGACGTGAAGGAAATTCACATTTCATCAAAACCTCGATAGAAAAACGTTGTTCCATGCTACAATAGAGATAATGGTTTATCTTTTATCGAAGGCTAATATTTGAATATTTCAATTAAATTCATAATTTTAAAGCATTTATTCTGACTTCAACAATAGTGGTCGATCATCCACCGTCGAAATGCATGTCCATTTTGTTCATTACACGGAGTAAAATGTCTGTAATCTCGTTATACAAAATATTTTTACTTACAGAGGCGAATATAGTGATGGTACCAAAGTTTCGATATAAATATTTGTTTTTGTTCTATATTTAGACTATTTCAATCATGTATTCGATTTGTAGAGACCAGTATATATGTCTAAATATGTTTCGCCTTTTTTAGCGCATTCCATTAAAAAACAGTTCAACGCATTCAAAATTTAAAAACTTGTCTATGTTAATCAGAAAGAACTAATACATTAAGTCTCAATCATTTTAAATCATGGCATGAAAACAAGGTTTGGCTTGTAAATAAAAAATATATAGTAATTATTTAGAAGCTGTGGAAGTGAAACATATGTGAGAGAAAAAAAGTTGATTTAATACATAAATGAGTTTAAAATCTCTTTACCAGTTGCAGCTTTAGTGATAAACTCATTTATGAGTTATAATAGTGTTTGTTTTTTAATGTAAATTGTTTTACATGGCTAAATTTTGAGAGTTGAAATCGAATTCGACATCAGTTTAAACATATCGGGCTTAAAATACAAAGTAAAGAAAAAGTATCCAAACATTTTGTATTGCCTGATTTATAACAAATGAATAATATCTAAATTTTGCAAGGTATACATTTAAAATTAGCACAGATTATTTTTCGCAAATTAATTATAACGTTGACCTCATCAGATTTATTATCATTTAAAAATTATTATCCACATAAAAAGCTGGTTTTACACACTTACTCTTTAATAATATATTTCCTAATTTGAAACCAGTTTGACCTTCCGTCATTTTGTGGCTTTATCAACACACTCAATGGGGAAAGTGTGTGTTGTTAAAGTGTGTTTCACCATTAAAATAATCGGAGAGGGATGTACAAAAAAGTATGATTTTTAAATTTTCGATCGATTAAGCAAGAACTTTGAAGACATTTATAAAGCAATATAAATGTTATAAATGCGGATGTATTAGTATAAAATAATCACATTCAATCCGACACCAATACATTGATAGCTTACAATCAATTAAATGTTCAGTCGCACCAGTTTCACTTTAATGAATCACTTACGAGTTGACAACAAATTGTGGATTTTCTGTAAAGAAGGAGATTTTTAAAAACTTCTCCCCTATTTTAGTTGTTGTGTACATTAGGCATGATTGTAATAACTGCCGAGATAACAATGTGCAGCTCTCAGAAGTTTTGCGATAAATTCAGAGCTTACATGTTTCTGTATTCAGAATTAAAACAATGTCCATGTTTTCCTGAAATAAAAACAAAAAGAGTAAAAAGTCCTTGTAATAACAAAAAATCAATTATTCTTATAAAATATGTTGTTCTCTACATTGTATTATTACTTAATTATTATCTTTAGTAGTTACTGTATTAGGAAAGTCTTATAATGTTTAAACTGTGAATGTAAAATACTTATTATTTTATTATTATAATTATTTTTGTGTCGTTAATCCTATGCAGGTTTGTAATTCTTTTAGTTCTTTATGCAGTTCCTACAGTAATAGTTTGCAATAATACTTGTAATAACAGTAGAAAATAACTGTAATATAACTAGTGTTAGTTCTATAGAAATAATTGTTTATTCTTTTTAGTCGTCTTAGCTACAGAATAGTCTTAAGGGTTCAGTTATTTATTTATTTTTTATTCGTGAATGATAAATGTCACTAAATTTATCAAACTATTGAAAACAAACTTCATAGTTTTATATTTTATAAAAAATTACTTATACATATCAGCAAATTAGGATGGTCACTTGGACATGTCCCAATGAAAGAAATTTAACAATAAATTATTTTTAAATTTTGACCCCAGACGCGAATTTTGACCGCAGAAGCGTTCCATAGTCAAGTTCATCTGCCCAACGTATGACTGGTAAAAAACCATGTCAAATTTCATATCGTTCTTCATTGCTCAGCCGAGTTTCAAGGAGTTTTCGTGTTGATTCATCATTTATTTTGATGTAGTGAGTAAAGATGAGTAGCAAAATGTGGTTCCGAAGACTAGAGAGACCAGCCTTGTTAACTTAGTTTGCTTTTACACACCTTAGCATTTTCTAACCTCTTCGGCTGTTAGAGATTTATTAAAATAAAAATTGACCAAAAATTTCAAATTATAATATGATTTAGGGCCCAAATATATTATAACACATTTTAACTAACACTTAAAAATCTTATCTTATTTATAATGTTTACAATATCTAATAATTCCGTGGTACACATTTTTCAGTCATTAATGGTACATCTTTTGTCATAAGTTATGACAATCACTTTCATAATAATATACTCACCCCGAATATAAAACGGTAGCATTGTTTTCAATTAAAAGCCCATTTTTTTCATAATTCGTTAAAAATAACAATAAGTGTTTCCATTACCTTAATAATAGGTGATTCTAAATGGACTTGGCTTCACTTGACTTGGAAATAATTAATAAGTAGTAAACAACCAGTCCTTACTACAGTCATAAATATAAATATAAATGAACTAGCTTCTAGTATAGTTGAAACTCTAGGACAATGGTTGACAAGAAGATACACGAAAAGAACGAATACATATATGTAATTGGCTTTATATAACTTTAATACAACCGTATAGACAGAAATTCTTGAATTACATTCCTTTCTTGTTTTACATGTCGAACGAATAATAAAACATATTAATGTTAATATAATATTTTAATCTGTCTTTCTTTTTAAATATTTTGTGTCTAACTAAACCAACGATTGTCCTACTTTACAGAAATACAATCTTAATTTAAAATGAAAGAGAACGGAAAACGAACTTCCGTTCAAATATGCTGAAAGATAAAACCAATAACTTTATGTTTGTATCTGTGTTTTGATATTGTTGGAGATTTACCCTGTGTGAAACGACTGCGTCGTTATATAATATAGTAAATCTAAACTACACTGGAAACGGAAGTTGTAAGTGAGAAGATTACTATTTAAATAATGAACTAAGTAAAATATATTACTACTGTGAAAGATAACTAATATGTGGTCTTCTTTCCTTATTAAACATTATACATTTGCTTAATGAATCCTCCTTTTTAATCTAGTTAATGTATAGTGGACAGTTACATAGTAACTAAATTATGTCCATGTAAAATTTTGATGGAATACTTAGCTATAGTTCTAATAGTTTCGAGAGCCTAGGAAAACCTGTTTACTGAATAATTTAAAAGTCGTAGGTTAATACGAGTAGTTAAATTGATATGATATTTTTAAGTTTGATGAGGGATATTTGTGTTATGGAATGATTGATTTTTAAACAAAATAGCTTAATAGTCGAGAGGGAAATATAGCTGGAATTTCAAGTGATTATCAAGTATTACCTGAAGAACAGGTTTACCTGTTCCTAAGAAGCTTCATGTTTTTGCTTAACAACATCATTATAGGTTTTTTAAAATTGGTATAATAAATTTATAACGATTTATCTAAAGAAGTGCAAATTGAAAATAAGTGCTGCTTACATCAGAAAAGAATATTATGCTGCGATATTGATGAAATTCCTGATGTTTGGTCATATATATTATGGAGTGCTGATTTGGAATTTGACTTTTACTTCTAAGAACCAAGAAACGTGAACGTGAAGAAAATCGTATGTACTGGTTTATTAATTAACTTTGACAATAATTTTTGTATGTTTCTAAGTTCCAATATCCCCTTCGTTATTTCCCGTGAGAAATTAAATATCATATATAAGCCTGACAAATAATTATCTCTGAAATTACAATACCACTATTAATTCTAACGTACAATCTGTGTTCGAAGGGCTGTTTCTGTCCAATAAATTATGGCATTAATATAATTATTATCGTAGATAGATACACAGTTTAAAGACAGCAGTTATAGTTGAATTTATTTAACATTTATTATCCAACAAACATTTATTTGTCTTTGCATTTGTAAATACTGGTTTTAAATTAATTAGCTTTATAACAGAAAAAATTAGAAAATGAAAGAATATTTTTTCATATTAAAAGAAATTAATATCAATAACTTTATTTTTGTTTTAGAACGTGCACAGAAATTATGTGACTTACTTAATTAGCATATAAACAACTCCTTGGAATTATTTTTAAATTTGTAGAAGGTTTCAAAAAAAAAATATGTGATACAGTATATTCAATAATTAATTAATTTTCTAAAAGTGAAAAACAATTTTTTTTGTATTTAAATATGAAAGAGTAAACTGATATATCCATGCAAACTTCGATATCGACAGAGTTCCTATCACATTTTATCCTTTATAAATATATAAAATGTAGAAATTATAATATATTTTAAGTTGCTTCATTTTATTACTCTAATAAACTTCTTATTAAGTTAGGATATTATACATCTGAATTACTCTTCTACAATACGAATGATGACAACAACTTAGCATAACAATGTTATCGGCTTTTCGTCTTAATATCTGCTCCCTCACGCATTAAGGCAGCAAAGCTTTACACTGTTTGCATTGTTTTTTGTCGTTATATTTCGTTTCCTTAATATATAGTGAACAAATAAAACACATAGCAACTGATAAATTTCCAAACATCGGACATTGACCTTGTGTCGTTATTTTTATATATTCCTAATGTATTTAGCATATTCCTGTTAATAATTAAACATGATAATAACTGAATACTATTATTATAGAAAATAAATTGTTTACTGCTGTTAAAAAGAACTTTAATAAATTTACAAGTTCAAATGATGGAAGTTTATTAAATATTGGCAGGTATGACGTTGGTCTAAGATACCACGTCATAAAGATGTATTATTACTTTCTTTTTACACATTTGGTTGATGAACAAGTTTGAACCTTTGTTATTGAGACCCGTTTTTGATTTTATTTAATATTTTAATGAAGTTAATTTTTGTAACGTATATTCCCCCTTAATGTTATTAATACTTCATTTTATAAATGTAAATGTGTTTTTTATATATTACCAGCAGTGTTGAATTAATAGTGACTTAATTATTTATTATAGATGCGGCGTTTGTGCTCAGTTTGTTTTTACGTTCACAAGGTGGAATTTAAAAAGTTTAAAATTCAAATTATTCAAAGAGTAAAATTTATTTGCAAAAGTTTGATTCCAAAAAAGTCTCTCCTATCTCATTTTGTAAACATTAAGGTATTGAGAAAATATTAACAAATTTATCGGCTCTCTATTAGGATATAAATGTGATTAAATGTTTTGAATATAATTTGGTTATTATTATTCATAAAATGGAGACCAATACTCAGATCTCAGTTAGTTTTAGACCCTTTATAATAATTCCTAATTATTAGACAAATTAATGATTTTACAAATAACACTCTTGTATATTTTTTTTGTATTATTAGTATAGTTATAATACTTTGTAACCGTAAACCTTGCGAAGTATTACGGGCTATGAATATTTATTAATAAAGGAAATAACAATAACTTTAGTTACAAGTAGGTACTGCTTTAATTAGATAAGTTAATGGCATTTGATCAAGCAAACAAATCATTAAAGTGATTTGACTTTAATGAAAAAATAACGAAAATAAAATAACTTTTTATATTTTCTTTGATTAAATATGTATGACAATAATTTCATTACTTAAATTTTTTTCTCCCTTATGGGAGAATACATATTGACTCGTTAAAATCCATGTCTTGAAAAATTGTTTGTTTTAGCAACGACAAAAACTATTGAGATCAACCAATAACCCCCATTTTAAAATATTTTTTACTTTCTCACGAGTAATTAGTAATATGGTTTGCGATGGGTCAAACATTCATGTTGCGTTATATGTGGATATATCCGATATGACGTCTTCTAATTCTAAAAAGAGTGGTTTTCTGAATGATGTCGGTCTGTAACCTGTTGTATTGCAGTGCTCTACAACCTAAATGCATGCACTGATTTAACTAAAATTTGGTATCTGAATATATTTTGGCCATATCTTTCGATTTTGTAGCGTTTTTCATTTTGTAGGAAAAACAAATTTGGAGCTTTATGAAATAAATTTAAAATTATGATATTCACAGAATTGGCTATACCAATTTAAATTATATTTTGCTCAAGGACTAAAAGAAAACGGTTTGCTTTTGTTCACACAAAAAAAATCCGATTCCTAAACTATTGTAAAAAGCCAATAAATCGGTTGCGGATATTTAAAAAATAGTTATTTTCAAAACTCGATTTTTCCGAAATTGTAAATTTTAGTGATTTGAGAAAAGTAATAACTAAACCTGTGATCAAAATTTCAAGAAAATAAAATTACAGTTCAGTTGTCAAAGCACAAAAATGAACCTTAAATTCTTACATTTAAGTTTTATTTTATTAATTACAATTTAAATGGCATAAGTGAAGCAAGTTTACATTCTTATTTAAATACATAAATATTGTTTAAAAAATAGTGTCAATTGTTCATTTTCTCTATCGGAATTTCGTGTTTGATAACAATTAGTTTACGTCCGTTTCTCTTCGGTTTTGTTAATGAGTGATTGAGAGAATGTTTTCAATATCTTTGAATTGTTTATTTGAAACGTTTTAATTCAAAAAAAGGGTTGACTAATATGTTCGGAGAAATATCACTTGTTGATTACGGAAAATGTGTTAAACATAGAAATCTGAGTTTTACACATATCATAAGTGATTGTTTTGGTAATATAAACTAGCTAATAGGGCTATGATCTCTATAATGTATGAATATGAAGTATAAATAAAGGGTTCTTTAATTTTATAATAGGAAAAATATTTTTTTATTACCAACACTACTTGAACATAACCAATAGAAGTTTTGCAAATGGTATAGTTATCATTAAAAAAAATATGTTTCGAATTTCTAAAATATCATTAGAAGTGTTTTAAGTTATTACTTTAAGAGTTTTTAATTTTGTATAGAATAATCAGTAACATAGTGATAGACAAAAAAAAATATATTTTGTAGTCATAATTTACAAATAAATATCAACTATAAATCACCAGTTTGTTTATAATGTAAACAGACTTACAAACGAGTATGTTGTAGAGGAAGGTTTTGACTGGTACAAAAATCGTATTTTTTGTGAAAATAGTAATATCCGATTTGAGATAACTTAAGCTCAAAACATAATAGTGACCCCTAGTACTAGAATATTCAAATAGCTTCGAGACAGATGAAAGCATGATATTGTCTAGCAGTTTCACTTAATATGATTTTAATGTGTTCGGTCCAGCACATCCAATTACGTTTTCCTTTCTCGTTTGGAGTGTTTGTAAGTGTACAATTACATTCAATAATGCTATCAATATATAGTTTTCAATTATAAAAGTTTCGAATTGTAAGTGTTTTTATTGTTAAAAAAAATATTTCTCTAAATATTCACGTTAGGTCTCAAAATACATTTGCATAATTTGCGTGTTATAACCCCCATTGTTATTATACAATAAGTTTATGATATAGCAACTTTAAAAATAGAAAATTATTTACTGCATCAATACAAACAATTAATACTTATCGTTATATTAATAATAATAATGTTTTATCGATTAAAAATAACACTAAACATTTTATATCATCATTTTTAACCTAATAATTATAAATTCCGATAACGGTAAAATGTAAGATTTCAATAAATAATTTGGTTAAAAATTTTCGAAATAGTTTTAAATTTTAGCTTTTCATAATATATATACTTTCTGATGGTAAAATTAATCACGATTTGTTATAATTCATATTCTTATTCTTCTTATTAAATATGTATATATATTTACAGAATTTAATATTGCGAGATGAAAACAATAATTTTTTTTTTTAAATCCTAAAAGAAAGTTTTTTTTTTGGTTTTATGTTCTTCTAAATTTAGTCTATGGTTATATAAAATGTCTTAATGGGAACTGTTATTAATTCATTTATAACTAAAATAACCTAACTCCATATTATAATTAATTACTTAGCCATGTTTAAATAAATAAAAAAGAACGAAGCCAATTAGTCTTCACAACAAAAAGGGTTAGTAATAATTTTTATATTGCTCTAAGTATATATTTGCGCGTCATTATCAGGAAGAAAATTGAAAATTTGAACTCAACGGTAAAGTTAAAATATCTCAGTACTTACCCGTAAATGTCGTAGATTACTAATATTATTTAAGTTGTTCATTTTTTCATGATATGATATTGCCCTAATAAAATCAAAACAAAATCTTATTTAGAAAATGCTTCGTATATAAAAGTAATTAATTAAACATAACTTGTTTTAAAGTATATAAACAAAGAAACATAACATTCAATAATAAATAAAAACCGTATTAAATTGTTTGCCTAATTTTTTACCTAAATTTTATGCTTTAATGTTCAAAAATTTTAAGCGTGATTTTAAGTTAATTTTGTTAATTTGATCTGATGGGAATTGTTTGTCCAAAAATAATATATGAAAAAGACAGTAATTTATATTTAATGATTTATTTTAATGGTGTTTATTATTTTTTTTTATTAACAATAAAACTGATGTTCGTGATTTTTTTATGTTTTCTAAAACCCTACAAAAATCTTATTTGATATTTTATTTGAAGCTTTGATTGTATAAAATCGCTCTATACTTTTCCTTAGTAAGAAACAGGAATCAAAATAGAAATTGGAGGTCCCGTGTTGAGAACCTATTGGATTTTTGACAATAACGTAAGTCAATAATTGAAGGCGAAGTATTTAGTCACGGTTAGCCTTTCTCAAAAACCCATACAAAAAATAAAATTTTAATATTCAAGATTAAAGCTGCCTATTTTATCAATTTGAGGTCATTGACAAGGTGTGAATATATAATTTGTAGATTATTATTGAACATTCATATCGCCGCGATAAAATATATTCCCTCGTAAATCTAAAGCGTGTACCCACTAGAATTCAAGTGTTGGCATCCTAAGAATGCGTAGCTATAGTAAAATTTCATAAGAGAATGGTTATCGAAAACTTGAGTCTTGGGTCATCGTATTGTTGAACATTTTCTCGCGAGGTTCAGATTAAAAATTAACAGTGATTTTTTCAACAGCGAAAAACTTATAAGGCACGTTTTTTTCTTTAGTCTTAACCAGTAAAAACCGCTAATAACGATTTAGTTTTAGAAAATTGCTAAGGTCCAAAAAGTTAGTTAGTCAAATTAGGTTATAGTTACTGTGTAGAAAACCTTAAACGGTTTAAAACAACTAAAGTAATATATAATAAATGTTGTTCAGACTAATGTTGACTACGAGAAGACCGTTAAAATGCATCAGATATGCAGAAATCTGCAGTTTAATAGAACTGGAATTTAATTTAATATTCAGTCAATATAGTTAATATTTCTAATTTGTTTATTATTATTTAATTAATGTATGTTACTTCTTATTAATCACATTGTAATAACATTGGATACGGATTTAAATTAGATGAAAAGTAAAAGTGTCAATATAAAACTAACAAGCTGAAAATCATATTTAATTTTTTTCATTAAATTATTTTAAAATTAACACCCATTGTGAAGATGCTTACTGTTTTTCACAATTAGTAATCTGTTCTTTTGATTATTAAAACAGAATAAACGTAACAAAATTGAGCAATTGTGTAAAAAATTAAAACCTCTAGAGGATTTTCAACACATATAAACAGAAGGGTGAAAATAATGATAAATTAATGATATGACTAGGATCAGTGAACATTCATTAGCTGTAGGTGGCTGCGTTTCTATGATTCGAATGGTAATATTATAATTTCTATAATTTATAAAATCACTAATATTTTCATAGATATTATTATTTTATTTTATTTTTAAATCTACACCTCCTATTACATTTAATACCTAATACAGCAATCTGACAAAAAAAAAGACATTTTCCAATCATTTATATACATATAATGATGAATTGAATGTAATATTTCTATTATATAGGAGATTTTATATTGTAGATCAATGACGACTGGTAATATTTTGTTTTATTCTAAATAATCCTACTTTTCCAATATGGTTTGGAGGCAAATCGACGATTATTTTCTTGCTAACGTTGAGGTTACTACAGTGTTTGAAGTTAATAGTTGACGAACATTTGCCTTACAATTTTTATTACTAGTTGGAAATGTTAATTAAATTAGTAATTTTTAATGATATTGTTATTGCAAATGTGTTGTGAAATTATTAAAAGTTAAGCCATGATATAGGGAATTAACAATTCTATATTATACCCTGAATATAATGTAAGTAAATTAATGTAATTTGTACAGGGAATATTCTGATTGTGTATGCACTTGGCGTTGTCATAGTAGAATTTTTGATCGTGTCTATAAAATTGTTACCAGGGGACTTAAATTTAAGAAAGGCGGAACCAAAATGGTAACAATGTTTAGAAATAAAAAAAAAATTAAAAAGACAAAAACAAATTTAGTGATTAACAAGGCTCAAGTTTATTGAAACAAAGAAATTTCGACGTTTCAGATTTTATCATTTACAACTGAGAAAGACATCCTGAGACAAAATTATCATAAACAGCTTATGATTAAAAATATTATAATTAATAAAAGTTATACGCCCTTAAAGTAAAATATTATAATTTAAATAAAAAAAATTTAATCAATAGATTCTGAAAATTTATCCCCCCTTTTTAGTTTATATATTTTATAGTTACAAAATTTAACACAAAAGACAATGAGCACAGCTTAACAATTAACAGGATTATAATTAATCCAATAAAAAAAGGTTATACGCCCTTATATGTAAAAATTACAAAATAAAAAAAAGATGTAAAGATACTGATATTTATTTCCCCCCTTTTGACTTTATGAAATGATAGTTTTTTAAAACAGTTACATAATATTACTTATTTGATAAGTTTCTTAAATGCTATATTGGCTAATAAATATATATGTTTTAGATAAAGAATTTATTATGAAAAGAGTAGTTTATTTTAAAAGAAAGAAATGAAAATTTTGAATATTAAATTTTTAAATTGACGTCAATTATTTTAATTTAGAGAATAACCTCTTGGAGGTTGTTAGGACCGAAAGTTTGCATGCAGGCTCCACCCAAGTATTTTTTTATATATATTATAATTAATTACACAAGTCTACATCTAAAATATAGTTTTTTTAAGAAAACATATTCGCTGAAATAAATTTAGGCACATATACAATATGAGTTTAATTAAAGTTCTATAAAGTCAGTTTTTTTTGTAACGTCACTTTTGTGTACGTGAAACTCTGAAGCTATGTTGAACAAAACGTGTTTTGTTAACAGGACGAAACATGTTTAGATCTTTAGCTGTGTTTCTTCTACCAGCATATTAGCTATGGCAAAAAACATGTTTTTTAGCGTCTGTACAAAATCAGACATGTTTTAGCATTAATGTTCATTATTAAAGCAAATATCTGGTTTTTTGTCAAAATTAAAGAAAATTGATTGTATAACAGAAATTCGTTAAGATTGTACTTAAAAGCTTCTTAGATGATTATAAATCTATTTATATATATTTAATTTTGTTTGAAACAAAGCTTGTATAAGACTTGCAAAGATTTGCAAAAGTCTGTAAAACGAAATTTTCTGATTTAGAACAGATTTTTCCAATTGTTTTATATTTGACATGTTCAATAAGATATTTTGATCATTTAAAGTTCAACATTAGTTTGCACCTATTTCACATAATTGTTCAAAACTCAAAATGTGCCTTTGCAAGGTTTTGTAAAGTATGTCTTAACAAAAGAAAATTTTTATAATCATTGAGTTTCAAAAGAACATTGAATATTAAATAAAACATGAAATACATATTTTAAAAATACATGATAATTAATAAATTGTTTTAAAGCATTAACAAAAATTTAATATATGATAAAATCTGTAAAGCTTAGTACCTGGAAAATCCTGTCGCAGATCACGTGAGCTTGTGCCGAGAAAATAATTTATTAAACATTTTAAACTAAAACGCACAAACTAAATTTTAACATATCGTTGAAACTGAGTTGCAATTTTTGAAGACCAAGTAAGAAAATTTATCTCTAACGTAACTATCTAAAAAAAAGTCAGGCATTGTGAGTGACTACAGGTAGACTAAGCAACCGGTATTAGAGAAGATAGGCTGGCTTGCCGTTGTACTTTACCCTCCGCTATCGTACGATCATTAGTTTTGGACAATCTCGGCAGGTGACAGCATCTGTCAAGCAACGGAAGTTGTATGTGTGGAAGTTGAGTGAATGACGTTTTATTTCAGAGGTGATTTGAATTTGAATGCTACAAAATATCGGGGATAGCGCGAATACACTCACTTGAAAGGACGTGAATTGATTTGGTGTTTTGTTGTTAGATACTTAATCCTATATGACGTTATACTTTCTCAGTATAGAGAAAATTATGTATGCTTTAAATTCAATCTCGTTTTTTTTGCAGTTATAACCGTGTTAATATAGCCTTAGACCAAACAAGTTTTATTTTTTAAATTTTAGTCTCTCTGTGTTTTAATCTAATTGGTGCGCAATATTTTAGTCACGTATTGGGAAGTTTAAAAAAAAAATCTTTTAACAATTCAAAAAAAGAGGGGAGTTTTCTTTTGAAACCAACATTAAACTACAATTTTCCTTAAATCACCTATAATGATTTCATCAAATTTTGCAAAGGATACAATCAAAAGACACAAAAAAAGTATCCATCTCGATCTCTCCACAATTGTCAGTTCGGTGAGTGATTTGTAAATAACAAAAAATCGGCCATAAAGCAGTTACTTTATAAAAATCGACATTACTGTGTAAAATCGCATAAAAAAAATATTTTGGTTCTTGAATAATTATTATTGTGTGGATTTTAATCAAATACTTTTTACGATGAGGTTAGGTCAAGTGAAGCAAGTTCAGCATTTTTTAAATACATAAACTTTTCTTCTATTCAAATATAGAGCATATGGTTCATTATCACCTTTTGATTCACAAATACTGAACTGAAATTCTTTAACGATTAATTTTGGTGTGGTTTTATTTGATTAGATAGGTGAGTGAGATAGTTTATGCAATGGTTTTGCATAATTCATTTATTATTAGGTGCAACTAGTCAAAACTAGGAATCATCGAAATTAAATCAGATTTTATTTAAACATTGTTAATACTGACATATAAATTTCACCAATATTTTGAATAGTACATTCATTATTACTGATATTTTATATTTTTGGGGTTTATTTTAAGGTCTTAATTTAAACTTTTCAAGTAGTGGTTTTAAGGTTTGTTTTTCACTTATCATAATATTATAATGTATGCGATTGGTTTAGGTATCATTTGATTTTCTCTAGTCGGTTTAAGTAACATCAATTAAAATATGGTTAATACTATTTGAGCATCATCTACACACAGCCGATTGTGAAATTGCAGTAGATAAATTGTGAAATTCTATGATAAATGCATCTCATCAAAATGAATCCCCTCCGTCGAAATATAACTGAAGTTCCTTAAATAAATGAAAACAACAGTATAGTGCAGAAATGTATATTCTAAGTGGAAACAGATATTTTTTCCACTCCTATATTTTTTTAATTTCGTCCTATACATTTGAGGACAAATTAAGTTTACCTGATCCCCTGAAACTGGGTTATATTATATTTAAATGTTTTAGCTGCCAACTTGGATATTAGTCAGTCATTTTTAGAAATGGTAACATGGTTTTGGTAAACATGATTAAACGTTGTTTTTTATCAGTCTGTTTATTGGAATACTTATTTTTATACCTGTTTCCTCTGTCTAGTTATTCACAAATACCCACAAGAAATATGCCTTTTAAAAATACTACTAAATGGACTTTAAATAGTATGAATAATTTTTGTTATACTGTAGTCATATGACGTCGACGTTCATTTCATGTTTATTGACCCAGTAGTTTTTAGATTACATTTGTAAATAGCTGGAAATATATAGATATATCTCAAAACATCTTACTCCACTGAATACGACGTTGAAACACGATATTTAGTTGGGTGTTAGAACAACCTGTTATCATTTATAAAAACAGATTTAAATTGAAGACAAAGGCTAAAATTTTAAACATTATAAAAGTAGTACAGTTTTTAGGAGATAGGGTGTGAACTTGGTGTTAAATCGGAGGTGGTTACAGGTGGGGCGGGGATCTTTTTAGCTACTCTTAATAAGTTTGGATCAATCTTCAATCATTAATTATTTTATAAAATTGAATCTAAATTTAACATAGGATTCGTTTAAAAAAATAATTTACTTTATAACTTTTAATTAACTATATTTGTTCCGTCACGTGACTACTTAGTCGAGATTCGACATGTTTCGGAGCCGTAGCTCCATCATCAGGAATAGTTCATCACTCTGAAAGGATTGTTGAACATTATAACAAAGTTTACACAACACCATAATTTCATATATTATAAGAACACTGATATTTATCTATATTGGTGCGCACCTTGTCATGATCGATCATAGGCTGTCAAGAAAATGTTGAGCTGAATTGTCTATTGTTATCATTCCTTATTACATTTTAAGGTTTTACGAGATTTTACATTATACAATTTTTCAGATATTTTTTCCACCTTCAATTATTGTTATCTCATCCTGGTGGTTTTAAATCTATTTTACGTGAATTCATTATAGTTTAATACTCTTTCAGACTAAAAATATTATTAACATCATAAGACTAATTACGATCAAGTAATAACGAAAAGTAGTTCTCTAGTATTTATTACAACTATTCAATTATAGAAACTTGATCCGCTTAAACGAATGGAACAAATTGCTGCAAGGAATTATTGTCTAGTTTTTAACATTACAACATATTAGATTTCTCTTATTGTACTTTATATAATATTTTGTTTTCCTAGTTAATAATGTAGATGTTTTCGTTGAACACATTATAAAATATACAAAAAATACTATTAAAGAGTTAATTACATTTTCATAAATAAACCTTATAACAGGATGGTCTTTGATTTTAAACAGTTAATAACAATTATTATCTTCTTTTTTTTCTTCTTTTTTTTTTACTAATGGAGTAACCGAACAGTGATAGACGACCAACACATTGCGTTGCACAGACTAGTCAACTCTCCCTCCAAACAACGCCACATCCTAATCAACTAATGTGTGCTCACATGCTTCCATTTAGATGAGCAAGATAATAACGTCTGCTTCCAGCTTCTATAAACTTGAACAAGGTGATTAAATGTGCTAGCAGCTTCATTGTAGGTGAACAAGAATAGTCAATCGTGGTCTTAACTAAATTTGTCAAATCCGCATTGAAGTAACCACGTTTTGTAATAAGATGTACTTGCTTAATCCTGTGCTATATAAGATCAATTTTACCGATATCTAAGGACGATTTGCATTAGATGATATTACAATATTACTTAAAACCAGATGCTATATATAAAGTAAACATATAATATTTGTAATATTATTGAGCTGCCCCCCAAAAATCCCATTTTGGGGAAATGGGCAAAGTTGTAATAGTGGCTAAAAAGTTCACTTTTATTTCCTAGAAACGTGTTCTGAGTTTCATTTTTCTATCTTTATCCATCTAAAATTTAACAGGGTGTATCCATACTTTTGACTCACACTGTATATATATATATATATATATATATATATATATATATATATATATATATATATATAACTTAAGGATGAGATATATTATAATCTTAGTTTGTTTCTTGTTTAGTGTTCGGGAAATCCTGATCTTCCTTATTATTTCACAAATAAACAAGAAATACACACTCGATAGACTTAATGATTTTGGTATAACTAATAACGTTCAATGAACACCCAAATTTGATCAATACTACTTAGGGGATTATAAAATATTTGTTATTTCAACAGTCATAAATATGGAGTCTCATTTTGTATATTAAAGTGGGACAACAGCAGTAACACCTGGTTTATAAAGACATTAATGAATTATTTACTATCAGGGTTGCAATATAACGATAATAATATTAAGATTATCCCAGGCCCTTCAAAATATTTTTTTTCTGTTATGAATTTAATATTATTTTCTTAAATTTCTGATGTAGGTTTCAATGATATTGTAGTTTAGCACATAGTTTATTCTCTGTATCAACTATATAAATTGTTGGTATACTGAAGATTTTTTTACTGCTACAAATGGCTATAATAATTGGGAGCATAAATTAAATTCAATATTTTTTGGAACTTGAAAATGAGATATTGTTTGAAACGTGTTTATATAATAACGACTTATATTTAATATTCAAGAGTAAATATCGCACAAAAGTTAGTGAGATGTTTCATTTTGCTTAATATTTAACATTTAACTGTAATTTATTATTTTAAATAATATCAAAGTACAATAGGGTTTCCTCGAGAAATAAATACATAGATCAATTGTTTTTATGAAAATATAACATGCCTACATGAAGAACAATTATCCATTATAAAATGGTATTGTTCATTTGATAATCCATACAGTAGATTCGTAATGAAAGAACAACTAAATAAAAACACGAACATCATGGATGCGAGAAAACGTGAATAAAAGCATCAAACAAATATATAAATCCCAAATTATTCAAATGAAATACTCAATCGCTTTATGTGTTAACTCGTCCTGTTTAAAGCTTTTTGTTTTGATGTGTTAATTAAATACAGGATCAGAGGATTATTAATATTGTTCATTGCATTATGTTTTTCAATATTTGTTAAGTGTGGCTTTTTCGTGTGTATATTAAAAGTGATATTTGGTATTTGCTGAAATCTGTTTCATATTTGGAAAGTACATGGTGTTTTTATTTATTTTATTATTTTTTTTAATGGATCACCATGGGTTATCTCGACCGTC
This sequence comes from Aphrophora alni, assembly GCA_963513935.1. Taxonomy (NCBI): domain Eukaryota; kingdom Metazoa; phylum Arthropoda; class Insecta; order Hemiptera; family Aphrophoridae; genus Aphrophora; species Aphrophora alni. Next base: position 108,766,251 of record OY740768.1, on the reverse strand, counting down.
TTTAAGGACAATAGCAAATATAAGTTAATGACAATAGCAAACTCGATTTTAATTTTAGTTAGGAATATATATATATATATATATATATATATATATATATATATTCGATTTTTACATGGTTAGGTTAATAAATAATATACAAACAAACAATAATACAACATTTATACTTAATATATATAACATATATATATATATATATATATATATATATATATATATATATATTATATATATATAGACATTCTCGCTCTTGATCAGAGGACATTTGTCGCGTATACTCTTGTTCAGAGCACAGTTACTGTCCTCTGAATATTGAGAGGACAGTGTATTCTCATCAAGAGTATATATAACTTACTGTCCCCTTAACACGAGTTAACATAACACGGATTTTTGCAACAAATGCTGCCAACATTGTCTTGTCCCCAACAATTTCCCTTCTTCTATACTTTCATTTTTGATATCTCCCTAAATCTCTCTCTGCAATAGGCATAAAACATTTGGTTTATTTTAATTCAAATCGATAAAAAATAAACAATTAACATCAATATTTTGTATGACGATTTTTTCAATAGAATTGTGGGTGGAAACATACGATAATATTTTAACTAGACTTTTTTTCTATAGATTAAAAAAATATAGATTTTTTAATACCATATTTATTGAATTAGATAATTTATCTAATTATTATAAACGCTATTACGCAACTTACCCAGCGCAATATTAATATTAAGACACCGTTTGACCGATCACCATGAAAATTTTCAAACTCATTTATTAATTAATGGAGAATGTTTTATATCTAATTATTATAAATGCCAGTCTAACATTAATACTAAGACACCGTTTGGACGATTACAATGAAACTTGACACACACATGTATTATTTCATGGAGAAGGTTTTTATCTAATTATTATAAACGCCATCATGTTACTTACCCAGTCTAACGTTAATACTAAGACACCGTTTGACAGATTAAAATGACAATTGGATCACACATGTATTATTTCATGGAGAAGGTTTTTATCTAATTATTATATACGCCATCATGTTACTTACCCAGTCTAACATTATTACTAAAACACCGTTTGACCGATTAAAATGACAATTGGATCACACATGTATTATTTCATGGAGAAGGTTTTTATCTAATTATTATAGGCTAAACGCCATCATGTTACTTACCCAGTCTAACGTTAATACTAAGACACCGTTTGACCGATTAAAATGACAATTGGATCACACATGTATTATTTCATGGAGAAGGTTTTTGTGTAATTATTATATACGCCATCATGTTACTTACCCAGTCTAACGTTAATACTAAGACACCGTTTGACAGATTAAAATGACAATTGGATCACACATGTATTATTTCATGGAGAAGGTTTTTATCTAATTATTATATACGCCATCATGTTACTTACCCAGTCTAACATTATTACTAAGACACCGTTTGACCGATTAAAATGACAATTGGATCACACATGTATTATTTCATGGAGAAGGTTTTTATCTAATTATTATAGGCTAAACGCCATCATGTTACTTACCCAGTCTAACGTTAATACTAAGACACCGTTTGACCGATTAAAATGACAATTGGATCACACATGTATTATTTCATGGAGAAGGTTTTTGTGTAATTATTATATACGCCATCATGTTACTTACCCAGTCTAACGTTAATACTAAGACACCGTTTGACAGATTAAAATGACAATTGGATCACACATGTATTATTTCATGGAGAAGGTTTTTATCTAATTATTATATACGCCATCATGTTACTTACCCAGTCTAACATTATTACTAAGACACCGTTTGACCGATTAAAATGACAATTGGATCACACATGTATTATTTCATGGAGAAGGTTTTTATCTAATTATTATAGGCTAAACGCCATCATGTTACTTACCCAGTCTAACGTTAATACTAAGACACCGTTTGACCGATTAAAATGACAATTGGATCACACATGTATTATTTCATGGAGAAGGTTTTTGTGTAATTATTATAGGCTAAACGCCATCATGTTACTTACCCAGTCTAACATTATTACTAAGACACCGTTTGACCGATTAAAATGAAACTTGACACACACATGTATTATTTCATGGAGAAGGTTTTTATCTAATTATTATAGGCTAAACGCCATCATGTTACTTACCCAGTCTAACATTATTACTAAGACACCGTTTGACCGATTAAAATGACTATTGACTCACACATGTATTATTTCATGGAGAAGGTTTTTATCTAATTATTATAAACGCCATCATGATACTTACCCAGTCATACGAAATACTGATTTAAAATTCATTGTGTTTGTATCCAAGTCAATCTATTTTATATAATAAAAGAACAATAATGTCCGTCTATGTGACTTCTTTTAAAATAAAGTAGTGTTAATGTGCGCGTGTATGTGTATATGATGTGTTGTGTAATAATTTATTTTAATGTTTTAACGACCTCAGCAGAGCGATAATCTGAAGATGGAACGAGTTCCGAAACGCGTCATATAATTATAATGTAAGTAACTACTTTATTTTAAAAGAAGTCACCATAGACGGACATTATTGTTCTTTTATTATATAATAATACTGAGATAGCGTTTGGACGATTACCATGAAAAATGGCACACACATGTATTATTTCATGGATAAGGTTTTTATTGAATTATTATAAACGCCATCATGTTACTTACCCAGTCTAACATTAATACTAAGACACCGTTTGGACGATTACCATGAAAAATGGCACACACATGTATTATTTCATGGATAAGGTTTTTATTGAATTATTATAAACGCCATCATGTTACTTACCCAGTCTAACATTAATACTAAGACACCGTTTGGTTTTATCTAATTATTATAAACGCCATCATGTTACTTACCCAGTCTAACATTGATATTAAACGGGGACTTTGCTTCTTTTGACACAATGGGGGACCTCTACATTTTTTTATTTTTTTTATTGTTAAATGCAATATAATTTTTGACCAACGAAACATTACATACTTTTTAGAAAGGGCCAATAAAAACATACAGGCCTTTATTTTTTTGTATCGAGTCTTTTAAAAATGTCAACCATTAACACAAAAGCGAGGTCCTAAGCTCTTGGACAACCCATACGTCATATTAAAGACCCCATTTTCCCCCCTCACATCCGAGAACTTAAGCACTTACAAGGCATATCGGCACATTAGAGGTCTCATTTTTTTGCTCACATCCGAGGACTTAAGCACTTACAAGTCACATTGACACAATAGTGGTCCCAGGTTTTTCCTCACATCTGAGGACTAAAACACTTAAAAAGCACATTGACAGATTAGATTTTAGTATTTGATTTAGTGGTAACAAAATAAACTAATTTATATAATTATTTATGGTTTGAAGTGTTTCATTGTTTTGACTTATCCTTTGTGCAGAGAAAAAATATTCAAATTTGTTATTTAAATCTATCACATGCAACTGGAACAACCGCTACACTTGATAAGACCTGTAAATTACTATCTTCAGCTTATCATTATTATAAACACTGATAACTGTATCTGTTTGGAGGAAAGCCGAAGCAGCAGTCAATTTCGATTCGACATGGGCATGTTGCCAACAAACAATCTCACAGCTGCTACTGTATATGTCTGTGAAGTTGGCCCAACCATGGTAGCCCAACCGCTTCAAAATAGTGCCAATCGTTAGTTTTGCGTTAGTTTCGGTTAGTTCTCCTAAATTAAACGTTAGTTTCGCCTTGGTAGTCGTCTAAAACGGATGTTAATTATGGTTGGGCCAACTTCACACGAGCCCAGCCCAAATTAAAAATTGATTTTTTTATTACATGAATCAGTTCCTTTACGTTAGTTTCGAATAGTTCTGACAAAGAACTCGTTAGTTTCGCATTCCTAACGAGTTTTATATGAGATAAAATGGTTGGGATAACTTCACGCTTCTTGAGAATTGCACGGAAACAAATTAAAACCATGCCATTCGTTAGTTTTGCGTTAGTTTCGGTTAGTTTTGTTAAAATAAACGTTAGTTTCGCTTTCCTAGCGAGTTTTATATGAGACAAAATGTTTGGGCTAACTTCACGCTTTTTGAGAATTGCACGTAAACAAATTAAAACCATGCCAAATGTTAGTTTTACGTTATAACTATATCACACAACTATAGATCTTAAAACTATTGTTCAATGTAATAATAATATTGCACTAACTTTCACACACATACATAGTAAAACTATTAATAGATTCCAAAATATTACTTTAACATTGCACACTTATACATTGTAAAACTAATATTTAGTGGAAAAATATTTTACTAACTTTCTCACACACATATACATAGTAAAACTATTATTCCGTCTAAAAATATTGGTGGAAATCCCGGTTAAAATCAAAGTAAATTAAATAACTACAAAAGGAATTGCCTAAGTGTGACACAGTGTTCGGACCCGATTCGAACGTGTTGAAGACAATAAAATGCCTAAAGTAAATCTAAACTGGTAAAAGGAAATAGAACAGTAAGCAACTGTGCACTATTATTTTTTTGTCTTCCGAGATAATGAAGAGAGGATGTGTTGACAAATCCATCATTGTTATCATGATTTGTTATTGGAAGTGTATTTAATACTGGCATCCATTACGGGGGGGGGGGGGAATGCTTTGTTATTAAACATGAGTTAAATAATAAATAAATCTGTCATACCTACGTATGTTATTCTTGGTTAACCTTGGTTTGTTGTTAGGTTTAACTTTGTTACTGTGTTGAATATTGTATGTTATTTCAGTAAGTTTGTATTTAAAGACTTACTATTGTAATTATTGTTGTAGCTAATGCAGTTATTAGTTTTACCCACTTAAAGACTAGTACTGCATTTATTTCCTGTTACTGCATTTAGTTTGTATTACGTGTTGTAATTCTTGAAAAATCTCATTAAGTTGTCAAGTTTTACCCACTTCTGATATTTACTATTTATATTTTTCAGTTAGTTTCTTATCTATGGTTTTTTATTTACATTACAAATGTAACAACACTATGATTTTTTATCCTCAATAATAATATTCTTTCTTTTGTAATAATTTTGGGGCGTTGTGTTTCTTAAATAAGTTTTAAATGTGCTAAACAAATCTAGTGTTCAAAAAACTAATTGCATTGTTGGGTTAATCCCAAATACTATGTATTTACGTAACAATAATGTATGGAATCATTTTTGTAAACAGTAACAGTACCTATTATGAGTTAAAATTTCCAATAAAATGTAAATAGGTAGGCCTACGTAATGTGTTTATTTGTGTGTTTACAAACAGCTTTGATTACTATACCAATGCTTCGTTGAGAGTAAAATATCAATAATGTTTCATTGTTTGAATTTATTACATTTTTGTTATTTTATAATTGTCTAAATAATTATAAACCGTGTTGTTATTAGTCACGGTTGTAATTTAGTAAGTTGTAATTTTCACGCTATTTAAATTTGTTTGCACGTGTTTATTTCAGTTTTCTAATGATAATTACATTAGCCTATTCAATCTGTTTATTATTATTATTTTACAAACACCTTGTACTACAATAACTGTAAATAAATTATCTATACATCTATCTATTTTGTACCTAAATCATTATCTGGAGGACAATTGTTACATAAGTGGGTCACTGCGCCTTATCCTTCGTAATGTTAACCTATGTTCCTTTTTCTCAGAAATGGCTGAAGATAACTTTTTGGAAATATTTTTATTATTCAAAGTAGGTCTTTGGACATAGGTGGAAACTATATATATATATATATATATATATATATATATATATATATATATATATATATATATTTAATAATGTTTAAATTTATGGTAAAGTTTTAAAAATATTATTTTTTTATCAAGAAACATTTTTTTTATATATATATATATACCTATTAGGTTGATAACAAATATTATTATTTCAACCAAAAGAGTTCTTCCCCTGAACTATTTAAAAAAATCATTAAGATATCTTATTCCTTTCCTGAGAAAAAGTTACATAGCCTAAGCTTTAAAAAAACTAACTTTCGGAAAGCGAAACTAAATTTTATTTTAACAAAACTAACCGAAAGTAACCCAAAACCTACGATTGGCATGGTATTAATTTGTTTTCGTGCAATTTTCAATAAGCGTGAATTAGCCCAACCCATATAAAACTTGTTAGGAATGCGAAACTAACGATTTCTCTGTCAGAACTATTCGAAACTAACGTAAAGGAACTGATTCACGTAATAATAAGTTCAATTTTTAATTTTGGTTGGGCTCGTGTGAAGTTGGCCCAACCATAATTAACATCCGTTTTAGACGACTACCAAGGCGAAACTAACGTTTAATTTAGGAGAACTTACCGAAACTAACGCAAAACTAACGATTGGCACTATTTTGAAGCGGTTGGGCTACCATGGTTGGGCCAACTTCACAGACGTCTACTGTATTATATTTTTTTATAGTTCCCCTCACTTTGCAGTGTTGTTGTACTCACAAAAGTAACACTAAAAATAAATTAAAATAGGCCTATATGTTCGTGATTATTATTAAATTCTCTGTAACCATAAATAGTTTATATTTTTTTAAATAATTTGTTAAATGTGAAAATAACGATAGATCGAAAAAAATAAACATGGTTTTGCAGTCGTTTTTCATAAACAGGCGTATTTGTATCATCGCAGCATAAAAACATAGGGTGCTAAATGTTTATCGTGTTACGGCTTAGCAGTATTTTTGTTTAGAACCCAATAAAATAATCACTACAACCCTCGTTTATACAATTTTGTCCAATACTGTTATATTAATTTTAGGTAAGAATACAGGAAAAACGTTTTTAGGAAACTGACGTATTAATTATGTAGAACTCAAAAACTCAACTTATAGAAGTATAAATTCAAATAATATATTTTTAATGCGTTTTATAAGATTCGTAAAAGGATTTTACCGTTTGCTAGTTGCTCAGAGAATGACACTCAGGTCACAATACAAATACAGCACTCTCTGCCAATAATTGTTTTCCTCTACAAATTTGGTTTGCACAAATTCCATTTTGTAGTTTTAAATTTATTTTCATAAATAAAGTAGGTTTAATTTATAGTAATGTATTCTCATCATGTGTTAATACATATACTCGTTACTTTAGTTTACACTCCTCCATCGCTGCAGTCTCTGCACATCTTTCACAAACAAAACAAAACATTCCCAATATTTATTGGTATCGATTTATGTCAGTATTGTTTATAAATAAATCTCAGCGTAGTTGACTAAACTGTGAGCTCTCTAACAGTTAATTTTTAGTAACGAGTATTTGATTCATGTCAGGGAATAATTATCAGAAAATTTGTGGAAAAACTGTGTCGAAGATGTTAAGCAAATAGAAAATCAATATGCACAAAGTGAACATTTAGTTGAATTTACCATGATAGTAAAATAATGTAAATGAGTCGGAGTGGAGTGACGACTTTGAACAACTACTATGATTTAGGAAACGAAATCGAATTTACAATCAAGAATCTAAACTAAAATTGTAGAATTGAAATAGCAACCGGAATCGTATTTTAAATGCTGACTAACAACATCATTTGTTTAAAATTGTAAAATTTTCTAATAGAAATTATAATAACAACTTTTTGGTTAGAGTTTATTTACATATTTTTAAAAAGGTTGTGAAAGTTGCGAAAATCTATAACAATCCAATATTATATAGAGATATCAGTAATAATTCACAAGAACGTTAATAATAAGGGTTGTATTGATTATTTCATTTACCAAACTTGAGTAGGCCTACGTTGTACAGAACAATATTTTTTATAAACCTCTAATAGGAAACAATTTTTAGCATCATTAGCTTTTATCTGCGATAAATCAAAACGGTTGCATGTTCGTTTATCTTACCTTCCATCGTTATTTTCCCATTTAATTAAATGTTTTAAAATGTAAACTATATATAGCTTTACAGAGAATTTAAAAAGGAACATAATGATGTGCTTATTTACCTTTCACCATTATTTTTGTGGGTACAGCTGTAAAATGAGGGGTGTACAAAAAAAATCCTATGGCAAGTGCGATTTATTTTCGCAATATCAATGTATTTAGAACATGCTTAAAAACAAACATCTTTTGTCAATCTTGTAGATCGTTTTAAAAATGTAACCACTTTCATACACTATTATTATGACTTTAGGGTCATAATGAAGTTAAATTAATAAAAGCTATTGTAGACGCACTAGTATAAAAAAGTACTAGCAAAATTGTAAGATAATTTATAATAATCGTTTTTGAGATATTATGTTTTTACTTACTGTATGTAACACATAGGCAAATATGGATAGACCGATAACAAATCATTTTTACACTTTTCATGATAGAGATTACAAAAAAATTAATGTATAGAATGAGCTCCCAAAGAACTTGCATATCACCCTGTATTTTAATTTAAGAGTACAAATTAGTCGTACATCATATGTTGGCATGGATTTATCTCATCTGTGGATTTAATATATTCTTGAATCTAAACTTATTTCATGACATTATAAAGTCAAACACCAATATAGTAATTTTGCATCAGAAATCGTCAATTTATTTATTAATGAATAAATTGTTAATAAAATAGTAATGTTATAACACAAAATAATCATACTTAATTACAAACAAAAAAAAAAATTTTTATAGTTAAATATGGTATCTTTCCCCTCCATGGTAAAGTTAAAGTCATGAGACTTCAGTGAATTTTATCGTCCTTTATATAGATAATGTTTTTAAAGTACGTTGCAAAAGGCAAGGATATGGTTTGCAGCATCAAAAGAAGTAAAAATTTTTTGGAAAGACTACCAGCAGTTTTGTATTTTTTACATTAAATGTTTATTTCAAGAATGTTATTTTTATCAGAATCAAACCTAGTACAGAGTTAAAATCGTAAACATCTTATCTTGAAAAAAAGAATCATAATGGTGGCTACTTAATACGTTTGTTGTCAAATTTCGGGACATCCTGTAATTTTATGGTAAAAATTCAAAGAATAATAAAAAACATGCCTTAATTTCAGAATCCAATTAACTTCATTTTTTAGAATAGGACATTTAATAATTTGACATATGATCGTTAATATGTTAAAAATCGTAAATTGTGGAATGTGTAAAATCATAAAAAAACCATGGTAAAATCGATTAAAAGCCCAGTCAAATTACTACATCTCATTAATTTTTTTCCATCCTAATAAATGAGACATAGATGGATTCAACTCTTATAGGCCTACACGATTTTTGTATTGATGTTTGAATTTTACAGTGAAATTGCTGAGTCCTGAAATTAATAAATAAATAAATAAATCCCCTTCATTTAGAAACTGTTAATCACTTCAAGTTGATTATTGGTTTTAGAAAAGGTGTTTATAGTATTCACTAAATTTAAAACTGATACATTTAACAATTCATGAAATAAACATTTTTATATAGAAAGTGCACACTGCATCTAGTAAGTAAAATAAAAGTTTGCGGATGTATGTTCACAGGATGTTTTAATTTCTTTTACTTATTTTGACCCAAGGAACCATCTCCTGATGTTTTGGAAATAGTCAGGAAATATCCTTTGTTACAACAGTTCAAATCACAATTATTAATTTCACTCATTCACAGAATATTTGACTGAAAATTATAAACAAACTGCATATATGTAAAACTGTTCAACGAAAACAAGTACTGTATACAACTAATTATAAAGGGTTGTGGTTGTTCTCACAGTTTCTTAGAATCTATCACCAACCAACCATTTTCACACAGTAGCGTCTGGTAGAGATAGGTGGGTAAAAAGTTTTTAAGCAGTCGGTTCCGGATGTACGTAAGTAAATATTGTCGGCTTTCTGGACATACATCCCGGATACGTGTACAATGGATCCACATTATTGAATTGTCCAGGTATTAAATTCTCCCCCCCCATACTAACATTTCAAGTTGCATCCTAATTAATGGAACATTGGTATTCAGTTCCATGTAATCCATTTAGAACACGAGTTAAATCATGAAGAATTAAATCACGACTAAGAAAAAATTTATATTAAAATATAAATATATTAACTGTTTTATACTAAGTTTTATTGAATATAAAAACAGTTAGTTACAACACTTTAGGTCGGCCGATTAATGTAAACCAAAAGCATAACTGTTTCTGTTATGATAATTCAGAATGCAGTGTCAAGTTTCTGCATAAAACATTCACAAAATGTTCTTTGTATGTTCTATAATAAACTGTTAAAATTTCAATTCCATCTACTAGTTATAAGTGTGTTTTTTGGTCAAAAATCATTTACAGATGATAGTTAATTGTTCTTGGAGTAGATTTTCGATTATAATTCGAATACTTTTAATTATATATTAATGAAATTTTCACAAAATGGATTCTATGCATAAATAAATCATCTGTATAAATTTTATCATGATATAATTACTTTAAATAATTTTGTGTACCCAAAAATGCAAGTTATTTCTGATTTCCTTCCTACTGTTAGTTTCGCCCAACATATTTTATATAACCGACCACGAAAAGGGTTTTATAAATTATTTTTTAATGCAAATTGCACAAAATTGTCTTTGTATGTTCGGTAATAATCTGTTAAAATGTCATTTTCATCTACTAAATTTAAAGACGTACAATGATATTTTCCTGGAATAAGAACCAGCAGCTACAGCTACCACGTATCAGTTCATTAATGAGATGCAGAAGTTCGACGAAGATATTAGATTAGTGGCCGGTTGCATAAACGTCAATCAGATATGATCTATGATCTTCGTCCAAATTGATCTAACATCAAATTTGTTGTATTTCTTCATGTTTCATTGATTGCAGACATAAAAATTGACCAAGCTACAAAATTAGCAGTCTAGTAAGTCGTTCTCTGCCCCTAATAAAACAAAGATGCTACAGTGTGTTGATGTATAAAAAAAACTACAATTTTGGATATCGGTTTTTATGGTAGGTTTTAGTAGGTCTCTAATGCCTAATGTCTATTGTCTTTAATGCAGAGCAACTAAATTTATGCCAGAATTTAATACAATCAAAATGAAAATATATCAATAATAAAAATCAAATCCAATTTTAATGCTATTCTTTTAAATTTTGGACATTTAAATTTTATTATTATTTTAAACACATATTATTGACACATATATGAACTTTCAACACAATATCTAAAACGCTTAAGTTTCGACTAAAACTAATCGAACATTAGGACCGCTTAAGCTTAAAATTATTATGGTTATGAAATAAATACTTCTTTGTACAGATGGATGTTAACCGTACATTTAACCGTAACATACAAAAAGTACATTTCTCACATTACCTTGAGCCACCATCAAACATAAATATAGGTTATACTATATGGCACAGGGTAAGTGCTAGCCCCTAGTTAAATACTGACTAATTAGGTAAAATTGGAGTTTGCTGTGTTTAATTTTTTTTTTTATTATGCCAAATATTATGGAACATGCTTCAAAGTGATATCATGTTAAACACTTGGGTCCGTCATATGCTAGGTCAGATCTGAGAGCAATAAATGACTATATGTTTGTCGTAATAATAACAAGGTACCTAGCCATTATAACAATCCTGACAACTGACCTAATACTATCATTGTTCTAACTTCTCATAGAGCTCTCTAGGAAAATGTTACCCAACAAAAGAGGTCCTTTTTATCATAAATAAACCACGACATAACTCCCTCTGGGGCTTCTACTGCACAACATTACTACTACTCCATATTAGTCTACCAACCCCTAAAATTATATCCAAAATATTTTAAAAACCTAAAACTGTTTTCTATGTTGAAAACACTATTTTGGTAGGGAAATACAATATAAATTCAATGCTTGTTAATAAAACGACCATTTCTTCTAGAGAGCTGATTTACAAAAAAAAAATTGCTCTACATCACGTCCTGTATAAAGATCAGTATGCAAACAATGCAAAAATCTAAAACAAAAAAGTGGTTCTTTTTACCAAAACCATAAAATTCGCCTCACTTTTCTAAAAGAAGAGTTATTGCGAGAAAACCACAATGTACCATTCATTTTATCATTTTATCTTTGCCACCATTGATATCTCGTAAACAATCTGTCGAAAAACAGTAAATGAGGAAACTGCATTACTCTTTCCTGGTACAGTATTAAATATATTTTTGGATATTAATTATAAACACGAAGCCAGAAGTGGACGCGGGTGTGTGGAAAATTTTTTTGCTAGCTCTGAAAGATCCCCGCCTTTTTCAATATGGGTACCAACTTTATAATTTCTTATGGGGAGTGTTTTCGAATTCTGTAAAAAAAAAATATAGAATCTTTATTCTAGGTTAGTTTGTGATAAACCTACTCGATTAAGAGTAATAGGTGCTTAATGTTTTGAATATTTAACTTCTGATACATTTTCAAGAGGGGATTTTTCATACTTTCCATTTTTTTAATCAAGAAAATTGTAAATAGGCATAGTCTAGGATGCGTAAACACTAATGTAGAACTAGAATAAAACATTAAAAACCTTAATTACTTTTTGTGAGTTTTAAAACAATATTTTTATAAACAGTTATTTTTCAAAATGTGGAACAAATACTTCTTTTATTGAAACTTTTTTTGTTTTTTCAACTAAAACTCGTATATGAGTTTTTTATCTTTAATATTTATTTAAACTAAACCCAACCGTTTAGATGCTATAAAAAATTTTTGCCACACGGCTGTTGGTTATAAAGAGATAGATATTTAAAAAATATGTTATTTCAAAAATGTATGATGTAATGTTTTAACGATTTTTTTTTAACCGACAAAGTATATATAAGCCTATATTGTTGCACAACATCTTTCGATATTACGTAATTACTTTTTTTATTCAAACATATTTTTTGTATTGTCGGATAGAACTTACACCCCCCCCCATCTTTCTAGGGGACGCATATTATCTGTCCTGCGAATGAAACTATTTTTCCGTTCCCACATTTGGCTAATTCATATGTACTGATTATTCATCGAAATACGAAGAATTCTTCCAAGAAGTAGTAGCCTACTATTTTTATTTTTCTGTTTTAATCGATTTATAGACATGTCTTAATATCTTACACAAGACAGAATTGAACTGTACAATAAGAGTACAACAATGAAACACATTTATTGTAACTTAACATTTAATTTAGTTGTGTCGTAAAATCTGACACAAAATTAGTCATTTTAATATTTAATTAGTTCAAGGTAATATTTGGTAATTTTATTGGCAATAGATTTAATAATTATTATTAAAAGTAATCATAATTCCATAATATTTTGGTTTAAGAAAATCTTTGGTGTTATAAACATTTATCAAGGAATTATGTGTTTATTTGTTGATTGATATCTCGGTTTTCCTCTGACCTACAGACAAAATAAAAGTAGTATCCTATTAGTCGTTAAAAAATAAAACTTTTTTGTCTCATGTAACTTTTTTGTAATGTTATTAGTTTACGAGATATTAAATGCTAAAGAGTTGAATGTGCTCATACATTTTTTTAAAACTAAAAATGAAATAATATTTTTATTTTAATACAGCTTTTTTTCAATTATACAGATCAGCACCATTTCATGGCAATTTTTCTTTAATAAGTGGCAGTGCTCAATTGCATTGTTAGCCTATATTATTTAGATACTGATTATGATTAGCCATATTTTCCATTTTCAACATTTTATTATACATTTTATGTACTTCAAATATGCATTTCCAAAAACTGATTAAGAGAATTTAAGGTAATTTTGATGAATCGATATCAGTAAGTATGTATATAGCTATGTAATGATAGCCGCGCATGCTGAAGAAATTAATTATAATTATTATTTTAAATTTTATATTCAACGCTTATACATAAATGTAATTTTAAAAATAAAATTTAAATGTGTAAATTACATTTAAGCTTTATAAATGTAATTTTGTTGCGATTTTAATCTTATATTATTCATAGTGTATATATCGTATTATGTGATGTCATATTGCAAAACTAGTGGGATTAACATTTAAATAGACACATTTCGTCTACTTCAATCTATATTGTACAAATGTGTTAAATGTATACGTACAGTATTGAATTCGCTTTATTTAAATTGTATTAAGGTTTTGCATGTAGGTATGTTTAAAATGTAGTCTTATTCTAATAGCATATAGTTTAAACGTATAGAACTAGCATATAGTTTGGTAAAATCATACCATTGACTGATTCATATTGTAGTCGTAGTTTATTTAAATTATAGGCTTCTGAAACTGTATACAGTGTCGAGAATGTGTAATGATTCCAACCATATAATTTGTTTAATATTTTACCAAAACTAACAAACCATATCTGAACTGTTAACATTTTTCATATATAGTAAAAAGACGAAGTTGTTTAAAAACTTTTAATCAAAGAAAATTTTCCAACTATAATTGTTATGTGTTAATGCAGTACTTTAATCCTTTTTTAAATTATTTAAATAATACATATTTTTTCCTAACAAGAGAAATGTCTTTACAAAAAGATAATATCAGAAAATGTACTTCCATAATATACAAACTAAGTACTTATACATTGATTTATTTAATAGTAACATTGATTAATCATTATAACATGATAATAAACCAAACATAATGTATATGCAGGTTTTGCCTGAGCGATAAGAATCGTATGGTTATTGGTCAATTTGGAGGTCGCAGTGGTGGGGGGAAACGATGGTTCAGCAGAGCTGCCATCGCATCATAGCTGACCAGTTCTATTGTTTATTATTACTAGTAGGCCCTACACGTATATTGACAGTCCGCCTATACAGTTACCTCGCGATAAAGTCATGTTTCTTACATACCATTGCTCAATGTTACAATAATCGCACTTAAAAATGTAGAAACTTATTAATTCTACTAGTTTTTCTCGTAGTTACGTCATATTATTTATAGTACATCCTAGCGGTCCACGACTGCAGGGGTCCTGAGAAAAAAATTCTTAACCCAAAAAAGTGAACTTTTTTGAAGGCTAGAAATAGGCTAGAATTTCATAAAATATTTATTTTCTCAAAAACTATTGATTCAAGATACGATGTTCTGGTTAATTCTATACTTATTTTTTTGTCATTTCCTATACACACTGAAATGTACATAACCTAACCAAACCTAACAAAAATATAAAAAAATTGAATTTTACAGCTCTCATAGAGATATAAAAATAAAAACAATTAAGACTATCATAATTTTAATAATTTAAAAGTTATGGACTTAAAAGACATAAAAGATGTTATAATCTTATTAAGAAGATCAAAATCAAATGATGAAGACCTTGACTTTGAAAAATCTAAGGACGTCTTAAGTCACTTCTCTGATTTGGATTTAAAGCGAATAACAGTTTAGTCATAGTACTCAAACTTCTTCTAACAATACCAGTGTCTGTGGCATTATATGAAAGATCATTCAGTATAGTAAAACTATTCAAAATATATTTAAGATCCACAATGACACAGGAGAGAATTTGTAATTTAGCTATATTGTCAATTGAAAGTGGTGTGCATCTACTTTAGGATTGAACTCAATAATAAACGAATTTGCCTCATTAAATGACCAGGAAGGTTCACTTTTAAAATTTCCATGTTAAAATCACTTTTTTTATGTATGTAGTTTTAGTTTTTTTTATCAATTAAGATTAAATTTTTACATCGTATGCAATAAGTTAGCCGTCTTTGAAATAATAAAACTTAAGTCAGTTTTATTATTTAAGATATAATTTGTATCAATCTAATATAATTTGTTAAGTCCATAATTTATTAGCAAGTAATAAGTGTTTGTTGAAAATAAACTGTCTTTTCATTGGAAATATCCACGTCTTAATGAAATATATGAATAAGTAATGTACGAGTTGGTAAAGTTAATAGATAAGAAACAGAGCTACGGGATCAGATTAATATAGCACAGTAGCAGTTTACCTCTAAGACTTAAAAAATCATATCGTAAAACAGTTCTTTTATTATGTAATTTAACTAAACGGAGTGTAATACAGATAAATATTTGTTTGGAATCTTGATTGATTTAATATAGAATTTTGAAGCTATTAACCTAAAGATGTTCCACTATTTATGGGAAAAGAGGAGAAAATAAGGACCATGCATAACTCTGTATTATAAACGGTTCATGAGTTATTATATTTTTTAGTAACCATCCCCCCCCCCTGCTACGCTGTGAAAATGTCATTTTTTTCTTTCATATAAAAGTTTATATCTCAGGAATGGTTGTATGTATAATTTCAAATCAAATAGTTTTGTATACAAAGTATTCCATTCGATAACCTCTGTGATTATCAGATTCAAATATTCATAAATCATTAAGATATTGGAGGAGACGGCAAACAAAAACATTTTTAGTTCGTAAATTTTAGAATTTTCTTCCTTATTCGAACGAGAAAGGATTGTATATACTTGATACTGTATGAGACACAATATGTTTGCAGTAGTTATACAAACATTATGTGAAGTTTTCAATATATTTCGTAAAACTGTCCTTGTTTATGTTATTTTATGTAAAGGGAGTAGAGTATAGATAATTTATAGAATACAATCTTGATTTTTTTAATATAGAATTTAGAAGTTATTAACCTAAAGATGACATAATATCAGCATTTATAGAAAATGATGAGAAAATAAGAATGAGACCATGCATAACTCTGTATTATAAGCGGTTTTTGAGTTATTACTTTTTTTTATACCCCGCTTCGCTCGGGAAAAGTTCCCTATTTTCATATAACAGTTTATAACTCAGGAACGGTTGTACGTATCATTTCAAATTAAATTTTTTTCTATACAGAACATTCCCGTCAATAATTTCTATGTTTATCAGATTTAAATATTCATACATTGTTGGGATATAGGAGGAGACGCAGACAAAAATATGTTAGTTTCACCAATTTTTTATTTTCTTTCAATTATCAAACTAGAAATGATCCTATCTACTTGATATTAGACACATATTTTTATGTTCACAGTAGTTATAAGTATATTTTCTGAAAATTTCAATATATTTCGTCAAACGGTTTTTTAAAAGTAATTTTACGTAAACGGACTAGAGTACCGGTAAATTCAAATTTATTAATTTATGAACATAATACCAAAAGCAAATTGTATGTTTCCCCCCCCCCATTATTTTATAATAATTTTAACAAAATAACATACTATAATTAATTACTGGAAACTTTGTTTAAAAAATAACGTGATAGTGTTACACTTTACATAGTTTATATAATTATAAGAACTCTAAATACATATTATAAACACTTGAAAAAAAATTATGTCGCTAAACATGTATATATAAGTACTTAGGCACATTAAACTAAAGTTAAGAAAATGAGGGAAATCCCAATTCCCAATTCCCTGCAGTAAATTCACTCCAGGTTGTAGTTGGTTGGTAAGAGTTGGTCCCGCGTTATATATACTCTTGTTCAGGGAACACTCTGCTGTGCTCTGAACGAGGTGTCCTCTGAACAAGAGCGGGTATGTTTATATATATATTATATATATATTATATATAACTTATAATATATAAAGTATAAATGTTGTATTATTGTTTGTAATATTATTGTATTGTTGTTTGTAGTATTGTTGAATTTTATTTACATAAGGTTAGCAACTACATACTGAACTCAACTCCATTGTTCAACACTATTTGAAGAGCTTATGTCTACTAAACGTTTTTCATTGGATAATTCGTAGTTAGCACATCGAAAATCCCGTCACCGTCCCTCTAGTCTTCTCAACAATAGTTCACAATTGATCGTAGATTCCATATTATCCTGAAGAAGCAGAGTCATATCCTTAAAGTATGTAGCTGGAACCGCTCACTTGTGAATTCAGAGTACAAACTACCTGTTCAAAATGAATAACACTTTTGAAAATTTCTATCGAAAATTAACAGAATATAAATGTTCTCTAATGATCACTTTGTCTGGTCAGGATACTATTTAAATGAATGAATAAGTCAAATCTTTAGTTAGTTTATTTAAGTCTACACAAAACATATTTTTAAGTATTAAGTTTAAAAATATGGATTGTGTAGATATAATAATTGTAATTGATTTATTTCTATTTAGCGGTTTTTTTCTAAGTATCTTTAAACCCATATATATATATATATATATATATATATATATATATATCGAAATAGAGGGCTCCCAAAAGGTCAGTGCTCGGCAGGCCATAAATTGTAAAGAGTTGAAAGGGTTGACAGCTAGAAAAACTATTCTAACATTAGTCACAGATCTCAAGAAGTCAAATAAACCATTCCAAAAGTCAATTGCTTTAACCGAAAATGTTTAAAATGGACCAATGAAATAAATTGCGTCAGACTCGAAATAACATACAAGATATAAAATAAGCCAATGAAGGAAGAGGATCGGAAGAAAGCATTTGAAATTAGAACCTATAAATAGGGGTGGAAGAGAGGCGCACGAGGTTGTTCGTTCTTTTTGGTCGTTACTGATTGAAGGAGGGAGTTCCGGAGCAATTGTTTCTTTAGTAGAAAAGAAGATCGTTGTGAAAGATTTAGCCGAGATCAAACGTCAAAATAAAATAGTATCTGCGTCGTTTTTTTTTGTATAAGTATTAATAATAATCTCCGAAGAATAGTTTAAATGATAATCGTCGTTATAAGTTTAAAAGTAATCGTCGTCATAAAGTGAGTGAGAAATTTGCGTCGTCATAAAAGTGTTTGAACAGGAATATTAATACAATAAATTAAAGTAATCGTCGTCACGAAAGTGAGTGAGAAATAAGTGTAAGAAGAAAAGAAGATACGTCGAAAAGATCAAGGCAAATCGATCCTTCTACTGGCAGTCTACACGGGAACCACGTGCAAGGAACCAGGGACATCGGAGCATTGATAAAACTTCCAAGCGGTAAGTAAAAACTAATGAACAATCTCAATTTAATAAACTACCTTAAAATTCTATTTTAGATGTAAATTATAGTCACCATAGAATTACGAACCCGTAAAGAGAAATTAAATAAAATAATACATTTCAGTTAGCCGGAGCATTTTATAATAATAAATTAAAAGTAAAAATATGATGCACTCTCATTTCTTTATTTAGGTTAAGACGTGGTAGAATTAGAATTTTATTTTAACTATGTACGCAGAATAAGTAGTAGGTTAAGACGTTAGTGTATAAGTATAAAGTGCATCAGATTTGGACAATAATTGATTTTATATTGTAAAATATTTTAAAACTTAATATTATGAATAATTAAAGAACAACATTATGTTAATTCTAATTTTGTTGAAGTGAAATTTGTTTTATTATATTGTTGGCCATAAAGCAACTTAGTTATTGATAAAACAATATTCGTTTTATACAGATACACTTTCAAAAGTCCCATACCACACTTGGGAATAAACAAAATAACAAAAAACTAAATTTTTTGTCAAAAGTAAAATGTTTATTCCTATTAGACCCTTATAGCTATTACAATAACAAAGTTGTCATCTTCAGAGGGAATCTTAACAAAGACTAAATTAAAACTCTTTAGTTTAGTCTTTGTTTAATTTAGTCTTTGTTAAGATTCCCTCTGAAGATGACAACTTTGTTGTTGTAATAGCTATAAGGGTCCAATAGGAATAAACATTTTACTTTTGACAAAAAAATTGGTTTTTTGTTATTTTGTTTATTCTCAAGTGTGGTAAGGGACTTTTGAAAGTGTATCTGTATATATTGTCACCACAGTGCTCTGGTCTTTGTTTAATATTCGTTTTGTAAATGAGTAGAACTACCGTAAGCATTCATGTGGTCTTAAAAAAAAGCAATTGTGTCAAAAATGTCTCAAAATTAGTATCACTAATTTCTATGTTTAAATAGACATTTATAAAGTATTTGAGATGTTAGAACTCTGTCCCATTTATTACTTGTTCACTCGTATTGGTAACACGGTTCTAATGAACTTCATGATTGTTAAAAAAATACAATAGAGCTCTCCACTACTTCAGTCGTGTTACAAACTTTATAATCTTGACATATTGATTGAACACAATAACAGTTTACGTGTTTTAACGGTAAACCTTTTCTTGGTTAAGTTGAATGATGTTTTTGGACCCCACTTTTTTTTGGGACGCCGATTTATTCAACGGTTTTTCGTTTGAGAATAAGTTATTTCCACCTACTGGAAGTTTTATAGGCAATCTCGCTTTGTTTGGCCTAGGTGAAATAACTATGTGTCGAATATTCAGTTTTCTGAATATCCTGACTAAAAAAAAAAAACTTCTACGTTATACTTCCAGTACTTTATATTTGATTCTAGCTCAGTTAGGACACAAGTGAATGATTTTACTTTTTGTAAACCTCTGAGTAGTGAGTACACTGAAACTAACCTTGTAAATTGTTTATTTGTGCTTGCAAATATTTTATGAAATTTCACTGTATCAATTCTTAATTTATAACTCATAAACTATTGGGATATTTGAATACTAGGTGTTTTTTGTAAATAATAACTTTTTTATAAAGCAAATAAAATTTTAATAATTCTTTTTTTTTTTATTTCAAACATAAAATAAAACTTTTTGGATTTTACTTTCTCCAACAAATACAAAATAATAACTTTCCTTTTAATTTAATAATAATTTCTTAACTACAAGACAGAAGCAATTATTTACCTAACTATAATTTATTCTAATATTTTATACCCAATTTAATTTAATTAATATTTTAATAAAAGATTTAATTCGAATTTACGATTTAATGAATTTAATTTTTAATTAATAATACAAATATTTTATCTAATCTAACATCCTAAGTAACCCAGTATTTTAAAATAAATTTATTTGAATTTATTTCAGGCAAATTTAATCAGGGACTAACGTATTTACGTTTCTACCGACCTTTTCACAACTGTCCAGGCGTCGCGACGTTTGATATGAAGTCCGCGAGCGTTGTTTAGCGATGGCAGGCTACAGATGCTCAGCGTGCTGGTTAAGTTGTCTCGTTGATGAAGGTTGATCCCTGTAGGGTTGTCTGGAAGAATGTTGGATGCATTTTTAAAGATGGTTGTGGTGATGTCGTGTCTGAAGTCCCGGTTCGGCTATTCTCTCGACGTTAAAGTTGCATGTCCAAGTGGTCGCCTGGTGATGTACTGGAGTCCTATCCGGAAGTTATACGAATCACTCCATGTATCAGCTGCTATGTAGGTTATGTTACTTCTCCAGAATAATCCAAGTTATGCCAACTTTGTAATGACTAAGTTGCCACTGACGTTCTTGTAGATTATAGTTGTGTCTATTGCTGCATTCCAAATTAATATCGCAATGACGTATGTTCACACTTGTTATACAAATTATTAGGTTAACTAAGAAAATACTTAGCTTTTTTGCATACTATGGTATTTTATAAGAAACGAGATCAAGGCTCGATGTGTTCACTTACATCGCAGAAATATCAAGGCTCTCGAGTTTCCCCGAGCAATCGTTTATATAGACTTTTTCGGCACTACTTCCATGCCAACTTAAGCTCTCTAGCACTGTATTTCTATAAGTTTTTAAAATTCATTTTTTCAAGAATTTTAAACTCCTAGTCTATGTTATTTTTTATTCTGAATTTTATATAGATTTTTCCTTTATTTTTAGACTTGATTTAGTCATTGTTTTACGTAATTTTCCTTTTGTTTTTTGAGTACGCCCACTTTCGCATGTTGGTATATCTGCTCCCCCTCCAGTAGACTCATCTTCAGCCAGCCCCTTCTGCCGTTTCTCTATCTTATCTCGCTCCGTGAAGTTTTGGCCATTGAAAATCCTTTTCCTTTGTAACTCCTCCAGGGTTTTCCCTATTTTATTGAGAGTGACTTTTTGAATTCAGCTCGTTGTCTTCTTTACACACGAACTCGAGTGATGTTCGTACGATTCTTGGTTCGCGTACATGACCCGCGCGCGTTTTTCCGCGGCGATTTCTCCCGGAAAAGTCTTTGTTTTTTGTTTTTTCCGGTTTTTTGTCCTTTTGGTTTGTGTTAACTAGCCGGATTTTCTCTTTTTTTCTGCTTCTTGTTGTCTTGCTGTAGGGTTAGGGAGTTAAACGATTTTCTACAAAACTTGGGCTTTACTTTACTCCCGAAACATATTTTAAATACTGGATTATTTTTACATAACTACGTTATCAGCATACTATTTAGCGTTTTGAGTTAATAAAAATTTAAGTTTAACTTTTTATCTTGCTGTAAAGGTGCGAATTCTGTCACCTTTTTCCTTTAATAAAATTTCAAGTTTTTCTTTTTAATTATACATTTTGTTTATCATTACTAAAATTTGTTTTGGTTAGAATTTAAAAAAACTTTCTTTTTTATATACTTTTTTATCATTTGAACTTAGTGGATTAACATTTACTTTTTTATTTAACGAAATTTCGCAAAAACTTGTTTAACCTTTATTTTAGGCCTTCTTATGAAAAGCCTGAAAAACCTTTTCTTTTTCAATTTAGAGGATTTTTGAATTTCTCCCCATACTTTAATAGTCTGTATTTTACGTAACTTTGTGACTTTATATTATCTAATCTTGCAGTAAATATACCCGCGGTTAGCGTAATGCATTTCCTGAAGATATTTGTTTTTATTTAATTACTGGATTTTGGCTTCCCTTATTAATCTTTAATTATTTTTTACAAGTCCTTATTCCTTTTCGAACAGGCAGGATCCAAGAGTTTAACTTAGCCAGATAACTACCCTCCCGCGTCCACATGAATTTCGTGACCTACATGCTGCTTTAGCCCACGGTAAGTCCGGACTATTCAAATTTATAAAATTAATTACAAATTCAAAATCCAGGACCTACAACGGGTTGTGTCCGTTGTAATGTATAAAGTTTTTTATTACAGTTTTGCTTGTCATATTGTGCATCTCTTCGTAAACATGAATCGTTTTTTGTTTTAACCTTATTGACTAAAAAACAAAGAAAATTATCATTGAAATCATTTTATATTTCAGTTTATTAAAACCTTTGTATGAAGTACAAAATTAAAACCTTTCTCAATGTAGCGACACGCTACCCCTTCGTATCGTTACGCTAAATTATTGTTGTGAAGATTTAAATATAATTGTATTCAATTGTAACATCTAATCTAATCTAATCACAGCAGAGATAGTGAGAAACATTATACTATCCAAGGCTGTTGAGTGGGGGGGGGGGAGGTATGTATATTCAACTCCAATATATTTTTTACTATTCCTTACCACAAGGAACTAAAAAGAACGCATAAAGTAATTTGTCAACGTAATTACAATAATAGACTTGCTGTAAATTCATTTATTTAGACAGATGAATACTTGGCAATATTTTGTTTGAGTATAACTACACAATATCGTTGTTTTTAGTAGAAATTACATATAATGGACTGCACACATTTTAGAACTAAAATGTAGACATTTTCTAAATCAAAAGTTTTTTCTGATCAAGAGTTGCGCAAAACCATTATTGTAAAATTCCTCTCGGGACAAAGACATTATTTCTGAGCAAAGCTATTTTGATGTGTAGGTAAGGCTTATATAATATAAATGTTGCTCTTCAAACAGAATGTAAATAATTATTTCCATAAATCTACTAAATGGGGTCTTAAAAATAATTGCTCTAGTTTGTATGATGCTGTGAATGCTGCAATATGTGCCATCGTAGGTTTTAAATATTAGTAATGCCTCCGATAATGTTAATCGTAACACATTGTTGGATGTACTTTAACAGGGTGGTATTAGAAAAACATTCTAAGGAATGGTTTATAAGATATTAATATTAAAAGTTTTGTATGTGATACTATTAGTTGTATGCGATACATGTAAAAGTTTTTGTCAAATACAATTAGTCATACACTTTTTATGATATGCATTGTTTTGGGCCTATTTTATTTTTGATTTTTACTTATAATTTATGTAATAGTCTACTTAGGGGTACATTTATGTCTTTTGTTGTTGATACCATCATAACCTATGTTTCTAATTATTATTTGCAATTACATACTGATTTGCAAAAAGGTCTTTTAATTTCGAAATAGCATTTGTTTTTTGTTCCTAAAACATCGGGAAACTGGTTCACTTTCCATTATACATACCATGTACGAACATTTGATACATCACGCTGATTTTGATGAAATTAGAATTGATGCTGTTCAACATAGTCTAGGTATTTGTACTCAACACCAGATAAGTATCATGTTCTATGGTGTGGCGAACACTTAATCAAAACAAATGTTATTATTAAAACAAACAACCCATTCAGCATCTACAACTAGTAGACTGTCTTCGTCGTTTGGTGAAATGCAACTTTCGGCACAGATTTTGTGTGAATGCATGGTGTGGGTTAATTTACAATCATCTGATAGGACCATTTATTACTGTGGATGCTTAATTTCTGAAGTCTACTTAAAATAGCGTGAAACGAAATGCCACAGCTGTTGAAAGAAGTTTTGAGATACCGAATATATTTCCAAACCTGTTGGTTAGGTTTCCTAATTCCACAGGACATTGTGACTTGCTTATCTCCTTGGCTCACTGTTCATGTAATCAACCATACATTTTTTCTTCTATTCGACTCTTCTTTCTTTTGTCTTGTTGTTGCTCTTACAATTTCTTTCAGGTGATGACTAACGGTTGTATTCCTTATGTTTTTAACCAACGAGATTATTAGTTTTCAAACAGGCGAAAGAATTTAAATCGTCCTCGCCGTAATATTTGATTAATTCAAATGAAATACAATACATTGTTTCAAAATGTGCTTAATTATAAACATAATAATATCAACTACAACTTTTTACATATTAAATGTAACCAGATACATACAGACATTTTAATTTCGTTCAATGAAATACTTTTAAAATACGATCAAGTATTAAAGGTTATAATTCATGAAACAAATGCTCGTTAGTATGTAATAAAATATAATAAACTAGCAATCATTTTCAAATGATGATAATTGACTGTCTTTTAAGTTCGGATTTTTCAATTCTAGTAGATTTTATTATTATTTTTTTTCAAATAAGGAAATTTGCTTATATCACAAGAGGAATCTACAATTTGCAAAGGATAATTATGAAATGAAAAGTAAATAGAGTAGAAACACTAAATCATTCACGAGTTCTAAAATGTTATTAGCAAGCAGCATAAAATGTAATTATAATTTGATCGATACAATTTTTTGAATGATAAATTATTAAATGAAAAATTATAATTACATGTAGAACAACTTAAAAGATTAAATTATATATATATATATATATATATATATATATATATATATATATAATCCTAGTGGTTAGTTGGTTCATATTAACCAAGCCGAAATGTTAAAAGAATTGTATTCAATATTTTTTAACGATTTATTATTAAAAAAAAGGATTTAATCCTACATAACACTGAATATCACGGTTACATGGTCGTATGCATAAAATAAATACATTGCCACAAATGATATTTATAATCCTCTGATATTATTTCACTATACAGTGTGGTGATTTTGTATTAATGACAGATCACGAATTCAAACTAAAAATGTTGCATATAAATAGCGATTGCATGTATATTTCGACTAAACAAATTAAAATTGATTTTTAAAAATATAAAAAATTCAGATTTATTAAATTAAACAAATATTAAACTTTACTCGAGACAAACTACAAAGTGCCACTTTTTTACAAATTCTAATGCTTGGAGTAAGAATTAGCTTTGAAAATGGAGTTTCTCAAAATCACGTTATCAAAGTTAACGTATTGCTAGGAGTAACAGAATAACATACACATATATTTATCAACCAAAAAGATTGTTTATTTCCAATGGAAATATAGAGCATAAAAATAACATCGAGGAAGTTATATTTTACTATAAAATAAAATTATATTATAATGTAGTCACAGTGCAAAATACATTTTATAATATCACAGTCATAGCAAAGGCATCTTATTTCACATCTATATACGGTTTGTAAACAAATTTTTAATTTGTTAATCAGACATTTTAAAATATATCAATGTTTTTTACAAGAAGTAGTTACTCACAAACAATAATATTACAGATAAACTATTATTAATATGTAAAAAGTTTAGTTGCCGTAATATATTTCGAATGACATCCACTAATAAATAATTTCATAAAAATCCATTGCAACTCTTACAGAATAAAAAAAAAAAACATATTTCCTTGTGGCCATGAATTTTGACAGGATTTTCCTGGTATGTCTTCTTTCGTCACAATTATTCTATAATTTAACTGTCTCTTTCCTCATCAAAGTCATAATCCCATCTCCAGATTTAAAGGTACATTTTAGATTTTTACAGTCTACCATTTGATATAGCTACAACATAACACCTTCCGTTTGCTCAGAATTCTCTATTATTATTATTATTTTCCATTAAAATTGTATGTATGGATTAAGACATTGTTATGTTGAGCTCCATGTTTGGATGTACAACAAAAAGTTACTGTACAACTTCATTATCTGTTGAATACATATTTAGACATCAATAAAAGGTAATTCGTTTAAAATTAATAGTTTTATAATTACAAGATAATGGTTCCTTATAATGTTTGAATTTGTGTATGGGTATGTAAGAAAAATTATGTAATAAAATAACATTCTTTAGTTAATGAAACTTTTATTTTTAATTAAAAAATTTAAACTCGTAAACCAGGTACGTTTTTCTATAAAATATATCAACGAAGAAACTGAGTCAAAATAAAAACAAGTGAGTTTAGTAACGAAGGAGGTTCCAACTACTTCAAGAGTCAATGTGAAATCAATAACACTGTGAAGTATACAGATGGCAGTCTGAGAGTTCACAGAGACTCTATAAACTATTCGAACATTTTATTAATTTTAATCAAAGTGTTTTCAATTTAAATATTTTTATTTATTAGTAGATATAATTTTATTTACTGCAAATTATTCTCATATCCAATAAGAATGTACGGATGCTTATGGTCTCAACATAAATGGTTGTTATGATTTTGAATATCCGTGTATAAAATTTATATTTTAGGCACATTACAGAAATAAAATTAATTCAATTTATAAAACTTGAAAATAAATATTTAAAAACATATGTTTCGTCTAAAACAAGAAATCAAAATTAAATTATATTTTTTCCATCGCTTCAAATATTCAAAGTTTATAACCAGCTTAGGAGGAACTTTTTCAAAATTCCAGTTAAATGGAATCCTTTATTCTGTAGTATTATATAAGTGTTTACAATGTTGCTATTTTGATGGTTAATATAAATCAATTGCCTAGTATCTTCAAAAATTATGAGGGCCACATCGTTGTTCTGTCACAATGTCTGAACCAAAAGTTGGAGCTCATAACATTTGTGTGTCCCATCAATAAACTGAATCTATCGGACCAGAAGATGGAATATAAGTGACAGACAGATATTAAATAATAATAATAAAGCAATTGCAACCATGCAGAATGAGTCATATATTGGCATACAATTTATATTAGGAATGAATTATATTACGCATACATATATTGTATCCACTACTGCGCTCAAAAAAATATCAATTAAAATTTGAGATAAATAATTAAACAACAAATATTATACATAGACAATCTCATCAAGATATGACTCTAACGTGAAGCTGTTCTTTACCACCCGAAGACTTTCAGACATATGTAAAACTACTTTAGATAACTTACAATCTAGCAATAAGAAATAGACACATCGATAATAGACAAATAACCATACAAAACAACACTATCTATTCATTATTTTTGTGTTTATAGTTCAAATACACAACTTTTAACCATCAGTCTCTTCAAATTAATTAGATATAACTGTGCAATCTTATGATGAAACTCACTATAAACAAGTAGCCACATCTGTTCTTCTTCAGAAAACCTTTGAATAATTTGTTGCCAGTTCATTTTTAATAAATTGCTAAGTCCACCACGAATAATTACTCTGTGTTAGTAGAACATCTTGGATTCTCACTGGAATCTTCTCAGCCAAATTAAATCTCAAAAGGAGCAAGGGGGAACAAAGTTAGAAATCTCACAAAGTTAGGAACGATATTTTCCGTTTTAATATTTAATTTAAACATGAATATCATGTTACAAAATATTATAAACATAATCTCTTTTTAAAACATACTTGTTTTTGGAATTATCATATTTTGTTGTTATTAAAAGCCGTACTGTTCACTGAAATACCAAGCTATTTAACAAGAAAGTTTGTTTATATTTAAATCAATAATTAATTTCTACTACTACTTGGAGTGTTGCGTCATAATTATACCAAAGCCCTCATAATGTAAATCGACCATTATTATAGATTGTAAGGGTTTAAAACTCATGTATGGAAAATATTCTAAACATCACGTTATGTGTCTAGCTTGAAAAGGCTTCAGGGTGTTAGTTCTGATTGCACATTGTCTCTAGGCTCAAGTGGTTTTGTGCTGCGTTTGAGTCTTTAGGCTATAGATTGTGAGTGCGATTTTTTTTTTTTTTTTTTTTTTTTTTTTTTTTTTTTTTTTTTTAAATGTAAATCACTTTTAATTTATTATTTATTATTCATTAATAATATTTATTATTAAATTCTCTTAAGAAGCATAAATAAATATTAAATATAATATAATTAGTTTCATTCTTATTCACTATGATGGAAATTGTATTTTTGTATTAGATGTGTTATCTGTTCTTTTTAAATTTTTTATTGCTGTGATCACACCAACTTTTGAATTAGCATGCTTAAAAATTTCAGCCTAAGTTAAACTAAGCAAGCTTTTTGCTAAAAATAAGTTGAATTTGTTCTGTCGGATAACGTTGATTTCGTTTTGTGTTAATGGAAGTTATATTAATCAAATTTAATTAATCAAATGTGATAAAGCTGTCCACACCACAGTTAATCCACGGAGAGGGCAGTCGGAAACCAAATAACATATTTCTATTGTATGTACGACATTTAAGAGAGGAAATAATTGCTGCCGAATCAACTAGAGCACAGCTGAAGGAGATAGATTATCTGCTAAATGTGTGCTGAGCAACGAGGATAGAGATATATTGAACCCTACTGTATCCTATAAAACAACAAAAAAAAGTGATATTTTTATGTATCTTATAGTATAAAAAAAAAAATTAACGAAATTAATTATGAGCTTTGATAATGCACCTCTAAATGACAGACACATTTTTCGATAATTTTTTATTTTCCTTTGTTTCAGAAACACACCATATATATTACGAACCTATTTAAGTACATTTATTATAGGCTGTTTGGTTACTATTATAATTGTATTGGTTGTGGTGGATAGTTAACTAGCAATTACAAATAAATAATCATGTTATTGTTTTGCCCAATCCTAGGTAATAAAATGGATTTTTTAAAAATCTTAGTAATGTAAATGGCATTTTTGTGTGTCCATACATCCTTTTGTTTGAATGACTGGTTCATTTGCGAAATAACTACTGAACGGATTTCATTTAAAGACGGTTTTTTGTTGAAATTTCCCAGAATTGGTTTTTTTACAACTCAATTTTATAAATAAGAATTAAATATAATTATTCCAAATAAAGTTTCAAAATGTAGATCACTTAATTATCGTTTAAACACTATTATAACACAAAGTGCATTAAGTCGACTCATAAATACGACAGTAATGTTATTTATTTTGGGGAGGGAAACACTCAGTATAAAGTAAAACAATATAAAAAGTGAACAATATAAGAAAAGAGTATTTGAATTGCACAAAAATGTACATTTACTTTAAGAAATAAAAATGCGATGGATTTTTAATTTCTATCTCTCCACTGATTTTAAATTTGCTTTTAGTGTATGGACCCAAACATCTGTAAGAGAAGATATACATACTAAAATGTTGATTAATGTTCAAACTTTATTGTTAACTATAACAGGTAATTTAAATAGTTATTAAACACGCATGAGATGGGACTATTATTTTGCACTGATCCAGACCTATAAAACAGATGTGACTTTTTTTTAAATTTGTATATAAAATTAATTATATAAGGCAGAAGTTTAGTTTTTCTAATCGGTAGTAACACGATCGGAAAAAAATGTTTCAAAATAGCTCTGTTTGTATCGAGATATTTGCTCTAGTTGTTGTGTCAGATCTGCCAAATGATGATCACGAGAATTACATCTACACATTGTAAAAACACCGACGCACACAAAGCAAATCTTTCAGTCAAATTAATGAATGTCGATTTTTCATAGAAATTAAATTTGTATAAAGAAATATTGTTACTTGTTTTCATAATATAAATTATTATTAAAATAAAGAATTACAATAATAAAAAATAAAAACTTCTCTTACTATTCGTTTATGAAAATTGCAAAATTCAAACAGGTATAATTTGGGAATAATTGGTACTGTATGATAGTTAATTTCTTTTAACGGAAAAGACTGTATTTTCTGGAGTATTTGAAATTGTTTTAAAACATGTTTATAAGAAGAACGTCTCACAAGTTGTTGTTTCTATTCTAAATCATTTATTTTAATGATAACAATTTTAATTGATTAAAATATTAACTTCAAAGAAAAATAACATAACTAGTTTTATAACACAATTTCATATCCTGATTTTAAACTTTATTAACAGATAGTTATCGTCTCAATTTTGTGAAATTTCAGTGCTCAGTTTAGTGGACATATTGATGTCTACAACGAGCTACGTCAACTAGATTTATTTGAAGATTAAAGATTTCGATTTATCGCTACGATAAATCAGTGCCAGGTACTATTTGTTTTGCTAGCACATTTTATAATTGAATATAAGCTATTCCCATATTTCTCAAGACAGGGAAGAAAACAATAACTTATTTATGAAATTGATTCATTAAGTGCAACTTGAAAGTTCCTTTCACAAGTTCCAAAATCAAATACTTTTTACATATTATATGAATAATTACATTTATGATGTAAATATATAAGTACGTATAAATCCATGACAATATTGTTTTCCTCACTCGCCTAAGAATGGTTTCGTATATGTGGTAATCGTGCTATTATGTAAAGCAAAGAACGCGTTTCATTTGATACTTGTTATACGGCTTGGATCATTTATTCCATTTCAGTGAATTGTAAAAAAAAAAAAAAAAAAGAAAATACAAATATTGAAATAAAAAAAAGAACAATGAACTATAAATTATTGAAAGCAATACACGAGTGATTTATTAAAAAATAGTAATTACTGTTGCAATGAATAAACCATTAATGAGAGTATTTAAACATACCAATTGAAGATGGTTTTAGTTTAAGAAATAAATGTATACATATAACAAAAAATCCCACGTTGGGAAATAGGCCTACTGTGACCTGTAGTACATAATATTCTAAATAATGATTCGAATTTACCCCTAACCACAATCACTAGAAACTTTAAAATAAAATACAATCATTTGATTAATTGTTCTTTATTTATGTTTTCCACTTAATGCCCTGATGTACATTTCGATAACAAGGTTGTCATCGTCGGAGGATCTTGCTTCTAAACTAAATCTAAACTTAATTATCTACTAATGAAATAAAATTAAACCTTAAACTATAATAACCTGAATTCAGCTAAAATCCCTCCCACTGCACAGATCAGTAATAACTTTGTCAAGTTATTGTTAAGGGGTAAATTCGAATCATTATTGTGAATTTCACCACACTGCTCAACAAGATTGTAACATAATATTCTGTTGAACCGTGCCTTTTAATTGGTGTATTTAAACTGAATTACATTTATTGTTAATCATAACGTTCTATTACTTCATAAAGCACTAAAGCAAGAATTAGTACAAGTTTTGTTGGACACACTGATTTATGAAATAAACTATAGTGACTGATTATTCTTCTATTAATTTTGTGATATTTTATTATATTAGAGTAGAGAACATAAATTTTTTTGTTTTAGTCTGCTGTAAGGTAGGAAAAGTACATTTTTTTAATTATTGTCGATGTGGATTTTTTATATTATTTATAAATAATAGGTACTTGTTCGGTAAGGGAATATTGAAATAGAAAATAATATAGTGTGATCTCAACATATCAGAATATCAAAGAACTAGCTGAGTATCTTGAAGTTAGGAACGTGTTTTTGGTTTACAAAATTAGTGAGTAAATTCAGTTTTATTTAGATAGATATGAATAATTGGCGATTCTGTTTTTGGTCTTGATGATTGAACAATGACTTAGTATTGCAAGTCTAGTTATACCAAAGTTTAATCTAGTTACACAACTTTCAATCGCATGTGGAATTCCATTAACTGTAATAACTTTTACTTACGGCAAACGTTCATGTTATCGTTTAAAAGTCATTTAAGTCCTCTTCCCTGTAGTTTAAGTAGAACATTAAAAGAATTTTATAGTAAACAAAATGTTTGTGAATAACAAATTATAATATTAAATCTCATAATAATATGATCTAATTACTTAACGAATATACAAAACAAGTATATTAAGCAAAAATACAAAAATAGAGAATTGGTGATAAACATTTCTTCAGCTTCTCAATTATTTTTGCAAGTAGTGAATTTAACAAAGTATGATTTGATGACCAACTGTTTTGTTATATTGTACACTTAAATTTTTTAATCGTTGTAATTTTAATTTGAGTTTTGTCGTGTCCAATAAAAAACAAATACGTAAAATAGTGATGAGCTTACAGAAACAGACAATGTGATGTAAGAACAAATCACAAAAATCAGAAAACATCTCTATAGCGTAAACGACTGAACAGTGTTTTAAGCTGTTTTTATCAATGTCTTCTTTTTACTGTGAAATTACATGATCTATAAGTTAGATTTTTAGAATTTACCTTCCATGAGTAAAAGAAATTATATTTCCATAAATTAACATGACATCAAATTTGTTAATTGTAGTCTTAGATATAAATTTGAGTTATAAATATTATATCAGCCAAATAATTTTAATTTAGGGAATAAAATAGTCAGAAAAATTATAAAAAGGTTCAATAATTTATACTCTAATATTTCAAATTACCTCTATCCCAAATTATTTAAGAAATCTAATACTGCACAATATTTTGTATTTCCAGTCTATACGTAAATTTTACAGTAATTTAAAAAAAGGGATCAGAACCTATATTTCATTTTATGAACATGGTTTCTATTCGGTCAATCAAACACTGTTATATCATTACAGTGGCGAGAAAAATAGATATCACAATTTGTTAAAAATTACAGAATACTATATTTTAGGGAAAAGTACTACTCACCCTAATTATGGACAATATTTTTATAGAATGTAGGAAATAATAGAAGTAAACGGAGCTTTAAAATAATTTTCCACATTTAATAGTTAAAATGTCATTGATTTCACACAATATTTAAATTATAAAAATAAACTTTTTCATGAGTGCAATTTCGTATAACCAAAGTTTTAGTAATATTTTAAAAATGATATTTTATGTGTGATTTGTAATACTATATCGAATAGTGAAAACAAGTTTTCAAAAAATGTATAATGTATTTAAATCATATTAATTTGACTTGAAAACATTTAAGAGTTTTAAAAAAAATATTTCGTAATAGATAAGGTAAATTAGTATTTACAAATTTTACATTTGAGGGTTTGCAACAATAATAACTCTCCTTTACTCTCTTAGAATATTTTATCTCAGCTCTTTATATTATATTAAGTGATTTAATTCATTACCCAATGTGGTTTAGATTTCATATAGATTCATGTAATAGTAAATTTTAAAACAAATGACTTAGCTTGCAAATTAATATTTTTCACAACAATGACATGATAATGATGATATGTTTATGGTCTTTGTAAAAATCAAAAAGTGTATTATTTATTTATTTATTTTAATTTGTACCAGTGTATTTAGAGTATTTTCCGAATTTTGTTACGATCGGTATATGTTAATATTATTTCTTTTGTTGTGAAAAAATAATTATTCATTTCCCCTTATTTATTAAAACACCAATAAGTTACAAACCGTAATTTTTAATTTTAATTCATACATTTTTGAAAATATTAAAAATTTACATATTTATGTAGAAAAATATGAATATTGTATATACAAAATGTAAACATTATTGTCGTGCTAAATTCAAAAGATTAGATTGTGGTGTGGTTTTAACTAGCTTATGTCATGCCCTACATTTTACACGAAACCACAACATGTGGAAACAACCACTAGAGCTGAAACAACTAGCTTCGTGTGGTAATAATGGAGGAGATTTTTATGATATCATTCTCGTGTCTTTTTAAAGTTCTGAAATCTTATGAATATATTTTTATTTTCTTGATCAATCATAAACATCAGACTATGGAATAATGACATCAATTCCAAAGATATATTTCACGACGCATGACACATCGTTTGTTTATCATTTTGTTATTTAAGATAACTGCTAAAGTATTAAATGTGTATCTTTGAATTATAATGGATGAAAATTAAGTGGTCATATAGAAGCTATGTGGTAGTCATAACTATACTATACAACTATAATATAAATCCACCCTAAATAAATCTATATTTAAATGTTGTGTCGACATTTCAAGTAAACAAATGCAACCAAGACATAAAAAGAAATAATGAAAATATGTCAATTGTATTAATTATTTATTACAAGTGAGGGCACATAAAAATTAACAGTCATCAAGTCAATCTTGATGTGGAGATAAATACAGACATCAGCTCGGATCTGACAAATTATGTATTTGTAACCAAATACCCTTTTCGACATACAAGGAATGGCTATGGCCTATGAAAATCCTATTATGTAGCAATACAATAAATAGAAGCGTCAAAATAAGCCCAAAGGGTGGATCTCATTTCTGGTTGATTCGTTCTAGACACAATCACTAAAACTAAGCAAGTACTGACACATTAGCAATTAACAACCACCTCACGTGAGTGATTAACAGTAATTCAGAGTTACTTATTATTAAGGAAAACACGTATTACACTCGTGGTAGACATATAATCTTGGTAGGCGAAGCTCTGGCAGCTTGACTGATATTTAGGTTTGAACGATAAATATAAAAACAAAACGAGCATCTTACCACAGGGTAAGACTCTTCCAAAACGCGCTAAAGCTGATTATTTTGGGGTGTATTAACATTGGAATACAGGAACTACTACATTGCCAAATACGGTGTTGTTCATTCCAAGGCTGTAGATTCCCTGGCCATGCACTTAATTTGATCAACTTCCTTGTTGTAAGTGCGTGGGGGAAAGTTTTTTTTACATTAAATTACTTTTTGGCTCCTGTATTTTACACTCGTAGTCAAGGTCGCAACACATCAAAAGTATAAAAATAAACTCCCTTATATTTAAACAGTAGTATTATGAACATCGATCCAACTCAGTCATCCCCGCTGGCGAGACGGAATGTTACAAAAAAATTGTTTTAGAGGTAGCACAGGAATTAGTTGTAAGGATTTCAGAAAGCCGATAACCTTAAAAGTCACAATTCCAATGTGTAAGCCAATTAAACCACTATTTAAGACGAACAACCACGAATATAAGTGAATATATATCAAGAAGGCATAAACTGAATAACCTGCTGTGACGGCAGACGATACTAATTTAAATGTAGGAGAAAATGATAAAAAAAAGGAGAGAGAGAATCCTCTCACGATGACGAAACAATAAATAAATCGTTGGTCTGTAAGTTTACACGTAATTTTATTTAAAACTATTGTTTTAGATATGATATTATGTTAACAGTTTGTTTGTTGAAAATGCTCTATGTTTTGTAATGAAAAAATTGAGACAAAAACTTGCACGTCATTTGATAAACTCCTAGTCGGAAGTGCGTAGAGTATTTATTTACCTATGGGCTCTTGCATTTTAAACGCTTAGCGAAGGCGCAGCACATCAAAGATATGAAAATAAAAGATTTTATCTCTAAAAAGGGATGTGATGGTAATCGATCAATTACAAATTATATCCTGTGGTGATTTAGGCACTATCCGATATGTGAACAACCGACTTAATAAGGGAGTCGTGCATCAACCAACAGTGAAAGAAGACGTCTGTAACAACGCTCGTCGCTTTTTTTTAGTAGTACCCCAATATAAAAGTATGCCTTTCTAAACCCGCAGGAACTGGGCCAGTACGAACCTAGGGTTTATATCTGGGGGCATCTGTTTTATTTTAGGAACCGTATTAGTATTATTTGAACTAACACACGGCCATGTTGGACCTATTGTGTTAGTCCAACATGTTGCGCCAATATAATTTAGTTTATATTAATATTTGCTTTTAGTCTAAATTTTTGTTTATTAAGTAATTTAGTTTTAGAACTAGATCCCGTCAAAAATGGTTAGACTAGTTTGAGATTCGCCCAGTGAACATATATTAATTTACCACTCGATCTGAATACCCGGCAACGCTTAATATAAGCAGATCCATGTCCACCAAAAAGGTTACCCTCGCAATTTAGTAGAGAGAAAATTGGTGATAATAAACGAGTGCATCATTTGTGTAACGATTAGAATAACATCATAAATAATACAAAACATTAATATTCTAAAAATTCATTTATTTTTGTTAAAATTAATTAATCCATTGGGCATGTAAGCTCACTTACCATATAATATTGCTTTTGTTCCTTGTTTGGATACTTTTCATGTAACTGCAAATCCCATATTCTAGTTCTGATAAAAATTACAGCGTAATAAAGTTGCCATTGGATCAATATCGCTGTGCACTTCGACTAACTTCCTATAACACAATCAATAATTCAATTATCCTTCCTCTCTTAGTTTCGTCGGTAACCTGAAATCTAAAGCCACTTGGATTTTTTGTAGAATTAATAAATGAAAGAGAAACATCTGTTATAATTGGTCCAGTCCTGGAAATTGAAATTATAGCTGTTAAACAATCATTTATTTTTATTCCAAATAATATTTACTTTTTTATATAAATTATAAATATAAATTTAAATGTTCGAACATGTCTAATTCACAATATAATTTATGATTCTTCCAAACTTAATTACAAAAACCAATTATTGCATCCGTTTAATTTGTGTCAGTTACAGTCTTATGGAAGTACTATGTTTAATTATTTTTATAAAGTTTATTAAGTTATTATACAACTACGTTTTAATTTAGTTATATTTCGTTACCTCTTATAAAGTACATTTCTATAAAAATGTATCATATTTTATGGGTTCTACCCGTTAAACTATAATACTATACAGAAAATGAATTGTTATATAATTTGGTTTAATTACATTTCATTTTGTTTAAGTATCATTTGTTACAGTGACATCTTCAGACGAGGTATTATATATGTTACCTACAAAAGTAGAGTAATTAACCACAAAACAAATATTTAAAAATAGGCGTTCCCTCTCCTATACACAAAATGGAAATCTACGCCAACTAAGGGGAGTTTGACGTGCCACTTAACGCAATGTTAAATTTGCAATATTTAAGTACACTTTTCAAGATAACATATTTGTGATAACATAACCAGTTATACTTTCAGGTTTGTTTTAATAGGTTTTCGTACGTATTGTATACCACTTAGTTTTCAATATTATTAATATAATTAGATTTGAGGATTTGAAAATCTAATAAAAAAAAAATTTTTTTAAAAACATATATTTTTTTTATAAAGTAAATTTAGATTGAAATAACATAAACTGTGGTGTATGATACTTACCTACTTGTACTGTATAGCTGTAAAAAAATTCAAGTTTTTATCTTTAACAGTGTGAAATATGTGTACCTAAATATTAAAAAAGTAGAAATTCGGTATACGAATTTTAAAGTTTATTAGGTTAGGTCAGGGCCGTGTAATCACTGTTTTCAGTTAAATTCATCAATCCCAGGACCATAAACTGCCACTTCGCTTTCCTCTTCATCTTCAAGCTTATTTTTTCTGTTCCTATTGATTACTCTTGCCTTTTTTGCCATTTCTACAGTTAATATATATTAGCCCTTTTTAGTCCAATCATCGTGTGCTTTTAGGCCAACCACACAATTCGGTCCAGCATCACCAGCCTTTGATATTTGATATTAGCTTTGTATCTGAAATCTGTTTTAAAACAAAAGATACTAAATTAAATGATTGATGATATGAAAGTAAAGTCTAGATTTTGTTGTCAAGGATAAAATAAAGCAAAAGCTTAAAGTTTCAAATATTTAATAGTATAAATGAGCTACAATTGTTTCGCCTTGCGGCATCGACGGGCTACTTTTGTTGTCATCTCTGACAGAGAGTTTACATTGATTTTAATCGGTTATTAGAGATATTTGACTTGTCTGTGCCTAGAGCTAAGATATGAAATTTTCCACCAATCCTGACCTATTGGCCAAAATTAAATTTTTTGTTCACCTTTCTAAAGAAAATACATGAATGTGTCTACCTATATGTGATCTATAATAGCATACAGGTTACTTATTCATTTTTTATTTTTATCCATTATGTTATTTACAAGGTTTGGTAAATTTTTATTATTATTTTTAATAGAGTAGTTTTCCTGTAGATTTTTGGCTCTATTTCTTGTGTCAAATCTTCAGAAATTTTGGTAAGGGCGCCCCAATACCTTCAGTACATCAAAAATGAAATTTTAATCAGATTAAAAAAAAAAAAAAAACTTGACAGCAACAATCGGTAAATTTGGGTAAAAAGTGTTGTTTCATAATATGCATGACCTTTTAAAAACAATTTTAAAAATATTTATAAAATATATTCCTACGTTATATTCTTTATGAAAATTTACAAAATTAAAACTGTTACGTACACGTGCACTAATAGTTTGATGTAGAGTCTTTGTCTAAATAAATGTTTGAATAATATTATTAATAATAATAATAATAATAGTAATAATAATAATAATAGTAATAATTTACTTATTGTACATGTACAATTGCTTGTAATAGACAATAACAGATTAGTCCTAATACAGATAAATCATAAAAAAACTTAATACAGATTGAATTTGTATATAATTGATATCATTATCCCACCCACAATTCTGTACTACAGAATGCTATCTTTTTTTCACAGTCTACTTATTGAATCTGAAGACCTTTCACAATCCCAAGCGTGGTTGTTTGGTTGTTCCAGCGGATAAGTTCGATGTTGATTTGGTGTCCAATAATCTCATTTATTCTCGCAAAGCTGTAATCTGGTCTGGCAATCACTTGGCGTTGATTTCTCGTAGGATCCCTCTTCTTATTCTCGACGCTGATATTTTATCTATTAACTTTTCGCTGACTATATTCACTTTACGTCGTATTCTTTAACTTTAACTAATTCACTGTTCAAGGTATTTCTTTTACTTTCACTAACTCACTTCTCGACGTAATTTTTTTAAATTTAAACACTTCAATTTCGACTTGCTTTCTTTAATTTAATATTCTTTGCGATTACATTCAAACGTTTACCAATTTCTTTATAATTTATCTTTACTGTATCTGATCGAAAGAAACGTATTTACATGTTTCTATTGTAACACAAATTTACTTTTATTTAGAAGATGGGAATATATTTTAAAATTATTATTAGACTTATAATAATGATGCTTAAATAATAGATAAATAATTGCTTATCCTTTGTAACACGTTTATACATTTTAGTTGACTCGTCATTACGTATGTTTATTTCAAAGAAAAACTAAAGAGACTTTTATTTCGTTATCGTAAATTTTGAGAATTTCAGAAGGTCTAAGAATAATCAAGAACAAAGATAACGTTTGTTAGAAGTACGCATAACTTTAAATAGAATAAGTTAATGACTTTTGAGCATGCAAACTATTCATTACTGTTGATTCGACTTTAAGGTAAAAATAACGGGAGGAGGTTATTTATTTTTCTTTGATTGTATATGTCTAACAAAAAATGCTTTATCTTAAAATGACATTAAATTAGGTTTTGTTATTAGGAACTTAGCGTAGAAAACTTCTTGTTTTTAATAATATTGTACAAAGATGAGTGTTTCTAATTGAAGGATTGTTTTATTTTCCCCTGTATAAGTAGTGTTATATTGTTAAGCGAATGCTGAACAATTATTAATATCATGTTTTTTTCTGATAAATCTGTGTTGAGGTCCCCTCTGTTGAAAAAGTTATGTTTGTAATGGTTTCTGTCTGTCTTATATCCAATATTGTATTACCCAAACATGTCAACCGATTTTATTCAAATTTAGTATATGAGCTTATTTTGCCCATATCTCAGATTTTGTGGTCATTTGTTCATAAATACAAATCTGGCAATAGATGGAATATGGAAAAAAAACACATAACTACTATTTCTTTAAATCGGTTCTAACGTTTTAACGGAGTTCTCTTAAAAATTTTTGGTATGTGAGTTATTGGTATAAAAATTAATAAACTCATGGATGGGGTTTTTACACAATACGCAATTATTCAAATATGTATATCGATTTCGATCAAATTTGTGGTAAGTATAATTTAACCGTGACCAAAATGCCAAGTAAAATTTTTTATACTTTATTAAAACTCACAGATTTGATTAAAATAGGATCAACTATAAGTCTGTACTTAAATATTTTGTTATCAAGGACAGGGACCATGGTTTATTTTTATTTTTTGATTTACCACAAACTAAATTTGATATTTTTATGCTATTTGTTTGGTTTTGAGGATGGATGTGAGTAAAGTTTTTTTAGTGTTTTATTGTTTATTTAAGTAACCCTTTAATTCAAATAATTTTGTCATATGTTTCAAGAAATAATCTTTTGTTGATTATCGTAAAATATGTTCAGCATAGAAATCGGTTGAGTTTTACAAAATTTATGAGTTAAAGTTTCTACCAATTCCAAAGCATTACTCAATCTTTACTCAATCTAGTGCTGAAGCCAATTCTACTATGACAAAAGAAATGAAATTTAGTTTGGATAAAGATTTGGTTGATTTTATTTTAGTGAAATATTACTTTATTATTAGTAACAAAATGTATTTATTTTCATATCAAATATGACTCATTTTGTTCACTTTATATGAAATGAAGCATATAGGCGAAATTTGTAACTACTTTCGAACTGTTGATAAACATCTTGCATTTCTCAACAGTGTTTTGTTAGTTTCCCTGATAAAATTACTTGTTTCATTTATTATTATCCTAAATGAATCTTAATTTTTTTCTCAATAAAGAATAACACCAGATTTCAGAATATTGAAATATGTTTTAAATAAATATTATTAATAGTAATAACAATAAGTTTTATCTCGAAGTTCAAACATTTAGGTTAATATACTACTGTAAAGTTTGGTCAGATTAGGATAGGTTATGTTAGGTTAGGTTTGTGATTAGACTGGTCATAGTTTAATGTTACAACAGTCGATACATGATGGAATTCCATCATAATGGAAATAATGAGATGATTATTTAATTCCACAAAACACCTTTAATTACGACATATGTTTCGCCGTTAGGCATTTTCAAGCAACTAAATTGAAAACAAACAAGTCTAAAATAAAAATGTGAAACAAAAGGAAAGTTTAAAAGAGTAAAGGGTAAAGGGGTTGAGAAATGACAAAAGAAAGGTCAATGATCTAACCTGTGGGATGGGAGTGGGGGTGTTTTAGAAAACAAAGGTTACATAATAGGTCTCAATAGTGGTGATGAGTTAAGCTGTATTTGTTCATTTAAGTTGGACGTATGGTTTTTTTAAAATTGATCTATTGATTTCTAAACATTTCAGGTTATTGAGTTTCCTACTTTTTTGTTCCATATGCAGAAGTTTAACGTTTAACTTAGGATCAAAATTATGCCCTGTGTCTAATAAATGATTTGCAAAATTTGAATTAGATTTGCCATACTTCCAACTGTGTACATGTTCTTTAATTCTATTCTTACCTTACCTTCCGGATTGACCTATGTATTCACAATTGCAATCATTACAAGAAATTTTATACACACCACTATTTTCTAAACTATCTCTCTTATCCTTATTGTTAATAATTAATTTTCCTATATTTTTAGAACAATAAAAATCAGGTTTATAATGATATCTATTAGATATAAAATTTCCAACTTTATAACTAGTGTTTCCAATGAAATTAACCTTACAATAGTAAGGTTGATGTTTTCTTTTTCATTGTCCTTAGAATTATATAGAAAATCACATATTTTACGTTTTAATTTTTTATTTAAAATATTATCAACTAATTTGGTACTGTACATGTTATTGACTGCAATTTGTTTGATAGTATTCAATTCATTCTGGATATCTGTAGGAGATAAGGGAATGCTTATAATTCTATGAATCATGCTATGGAAGGAGGCATGCTTATGGTTAATGGGGTGGTTAGAATATGCTGGAATAACAGCATCTGAATATGTAGGTTTTCTAAAAATATTGAAAGAGTGAACATTATTTTCTATGTTAATATTTAGATCAAGAAACTTGATGTTATTTCCTTCCCCAATTTCCATAGTGAATTGAATACGTTTATGAACAGAATTAATGAATTTAAAGAAATTTTGTAACTGTCTCGTAGTACCGTTAAAAAGACATAGGACATCATCCACGTCGGCTCAATAGTATTTAAACCTATTTTACAACATGAGTAACAGAGTCACATTTCACAAAATATTTAAAAAATCTAAAACATCTATTTTATTTTAAGTTTAATAGATTAAAAACCGTTAAAGAAAAGACATATAATAAGTGTTATACACAATCTTATTACATGATTTTAAACTGTTGTATTTATTTATTTTCTTAAGGCTCAGAAAACCCTGACCTGCCTTTAATATTTTACTGTACTTACATTTTTTACGAATGTTAAGCTGTATTAACACATGGATGTCGTTTTAACTTTGTGAAATTACAGTCCTCGGTTCTATGGGTATAAAGTTTTATATTGAAGTCTACAACGAGATATATCAAATATATTTATTTCATACATATTTATTTTGTTTTCGCTATTCCGACTACTGACGATATATATATTTATTTATTTAACGATTAACACTTGTGATTTGCTACGATAAATTATTGCAGATATAATTTGTTCTACAGTTCACATTTTGTAATATACTATAAGCTATTGTGACCTTCTTTAAGACAATAACTTATTTATTTAATTTATTCAGTTTTTAAACCTGGAAATTCCTTTCAACGTTTATAAAGGGAACTACATTTTCAATTTATTGTAAACAATTACATTATGGATTTACATCTATTAGTACAGTGTGCATGAATCTATGACATTATTGTTGTCCCC
Source organism: Aphrophora alni (assembly GCA_963513935.1). Taxonomy (NCBI): domain Eukaryota; kingdom Metazoa; phylum Arthropoda; class Insecta; order Hemiptera; family Aphrophoridae; genus Aphrophora; species Aphrophora alni. The sequence continues at coordinate 108,723,096 of OY740768.1, read as the reverse complement.
ACTTCAATAGAGTAATATTTCGTACCTGTGGTAATTGGACTTTGGAGGGTGGAAGTAAAGGAAGCTGTGTTTGGCTGGTTTCCAAGCTGATGAGGTATGATTAGTTACTCGATCTGGGTTTGGAATATTTTGTTATATTTTACTGTAATAGTTTAGTACAGCATGCCTCGAAAAAAATTGTAAAAAATAACAGTAATAAACTACGTTTTTTGAAATAATAAACTAATAATAGTGTGAATATGTTATTCATAACATATAGTTAATTTATTGAAAATACAACTATTTCTAAAACAAGCCATATTTAAAAATATATATAAGCTACAGGGTTTAAATGATTAGATATGAGAAAAAATGGTTACACTTAAAATATCTATTTATAAAACCATATTATTTTCTAAACTTACAACCAGAGAAGATTGGAAGCTTTAAAAACTGGCATTACAACAGTAATAATTATTATCATAATTATCAATAATATTTCAAGTGAAAAATATTTGTAAAGCCAAAGTTTCTGGGTTCGATTCCCAGTCTAGGTCGTATGTCTTTCATTTGAACTATTATTGTATTTTCAATACTTTCTTGTAAAAAAATATTAGCGGTAAAACAATAAATTAAAAATAAATAAATACATACGTTAGTTAGGGATGCAAAAAGAGTAAAAAATAATTTCAATGTTGCATATGCGAGGTAATTCATTTGGTAAATCAAAAATTTCAACAATGAACCAAAGCCAAGGGAGAATTCTACGACCTTTGCCGGGAAGCAACTAGGATAGTTCAGTTGTTAGAGCATTGGCGCGCAAAGCCAATGATCCTGTGTTCGATTCCCAATCTAAGTCGTATAATATTCACTTAAAATATAATTGTAACTATTAAAGTTTTAACATTATTGAGTGGTTAAAAATTATCTATCAATATTTAGTTAGAGAGAGTTAAGGCGTAAGAGCTAAGTTTATATTGGAGAAGACAGACTTTTATTGTAAGTCTAACAACAATATGAAGGGTACAGAGAAAGAGTAAAAAATAATTAATAAATAGTTAGTAGTTCTATCTAATAGCACTAATGGAAAACTTTGACCACGTGCTGATTCTAAAATAAACAAACTATATAGGGTCGGGGGTCCCTGATATTGACAAAATAAATATTGGTACACAGAGAAGTCACGCACAGTCATCACTATGTGAATGACTAATCAAGCTTGTCGTTGTTCATCTGTCAATGGGCTTAGTCATATTAAATTTTTTTCTGATAGTTTGTTTTAATACTATTGTGATTTAATATTATTATTATATACAAACATGAGTGTGAGTGAAAGTGAAAGTGAAAGTGAAGTAGTGAGTGTTAACAATAATAGTGGTTCTAAGCAAAAGCATACAGTAGTATATTTGAATGACTAATCAAGCCTATCGTTGTCCATCTGTCAATGGGCTTAGTCATATTAAATTTTTTTCTGATACAGTAGTTTGTTTTAATACTATTGTGATTTAATATTATTATTATATACAAACATGAGTGTGAGTGAAAGTGAAAGTGAAAGTGAAGTAGTGAGTGTTAACAATAATAGTGGTTCTAAGCAAAAGCATACAGTAGTATAGTTGAAGATAGTAAAAACATAGAAACCAAACTCACGTAACAGGTTAAGATTTTCGCTGCGAGCTTTTTGGATGTTTTCAAGACAAGAGAGACATTTTGATTGGAGATTTTATTTCTCTTTTTAATAGGGATTCAGGAAATACTCTCTTATTCGGTTTGATTTTAATGTAAATACAGTAAAACAAAAGATGAACAAAATGCCAATTTAAATATTTTTCCTATACTTTAATTAGGTGAGTGAGACTGGAGAACATTGTCTTTCCGAGATTTCCGTTAATTTCAAAAGTATATTGGTGAAATAGTTCGTCGTATTCAAACAATAAAGGCTGTGCTGGTGCCAAAAGGAATAGCAGCCATAGAAAATATAGGAAAACACGAGAAAGGAAGGGAAACTAATTGCCTGGCTCTATGTATGAAACTTTGTATAGTTATTTTTTATTCATTTAAAGGTTGTTTAAAAAAACTTTATTAAACTTGATTGTAAAAAAGGATATTAGATATGTTTCTATAAAAAAACGTATTGATCATATTTTGTAGTTAATATAATTTTTCTTTTGAACATCCCTGTACTGAGACGTGCAGTATATCTGTGATTCGCAGATATCGCAGGAAAAGAATGTTGCAATACCCAAAACAAACACAACTAATTATAACGATATCGCGTTATCAAATAAATAATAAAATAAAGGATAACAACGATCTCTATAAAAAATGAGTAATTACATGTAACTTATGATATAAAGGGGAAACTAAATTAAATAATAGAAAAATAATGAACAACTAGTATCATCTGGTAACAGAAAATATTATTTTAACAAAAAAATAACCAAAAGGACATCTGTGCACAACAAATTAGGAGAGAAAGCGTGCAAAGAGAAAAGAAGCCGTTTTCGCTAACCTTGTAGTATACACGTGCTAACGTTAAACAATTTGTAACGGTATCTAAAGGGAGATTTTATGTCACGCAGCTGGATGTATAAAAAAAAAGAGAAATCTACAGGGAGAGAGACCTGATGGGACACGCTAGAAAGCATAACGGTACTTCTAAAAAAAACATGAGAAACCGACAAAAGGAATTAGGTCGGCCAATCGGAAAACAGCCACATGGTGAAAGCTAACTAATTTAAAAAAATACAGCCACTAGGAAAAAAGAACAACATCTGGGGAGAAATCGAGAATTCAGCGAGCGAATCGGAGGGGTGAAAGCGAAGGAAAGTTTGGGAAGAAGGGAGAGGTTTTTGGCGTCGAAAATTTGAAGAGGAGTCTAAAATCTGGAGTGGTGAGAGGAGGTCTTAGGGACAGAGAGCATTCTGTGGGACAGAGAAAGGGAGTTAGATTGACCATGAGACTAGGGTTCTCTGTGTCAATACGTCGAGAAAATTAATTAGTTGAATCAAAGTTGAAAAGAGAGTTAGTAGTTTTTAGTCAAAAGTTTGTTGAGATTTTGGAGCAGATTAAAATATTTTGGAAGAATTGTTCGAGAGAAGAGTCGGAAGAACTAATTCATCGCCAGTGGAGACTTGAGGAGGATCATCAGCCGAATTCCAGGATTAAGTTGTTGGAGATAGTGTGTGGAGTGTTTTGTTTTTTATATATCTAAATCAAATTTAAAGCCATCGTTGTGTTGTGTGTGGAAAGTGTCTCGTCGATCAAAATTGGAAAGCAGTACCAACGATAAGTACAATTTAAAATTCTTGTTCACTTTAAAATTATAAATTCATTTTTCTAAAATAATTCACTTTAATTGAGCCATAAAAGAACCTAACGACCCTAAAAAGAGATAAGAGAATTAATTAAATAAATTAATAACTAACAAATTGAATAAAGATTATAATAAAGTTTAATTTTATAAAGGAAATAATTGTTTGTGTATAAAAAAAATAAAAGTAATTCAAATTACAGATTAATTTCATTAAAAATTAACGCCAATTGTGGAAACTTGATGTTTTTTTTTAGTAATAAAGTCTAGCATAAGGAAAGACAATTAGTTAAGATAAATTTGTATATTACATAACATTAAGGAATGCTTGTGGAATGAATGAAGAAATTTTAGACACTAATGGAATAGATGTACGTTTTTATGATTCTTTGACATGTTGCTTAAATAAATTAAGGTTTGTTTTTTAAGTAATACGTTGTGTCAGGTGTGTTATTTATATTTCCACATTTTGCAAGTTTAGGAACAACTAAACATATAGCAGGTAATTAAAATAATATTGAATTATTAATATCTAATAATAATTATTATTCAAAATATTCAAAATAAATAAATTAACTTAAATAAACATATATATAACGTCTTAAATGTTATATTTGGCTCACCAACGTGTGGCTTTTGTTTAAAATTATAAATCAAGATTAAAATAAATAATATAACTAAACTTGCGTTTTTGTTATATTTGGCGCACCAACGTTTGGGCAAAAATTAAATAAAATAAAAAAAAATAAAATAGCAAACAAGTTGTTTGTTATATAATTTAGACGCAACAAAAAGCTAGATGAACAGTTAAAATAATTACAAACACAAATGGAGCTACAGAAAAATCTGATTGTCTATAGAGAGAAAAAAATCGAGAAAGCACGCATAAAAGCACTGAACTTAAGACAATCGTTACCGATTTGGGGGAAAATCTTTCATTGACAAATTTATCAACTAATAATCTTTACTCATTTAATATGCACACAATTTCGACTGCTTGTCTACATTTTACACCTACTATCAAACGGTAGGGGAAAAAGGAAGTAATGACGTAGTCTCCATGTTGTACCATATTTTATACCGTCTAGGGAAACGACGTCTGCCAACTTCACAAGTTTTGTGATTCTTGAGCCGTATAGAACAAGAATTAGACTGTTATGAGAGTCTTGTATTATATTACGGTTGTTCTGATAGAGTTGTACAGTAGTTACATGTCCAGTGATAGGACAGTCGTACATGGAGCATGATAGAAATATCGCACTTGTTAATCAGAAGACCCCAACAGAAACTCTGTATATCATTTTTTATTTCAGGATTTGAACAAAATTGCAAAAAAAGAATATTTAGCAAAAGAAAGATAAATGACAAAAAAAAAAGTTTTTTTTATTTTTTATTACTAATTATGAATAGTTTGAACTGAAAATGGTAACGTAATTTGATTAGAGGTATTCGGGGGATAATGACGGATAATTCCTTAGAATTAAAAGCAATGCTGTGCTTGATTTCTTTCCTCTGTTTCTTAATTATTTTTGGAACATTCACAAGATCTACTTTGGAGAGATTAACATTATCACAAGAGAGTTTTGAGTTAAAAAGATTCATTTGGGTTGGGGTGGCAATAGGCTGTATAGCCTCGGACGTCAAATTCACTAGGACAGTCCTGTCAAGTATTGACGGTTGGGAGCAACAACTCCTTACTCTCGTGAAAGTGAAGGTAGCTCAAAATGGAGGAGTGCTTTACCAGATATAGAACCTAAACTATCCTCATGAAGGATGAGGCATTTGTTGTAACAGATTTCAAGGACCTATTGGATATCTCCTCGCTATCTGTATAAAATATTAATAAATCATACGCTGAAAAAATATTACTGATAATAAACAAATAATAAAAGAACAAAAAAAAAAGGAAAATTTAGTCGACTGTATAGTATTGAGAGGGCAAAATGTATAGAAAGAACTACTAAACTTTTTGGTAAAAATAAATATGCCTTACGTAAATATTGTACTGGATTTTCAATACAGTTACAAAAAAGTATAATTCTACCAAATGTTTTTAGGGTTTTTAGTATTTTTCAATTTACTACTTTGCAAGTTGGATTTTCTGAAAATTGTTTTAGTGTTAAATCATGAAAATAGTTGCTTAAAATATATTTATTATAATTATTACGAACATAAACTTCAAAAATCAGAAGATTTGATTGTCTGATTGTCAATTACTCTTAATTATTTTCATTAATTTTGTTTTCTCAATACATCTTTCTTATTGCTATAATTATCGTAAAAAATTTTATTTAAATTTACTTATAATTTAATAAATAGTAATAAATCAACATTTCATAAAATATTTTTTATATGTAAATAATTGTGAAGCTTTGCGGTTCTGTAAAGTTGTTAAAAACGCAACTTTTATTCTGCCGTGCAAAATAACCTGCACGAAATACACATGAACATTTTTCGGAAACTGGTTTTTAAATATTTTATAGATAATATTCTGAAGAATCACCTTCTCTCGTACATAGATATCTTGTCTATATCTTCTATGGTGAAAGCTGCTAGTTAGTCTGGATTCAGCTAAAAGTCAGGACTGACCGACCATGTGATACGGGGGTGTCACCATGGAGAATAGTTTTCCCCTAAGAACGTTTCTTTGGTACGTGTTTTAAGTAATTAGGTCTCTAACATGTTTACTTTGTTTTTGAGTAATTAATACGAATTGTGCAAAGTTACCTCTTTCGCGATATTTTCGTGCCTCTCCTTGGTTACAAGGAAAAAAAAGTTAACTCCGCAAATCATTAAAGAAAAGTATCATAATCAATATTAGACTTCCAGGATGCGTACAGTTAAAAAAAAGGTTTAGTTAAACATTGTTTAATTATTAATAATTAATGTTTTAGCGGTAGGGTGTTAAAGTTTTCCATACTCTTTCTCAGTGAGCATCTAGAAACTAAGAATAACATACATGCCAAATTTCCAGTACTTAGGCTATTTCTGGATATTTCTTGTTGAGTGAGTGAGTGGTATATGGCTTACAAAAGTATATGTATCGATTTGTAAATAAATCTTTACTATTTTTAGTTTTTATAAATATTTTTAAGGAATGTGCTTATATATAATGTATTACATTTTCTATGTGTTATTACAGATTTTCGATCACTTATATGTTTAGAAGAATAAATAAATCTATTTAAATTTAAATTTTATATGATTGGCATTGAATTCCGTTTAGGATTTCATTATACAATAAATACTAAAGATAATTATTCTAAACATAATGTCGTGGATTAGTTTACCAGAGAGTACATTTTCCATATATTGCACCCATCCATGGGTTAGCATTTGCATGGTTGGTTGTTATTAAAAATTTCATTGTAGGTTTCGGTATCAGTGTTAGTGTGTTGAAAGACGATTTAGTATTTGCGATTTTGATTAGATATTGCTGAAATGTGTATTTTTGGACTTTCGATATATTGGTAAAGCTAGACAACATTCGGTCCAAGTTTTTAAATGGTGGCTAATTTTAAAGTAACAGGTTTTGAAGACATTTCACTAATACATAGTAAAACATGTATTTAAGATTTACAAAAAATAAAATGTATCTTCATTTTACGATACCCAAATGTATTTTCTACTTCAGTGTATATAAATATAAGAAAGTTATTGCTAAAGAATTAATACGTTTAAAACTTTTTGTATTTGTGCACCAGAGAGCTTGAATTATTGGTTACAAATCAATAAAAAATTGCAAACATTTTGAGAAAAATGTACTGATATTTTACTCAGGTTTGAAATAAATTGTTTAAAACTACATTATACAAAAATGACATTTAAAGTTTTTTTTTAATACGACTAAACCTTATTTAATTTATAGCGTATTGAAGTGAGTGAAGCCATCTAAAATAAAGATGGTCAGCTTAAGTAGAGTTAGATGTTTTGATCGGAACCGACGTTAATTGCTCAGCAAATCTAATAATATTTCTAATTGTTTAATATCTGCTGGTCAATGTAACCATGACAGTAATGAAATGTTGGCCTTTATTGATAAACCATTTAATCGTTCTAAATTATATTTATAACAACTTAGTAATACAAAGTATTAAAATAGTATTTTAAATATTATGAACGTTTAAGCGATCCGAGTACACTTTTCTGCACTTTAATTTATTACCAAAGTTTAATCTTGTTACACGCCCCCTGCCCCCTCACTCTCAATCGCATGTCGAAGTCCATTAAGGTTTAATAACTTTTACCTACGGTTAACGTTTAACTTCATCATTTAGAAGTCATTTAAGAGCTTTCCCCAATCGTTAACTTATAACAGTAAATGAATTTTCTAGTAAAAAAATATTTGTCGGTAAGAAAATATAACGTGTCAGTTTCTTAAACCACGTTCTTAATATCTACTTATAAACAAAGTAAGAGCTATATAATTATTATATCTTCGAATGACAAATATTACATCAGCATCTTAATAATGTTTAGAAATGTAATTATTAAAACTTATTCTTATGACCATCCATTTTCATGGGAAATATATTGCAGACTTAATATTTTAATCGTAACTTGGATTTTGGTTGGTTTTATTCCAATCTAACACGAATTCGTAAAAGAAAGCTGTGGGAGGAATGACGTCGTGATATTCGTACAATTGTTGAAAATCAGAAAAAAAAAATTTCGTAAAGTAAACGTCTAAACATTGTTTCGAGCTATTTTCAACAATATATTTCTTCTCTTCAGACTACTTTTGCACTCGAACCCAATAATAAACATAGTTAAAACACTACATAATCTCTCTAAACTTTATATTTTAGACAGCTCAAAAGATTTTCAAAAATCTTTACCTACCATTGTCTAGATACTACGAAGTTCAATTTCTACTCCTAAATTTTAAGAACTGAATAATGCATTTTTGGTAATTGTTCATTTGTATAAATAACTGTTGACTAATTATTATTTATTATTTTGTTTAACATTTAATTATAACTAATGTAACAAGTAAATACTTTCAATTTAGAGACGATGAAATAGTACTGAATTCTGTAATTTTGCATAAAGCAATATTAATTTGATTCAATAATATATTTCTAAAAATATTAGCTGTACTTCAAGGCGAAGTCTTGAAATTAGACGTTTTTATTTCCATTTTTTTTAACATTGCCATGGGTTTAAATAAGGGATGTATATTTTCTTTTTTTAATATTGTTACTATTTGTTCAATGATACTCTCTATTTTCAATATAGTGGCGATAGGATAAGTTTCGTTTCTTTTAAAAATAATTTTAAAATCTACATTTTAAAGAAAGGTATCTCGCCCTAATTATTCAAAAAAAAAAAGTGTTTTACAGAATGTTAAAAAAATGGAGGTAAATATTAGTATAAAATAATTTTAGGCTTTTAAAAGCTAAAAACCTGCTAAATGCATAACGTTTTTGTATTTACAACTCTTCTCAAATATAATTTTGTTAAATAAAAGTCACAGTAATTTTGTTTGTGATGTTCATTTGGGTGGTGAAATACATTTTTTAAGAAATCGTGAATGTCATATTAAGCTCTAATTATTTAATAGTTATTTTTCCTACAGGATAAATTAAAATATTTTTTTCATTATATAAATTTGACTATTTACACCAACAAGAAATCGTATATACTCTCAAAGACTGTTACATTTCAGCAGTTTGTACTACGCTCAGATATATTAGTATAGGCACCATATGGTTTTAACTTCATATACGTATACACCTTACGGAAGGAAAAATAACAGTTTGTGGAAAACCATCAATTTTAATTCGTCAATTTTTAGAAATAATTTATAATAATAATATTTTATTTCATATTAGCAACTGTTTAGATATAAAATTTAACTTTAGTTTAAAAAATTCAATCTTTTGAATCTGAAAAAATATAGGTTTTTATCCTGACAGTAAATATCAACATGTGGAGGGTTGAAACAACGAGCTTATGGTTATCTTATTACTAAGCTTATTATGGTATTATTTTCACGTCTTCTTAAATTTTGAAAGATTCGGAATATATTTTCTTTTTCATATATTATGTGTTTCTGAATCATAATCATCAAGTAAGGAAATAATAACATCAGATTGAAGTATATATTTCATGACGAATTTTATTATTCGAGTTAAATTCAAATCATAACCATATTAATTGCAGATCTCAGCAGTATATCCTATATAAAATACTGAGACTAGGATGTATATAAGCTATAAAGTAATCGTATCGATACTGTATAAACATTAATATAAATCTACCCTAAATGTTTCGCCATTTCAAATGTTTTATCGAAATTACAGGTGAAAAAGGTAACCGAGTTATTAAAAAATAAAACAAACAAAATCTAGTATTATATTGAATTTACATTCAAATCAATTAATTAAAAATTGTTGCAAGGAAGGATACTTTAAATGTGAAAAAAATAAAATCTCAAATAAATCGTGTTGTGGTGGTAACTGTGGATATTTAAGTTTTCGGCTCTTGCCTCAAAATTCAGATATTTGTGATATTTATATCCAGATAGAAAAATTGCAAACTGTTTTGTTTCATTTGAGAATTGTTTAGAATATTATCATAAGTATTGCAAAACTTTAAGTTTGTACTAAGTCACATGTATTTATTTTTTTAAATTGAATATATATTAGCTACCCTCAACATGTAATTTTGTGAATTTCCTCCTCTAATTCCTGTTTTTACTAGAGTATTTTTCAAATAACTACAAATTCCATTTACCCCTCCCGTCAAAATAGCATCGTAATAAAGTTACGCTTAAATCGGTATCGCTGTGTACTTCCAAAACTTAGTACAATGAAATAAATTATTTATTGACAATTTCAATTTTATTTTTGCTGGTAATCTTAATTCCAATTTTCTTTTCTGTCTTTACGTTTTGTAATAATTAAGTAATAAACGATTTTAAAAATAAAATGTGATTCACGGTCCACGAGATTTGAGATTTTATGTAATAAAACTGGAACTTCACTGCAGAAAATACCAATTTTGAAAAATTAAATATCTAAAAGAGATTTTAATGCTTTCATATTTTAACAAGACAAATCTTGAATAATTTAAGGATAGGTAAATTATTATACTTTTGCAGGCGTTCAAAGAATTCTGTTTGGTTGGCTAGAAAGATACAGCTACATATCTGTTTGTATCTTATTGCAGTTTTTTTCTTGTTAGGAGAGAAATTGGCTTTCGTGAAAGGAAAACCTATTGTTTGGATTGACAGATTTGAAGTCTTCGCCGTCCCTAGTTTCACTAATAATTATAAGAGACTCAAGAGAATTGGTCCTGATCTCCAATCAATTTTGGCTGATTGATTGTTCAAAGTCACCCAGAACATCATATAAATCATATCCAGCATTTATTCAAGTGCATTATATAATATAATGTTTCCTATTAAATATAATGTTTAGTAAATATAAAACTATAACAACTAATATACCAACACATTTTAAAACATCTCTAGTCCTATCGCTTCTAATTATGAAACAGCACAAGATACTTAATATAAAAAGAATAAAATTTAGAAATAAAATTACTTTGTAAGATAATAAATGTTCTCGTGATACATTGGTAATTATTATCATACATTGTGATTTGCACTTTAACTTGGTCACTGAAATCTACAAGACGACTAAGTTCCCGCACAACCAATGCTTACTTATATAGTAAATGACATTTCTGTAATTGTGGCAGTACTTGAGATGGACGTAAGTAAATCACTAACTAAATGTCGTGGACTGCTTTAGTTAAACACGAAGGGAAGTATGATTTTGATAATTATCTTCTTCGTGTGATGTTTCATAATATGCTCAATCTTTTGTTATTTCTGTCTTGATTACATGATTATGAACAATGTTGTACAGACTTTTTTGAAGCAAGATATTATTTAGATGTAAATATAATATCTTATTTCGGAAATAATATATATTCTAATACAAAATAATAATTTACAGATGATTTCAATATTTAGGTAACAATTAATAGATAAATATAACTGTAAACATAATACATAACCCTGCCATGAAAATAAACCATTGAACCGGTAGTTGAAACTCATTAATTAATTGTGAACACTGCTATTGTCATGTCGGTGCATCATATCTGTTCATTTAGTAAAATCTCCTCTATCCTCATGTTACTCGACCTCGACTCTGTCTATAACTTTGTTAATATCAATAATTTATTATAATATATTTTATCGTCACCTAATTATTATTCATCATATATATATATATATATATATATATATATATATATATATATATATATATATATATATATTAAAACTGGTATTATTACATGCAACATTAAAATCGTATACTTTTAACTCATTTTTTTTGTTGTCAATTGAAATCCTCTAAAGTTAACTACAGAACACGAATTCAAATGGTCACCTTTGAAATTTAAAAAAAAAATCATTAGGTTACTTTTCGATAAATGTTATACCTAAATTGTGTGATTGATTAAAATACAAACATAAATTTAAATCTAAAAAATAAGGATTGTAAAACAAAATAGGAGTTCGATAATTGTTAGGAACATTGTTGTTTTGAAAACGACGGTAACGGTAACACGAATATCATGACTCCAAATATTTCATTTTCTTCAACGTTATGTTGGACAAAGAATTTTATCTGTTGTTCGTAGATTTATATATATATATATATATATATATATATATATGTGTGTGTGTGTGTGTGTGTGTGTGTGTGTGTGTTTAAAGTTAGTTGAACTTTATAAATTGCTATTAATACTATCATATGAATATTATCATGAATATGCTCTCATCAAATTGTATTTCAAATTGCATAGGAGTCTAGGTTTCATTGAAAAATTTTATTCATATTTTAAATGTAAGTTTAAAAATAACACGTAATGAACTTGATTTCACAAATTATAATTGACTTTAAATGATAGTAGCGACAAAAATAAAAAAATGTAAAAGTTCATAAATTATTTATTCTTGTATGGGACTTCTTATTGCTTCAAGTTTAATTATATACCTCTGTGATTTTCAACGGAAGGAGAAATGGAATTCGCAAATGGAAAATATATATACTCCTGTTTTAATAAATTTAAAACAGGAGTACAACTGAAAGAGTATTGATAACATAGGAGAGAAGAGGAGACCCGATACGTATTACAATTCCTTCTTCTATGTAGTTTAACGCAATTTGAAATGTTTAGATTACGTTGTCTACTATTTAGTCGAAAATGTCAATTACCGTCCTATTACTTTTTAATATGAGTGAGGTGTTAGCTAATATAAAGAATTCTGACCTTTATATTAAAACGCATATTCAGTAAAATGAAATATGCTCCGATAAGAACTCCCAGAATATTCTATCTAATTTATTGTGTTTAAAGTTGAATTTCTCAAAATATATGGGCAGAAAACTATTAATAAATGTTTGTGAATTATCTTTAACTTTTTATAGATTTTAGTTGCTTTGTTTTGAATAAATACACTGTCAGACTTTTTCATCAATTAAATATTTATATTTGATTTAAGGATTAGGATTGAAGAAGTAAACTTTGCACTCTCTGGAACACTTATAATTTTTGATCTCATAAAGCTTTTTTTAATAAAGTTAGGAATAACTGTCATCTTCTATATATCAACAACTTCTCTCGGTACATTAACTGTCAAGGTGGAAGATATTACAGGATTAAATAGAAAATCCTTAGGGAGAGACGAAATCCAATTGATACCACTCTCTCTCTTCTTTTATATTGAAGGATTGTAGATTCTATTACAGTAAAACTAATATACTATTTTTCATATATAAGTATTAGTTATTAACTATAACTATACTGTGCAAAAATATTCGTTCAATAATAAAATTATTAACGATTAAGCAAACAACTTACGTTTTCAATTACCACACACAACTGAGGATTTGAAAGATGGTGACAGTTTAAGTAATGCGATTTCACGTTGATGGAATTATTGTTTTTCATAAATAATATTGATTTGACAACTTATCACTCACTAAACAAATTTGTAAAAAATCATTCTTTATAAATAAAAAATTACTATGTGGCTAAAAATATTCCTCCCTACTTAATTTTCACACAATGATAGTTTTATCAATTTAGGACCAAAGGAAGTTCATAACCTATATCTTGTAATATGTTTTTCTAATTTACAATTTACGTCCTATATCTACGATTAAAATGTTCTTTAAATGGTAAAACATATTTTGATAGATAATAAAAACATAGGTAGAGTATATTACAATTTATGATTTAATCCCGTATATAACTTTAATATTCATCTTAATATTGGATCGTGTTTTTCATTATCTATAATTCATGTTTTGTTCAAACAATTTTTTTTTCATATCGTCATAAAATAAATAAATAAAACTACCCGGAGTCTCGGTTCACGTTGTAGTTGTAGATGTTTAACTATTTACCTTTGTTACTTATGTCAAATCAGGCGACAATTCAAATAATTTCAGTGAAGTGCCGTTAAAATCATAAACAATTGTTGAGTTTTCATTTTCGTATTCAAATTCAAACTATACTGTTATGTTTAATTGGTATTGATTTTGTAGTATCAGATTACTATTATAAATTTGTAGTTTTTTTTATCACTTACGACATAATTGCAATTTCAATATTTACATGGAAAAATTGTTTAGTCAACTCCCGGTTAAGGGGTCGGTGCTCATAAGCTGTTCTAAATTATGAGCTATTAAAGTAACTCAGCATCGTGTGCATAGTGAGTGATTTACGATTAGTAGGGTATTTTTTTCTTTGTATGGTAGAAAAAAACTGTATAAAGAAGTCGAACTGTTTATCTCAATTGCTGAACGAAAAGTGTTTGCCAAGCTTAGGTCATCGACGGGATATTGCCCCAGAGAAATTATTTGGTTTGATTGTTATTTTTTAGTTTAGCAACTATTGTATTGAAAGTTAAATTTGTATAATTTACATTTAAAGTTAAGTAAAACTATTGACAAAACACTTTTGAGAACTATAACGTTAATTTTGAATCAAAAACGAAACGGGAACTCCCTTATATTATTTCCTACTTCTAACTGCAGCCCAAAAGGATTATTTTAATCCAGATTTTATTACTTAATCCGAGTTTAAAATGAAGCAGAAGTGAACGTGATGTCATACAATAAAACTGGCTTTGGATTTAAGGTTAACGACAAATTTAAAAGGGGAAAAAGTAAATGAATTATTGGTTCTGTTATACGACTTCTACCGAAGCCCACAGGATAATGTTCCAATCATAAATTAGTGAAATTGTGATTTTGGACGGGAATAGGAAGTGTGATTTCCAATTCTATGGAAAATATGTAAATGCAAACTAGGCTTAAAGTGAAGGGTCACAGTATTAGTGGGTAAGTGGAATTCATATGCTATAAGTGGAAGTTATAGTGGTAAGAGGAGTCTGTGTAAAAATATTTATCAAAAATATAGGTTAAAAAAATATTTATAAATTATGAGTGAAACATTATGATAAAGACATTTTTACGTTATTATTTTACATTTTGATTACGATCAATCGGTTGAAACTATTTACGTTATTATTATTTTTTAAATAGTAGCTGAGAGATTAAAAGACCTAACTTGTGAAACCCAAAGCTGTGCCATGATATATACATATATCCTGCTACCAAAAACACGTTTTGAGACTTTCGTCTATTTAATATCTATATGTAAACAGTGTCATTATTCAGTCTCAGTCCTCCATCTATTTTTATATAATTATCTCTTCATTTTATTGTAATAGAACTGAGATATTCCAGAACATAGTGTAAAACACATATTATACAAGAATTTTTGCCAGTTTTACCTAAAAAATTATATGTTTTACAACCGGTAACTACACCCTAGTTTTAATAATGTAATAATGAACAACACACACTTTATGGTTTAATTTTACGTTTAATTTTAGAAATATACAAATCGATATGTAACTTTATCGGTCCACAAATTTTTTCACTTCGTTCATACCAAAACATCCCTTCTTGATTATATTTATTTGTATATAAATAAAAATGAGAAGAGATCTGGTAATTTTTTAAAGTTGGCGGGGATTTCAACAAATACCTTAGTAACTGGTCAAAAATAACTGGATTGCAACGTGACTTATCTCATATATTTGGTAATTGTGTAACAAAATCTTTGCTCACTTGAGTTTCTACTATAAAATATGTTGGAAACAATTTAATGTACAAAAACGTCAAACATATACTTTTTTATTTATTGAAAAACAATATTTTCATTATTTTAAACGACATTGCTAAAAAAAAAAAGAAAAAAGAAAAAAAAAAAAAAAAAAAAAAAAAAAGATATGGGTAACATAATATAAAATTTTGAACATCATACACGATGTTCTATGTCCTAAAAAATTATGTTAAATCACATTTCTGAAGTTAAGCCTAATGTGACTGGCCTAATAGTCTATTGTCTATTTTTCAATTTTAAAATGAACATTAAAACAATTAAATATAGGTTATAATATAAAATAAGCTATAATCTGTAGATACCGTTAAACAGGACAGCTGTTGTTAAAGATACACAATCAATAAAGTTTATATCGTGGTTTTCAGTAAAACTATATTGCAATTTATGATTTCATCGAATTAGGCAATATAGATGTAAAAAAGACACATGGAATTTAGCAATATTTAAGAAATTCCAACTAAACTTACATAACTACATTAAGTTTTCAATATATATATATATATATATATATATATATATATATATATATATATATATATATATATATATATATATGATGCCTAATAACATTCAAATAAGTACTGTTTTAGTGTTAATAAACATATGCAGATTGGAAATTTCAACTCAACAAGGAACACTGAATGACTTATTCTTGAAGGGATGGGTTTCCGAAATATTTCATAACATTAGTGAAAGATTTTGTTACCGTTAGAGGTTCACTATAAATAGTGGCTTAGAAATCCCTAGAGAGCATTCACGTTTATTATGTAGTCGTGGATTACATTTCTGTCTTTCATCTTTCCTATTAGGTCTCTATAGATCAACCATAGTTGTCTTCATACTCTGGAGCTATTAGAGGTTTTTCCTCTATAATGAAATGTCAGTGATAGGTAGAGCACAACACAAGATGTCATGTCTGTGTGTGTATAAACGAGGACGTAAAGTGTGGTGATGTGCAGAGTCAAATGTTAAGATATTGATGATTAATAATGATGTTAAAGAAATGTAAAATATTAATTTAGTTGTTGTTTTTAATATCACGTTTTGACTGTTGTAATTTGATGTACAATGGATATTTAGAAAAAAATATATTCAAAGTAATTCAATTTGGAAGGAAAATATTTACACCTTCCCATACTGTAGGAACAATGGTTTTGAGTTACAAATGATTCACAAACATTGTACAAACCGTCTAAACACTCATACTTCAAACTAATGTCTAAATAGTTAGAAGTTTAAATAACAGTCTAACTCTTAATCTAAGTTGATTGTTATTAGGCGTAATAATTCTACATATCTCAATCATTGGAAAACCCTACGATAAATTAAACAACGGTAATATTTTTAATTTGGTACTTTCAAATGTATGGCTATTTTTACTACCTCACATATATGAACTATAGTGGAAGTTATATGATGCTCAAAAATTTGATGTAAAGTTAATTCAATAAAACCGTTTTGGGGTTCCCTGATTAAAACTAAAATGGTTTTTGGAATGATGGATCTCTAACTCTCATCTGTTAAGTTATGTACGGCCTGAATGGGTGAATCAATATTTAGAGAATTTGGTATGTGGGTATATTTTTATGATATTTCTGGAATTGATTTTTTATTTTTTTTATATAACTCAAAACTTTTCGTAGCTAAACTTAAGGGAAAAAAACGATTTTTTAAAAGTAGGAACTAACTATTATGATCAAATTTTGCTCGTGGGTTGTCGCCGAGTACTCAATTTATATTAGTCCCCAAGTCTAAAAAAAATCCTGCTTTATGATTTGTCTAGAGTGGGGATAACGGATAATGGGGCTGTTTTAAGAGAGAAAATTATTTTCTTCAATTTTTATCATTTGATAACGGGGTTAATTTATATTTTAGAAACGTCGTCTATTGGCTTTTATACACAAAAAATATCATAACCTTCTGAATAAAATGTATCAGTAATTAAAGCCCATGTCTTAAAAATGTCAATTCCATATGGAATAGATTTTTTATATACCTTCAGCTGTTAGGATTCCCCAATTAAAGAACACATTATTTCAATTGTTATTTAATAAGCACGATTATTTAAACAAAAAATTTAACACATTTTTGTATATTATTTTAAACTACTTGGATTATATCAAGAGGAACTAGTTTTTTTCTGGTATAAATTTGCTTCGAGTTTAGATGCGTTTATCTAAGAAATCAATTTCATGTCATCTGAACAAAGGGCACTCTGAAACGGATTACATTCTGAAAATTTCCTGTTTTTCATACTGAAATAGGTGTACAGCCAGCAAGACGATTTATTAGGTAATACAAACATCAGAACAAAAGTATATCAGCACAAGGAGGTGTAAATAATTATCGTGTTTGCAGGGTTAAGAGTTGTTCTTACGACTAAAACTGTCCGTTTGTCTAAAAATGATCGTGATGTCTCAAAATGTTACACAAAGTTCATAAAAATAAAATAAAAATATATAAACTATAATAACACATATACGAAGTATAGAGAAACTTATCTGATGGGTCAAAAATCTAGGTCTAGTTTTTGTGAATACATACCCTTAAAGGTTTCCCGTTTCCAAAAAAAAAGTTTTTGGGGTAATGTCTGTCTGTAGTAGGCCTATATGCAGTACTCTAGAGTCTTAAACGCGTGGACCGATTTAATAAAATTTTATAAGGTGAGCATATTTTGGCAATATCCCGAAATCCCCCCCACTTTTTAGGTAACTCAAAAATTATGATAGTTGTCATACGAAAAAACCATGTAGTTACAATTTTAATAAAATCGGCTTAAACGATATTTCATTAAATGAACTATATCACATAAGAACAAAACGTATTTCTTGTGAGTATTACATAACATAGTTCCCTTTGTTGCAAATAAAAAATATATGTTTTTCTCATATTATTTATTAAATAAATAACTAACAATGAACAATAGGTATTAGGTTTTAGTATAAATTCAATATATTATAACATTTTTAGTTTTAATAAATCTGAGTGACCAGAAATTCCACATTTCTCATAAATAATACAATTCACAATTCCAGTTTCCCCTGTGATATCAATAAAGGAGGTGTCATCTTAATCAATATAATTTTCTGTTCACTACGAAATGGTAGCTCAACTATGTAATATTACTGTGGTGTTACAACAACGTATTGCCTCGTGACATGTAGTTAATTAACTTCATTGATTTCGTGTCATTAGGATTACTAATATAAAAAAAAATAACAATAAAACTTAAACTAAACGATGGATAATTAATCCTAGAGTAGGATCGGTGGACATTACATGGTTTGGTATAGCGATGCTTCCTTGAAGGATATCAAAATATTTTGTTTTATTATAAATTCTCTAATATATAACTCATAAAATATAATATCACACAACACCTTCAAAAAATGCCATTATTAAAATTCCAACTTTTAATTTTAAAATAAATATATATTACACGTTCATATACACAATGGATAAAATATAGAACACAGCATATAAAAACGCTAATAGTTTAATCGTATGTATATAACAAACCTTTTACAACATTAAAATAATGTATACATTGCTACAATATGTATTGTCGAAATTTTTTTACAAAATGTCAAAGCAGCGTTAAACATTGACTAATGTACATATGATTTAATTAAATTACAAATATAACCTTAATCATATTTTGTATATACAATAGTTCTTCTTTTAGTTTCATAGATTTAGAAGCACGATATGTACAATTACATCAAATAGTTCTTATTGTTTAATTAAATTTAGTTTGTAAACAAAAGTGATAAACGATTTTTTTATAAAAGTACTATAAACATAACATTTAAATAACATCTATTATATGTTGATATTGGCAATTAAATAAGCTGTTTGTACAGCTTGTATTAAAATAAATTGTACAAACCCATACATATATTTTTCCCTATCATTCGAAAAGTTTTAGTATGGCTATTTTAAAAATTTAAATAAACATACTATAGATGATTAAATTAACTTTATTGATACATATAATACGTGAGCTTTTGAACATATACAATTTCACATTATCGCTTTAAATCTCTATTGACCAAGTATTTATGAAATGTGAAAGGGGTTTTTTTTTTCATTTAAAATGAAAAAGCGTTTAAGGTACTTAAAAAAAAAAAAAAAAAAAAAAAAAAAAAAAATACTATTATCACATTTGATAGCAACAATGTAATCTTCTTGACTTACTTTGAAAAATGATGACGGCTTCGAACTTCAAAGATGACAATATTAGGCCTAGTTCAACTTCAATTTTTAAGGTATAACATTGCTGAGGAGAGATTTTCGGAGGGATAACAACCCGTACATTTTATTATGATTTTTAGGAACTCCATTTAGGAACATTTTATAAATCATTAAAGCCAGTTTTTAAAATATTTAAATTTTGTGTTTTGCTTATGTGGAACGTAACCTACAATTTTTAAGATATCGTGGTAGAATTACAATTCCTGATAATACGACCAAACTACCCCTACTAGCCATATTTAAACAAAATGAATTCACTCGTGTTCTCAAGAACAACCGACTGACAGAGTTAAACAACTCAATATTCTTGGTTTACCCATTACGAAACGTTTCTTTATTAATGTGTACGAGAGAAAGTAAATTCAACCAAAACATATTTATTTTATTAAAGTTTATAATAAAATAACATAATTAAAAAATAGGCAAAAGTATTTTTGGATTCAATACAATATTAAATCATGACAATCATACTCTAAATAATATAAAATACATACTTTACATAATATCATGTTTTTGAGTAATATTATTTAATATTTACATTAGATATCCATAATCCTGTAACATTTTGTGTTATGTTTTATGAATGGAATTTTTAAAGTAAACTTCAATAACAATTAACTGTTTTTCAATAATAAATACATTTAATTCAGTAGAGTATAAACTAAATTAAATTAGCCTATATACAGTTACAATATATTATAAATATAATCATATAATAACAAATAAGACAATTTAACAGTTCGTGCAATTTCTCAGTGTCTGGTAACAATTATATCGTATATTTTACATCAATACCAACTTTGCAATACAAACTATTGCATATCACCTCTTCACAATCAGACTAGAAGTTTAGTTAGAGTAATTCTGTGGTTGTCCAAGGACGGTCGGTGGTTTGTCAGAATCTCGTGGCGGAGACACTTTGTAGCTGGGTGCCGTTGCTCCGGTCTAAGATTGCCAACTGTAGTGTAACAGAAACATTAACTTTAAATGTTAAATAAACATTGAATAATATTTCTCACATATAACCATAAAAAAATAAAATAGAAATAATGGTAAATATTTGGGAAAGAATCTGACAATAAACCCAAATATTTTAGAGTTCTGATTAAACGATGCCAAATTGTAGGTTCTAAGGCGTGAAAAAATTGTTTTGGACAACATATTCCCTAAAACTATAGTTCGTTAGTTATTCATAAAAAGATGAAATTAAACCAAAAGTTCATATTTCTTAAATTATTTCATTTTTTTATTTTTTTTATTTATTTATTTTTTTTTTTGCAATTAATAAAATATTTTTTGCAGTTATTATTATTATTTTCCAATTTTTATTTGCTATTATTTTTTTGATGATAAAATATTTATATCAAATCCAATCTGCCAATTTTTAAACAAATTAGATAAAGGTTTGTGGATAAAAAACACCGTAGAGTTGTTAGGATAAAACTATTTATTATTGTACATTTTTTTTTCATGGATTTTGTTGTTTTTTAATTGATTAGTGGTTTGAAATGCGTATTTAACAGATCATACACAAACAGAAACCACCCCCAAAGCCACTTTTTTGGATCATGCTCCTCAGTACTGATATTTCCCCTAAAAACTAAATACGGTTGAACTATCACATACACTTAACTATACTATTTATATTTAAGAAAGTAAAATTATTTTTTTAGCAGACATATAATTCTTTTAAAAGTTTTTTTTTCATATTATATAATTCAGCGTATTAAAAATTTAACAATAATTGTAAGACTATAATGCAAACACATATTCTAAACAAAACAACAATATATTAAAATCTACTTACTTACGAATAATAAAAAAGTGTAAACTTTGCAATAACATTCATATAAACTTTCAAAGAAATGTCTGTTTGTGACTTCAAATTCAAAAAAGCGTCGACTAAATGAACTAACAATATCTCAAAATTGGCAACAATGTAAAGAAATAATTGCTTACGTACATACGAATATGGGAAACTGCACGTAAGACAAATATTGCAGTAGACGAATGAATTGTAAAAACTGTTCTTAAGTCAATTCAGGAACTTAACAGTAGTTTAACCCAACTTACTCAAGAACAATTATTAAGTTAATTTACATTGATACATAAGTGTAGGTCATAAAACTATATATTTTACGAGAAAGAGACTATATTACGTCGACAATCATTTAAATATATTATATCTTTTATAGTAACATAAATGTTTCAATTAAAATTTATCATCTATAACTGGTAAACCATACTTATTTGTTTCATTCCTACTAATTGTTAGAGTTCTTATTGGCTAGATTTGACATAATACGAATTAGAATAAATTATAAACAGGTCCTTGAGAGGGACACTCACACTCGCACACACACGCACACATACGCATAGGCACATGCGCTCGCACATATTTGTACGCACACAAACACACATACACTTAAACTATTTAAAACCATTCTACGAGTATAAAATATATGTGTAATATATACAATAATAATTTTTAATTTTAAACTATTTCAATTGAAATAACTAAATGCATATAATAAGTAGGCATACTTTGTTATGTATTAGCACAAAATTGCCGACACATACATAGACACATACATAGAATATAAGTTCTAACTTTACTATAAGCTAATGGTAATTTGCCATCACAATATACCCTTCCTAACTTCGTCATAATATAACAACTTAATTGGTTTCGGATAGACCACATTTTCAGAACTACTTAAATTTTCTAATCCGTTTCTTAACTTCATCTTTGCATAGTATAAATGTGTTCTTCTCACTCGAATGTTACTAGACTCCATATAAATTTATATAAGTTTCAAGTCTAGGTAACTGACTGATATCTTCCAGATTATTCTAGAATTTCAAAGTATAAACTTATATTATGTTTATTATATCTATTAAATGTTGTGACCTTGTTAACAGAATGTAATAATTTAATAATTCGTTCTTATAAATGAAAATGTATTTCTTCTGATTATAATTACTTCATTTCCAGAGATTGAATCTTTTTTATTATCTTTTAATTATCTTCAACATTCATTAATCAAGATAAATACTAATTTGGCTAATATATTTACTTTTAGATGTGATTCAATTCAATATATTCCACTATCAACATATTTGTGTGTCCTCTCAATAGTAGTGCTTCTATGAACAATAAGACCTTGATCTTTAGATATTTAAATACATTCAACAAGTCGAACCTTTAAACGCAATAAAACAAGTGTTACGAAATAATATTCACAGAATAAGAAGTAACATTACGGTCAACAACGACACCGTTTACAGTTATAAAAAAATAAAAGTTAATTACTTATTTGGTGGATTGGTTCCACCTGTTATTAGGATTTGTCATTTTCATCTCATTTGAAGAAGACTACAGTAATCATCAATTAATTTAAGCTCCGAATGGAAAATAGATTTAATGAAAATACTCAACTGAAAAATAGCTTTAATACCCCCCCCCCTCACAACCGTAGGAACTCGATTTCTGGTTGTCCATTTCAATAGAAACATAAAGGATCCGACTGTTGAATTAATTGTATTACAAATTGCAATGATAAATAAGCTACATACAAGTTACAAGAATGTTAAATGTTATTTTAAAGTATATTTCGCAGAAAAAAGAACGTAACAGTTTTCAAATGTAGTATGACTTACTAGATATTGTTATAACCCTATGAATTACGAGATAGATATAATGTAAATGAAAGAAAACTTCCAGAATGAAATGTATTGGAGATTTTTATTTTTATCCAGCTTAAAATCACTCAGTGAGAAAGTTTTTTTTTTTTTTTTTTTTTTTTTTTTTAATATGTGAAATTTAATATTTCCTTCCAAATTTTTAAAGACTTATTGTCACACATTATTTACCGTATTATTTTAAAATCTTTGAAGCTTGTATTTCTTGTCGGAGCACCGGAATCTATGCTTTTAAAACATGTGTCAATTGTTTAAGTACCTGGTATGTTAAAACGGGGGGGGGGGGGGGGGAATAAATAAAATTATATTGCATACTTTGGTCGGCCTAGATGTAAAAAAACTGTTTTTGAAATATATTACCGACTGACACAAGTTTGGTTTTAGCTGCAGAACAAAGAGACAAACAAATATATTGACGAAATGCCAAATGATAGAATTAAAAGTGGACTTCACTTTGCCCTGAGTCTAATTTTCTTCCCCATTCCATTATTGAAATTCCATCTACGCAAAAATTCCATTTCGCTCTAAAATTGAATTAATAATAAATTAATTTACTCGCAAAAATATTTTAAACCAATAAAACATTTATATTGTTTATAATCTTTATAAACATATACTATAAATAATTCTTATTGTTATTTTTTATCGGATAGCTACTTGTATGCAATCTTGAATATTATGTTCAATTCGGTCCTTTGTTCATTTGATATAAGGGTAGTATTGCACAGGAAAGCGTTAGGTCATGTAGATAAACGAGTTAACAATACAGGGAGGGGAACACTTGACATTATGTAAAGACTAAGTTTGGAGAAGTGAACAGTACAGATATAAACTTTTGAAAATATTTCTACCCGAAATACCCAAAGCGAAGAAGTATGGTAAAGAAAATAATTTATTTACAAATAAACAAAGACGATTTTAACAAACAATATTAAGCTACAACATTTAAATTGTTAAATAACGATTTATACAACACATTCATAAATGATTATAAAAAAATATAGTATCACAAGAGAAACAACAACTAAATATTTTCATGAAATATTTAATGATATTAATTTGCTATTACTGGTAGTACAATTAACTATATTCCATTGAATATTTTATCTATTTATTAGGCTAATTAAATTAAAATATTTTAATGATTTCTACTTGAATTTATTATAATTAAACTGATAAAAACATATGCTCTCCCTTACACAATCCTGAAAACTATATTTTAACAAAACATAAATTTCATCACCGTATCCCAAAATATGTCTAGATTTTACTTATAAGTGATAATGAAAATAATGTTATTTCTGTTATTACTGCATATATTTCCCGTGATTTCTTAACGGAGATAAGTTTGTAGAGAAGGACATTATCTGACGAACTTTTGATATATCTTTTAAATATTGACATATCAAGAAAACGTAAATTTTACTCCACTTATAGCATAAAGTGTACCTAAGCGTATATTTTATTAGCTTTAAGCAGTTTTGTAATGTTAGTCTAGTCAGTGGTGAATGTTTTATTTTGTTTTTTTAAGAGTGATGGTCTTTTTCTTGCTCTTTGTACATAAATTAATATCATTTATTATATATTTTATTTAAATTTGAATTAAATATGTTTATCTGATTTACAGAAATTATACCTTTTAAATAAATATATTTAAAGTTTTTACTAACTATTCTCTAAAATACATTTTGTTAGTTATTTTTTAGAATATTTTGATCATAATCGGTATTGCCATTTTGTTTTTGATTTTGATCTCCTAACATGTATACTATGCTCAATTAAAAGTTAATTTTTTTTTTTAAAAGCTTGAGAAATATTTTTGCCACTAAATATATACTAAAAACATTCACAATTTTTTTACTGTAGATCTTGGAAAAAATACTGACAAAGGTATACTAGACGTACAATTTATATTACATTTTCTCTAAAGAGTATATCCAATAATAACTCAGCATAGATTTTTTCCCCCAGGACATTCGTTTTTTACACTACTTATACGTAAGAGATTAAAACCAATCACCAACATTTTATTTAGTCTCATGACACGCAATATTAATCAAATTAAATAGAATATATACAGCAACAATTTCATGCAAACGTTTATGATAGCCTAAACAAAATTACAGCAATTCATTTTGTATGCAACGAATAAAGCACAATTATGTAATAATATTTTAGGGTTTCTAATTTAAATTTTTAAACAGAGTGATTGTGTGAGCTATGAAAATTATTTGAATATGTATTCAGACGGTCAAAATTTACGATAAGTTTTAAAATAAATAAATAGAGTACATTAGTCTGGGAATACTTCGTTTGGGGCATCACAGTTGTTTTTTTCTTTATGTTGTCTTAGAATATTGACATTATGACAACATATTGCGCACACATTTGAATCGTAGTGCATAAAATGTCTACAAAACAATACATTTTGTAACGTTTCAAAATGCCGGTGATTTGAAATTTGTGATGTCTTACAATTCGAATCGATTTTCTTTTTTAAAAAAAAAACACATTTTTTTTTTTTTTTACTTTTTAACAGCTTATACTACTTACTTATTCTGAAAACGTATTAAGATATAAGCGTCTAGGTTGCAGCAATAAAAACTAAAACATGACATTGACCTGTTTAATACCATTTCTTTCTAGATTTTGTAGCCGACGTATAACTAAAAATAATTCTCCGAAATTGAAACAGAACAGCTGATACATGACTTTAATAAATACGAATACCTATACCTGCATTTCGTATGTTTTAGTTGCGTTAGTATTGGCCGATTTTAAAGTGAAGTCAATCGTTAAAAATTTTATTTAGATATATGCTGATATAATATGTATGTCCGAACTAATATTAAAAAAAATTATATATATATATATATATATATATATATATATATATATATATATATAAACAAAAAATAACGCCGTGAACAGTGTTTAAGCTAGTTTAACCGGACGTTATTGAATAGAGATGTTAAAAACGCGTTACAATCTGAAAAAAACAACAAAAAAGGTTGCTTTTACGGCCATTGTAATGGACGTACCCGCCCTGTCGTCATTCAATATAACAGTTGAGATGCAAAAATGGTTTCCAATAAAAATGGGTTTAAACTAGAAGGCAAGCTGTTGAAAATGTGTTGTTTGTAGAAGGAAACATTACTACCTCAATATATGGAACCATTTGATTTGATTTTTGTAAAATATGACACGTAGGCCTACGGGTACTTAAAAAAAAGAAATTGTGTTTCACGTTTACATAATTATTTGATTTATAATGGAGGATTTGACTGTTTCTACCTGTCTACCATGCAGACACACGATACTACACAAGCTATACCGTGCTCTCCCTTGTACGACTGATGAGGGGTGTCTCCGCTGTCACGTGACACATAGAGGCGTCGATCTGTGCGTAGACTGTGCACTCGTCTTGGTGAGGACTTGATGCCACTAGGCTAGAGTAGAGGGCGCTTGGAAGCTGCAACTCTGCATATGTTATTTCTTCTTTCTATAAAAATACATTTTGCAAATCAACATAGTGTTAGAATAATATATTAGTTACAATTAAATGTATTCTGTCAAAATTAATATAATCACCACCAGGTTATATAATTATTTTAACAATGTAGTGTGTAATGTAAGGATTACTTCTGTTCATTTTTAATTTTAGTTTTGAATTAAATTAGTCATAAACTAAAGACAAGAATGTTTTTAGATTTCAAAACTGAAATTACAAAATTGTGACAATTAACATAATATTTTACTTTTCTTAATGAAGAATATGTAAGTCTCGTTTTACCCCCACGTGAATATGAAGCATTTATATATATACACAATTATATCCTAAATAAACAAATATATAAATCATGTTTTTATTGCACAAATAGAATAATTAGAAACGAATTTTCAAAATCCTATAACAATTGCTTTACAGTACCGTATTGTGAAGCAACCGCATGAGCTACACCAAATTATTTAGGTAAATAATAATTATGTTTTGAAATAGAGATTTATAATCGTAATATGTAATTACACTCAAGGATGTGAAGTGGGGTTTATCCAAGTGAGATTTGGGAATACAGTGGTAGATCTCATGAAAAGAGCTTGTAGAGGGATGTTATCGCAAGGAAACCTTACGGTCAACCCATATTAGACGACAATAATATCGTTTACAAAGAAGAGTGTCACACCGGATTTGAATGATATCCAAATTTCAGGAACAAATTTCCATGCGAGGACGAGGTCAAATATTTAGGGGTGGTATTAGACACCCAACTAACATGGAATTCCAACTTGAGGCGCGGTACTGTAAAAGCTGATAAATCCCTAATGACAGTAAGAAGGACATTAGGCAGAACAGAAGGGTAGTAGTGGTAACTAAGAACATTATTGATGATATACATCTACACTGGTATTATACGACCCATGATGAGCTATGCGGAACTTGGGCAATTTCCACTACAGCATCAGCTACAGTGGAAATACTACTCAAACTATCCATCTGTTGACCTGTATATTATGGCCGAAGCAAGAAAGCAGCTTACAGGCTGAGTTGCGGCGGAGTCTGGAGAAACTCATATATGGGTCTTTCCATAATTACGGAATAAATTGGCCACCCGATTTTAAGTATCGGTAGCGATAAGATAGAAACTAGTAACTCGTTTTCAAGACTTTATACAGTTACAATGACCTATAGGGACGTAAATCAAGTTCTACGAAACACGGGAAACCTGGTGTGGTATAAAATCGGTTTAATGACAATGGCATGTATTGGTGCGGGGTATATGAGCTGATACCTAAGTTGAAACCCTCGTTCCCCTTGGGACAATAAGGCACATTTTATCAGGCCGAGATTATGGCAATAAAAGACTGTATATAGGATAATTTAAGTCGGATTCTAAGAAGAACCGTATCAACAAATATACAGATAGTAGGGCTGCAATCAATGCACGCGCAGGCACTACAATAAAATCTAAGCTAGTGTGGGAATTCCTGGAGAACTTCAACGCTTTATCCCAGGAAAACCTGTCAACTTTGCACTGGGTGCCGGGGCATAAGGGAGTTGAGTGAAACGAGATGACGGACAAAATACCTAAACAGGGCTCTGCATCAGAGTTTGTATGACCTGAGCCAGCAGTAGGAAAATCATTCTGTCTGGTCAACATGGCCGTAAATAGATGGCTTGGTTCAATACACCAGCAAAGATGGGGACGTCTTAAGGGAAACGACCATAGTTAATCACTACTAAAGTACTCTCCCTCAGGTAATCCTAATGACCCGAAGTAGGAGACAACTCGGACCGATTTACATGACTTATTAAGAGACACTGTGGTCTGAGAGTATATTTGCACAGCATAGGAGCCCATCATGACGAAACTGCGTGTATGCTCTACGGGAAGGATGTGGAGACCAAAAAACCACATAATTTCAATTGTGAACGTTTGACCAAAAAGAGGCGAAAGCGATTTTGATTACAAATTCCTGTGAAACAAATGTTGGAAGAGCTAGTTAGTGGATTACTTAAAACTCGAAAGGTGAACAAATCTGCTAAGGTAAATTGAGGAGGCTGTAGTATGTTGCACAATATGCCATACGTTGCGGTTCCACGGCTCGTCTCTAAACGGCCCTTTAAACTCCAAATAAAATCAATCAATCAATGGTACTATATCACGAAAATGTATTTAAAAAAATTTAACTTCTTTCACGGCAAAAACAAGTGCGATAGTTTACATTAGGAAACGTATCTTTTGGTAACCTGAATATTTTTAAAGCGATTTGGTTTTATTTAGGTTTACAGGCGAAACCAGGTTTTAGATACTTTTTGTTTTTAACAAGGTAGGCAATACTATTTTAAACGAACAAATTCTACTATACAAAATTAGATTATGTTGATTTTTTCTAGGGCAGTAGCCAAATACGAGAAGATTTATTTATTTATTTCTGTTCTTGTTGTTGTTGTTGTTTATTTACTGATTTTTTTTATTAATAAAAATTCTCTTCTTCCACTTAATATATAATTTATTCAATAAATCAAACAAATGTACTTTGTTAACTTCAATTAAAGTTGAATATTTGAAAATCTAAAATACGTTTGTATCAACATTTTAACTTGGAACAAATGTTAGTCTATTAAAAAAATTGATTTCATCCACTGAAAAGTTCAAATGTTTAAAAAGTACAATATTTATTATTAGAATAATTATTTTAAACGGAATTTAATTCGAAAACTATTCCTTAAGCGGTATAAATGTTACCTTAATGTATTTCAAAACTTACTTAATTTTTATTATTATTTTTTTAATGTGTTGAAATAGTAGAATGTTCATAAACCGAATTGAAAGTATCATGATTTAAAAAGGTGGATTATATGTGAAATAATACTAATTTCGAAAAAATTAACTTGTTCTAAAAGACACTATGTTTTTGTAAACATTAATCCTATCTCTTTGTGTATAAAACCCTCGTTAATACCTTTACGGTTCTAAAATGTCAACCTTTTAAATACACACAAAAACACATTCACTGTTTAAAGTCCTAAGGTTATATTTTTTACTATATTACAAAACAACAAAGTTTATTTTCGGGAACATTGAAAATTCGTTTTTACTGTGGATGAGTGGTCAGATGTATTTTTAATGCAGGAGTTGAAGTTGAAATACGTTGTTTTAGTGTAGCGCTAAATTTGGTATATTATGTAGATCTCTATAGCTATAGGCACTAGAAAAGGAAAAGTATTACTATTCATTCTGCGGACGTTATACTTTATTGATTTCATACTAAGTGAAAACATTGTTTGACAAAAGGGAACGCTTTCACTTTTGGTACAGTTTTACGTTTATTGAATAGGACCTTACAAAGTATTGTTACTTTTTTATACCACATTGAAATAAAAGATTAATATTGGTTACGATTTCTGGTACGGCAATCAAAATAAAGTTATTTAATTTAAAAATTCTTTAGGCATTAATGTTTCAGGTATTTACAAACAATTCAGTGTAGAACAAAAAAGCGAACACCTATAGTTATACTTTTGTTATTGTAGGAGGATGGCGATATTGTCGTTGAAACGCGTATGATTGAATAAACGTAGTTTTTGTGATATCTTGTTTTCGAATTTTTGTTCTACATAATATTATCTCACAAGTCAAGCTCAATATTTATTTATAAACAATTCAGTTCTTTGTTTCTAAACGCTTAAATCTAAACAGGCCTAAAAGATTTATATTAAACATGTTTTTCAGTGTCTATATTCAAACTGTGCGAAATCGGTTCGATAATAAAAAATGATCATCTTTGAAAACTTATTTTATTTTCAAGAAAGTTTAAGAAGTTGTGCCAATCAGTTCTCGAAAACAAAGTGTTTCTGCGTAATTGTTTATTGAAATATATGTGTCTGGCAGAGCAAGAAAATTAGATTTTTTTTTTTTTAAAATAAACCCACATTTAGTTTTTGATCAGATTTAAACATAAATAAATGCATTCATTTTATAGTGGTATATATATTTTTCTAATGCCCTAGTTATATTTCAAAGTATAAATCCAGCTTGATCTATCATTGTAGTAGTAATGTGTAATAACATAAAGTATGTAAACGAATACTTACTGTAGGTTTCGATGTTCCATCTAGAGTGATGTGAGTTGGATACAGACGAGAATTGAGTCTTTCAAATGCTTTTTCATCAGGGTCTTGATACTCTGCAAAAAACATTAAACGTTAATTAGTTCGTCACTGCTAGAATAAATAATCTGAAGGATAATAGAAGTTGTACAGTAATTTCTAGTATACAAATTTTGTGTAGTATTATATTTTCTTAAGATATTTTATTTTAGATGAGCACACTTTTTGTTATGTTTTTGTTTAACATATCTATCTTTGTCAGAGAAATAACTCAATAACTACAGAAAAAAGGAAAAGATTGTGTTGAAATTTGGTATATAATTACGATCAAAATCAACATCCAATACAAAATCAATGATCAGGTTAATTTTCTTATGTACATTTCAGTGACATAGTTACTCTCCACAGAAGTTGTGTATTAACTCAACCTATGAGGATGGTAACTATATTGATGAAATGTACATAGGGAAATAAAAATTGTTTTAGTGAATTGTGGTATTGGTATTTTGATTTTAATCTTTAGGTACCCCATAGTGTGATCTAAATTGTAGTATTAAATAATAGCGACTTGACATGTATATGTCGGCTTTTTATAGTTAGCAAAAAAGGGCAATAATTAATGGTAGTTAAAATTAACGTATTATTGAAAAACTTATTTATTAAGCTAATTAATTAAAACACAACTTTTCACAAACAAACACTTTATTTGTGGAACACAAATAAATATAAGATGTCGTTTCAATGAC
Source organism: Aphrophora alni (assembly GCA_963513935.1). Lineage (NCBI taxonomy): Eukaryota > Metazoa > Arthropoda > Insecta > Hemiptera > Aphrophoridae > Aphrophora > Aphrophora alni. The sequence goes on along the minus strand of OY740768.1, from coordinate 108,691,268 downwards.
TAAGTCATTGCTGCATGTACACAAACCCTACTAAGAGCAGTACACACATACACACCCACTATATATATATATATATATATATATATATATATATATATACACGTTTAGTGGTGTTTGGATTAAGAGTGTGACAAGGATTTAGAAAATTATACACTCATACCATTGCACACTATCATGGTGATAAAACTGCAAAATAACATGTAGCTCAATGTTACAGTGCATATCAAATATTGAGTTATTACTTACAGTAGTGCAACACATTTAGATTTAATGCGATATATTTGCATGCAATTGCAAGTTTAGAACGTATGTCCAATTTGTAATTATTATACCATCATTATATCGATTTTATTGATTATTGATTTCAAATACATCAACTCAAGTTAACACTTTCGTCCAATTTAAATATAAAATCACTGATATAATTGATAAATTATAAATCGTAATTTATATAAAGAATTATTTGCAAATTTAATTTTTTTATTAGAGTACACCCTACAAAGTTGGATTTTTAAAAAAATTGCTAAAATTAGAGACGGTTGAAGTAACAGTTTGTGGCTATTAAAAATAATATTTGATGTGAAATGCTAAGATTAGCTGGGTATTTCAACATAAAAATGAATTCTCAAGGAACGATTGCAATACATACTCTCTCTATTTTCCTAATGTACGAAGAATCAAACTCTAAAAATTAATAACTTGTAACAGCTAACTTCTTTATTAACTTTGAAAATAAAAATAATAATACCGACCGACATTTAACTTCCGACAAACAATTGGAATAACAAAAACAATTTAAATCGTTGTTCTTTTTTATACAAGAAGCAAAGATATCTAAAAGGGTCCGCTGAAAATTATTGAAATGTTCCTCTGTTATGCGCAGAAGTTTCTTATGTCAACACAAAGATGATGCGGACGATAGTGAGGCTCTGAAGTTGACGGGAGAGTTTTATGATAGGAAGCTTTTACGTAAAATAATGCCTTCTCTTATATTTTATGGTTACATTGTTCCTTTCTTTTAGTATAAAACGGGTGTAATCGTGATCTGGTACTTTTAATTTAGCAGTGAATTATATATTTAGCGTTTATTTTTGTTTCGTCTGATAACAAGAGTAAATAAACGTCTACGGTTCTCTAAATACCTCAAATAATAAATAAATTATTTTAACTTTCCCCTGTATACACAGTATACAGTAATCGGTGTTGAATTTTTTGAGAAAATATACATGTCTTGATATCTAGAGCCTAAAAAAAAAAGTATTTGGAATGGTGTTTGTCTGTCTGTCATATAAGCAAATAAGGATATATAAATGTTGATGAAATTTGATACGTTTTAACAAAGAGTTAAAATATCTCAACATTTATGCTTACCTCAATAAAATCATAACATACAATAATTTTGATATTCTCAAGCTAATTTTAACTGTCTTTACATTTATAATGTAGTAAACAAAACCTGACTATTACTTTCTTTCTAACACTAACAGTATAAATACTTAGTAATTGAAAAAGAGAATATATACCATTTTCATGAAAATTGTAAAATATCTCAAAATTAACATATGATTTAAATTAAATTTACGTAAAGAATACAGATTTAAAACCAAAAGTAAAGTTATGATTGATGAGTAATTTGTAAAATGTCGTTAAAAACTATGATCGACGTTTGTTTATATATTTTTATTATTATTTTTAAAAAAAGTGTTTAAAATTACTGAACAAATCTAAATTTTGATTTAATTCCGGTTATTGTTACCATCTTAACTTTTCATAAAAAATTATCAATATATCTTTAACGAGTTTTCAGACAATAGGCAAATGTTTTCCTTGGTTGATTTGCAATGTTAAAAAATAACTCGTAAACCGGCATGTTAGGTTAAATGGCCATCATAAGTTCTGCTTGGTACATTAGTAATAAACTAATATTTAGTAACATTCCATCGCAATCATTTAAAGACAATTAAATATAATAATAAGTATTGATTTTAAATTAACTTACGTTTTAAATTTTTAGCATTATTTGTATTTCGTATACGAGTGTGAATAACGATTTTATCACCATTTATTAAATCCGTTAATGTTTTAATACAGAAAAAATAACCATTTAACTATTTCTTGTCTTACTAGATAGGCAACAAAAATGATCCATAGTATAATTTTGTATATTCAAATATATATATGTAAATTTTTTAATGTAACAGCAGATATTTCATGTTGAAACTCCATATTCAAGGATAAAATAAAGCAATAAAGCTTAACGTTTCAAAATTTGTTATTTATATAAATGAGCTACAATTGATTCGCGGCATCATTGGGCAACTGATAATTAATTATTGGCAACTATGTATATGTATATGTATATGTAAGAGTTTAAAATTCAATTTTGGATCAAAATTATGACCCGAGTCCAAAAGGTGGTTAGCAAAGTTTGCTCCATATAGAAATTAAAAGCAATAGAATAAATAATTTAGAATGTTTAGAAATAAATAGATCTATTTCATTTAGGCCCATTTTCAACTTAAATGACCAAATTGTATTAAATTCTTTACCCCTTCTAAAACACATTCCTAACATAGTTCATTAACCTTCATCTACCTGCAAGGTAATTCTCCATACCTTTCCCGATTTCTTTATTGTATTTCAGTTTCCTGTTACTTGTGTATGTATAAATAATGGTCAATACCTGGTAATTATCAGATGCGGCAAGGCGAAACAGTTGTAGCTCATTTGAATTAATAAAATATTTTGAAACTTTTACTTTATTGCTTTATTTTATCGTTGTATAAAATATATATATTATGTAAACTTTTTACACGCTATTTTCCAAATATTTTACAATTTTAAAAAGGGCAATGTTCCCTACCAAACATTATATTGTGTGTGTCAAAACTAAAGTTTACTAATTTTAACTTTTACATTAAAATATCTTTTGTTTATGCGATATGTTGTATAATGAGGAGGACCAAAAATATGACTTATTTGGTTGTGTACTCCTCTTGGGGTAGAGGGAGACCTTATCATAATAAAATTTTTAAATTGTAAATAGCGGTCAAGTATCTAAATAATAAAAGTATATTAATAAAAGAATCCATTAGGAAATACCAAAATTCAAACATTACTTCCAATCCAAGATAGCAGGATTTTTTTTATGAGTTAATAACTACGCTAACCAATAACACTGTCCGAATTCAGATGTGAAATATTTTTCAGGTGAATAGGTACCATAACCTACGCTAACAAAACGCCGCCAACATTAGAGGACACATATACCAATTATATATTGTAATAGTCCTAATAAAAATTGATGATACATTGTGCATTTTTTACATCGTGGAAAAAATATAGAGGAACGTGAATTTTTTGTGGCAACCTTCTTGTAGGTGCTGTATATATATATATATATATATATATATATATATATATATATATATATATATATATATATATATATTTAATATCCTTTACCCAATAAGGTTCTTCAAATTGAAGTATCACCACACCGCTGGTTACCTGTTACTTGCTTTATGTGATAATTCCCATTAATACATCGACGTGACACTTTTCTCAAATGACCATAAAAGTAACTACTCCAACCCCCAAGTAAGTGTATATCGTTCATTCAAATTTAAAACGTTGTATTTTTAGCAAGGCTAAAGGGTATAACGATATACGATTATATTACGTTATTCGTCCTCTACTGCACCATTCTCAAATATTAATACTTCGGAAGAGTCGCATCTACGTCCAAGTGTTAATAAATACAATTTATGTTCAAATGTCACTTTGTGACAGTATCAACACTAAGGTCTTAATGTTGTAGCTCTTGGATACCACAAATATCAACTTCTTAATAACAATTTAAAAATATTGATCTTAAGCAAAGTTAAAACAAGTGTACGCGTGACTTTTATTCACCGTGTATAAACCTACGGTGAACAAGATTTCATGATGTATTGTTGCCACTTTAATAATTCATAATGTTTATTTAACTAAAAAACGTAGCTCTCAAATAACTTCAAAGATAATATATATATATATATATATATATATATATGTGTGTGTGTGTGTGTGTGTGTGTGTGTGTGTGTGTGTGTGTGTGTGTGTGTGTGTGTGTGTGTGTGTGTGTGTGTGTGTGTGTGTGTGTGTGTGTGAGTGTTTGTGTTTGTAGTGATATGAAATTACTCTAACACGTAGAAAATTTGCATCCGAAATATATTTACAAAACTATAGTATGTTCATGAACAGTATATTATGTGGTGATGTAAAAAATTAAAGATAACTTGATAAAAATTAAATATTTTATTTTAATGGAAACATTGATAAAATATTTATATTGGGTTATTTTGAACAAAATGTTTGTTCGCATAATTTTGTATATATATACACACAATATAGAATGAAAATCACACCCTTGATAATGACATGTAATTATGAGTATGAAAAATTACGAACCATTCATTTTCGTTAAGCCGTCCTTCTAGAAAAGTATAACTGATAATAACATATATTTATTGTACATATAAGTAAATAAATTATATTAAAGTAATGTACATTTTAATTCAATTATTACACATATTCACCATTATTATGTGGAATTATGTCTGGATTTTTTTCAAGACTGTCCATGCTCTCGTTTGACATTTTAATGTCAGAATTATTAATTTTATGGTGTTGCTTCTCCTCGCAGTCTTTACCTCGTAACCTCAAGACCAGAACTATCCCTAGAGCCAAAAGGATCAAAGATGCCACAACACCTGTTAACATTCCTAGTAGAGGAGTGAGCTCTAACACTACAGGAGACGCAGCTGAAACAAACATATTTGTTTTAGATATATTTTAAAATAACGAGTGAAACTAAAATTAATCTCCTCCTATGATCAATTAAACACATTGTACAATCATTTTCATTAGTGCGTATTCTCAGAAAATAATAGTTAACTCTAGGTAGTTTATTAGCCTACTTAGTAAGATTAAATTATCTCATTCCTAGATATAACTACAATTCGCTGAGTTTTTCCCCTACCAATAGGGGACAAGTATTAATATATGTTTTAAAAATGAAGAATATAAACGGAAATAACAAATACAATTTATTTTTATTTTTACGTGTAAGTGGAAGAGAGAAAGTTATGTGGTGGGTAAAAATTATTTAAAAAAAAAAATTAGTTTTTTGCAGTATTATCCGTTTTGTGATATTTTAATATTATACAGTGCCCATCTATAGTTTGTCTACAGTTATCAATAGATTAAACGTTGGACCGACTTTGACCAACTTTGGTATACGACACTATTTTCAAAATGTCTAAAAACTTTCCCCATCCTCCACCATTACTGTAACTAAAAATTTAGAGGTTACTAACTCTTTAAACAAAACTCAAACTTTAGAAAATTTTATTTTTCGCTTTTGAAAATTTTTGCTTCCTGAGCTTATAACTTTTACAATTTTGCACCAATCAAATTTTTAGTTACATATATGAATAATTTGGACTTTTTCCTAAAAAAGGATCACTTTATGATTGGGATAGAATTTCAATTTTTGGCGAATTTTTGTAATTATGCTTGACCGATGAAAAAACAGTGAAAACGTTAGCATCTGCCAATTAGAGAATTCCCAGGGTTAACTTGGCTCTAGAAGTTTTGATAAAACGTACCATAAATAACACCCTCCTTCTCTGAAAAAAAAGAAAAAAAAGGAAAAAGGTTTCATTTCTAAACCCTGACCCTCGTCCTTACAAACTACATTTCAATTAAATACAATTTGCATATTTACTAGCTTATGAGGAGTTTATGTCGCAAACGATGCAAGATTAAGCTGTAATTAAAATATTTATATTTTTTCAAAATATTTTTAGGAGATCACAAATGTATAATGAATGTCATTTATTCGATTTATCTTTACAATAGAAGTATTCCAATGATATTATTTTCATTTAGTACTTGGTTTTTCAGGAGGTTGTGAAACAAAATTAGTGAGATACAGTATATTTTTATTCTTATTACTTTTTTAGGTAAATAACCAAAGTAGTTATAAAATAGTTGAAACGTGATAGCTACTTAAATGTGGGCTATGATCAAAGATATTTTATGTGGATCATCAGGGTTGTCGCCTATTCTAGCGCGAAAAGTGTGGATAATTAAAGCAAATGATTTTTTCTAACCGCATCAAATTCTGATTCAAGTGACGATCATATTTATTAAACGAGGAAGAATAAATTCATTACAGAACTATCTTACAGGACTTCCTGTAAAAGTCACATCTGTGATAACATTTAATATCCGTCCTCAGTGATATCGCTGAAATGATATTGTCTGTAGACAATGAAATGAAATGTGGTTAGTTCTCTAAAAAATTAACATAAATGACCTAAAAAAAGGATTGATTTATTTTATTAAATTTGTAGTCTTTTAAAAATATAAATGGCTCCCATTGCAAAGGAATTAGCAAGGTAACCAACGTAGAAGTTAGGACTCAATGATATATTTGTTTTAAAATCAAAAAGGGACAAACTTTGAACCTATAATATTTAATGTAATACACCTACTAATTTTTAGTATTAAAATAATTATTGTTCTTTACATTTTCTCCAAATCTAAAAACCGATCAATTTGCTTCCAAATATTTTTATTTTATTTTTTAATTGTTTTTTGTCACTTTTCATTTGTTGAAATCATAATTTAATTTGTTTTTAAAAGGAAGATATCTGAATATGTTTTTAAATAACCAAAATTTTAAGATTCGTAAACAGATTCTTAATGTACAGAACGTTTCACTACTATTTTAATAAACTAATATTATCTATCGAAAAACTAGAAAGGATACAAACATTAATGTACATTTTAACATCGTAGACTAAATTTTTCGTCGTTATTTTGAGGCCATATAGATAAAATATACACAATGTCCTGGAAGTATAATGAAGAATATTTAAAGAATAAATATAAAATAGTTCTTACATTCGTCTGGTTTTATGTTTTATTGACAAATATATTTATAAACAGATAATATATTGGATCTAAATTTATTATACACATATTTTAAATAACCTTAATTATAAGACTTTATTTTGTACGTTTTAAATATGACGGCTATTTAAAATTTCTAATGTCTAAAAAAGTTTAATGTACCGAAATAAATACGAGGGAAAATATTTTACTCTTTTAAACAAAAAATCTGATATATTCACTTTTATTGTAGGCTAAAAGAAAAAAATAGATAAGTAAGCAAAATGTTTAGCTTCTCGGTGTAATAAAACCTGATTGTAATCTGATTTCAGATAATTATAGTGTTATGACTACTACTATATTAATATTATTGAGCGAGTTATTAATGGTTAATATTTACATTTTGTGTATTATAGTCAATCAGAAATAACGTATTATTATTAATTTTTATCGACAATTGAGTCGTTTTTTTAATAGTGTGTCAATCGTTAAATGTACAAAATATTCTTTCCAAGTACATATGTTTTAATGTTGAAAGGTTATATGATGAAATTGCATACAGAATTTGAACTAATATATCTTCAATTTCCAAACTTATAAATGTGGTTTTAAAAACCCAAACATCCTGACACCCAGAAAGTTAGCCTTTTTCGGATACACGTGTTTCCAGGATATTAGTTTTCTGAAATCCGTACATAAAAATAAGAATAAATAATATTGTATATATATATATATATATATATATATATATATATATATAGTATTTTGTATATATCTAGTACATATTTTGGGTGTACTAGATTGTGTTACTTGGGTGTATTTTAATTTTAACATTTTTTAACAAATTTCACCCTTTCTTCCCTCCCAATAGTAAAGATCATTATTCTCAAAGTTTGTATTTTTCTACGATTATCAGCATGTCTATCAGTCAGTTTAATATATCAGTTTAATCTATATATATATATATATATATATATATATATATATATATATATATATATATATATATATATCATAAATATATTACAAACTGTATAACATGGAATTAAAACTTCATACTGCCTGATTACGTCTTAAAAAGACTACGTAAGATAATTAGTACTTTCAATATCAAAAAGATAATAAGATAATAGTCAAATATAAAAAAAAAAATCAAGTTAATTATACTTTGTGTAACAAACTCGTTTTAAAGATTTTTAGATTATTTTTAAGACGAAAACATTAATCGATAAAATATCCACTTTTACATCTAAACCGAAAATGGAGAAACAAGATATTTTGTTTGTTTATTTTCAAAGTTTTTTTCGGGACTTGAGGAACTCTATGTTACGGACAAAAACAATAAATCATACGAATATTTTAAGAATAAATTATACTACTTTATTTATGATATTTGATATAATCCTTGTCGGATGGGAGGGTGGGTTATTGTGGTTAACTAAAAACGTTTAAGGTGGTATTCTATGTGACTGAGTTTAAAGGGTCAAATTATTAGGACTAAAAATATGGATAAAGATGAAATCACAACATTATAGTACTAAAATGGGTGGCCTGAGAGGGACGGTAGTGAAGTAGTGGGGTTACTAATGATAGGGGAAGAAACCCTGAATACAATTGCTTCATATTGACATTACAAATATTTAGGTATACTTTGTGGATTTCCGAAACAATTAAACAGTTTGAACATATGAAAAAAATATTTTGAATATATATCTTATAAATTTATACCAATGTACGTCAATGTACAAAATCGTTACAGTATTATTTGGAATATTGAACTGTCCCAACAATTGTTTTATCCCAATAAACCTCTTAATAATGTTTAACACAACGGGTGTTGCTGTTCGAAATATTCAAATCCACTCTCCTTCCATAATATCTATTAAATAAAATCAAACCTCATGTTCAAATTAGGCCCATGGAATATCTAGAAATTTTAAATCTCTTTAGCTGGAGCAATTTAAAATATTTAATCAGCCCTCATATATTACCTACGCTTTGGCAGTACAAACCTGTACGGCGGGCAGCTGATTTCAACGTGTAGGCGTTCAAGTGTAGCACATCACTTTTTCCTTTACTATTGATTGCGTATAGTGCAATATTGAATCCAACACCTGAAGACAAACCCGTAACCATGAACCATGGAGTGCGCGACGTGATGTTACTGACCAATATCTGTGTTTGTGCGTCGTAAACCTCCATGACAAACTTTTGAGTTAGGCCACCGTCGAATCCTTCGAAACATTCTACGTTCAGGGAGTCAGCTGTTTGATTGATTATGGTACAGTTGCTTAGTCCATCTGGTTTTCCTGGAATTGGAAGATATTCTATGATACTAAATGAAATTGTATTTATTATAGGTATACTTAAAAATAACGACTTTATGACTATCCATTATACAGTTCACCACAAAATCATTTGCATTAGAAATTAAATACTGAGTGAGAAGTTAATTCCTTGATTTAGACGCGAAATAATATGTTCATTTTAAGCAGTTGATAGGACACTAATTAAAAGTGCTTAGTATTTTGTGAATCTGCTCTTTAATAACCGATCGAAATTTTGGTGTGAATTAAATGATCTTTTGTTTTAACTCGACCAATTGTCGTTACGTCTCTATTTTAGTTTGTATTACATAGTTACTGTGAAATTCGTGTATCAATCGTTATTCAATACCGTTACATTCCGGAATCAGTTATATTGCAACTAGGTCAAGCTATGTACGTACAACATTTCAAAAATGTATTCCGTTTAAAATATATAGTTACTGTACTGTTCCAAGATGTGGAGACGGGTGTTTGACTAAATATATACTGTGCGCTTCTGAATAATAAATATAATTAATTGTACGATGATTCATAACGAGGACGTTTGTACTTGAGTTAATAATAAAAAACATTTTTATGTACTTCTTTTTTATTTCATGTAAGTGAATAAAATCGTTTTTGCTATTAAGAGGATTACAGTGTATTATGTGTTACACTCTCCCATCTTCATTAGTTAACTTGCAATAACAAGGTAAAAGAGACAACAATGTAACAGAACACGTTATTTCTCTCTGCTTTTTTCTTTTGTGGTCCGTTATATCATCCTTTCTTTGTCTTTGAAAGTAGTAAATTTAATAGCTTAGCCTTTTGTTTGGTGAATGTACACTGTATACGAAGGGTAACTTACGTTTGAATGAGTAACAACAGAGAAAAAAAAACTAATATATATCTATGGGTAAATAGATCTATATTATATTACAAAACTCAGTCACCCATATCCAAAAAGAATCATTATTGGGTTATGTAAATATTACCGAATGTAAATGTATATATATATATATATATATATATATATATATATATATTACATTGTTTATGTATGTCAAACAAAAAAAAAGTCTTTGTATGAACATTTTATTATATCACTTTAAAAATACACTTTATCAGACAGGGTCTCTAATGTTGTTACATATATAATTTTCATCAATAGTATCAAAACTAACCTTATAGAAAACATGTTTTAATAATCTATACATTCTTAATAAATCAATAAATATTTTTTATTATTTAAGAATAAAAATTAAGTTTTTCTTTTGAGGGTCTCCGGTAAAAATACAATTATAAATATGAAATATTTGCCTGGATTTATTACGTCTACTTAAGAATTTTAAACCGATTTTATTATTTATTATTTTATTAGTTACGGTTTTAAATTCGATAATTGCAATGAATTGTGAGAGCCACTATCATATAAATAGGAGAATTGTTTAAAAATTAGCATAGATAAATCATCATCATATATCAAAATTATATTATATCAAAATATAACTAATTTGATGTTACATTTGAATATTTAAACAAGTCTTTTCTAGTAGGGGAATTCTTTTGTATTTCGATACATCGTTATATTTCTGCAATATATATATATATATATATATATATATATATATATATATATATATATATATATATATATATATATTCCAACAATCGTGTTTGATTATTTTTTCTGCTATTATTTGTACAGAAAAGTAACCAGATTTCTTATTTTTAAAACTCTGAAAAACATAATATCAAATTATTATTATGCTTACGTCATTTTTTATACGTTTTATAAAATTTAATTGATTTTTTGGGAATGTTTGTCTTCTATAAATAAGTATCAGAGCTTTTATATTACTATTTTGCTAGACAATTTTATCTTACGGAATTAAATTAGATTGATATCTGAAGTTTGTTATATGTCTTTATATCAAAAATTTAATCATTAAATACAGTTAGTAATTTGAACGATAGCGAGAAACAGAATTATTGATTACCAAGTTCTAAAAAATAATTTCGTATGCACACAACGTAGAAGTTTCTAAAAGGCTTCAATCATTCATGTTTGAAATCATTATTAACTACACAAACAGAAAGTCGTCGCGGCATGACATTGAAAGCGTTCTTTGTCTTTACCAAATATTTCTCTCTTACAAATTAGTAACGTTTGAAGAGCATTTAAGAGTTAATGCACTGTAGCTATAATTTAGCTTTGTATGATTTTGTTTGATTTATTTACGATGTAAATTAGTGTATTGCGTAGGTGTTATTATTGTACAGTTTTTGAATAAGAGAACATTTTTATTATGTGTTTTTAGACAGCTGTAGACAATTACTAAAGCGTAAAATATAAATTTAAAAAAACAAAACAAATTGTTTAAAAACTTCTTTTTAAAAAAAAAAATTGAATAATGAATTATATTTCGGTATACAAGACAAGTATGTTTTTAAAGTTTTTGATATTACAAATTACCACTTGGTTTGTTATGGAATCGATTAATATTTTTTCAAACTTTCTTCTCGATAGTTACAATATCAAAAACACGTTTATGATAAAATTATGAGTTTTGTTATTCAAACAATCTACTCATATCAAAATAACAATGAAATTAACATAAGATAACTTAAATCTAAACCAAAAATAATATTGTACTCAAAATAATAAAAAAACCAACGAAAGAAAAACAACCTACATGAAATTAAGAACATACATAAAGTTATCAAATAAATACATTATTTTTGAAACTAGTAAACGCGTTAAGACTTTGTATATGTATGAGTAATCAATAATTATTATAAAAATAAGGAAATAATAAATCTATCGACAAGTAATAATTATATAACATATAGACGTGAACTTAAAACATATAAATCACTAAACAAATCAATTACTTTAAACGGTATGTTATGCTAAATATATTGATCTGTTGCTAAAATCTCTGTTTTAGGATGTTGACCTACAAACGCCAAAAACTTTAACAAATTAAACTATTTATTAACATTCATTAATATAATATGATTCTAAAGGATCACAGTACAACTTGAAGGGTGGATGATAAGAACTTGGCTCTTTAGACTTTAGATTTATGCAACGTTTAAATTAAATTTACATATTATTTTTTAACATTTTTGACTTTATTCCCGTCAGATAAATAAAGACTTAGGTGTTGGTAACACACGGAAAACTACAATGTTATCAACCGGGGTCGGATTTGAGCAACTTTTGACAGTTTACTTGTCCAAAAAAGGGATGAGGTAATGGCGCCCACTCTCGAATAAACTACATGTTATGCTGAAAATTTGTATATCTGAAAAATAAACAGAGTTTAACCTTTAAAATACATTTTTTCATAATTAACCCAAGATTAAAAGCCTTGGGTTAAACTCTGTAAATTCTGTAAACGAGCGAGGAGATTTTTTTTTTTTAATATAAGTTACGAGGTTATTATTTCATTTAAACGTATGAAGTTTTACGACAACATAAATTTATATTGTACATTGAAAAGGAGTTCAAGTCACGCTACTCCACATTTCGTTTTTTTATTACACGACATTTTTATACTTTTAATTCATAAATATAAAAACGTACTCATTAAATGTTGTCAAATATACTTAGGAAGAGGAATAATAAAAACACGATTAACGTTTACGTGACTAGAATTTGTATTTTCCACAGAGAATAGCATCACGCTCTGAATAATCCTCTAAACTGCTCTATTACATTATCGATTATCAATTTACTGCGATATAATCAAGATAATAATCGATAGGTAACTTTTAATAACATCATTATACCCTGTAAAATATGATGTGATTTGTAGTTGATTACGTGACTTACGATTGATTAAATTCCAAATAAATGCAAATTTTGAGTTGTAAATTCCATAAAGTCTTTCTAAATTGTGTAATCATTATTAAAATTGATAACTGTAAAGTTCGAAATACAGTTCGATAATTGAGATATAACTACTGTTGTTATGTTGACAATGAAGCTGTATTTCCACAAGTATTTTCACAATCAATAACAATAATCGGTCGTAGTTATTTATACCTTATTTTATTCAAATGATGAAATCTTTAGTAATAGTTAATTGTGAAATTAGTTTTTTTTTTAATATGGGTTGAATTTTAATGTTACAAGGATTTTAAGCATACCTCAATAGCAATTTAACCAATCATTACAATTTCTTGCACATAATTAGAACTTAATAACTTGTTGGTATTGGCTACAGCGGATTATTCATTCTAGACTTGAGTCAACGGATCTAATCCACCAAATTTTTTAATCCAATTCAGCCATTAGGACTTGAAATGGCTGTTTCTTGAAAGCTTAACTATTTAAACATTCTACAGTGTACCTTAAGATTACCAACAATATCCACAAAAGAATATCTTCATAATGAATGCTATATATAATATGTTGTATTGTATTTAGGTATACATATTGTTCCTTTTTAAATATTAAAAAAAAACTATAACAAACACTAACAACAAAAATATTCTTTACAAAGCAGAAGGTTGGAGTTCCCATATATGTGCTCCAATTTATATCTTTCGATGACGTCCTAATATAATTTCGATCCATCACAGTATAAATTGTTAGGCGAATGTTGAAAGAAATATATACATTAACTCATTATTGGCAATGAGTTATGTGTACTAAACATTTAAATTAGTCCCTATCCAGATGATAAAGTGAATGTCTTTTGATTTCTGTGTATATGCACTAGTTTATTGACCTCGACCTTGCCATTACTATTAACAATTTTAGATTTACACAAAATGAGATGTTTCAAACATTTAAAGTATCTATAAACCACTTCTAAAATTGAGCAAGACTATTTTCAATTAAAGACAATTTTTTCTAGAAATCATTTCATAAATTAGTTTAAGTGTAAAAAATGCTTTATAATGTATAAATGTTTTGTTTTGTTTTTTGGAAAATTTTGGTTCCTTTAATTTAATATGTGATTCATATTTTTATACAAAATATTGAATTTGAATTAAAACTATATTATTATCCTAAAGGTTCAACAAGAAAGAACCTTGTTCTATATCAAAACGTCATGATGAGAAGAATAGATATTACAAAGATATTCTGTATGTTATAAATATTTAACAATTTACCTGCAGGAATAATATGATATATACAAGGGATATTCTGAGTTCCCAATTCATTCTTTGCCCAACATAATAATGTCCCATAATCGTGTTCATGTTGGGGTGTATAAGCTTCAATACTACGCGTTCTGTCCACAGTGAACTCTGCTGAGGGGATGTCAATAGGGTCTCCACTATTGTTAAACCTCCAAAAGAATGTGACGTCAGGAGGGTTGGCTTCAACTTCACAAACAACTCGGGCGGTTTCCTGCCTGGCCACTCCGATAACACGTTGTTGTCCGGGACGACAAACTGGAGCAACTGCAATATTATATTTTACTATTGAAACATTTTGAAAAATAGCTTTTTATGAAAATCATAATAATAGTAACAAAATAACATCTATTAAGGTTGTATTAAATTATTTTATAATAATCTTATTTTCAACTTTTCTAAATTTGTAAATGATATTAAAATTAATACAAAATTTGTTCTTTAAATAAAATACATATAACTTGGTGTTATTATATCGTCTTTAGTACCAAAAAGGCTTTATGTAATTCAGTGATCCATTAAAAAAAAATAAAAATCTTACTAAAGTATATGTAGTATAGAGAAAGTTACGTAAAATATGAAATAATTGATGTGAAAACCAAAACGATGCCTTGTATATATTTAAATAATCGCTGCAAGTTGTCGGTCATTTTATGTAAGGAAACTGGAATAGAAATTTTTAATGTTTTCTAAAACTGTTTTACTGAATGAAAACTAGTTTCACTCGGCCAGACAAAAATTTAAAAAAACAAAAAAACACATTTTCTTACATTTTTTCATGTTTTAATTAAGAGAGTTAAAATCTTATTACTATTCATAGGATTAAGAAATATGAAACCAGTAACATATGAACAGTAGTTGGATTGTTTACGTTTCAGAGCAATGTTTACTAATCTCAAAACCACTAGTTGTTTTGTACTTTAAACGTTTACTCGATATTTTCCATAATAGAATAACAAAATGTGTTCCTTTGACTAATTTTAGTTTTGTGTGCTGTTGTTTTGTGTGCTGTTTTGTGTGCTGTAGACTAATTTTAGTTTTGTGCATGGATATGTTAAGGTTATTTCACTTACACTTTACGTCGAGGTAGACAGGGTTGCTCACCCCATCTCCTTCTTGATTGCTCCCCACACAAGTGTATATCCCAGCACGTGCACGTGATACATTCTGAAGGACGAGGCTTTGGTTGCTCACTATAATACCAGCACTGGCATTGTTGAATAGTGTTTTACCCTACAACAAAATCACCGCAAATAAACCATAAGCAGTAACAAAAGTTGTACAAATAATATTGGAAAATGTATTTTTAAACTAAAATGAAACGTACACGTACTTTCTCACACACCTACCCAGATATCAGTTAATAAAGATCCGTGAAAGAAAAAATTAATTCAACTATTGAAGCAATGTTAGTTTTATACAAAATATTATTTTATACAAATTGCTTTTTATTTCAAACGATTGCACCAATTAAATGTAGTAATAATATACCTATCACCTAGTATTTCTTTATTTTATTTCTGATTAATTTAGGTAAGTGCATTTCTGACATAGTTAAAATAAAATAATATACTCTTCATAATAATAAAATCAATGACACTGACCGCTCATTTCATTCATAGCTTACTAATCAACTAGTAGCTCTATAAGAGTGGTTTGCTGTCCCAAATTACACTAGAGTTGATTTTGGCATTGTCGTTGTATCGCCCAGTCAAACTGCTAAAATAATGATGCCAATCCATTTTTCAATAAGCGAGGAACTTCAAAAGAGATGTAAAAACACACAATGTATGTTCGATATATTTGAACAATTCTTTTAAAATTGATTTATTAGAATCATTCACCCCGTTGTTTTTGATTTAAAAATAGCAGACCGAGTAAAGTCAGTTCATTATTATTTTGTATTATGTGTTTTAGTATTGGTGTGTGTACGACGTAAATACGTACAAATAAGTCAATCAATCGTAACGCAATTTATGAATTAGTTTATTTGAAATTATGCCGAACGATGTATTTATAAGGTTTTTTATTGTTTTTCCAGTTTAAAAACTATGGCCACGAAATACTACACAGTGCTTCGACTATGAATGCAGTAATAATTAATTTCCAATAAAAGGTATAATACGCGCACTGGGAAGTATTAATATAATGACCTGAACAAGGCATAAGTTCGTAAGTGGTATTTACAGAAGAAAAAAAAACACTAAATATATTTTTTAAAAACCTATTAGGTTTATTAAATAGATTGATTGTAATTTTAAAACTAGGTAACAATGTTTACAGAATAACTAGTTAAGTTTTTAATTAAATTTAGAACTTAATGAGACGGGCAACCGAACAAGGAGTAACTGCCGTTACGGACTAAAATATAGATAACAGTAGGCCTAGTTAGTATAGATCGATTTACTAAAGTTATTTAACTATTCCATTGTAATTGATCCTGCCATTGTAAGTCCATCATTACAGAATCGAGTAATGCTATTTGTATTGTTATTGTTATAATTTAAACAATGAATTAATCTCGAATAACAAAGGGATTTCAGTTCCAAATAAAATTTTAACTGGACAATTGTTATTGATCGAATGTGTCTGTTGTTATAAAATATATAAATCGTTTTATTTTAGTTGTTGTTATAGGCATTTTCAACTATTGGATTATATTTTACAATAACCATATAAGGGAATTATATTTACAATAAATATTTGCATACACACGTACATTAAAACAAAAGCTAAAACAATCAAAAATTTTACTACTCTGTCAGAAACTTTACAACAGTTGTTAAAGGTTGGAGTGTGAAATAATCGACGTCTTAAAAGTTTAAATATCTCAAAATAGATTATATGTTGCTGAAATGTAAAGATTTAAGACTCAAAATACTATTTTAAAAAGTATAATTAAACTAAATATGGTTCATTTTCAATCTGTATGTACTCAAAAACAATCCATGGGCTGTCAAAGTTTACTTTTGAATCTACAATTTAGAATAACAAAGTTGTTTACGTCAGTTTGGGAATATCTTCTCTGTTAATTTGATGAAATTTGACTTTTTTCAACATTAATGATTATTTTGTACTTTTTATTCATAACGTACAACTGGGAACAAATAAAATTTGTTTGGGGTATCTGTTACATTTTAATAATTAAATAACATATTTAAAGCTGAGCATAAGGAAATCGAAGTATGAGTTTTTCTTAAAAGGTTGGTAGTTTAAAAAAAAGGATATATACGTAATACCAAACACTGTCAATTAACAAACCATATACAATTAAAACCTATTAATATAGATCAGTACAAAATACGTTTTTTCATTAACTTCTAAAAACATGAGATATTATAAATTATTTTACAAAAACGGAAAAAGTAACACGCGAGAGGTCCTAAAAGGCGAATACTTGAAAATTGGTCAAAACTATTATTCTCTTCAAAATAAGTTTAAATTTAGAGTTTTCTAACATGACAAAATATGCCAAAACGGAAGTAAAAAAATAATCATTTCGTGTAATTTTTAAATTATTAAAAAAACCTGATTGCGGTCAGTCTACTTAATTAAATTTGTATTAATATTATTTATGTTTTAAGATAATAAGTAAGTGGGCTATATTATATTGTTTCAGAAGACCTTCGCATTGGTTTGTGTTGAAACATTTACGCCTTAATTTAAACTTAGAGAATTTTGTGATACAATACCTACGTAACGATCTCAAAATTTATTTTTACCTTTTAGCCTATAATTAGGGAACAGATGTTTTGGGGGGAAATTCAGCAGCGGATCAAGAGAAAGGAGAATCTGCAATCTAAATCAAGATTGAATTATGGCTTCAAAATATACAACGTTTTAAACGAATATGCAAAGGAAAAGAAAAACATATCCAGTTCTAACTTGTATAAATTGAGGGCGGAACCATTGTAGATCGTATTGTGAAGGACCAATAACGGTGAAACCTAATTCCGTTATAAAGTAAAATATTTACAAGTAAAAATGGACAAAATTTTAATAAGATTAAAACCGCTTTTAAATGAGTATAAGAAATCAACATATATGTGTAAGGAACAAAACTGTTTAAAAATAAATCCAAAATAATCAAGCAATAGGCTATATAATATAATCAAGACGTGAATATAATCAAAGCTAAAAATAGTTAGTGAATGTCAGTTAAATAGGCAATGGATTTTCCCAAATCTAAAAGTTCTAATTTTCTTGTTCGACAGCTCGACACTCTCTCATAAAATCTAGACCATAAAACACGTAATTCGGAGGATCTGATAAATGATCTACGCTATCAAAACTTACAACGATAAGTCAGGGAAGCTCAACCAAACAGATGAACTACAGGAACTGGACTTCAGCATCTCTAAGATTTTCAAAGTGTTAAAGGTACCCAATCAAGTTATCGGATTATTCTTAATATAAGAAAAAACTTTTTTATTAAAATCGTTTCTATTAAAATTAATTGAAATTTAACTTTGGGGAAATTTTGTATTTACCAACATCATTTTAAAAATAAATTTGTTTTGGTTTGGTCATCGATAAAATAAATAATGTTTCTTTATTAAATTGTGTTTTTAATATCATAATTACCCTTTAATTATATTTTATTTATGAAATTACAAAATTCATTATTGAAATAAATATTGAATTCAGGGGGTACATTATATTTAATATATTTTACTAGTGTTGATATTATTTTGTGTGTACCTTACATACGTGTGTTTTTCAGGTAATATAAATTAAACTCTGTGTTTGTGCTAATTAAATTGATAATAATTATAAGATATAAAAAATCAATGATTTCAATTATAGATTAATATTTGGAAACAACCTCTTCCAAAAAACACGAATTTTGGCAAAGAGTTAGCAGAATAATAAAACAATTAAATTGTATTTGAGCTAATAAAAAAAATAATAATAATAAATAAAAAAGGGACAAAATAGATTTTAATGGAGAATAAAACGTTATTAAAACCTAAAATTAGCGAGCTGTTGAAAAGCAGGGAAAACGTGTGACTTCAAACGAATTAAGAGAGCTCGTATTGTCAACTGCCCCATGTAAGTGTGTTAAGATCATTAGCTCTTCAAGCTCGGAAAAGTAGACTCATAAACGCATTCACTTGAAGAAACGGCGCGTTGTAAAACACACACACACACACACACACACACACACACACACACACACAAAACGGAGCAAGTTATTTGTAATATATAATACTGAAGGTATACAGCAAATGATAAAATTATTACTTACATTATGTCTCCAGCTGACTCGATATACCCAAGGGTTGGATTTGATATTGCACTCAAAGTACACTCCAATACCTTCCCTGATTGTACTTGCGTTCAAGTTGCTTCCGAGTTCAAGTATTACTAGTGGAACATCTGAAAGAATAGGGACATTTTTTAATAACTTCGTCAAAATAAATTTTATTGGGTTTATTATTTTTTTTAAAGATGTTAAAAAAATAAACGTCATTTATACAAAACATTTCGTCACATCTTTTTGGCAAATATTCATTTAAATATAGGAAATGTAGCAAGCCTCAAAGCACCGTTGAGACCCAAAGTATGGAATAAGTGCCGATAAGGAGGCAAAAACCATGTTTTCAGTTATACTTGAATTTTTATATAACAGGTGATCCATTTCTTAGATGTCTACTTTTACTATTTTCGAAAATACATATATATTACTTGATAGAAAATGATAATTAACATGTTTAATTTTTCTTTCAAAAATAAAAATATATATAAAAGAAAAGAAAATATTTGTTTCTACTTTTTTTTCTTTTTCTTTTAAGTTGATAAATTTTAAAATAATATTTCTTCGTTTTCTTTTTTTATAATAAAGTCTAAGTCATATATGTCTCAAGAATACCATAAGGATGCCTAAAATTCATAATTATATATTAAAATATTTAAAAATCTAATATAATATATATATTCCAGCAAAAAAATAGAGTATTTTAGAAAAAAAACTTGTCTGACAAATTTGATTGAATGATAGTGTATTTTCTTGGACATGTGCACCATTTTGTTAGTAGGGTATATAAAATTAATAAACCACGCTTCGAGAGAGTGGATGAACTCTAGGTATTATTTAATAAACGCATAACATATTAAAACTTGAAAACCTTTTATGTATCGCAGTAGTTGGGCTTTATTAAACATATGTAACAACATATCTCTACATATCTATATTTTGTAGTTTATGTCCGAGATTTTCTACTGTATATTGAGTGTTGATTCCCCCTCTCGAGTAATCATGCATTCATTTTATTTATACAATCGATGAAAAATTTCCGAATATATTAAAGCAATAATATGATCAATTCATTATTAGTTAATAACAGTAAAACAGTAAATTTGTGTGTAATTAAAAATTAGGTTTACGAACTACCAAATAGCAACCTTTTGAAACGGTTTTGAGTAATTATGTTTAGATCTTAAATATATTCTAAGAATGCTTCTTTTGTAACTTTAAGGTTAACCTCCCTTGACCAGCAAATTGAACGAGGGGAACCCCAATAATCTAATGCCTTAAAAAATTGTGTTTTTATTTTAGAATGTAAGAATACCTGAGCGAATTTGTGTAAAAGAAAGTAGGCTTTAGTTGAATACAATCAAATTTTGTAAATCATTTTATATAATATAATATCATTTTAGAAAATCTGAGCTATTATCTTAAAGCAAAGTGGAAATAGTTAGGAATATCCATTTCTCAGATGCTACACATGATCTGAACAGCACTATTAGATTGCCCAATATATTTTATAGCGAAACCTGTGAAACGGCCTTACATAATTGTCCACAATAAAGTTATAACGTTATTTTTACTGCTTTATAGATTAGCAAGATAAACCTACTGGTTGGACTTCCACTTGATAATTAATGTTATAAGTAAAATTGAACACAAATTTACTTACGGTATACATTTAAGTCCCAACTATCTCTCTTCTCACTGTCTTCAACAGCTTGAGTTGAAGCTTTGCACATCAAAGTCTTTCCGGAGTCTTCCATGGTAGGCACGAATGTCAAAGTACTTATTGTGGTATTTGTGTCTGGGTTCTGAAATCAAAAGGTGTTGGACGTAGAGTTATTTTTTTTTATAGATGTGTATTAACATGGCATATTTTCTGGGCTTGTTCCCACAGTTCGAACTCCCTTTCCTTTAATATATAATTATGTAATGCGCTACAAATTTCAGAAGAATAGCTCTACACAAGTAAGCCTATATGGCCTGAATGACGTCTCTGGTTACACTCAAACGTGTTCGCCTTTTCTTGTTATACTCTCCCGATTGATATGGTTCTCCTGGTTGAGGGGTCTAGGGACTAGTTCGCGAAGCGCAATCTACAAAATAAGGAGAAGAACCATTGAAGTCTTTATACAAGTTTAACACCTTTACCGAGCCAACGGTATCTCTGACCGGAGGGGTATATTTTATAATTATAGTTGGCCTCTTAGCCACTCCCCGCATAGTACCTTCCCGCCATTCATTCCTCAAACCGCCTGGATGTTTTTTGTTAAGGGAATCAGCAGACAAATATTAATACTTTTCTAAAACTCTACCGGTCTCAGGTACCAGATAGCTCGCGTAGTGTGTTTTCCGTTTGAGGTCCTAGATACCGGATTACTCTGCGAATAGTAAATGTTATTTTATTTTAGTTTATACTTATCTACTTTATTACTTTACAAATATGTTATGTTTGTGATAGAAATAATAGTGACGGATCGTCCAAGTACAAACCCAAATATGTCAACTTTAGACCCTGATTTCTCAGAACGAATTCGAAGAATGATGAGTGATGTAGACAATGAAAGTTCTAAAAAGGACGATTTTATAGACGTCTCTGATGCTGAACCAGACTGTATTATGTGAGGGAGTGATATACCATTAAACATTGAAGATAATTGCTTGTATTCTGAGCATGATGATGAACACCTGTTAGAAGGTGACTAGATATGAATTTTTCTTTACCAAAAGAAATTGTATAGCCTCAATATTTTTTGGGGAGATTAAAGAAAAAGGAACATGGCCCTCTCTATCGATAGAGAACCACAGAGCCCCCAAGAAATATACGTACGACAGATCAAAATATTAATGGTGGCTTACTTAACCTCAAAGCTTCGACAAGAAGTCTACGAAATAATCCAAACAAGTTAGATGTTTGGAAACTAATGTTAGAGGATGATATGGTCCATAATATTGTTAAATATCCAAATGTGAAATTACGTCACGTGAGACGATATTTGGCGATTACAACATACATATAAAATTATAGAAACACGAACACTGTAGTAATTAATGCCCATTTAGGTATCTACCTACTTACTTCAATCCGACATTGAACCAATACATCTCTCTTTTCTTAACCTCAGTTTGATTTGTTTATTTTGTTTTTAAAACTGTGTCATAAATATAATAAACTGTACTTAATAATATAATTTGTTTTGTGATGTATTTCAAACAGTAATCTATCAACATTGTTTGAAAAAAAAATTACATCACAGAAAAATTGTAATGACTATTTTATACTCTTTGACCTGTTTCACACATTAGCAAAAATGTGAAGGAAACAATGTATTCGTGTCCATAGACGATTGTTGAGGAACAACTAAACAACATTATTAAGACCATATTTAATTGTCTTCCCTTAGTTGGTGAATTAATTTTGATAATTATATGATTAGAATTTTATGATAGATTTTTTTTTAATTGTCCAAATTTAAATTTATTCAACGTCAAATATTGCGAGTATGGTTGACAGATAGATTATTCAGTGAACATGATTCGTGAAAAATCATATATGGTGTACTAATGTACACTAGTATTTAAGATGTATTTTTCATATGATGCCGATTATGATGATTTGAAATTTTTGTCATATAAAAGATAACTGAAATATGAATTTTTAAAAAATATACTCGTATATCTATAAATATGAATGCGTAAGTTTTTATACAATAAAAAAAAAATACTGTTATCTTATATGAATGAAAGCTATTTTTAATTGTCCTGTTTATAAAATTAACAAATTGAGCGCATAAAATTTAAAAAAAAGTCATGTTGCGAGAAGTTATGTATGCATTATTAAATGTAAAGAGTATTTTTTGATATTTATAAACGGATATACGTTCTATTCAAAATTTATTTTTACAATACACTTTATTAAATTAATAGAATTTGTGCTTTGTAATATCTTACCGATTCCCTTGTGTTCCGCAACTCCACATTGCCTTTCCACCAAGTGATGAGGGGTTGAGGTCTAGCTCCAACCACTTCACACGAAACCTCATAAGTTTGATCTGATGAGAGTGGTTTTCTTTCACCAAGTAGTTTCACCCATAGAGGACCCACTGTAATCAATAACACGTTGATTATTTTATTTTTTAGGTTTTGTGAAATTATATGTCTAATAAACAAATATTTTTTATTTGATTTATAAAATATATATTTACTAAAACACGCTAATTTTCCAAAGAAATTTTTCTTTTTAATCTGGAAACCACTAGTTAGTTTTCAATAAGTGTGATTTTGTTGGAATTAAAGTTAAACGTTGAAACTAAATTAGTTAACGGTTTGGGTAAATTAAGAATATTTTCTTACTATGAGTTTTTATTAGTTTTTTATTTAAAAGAATAAATTTAGTATTAGCTAATGTCTATTTTAAAATTAAAGTAGTAATCTGAGACAATGAATAAATAAAACCGATATTGTACTATTTATATGAACTATTACTGTAAAATAAGTTATTCAAAAACGTTGTACTAACATTCTCATACTTACACCCACAAAACCAAGTACAAACCAAAATAATACTAACCATAATATCCCCTAAGTTATATTAGTAATTATTGAGTTAATCGTTTCAGTTGGCTGCAATGCTTTATTGTATCTGAATTTCTACACATGTTTTTTTAATCAACTTTAGTATTGTGAAATAGGACATTGTTGAGAATTTATGTATATTTAAATACTGTAGTTATATGGATATTATTTTCTAATTTGTATTTATATTTTTTGGAAATATCCTGTATAACAACGGAAACAGTATTTTGTGACATAGTGGCTCCTAATACGCTTTTTTTTGTGTCTGTAGAGGCAACATGTTAATAAATGTTATTAAAAGGTTGGAGACCTTTTTGATAACATTATAAAGCACAGACGAAGTATGTTAGAAAGACATCATCCTAGAAAACAATTACAGTGTTAAAAGAACCTCATAATGAATTAAACAAAGAAAAAACTAAATTTAGATTTATTGACCTATCTCATAACTTCATTTTTACTACTTATTATATATGTGAGAAAGTAATAAGAACATTATACTGGTCATAAAGATATTGAATGTCATGCTTCAAAAGTGGACGATAAACTTCAATATTTTGACAAGGAGAGAACATTTTTCATAATCATAACATTTGTATTATATATTCAAGTGGTTGAAGTGTTGACAAATCTATTGAGGTATTTATTTTATAATGTCGCAAACCATCCCTGCACTGGCATTGAAAAAAATTATCGTGAACTTTTTGGTTCAGATAAGTTACTTGTCAGTTCAGGAATCAGGTTCTAGTTTTAGATTTCGGTTAGCAGATAATACGTTTAAAATAAGTTAAACTATTTAAATCTATTTTATTCTGTATTTCCTTCTATTATAATACAATATAATTAAAGGTCCACTGTTATAACACAAACCATCTCACACACCAACACATATTTAAATAAAAAATGTAGTTAAACTCAAAGGATAATCGAATGAAACGTACTAGATTGAAATAAAGTTTTTAATAACCGATACCTTAAATTCCTTATATTTGCATTTTCGATAATACTTTATCTCATCTCCGTAACATTTAATTTTATTAAAATTGGTATAACTTATTTTCATAATTTATAATTTATAAGGTTATAGCTACCACAAACTTTACGTTACCAGAAAACGTATAACAACTGGACGTGATATGACCAAACTTATCTATTTCACTAAATAATTGTATGGAGTGATACAGAGTTAAAATTCTCTTTTGTTTTGTAAATAGATATGAGAGAAATAATCAGTAATTTGTAAATTATAATTTTGTCTTAATTTCAATGTCCAAATTTATTTTTATACCACTGCTAAAATGTATGAAATGGTCATATAAATGGTTATCTTGTAAGCGTATTTGTAGGCCTACATAAAATACCTACATAAAATGACCAATCGACCTATTTATTTAAAAATTTACTATTTATTAACATCATACAATAGTAAGTTTCAAAAATAAATTATTTACGTAATTGTGTAGAGACCACGTTGACGTAGCACCTAGCGTTCCCGTTGTAGGAATTGAAAATGGTTATGATTCTAACACTTCATCTTGAATTAGAACGTAAGGACTACAATTGGCAACCAATTGCAATAACGGGAACTCGATCTGCTAACCAGAAATTACCTACTGAAAAAGTGGCTTGCAAGCCAAAGTCATTCTATAGCCATGAAATATATTTTACACATGAAAAATTGACTATATGATAATATACCAATATATTTTGTTTTCCATGCGCAAATGATTACTGTTTAATTTTGTTGATTATGTAAAGTGTAACAGAATAAGGATGTCAGAAGAATGTATTTTACAGTTTAGGTGATGTCGTGTTTTTTCCACCTACAATATTATTAGCTTTTACTTTATGTATTTTATATCAAGAAATTTTTCATTATTTAGCGTCTTCTTGAATATTTTTCCACTTGGATTCCCTTTGAATTTCCATACTCTTTCATGCGAATTGATTAATGAATGTAAATTTTACTTATATTTGAAATATTTTTCTCATCAGTCCGACATCATTATGTAAATGTAAGCACGAGTGCAGAATGCGAAATAATTCCGAAAATAAAATGATTTGAAATGTTCCTTAAACTGATTCTTTCCAAAGTCTTGAGCAATGAGTGACGTAAAACCAGATCTCTAATGAATATTTAAACATTTTTTAAAAAACGTAATCGAAAAAGGTTTTTTTGTAGCAACCTAGATGTATTGGTTTTATTCATAGACAATACAGTACTGATCTTTGAGCTAGCCTACCGATTGTTTAGGATAAAGTTGTGTGTTTTTACATTATATATAAATAGTCCTGTGTTTTTTGTTACCTCTATCTTCTTGAGTGTTTTAAATTTTGACATTATTTTATCAGCAACTCTATTACAAGTATTTTGTGATTATTATGTCACGGAGGTAGATAAAATGTAAAAAATGAGATTAATACGATTTTAGAGAAAATTTAAGGTGGGTATAAGTAAAATTTGTTTGTTTTTTTTAACATAAAAAACGAAATACAGTAATAAATATTGACAAAAAACTAAATAAAATAAATTATATTTCTTAAAAAAACATGACAACTTTTATGTTGGTTTAATTTTTTCAGACATTTACCATTCATTAGATATACAATATATCTAGTGTATAGATTAATTATCGTTAGGAATTTGTGAGCCGAAATCTTAGAAAGAGTAAAAATAACCAAATAACTTAGTTTCATATTCATTGTATAATGTCCAAATCATGAATATATATAAAATTTATTTACCTGTTATCCGTTGTGTGACTTCGTTCAGCTTATGATTATGACTCGTTTCGAAACATATGTTTCATCATTAGAGTCAGGAACGCTAAGAATAACCCCAATGATTTATATGTTCTAGGTTTGTCACTTGATAACAATAGTAGATACACACTCTCGAAACGTCGTGTATTAAATTAATATGTTATAAGTTAAATTGGCGGGTAATGAGTGAATAAATTTCGTATGTAACATTAGCAATTCATCATAATCCAGTAATTTTAAAACAGAATAGGGCCTAAACCTTTATGTTTCACTAAATTTGAACGAAATTGCTTGGGGCGGTTTTTAAGGCGTTCGTTCATCTGAGACCGCGTAAATGTTTCGCATTTTCGTGAGTGATATGTCCTGAACAACTTTATATATATATTTAATTATGTTAAGAGTTTTTGTCTTTGAAAAATATAGTGCATTATATATGAAACTTGTATTTATGAAGTAAATTATGTTGACGATTTACGTAATATATTTTGATCAAACACTTTTCACGATGTAAATTTTAAAAATATCTAATAAAGATGAGGGATGAATACATAGGGGATCGGTCTATTTCAATATGAATAGGGTAAGATTGATGGGACAAAATATATTCAACTGGTTTGGAAAGTAATAGAATAAGAATATGCTATACAATATTCGGAATAGTGTGCTTTTCCGAATGTATACATCAGAGTTCTATAAGCCTTCTCGTTCCCACAACATATGGCAATCTTAATATTATATTTGTTCTTAATATATGTCCATCTATATTATAAATATTGTAGTTTTTAGGAAACATTAAATTTTATAATTTAAACGAGACATGAATTATAGACTTAATAGAAAACAATAATAATAAATAAAACTCATTTTCGTACAAGAAGAAAACATCTCGATAAAAGAAAATTTCAAATATTCGTCATCTTTAGTTACAATCAGCTAACGTAATATTGCACTTTACCCGATTATTTCAGTTTTGAATAGAAGAGAGAGATAACTTGTGAGTTGAACTAAAGCCAACTCAACTACAATGTATATTGACGGTAACCAAACTCCTAAAAAGCATAACTATATGACAGATGAACCTTATAGGTAACTATGACATAGAATCACAAAAAAAAGTAATTTAAATATTAAATAAACTAACTGACAGAGCAAAGAAAAGGCTGGTTGAAATTGTTCAATGTATTTCCTATTTGTAGTTTTTTTGTGTGTGTGTTTGGTATACGCTGTTTGCGACTATACGTGTTTTTTTCAATAATTAAACATTTAGAAATAAGGTGATTTAGTGTGAACAATTTGTGTATAAGTTACTTGGTAATTTTAATTATTAAAAAGAGGCCGCTCAGATGATTACTAAACAACTGCAAGACATGGAGTAAAGTGCATTGTCCGAAGTATTAAATATAATTCATCTCAGGAGTGAACTTATAGTTAATACGGTTGGGGCAATTCCAGGGGACTAAGCTGTATCTACACATTTTTCAAGTATCCTTGGGTTATTTCACTCTCATTCATCTTTCTTATTACTGCTCACGTGATCAACTCTTACTCCTTTCCGATATGACACTATGAGAGTATTCGCGGGTTAGGTGTTTTTATTTTCTTTGTTCTATAAGGCGATTATGGCCGAGAGGCTTTTGCCTCTAAAAAACAAAAACAAAAATGTTTAACGTAATGCGAGAACTAATGATATTACACAACGGTACAAAAAAACTGTAAATGAATAGAAATACTAATGATTTTCTAGTTCTTCCCAGCAGAAAGTTTTTACTTGATCAAACATTTTAATGACAACTTCCTTGCTTGTTACTTTACGTTTTCATTCAATTGAATGAATAAACTTTCATAGAGTTACAAAAATATATATAATATGTTATTATTTGAGTAAACGTTACAGTGTTTTTCCTTATGGTTTCCAGTAAAACATTATTTTAAAGCTTGATACTACATTCACATTACTTGTATAAATGCAACTGCAAGTTACAGTAAAATGTAAACTATAGTCTGGTGGTTTACTAATCTAAGGAGGAGAAGTCTAGTAATCAACTACTACCCATGATAAAAATATATCCAAACCTTCTTTACCAATATCAAAAATGAGTCTGCAATTAATTATAACTTTCACTCACGATTTTCAAGGTTATTTTATAATTCATTATTTCTATTCGTAATAATTGTCTTTTACATGCAACCCTTTGTTGCGTTAAAATTTTCATGTCAATAATTCTTTTTTAATGTGTAGAAATGTTTTTGACAGCTTTGACATGTAAATTGGCTTGATGGTTTGATCTAGTTTTTTACCATTACTTATTGATAATAATTATTTTTCTCCTTTTTTCCTTTAGAATTATAGTTAAATACGTTAGAACCTTAATTTTGTTGAAAATAAAAATGACTTGATACAAGCTTTTAGAGTTAATGTTTGCTGAGTTATGAAAACAATTTAAAGTTCATTTGTGACTTTTAATTAATATAGAAATCAAAATTGGCATAGGTTAATAAAATAAATATGTGTAAAGAGCCTTAAAAATAGTGAGTTTTTTAACGATGATATTGTATGCGTATTGTAAGAGTATATTTAGGCTTTGGTTTTGTGTATAGCCTACTATTGTGAAGAAACTAGTTCAGTATATGTGCACTATTGATTTAATTCAGTTTAAATTAAAACACAAGTTTTGAGTGAATACTTAATAAGAGTCGTGTTATCCGCGTTTAAACATGAACGCTTTCACTCACACAGGAAAGACAAATTAAACGATGCCATTAAACATTCAGAATGGAGAATAACGTGACATCAATCTACCTTGACGGGGCGGCAAACTCGACAGATAACAAACTTGCAGGACATTAAATCAATCATACGGAATAATAAATGGAATTGCCAATCAAACAGAGTCCATTGAACTCGGTTAAATATTCCAAACACATTTGAATACAGTTTTAACACAGGAGTTCAAGAAATAATATAAATTTAATAACTAAAAAGACTGGAGAGTAATTCGAATATTACTGAGCAGATTATTTTAGCCTTTCAAAATTAAAATAAACTATTCAAATACGTTGTTTTAAATTTATACTCAACAATTCATAAAACTTAATACAATCAAAAAGTAATAATCATTGGCATCTTCACTGAAATATATATTATGTTATAGAAGGGAAGAATATGATTTTTTGATTAACAAAACTAAAACAATTTAATCTTACTTATTATATATTGATTCGCATACATTTATTTTAGACGATGAGGTTGTATATAAGTAAAGCTCTTATCAAATCCTTCTATTATTTTCAAATATAGGATTCAAAAATCTATTAAAGCTTAAGTTTCAAAATTGAATACATATATTTGTTAAAATTGTTTCACCTTACGACATCATTGGATAAATGATATTTAACAGGTTTCATTACTATTTATTTATACACAATATTTTAAATTATATATATATATATATATATATATATATATATATATATATATATATATCCAAAGCCTGTTTTGCTTCTGCTATAAAATTGCCCTAAGGGTAAATAATAATTAATAAAAATCATGCTTTTAATTGCTGCGGTAATTTGCATTTTTTATAAATTATTTTATTCATTTTATTCTATTTTAAAATCAGTATATTGAATTACATAAATTATTTTACCATTTGAAAAAAAAAGATCTGTTTTCAGATTTTAAAACACTAACTTTTAAACGGCTCCATGGTTGGATTTTGTATTTCTTATGACTAGATAAGAACCAAAATTTCTAACAATTCCTGATTGTTTTTTTTCTCTTTACTTTTTAGCCTTATAGACTACATTTTCAGCAAACGTTGTTAGAGCTGATATTTATTCAATTGTACTTTTGAGTTATTATATGGCTGCTAAATATTTATTTTGCGTTATGTATTATAAATATGAGAGTAAACAAAGCATGGATATATAGTCAATATAAGCCTATATATGTGGAATTTTTGTTTGGGCTGTAGAGCACTACACAGTGGATAGAAAAATAGACAGACATTATTTCATCAAATTGGATGAGGGCTTGAAAGAGATAATTCCTAAAAATTATAACTTTGAAAGTTCACATCTCTTTCTCCATAACAAAATTATATATGCGACAAAGGACAATCGACCATAAGAAACTCAAAATCTAGACATTATAAGTTCAAATAATTATCGCCATAACACTTTAGTATATACAATACAGTAAAATAGACCTTTATAAACTCAAAATATTGTCTTTGAAAGTTCACATAGTTTGAAATCGAAAAATATATTTTGTTTATGTCCTTGGTAACGACATTTTGCACATAAATACAAAATCTTTATCAATAGGGCAGTTGTGAGACATTAGTTCATTTAAGTACGTATATATGGCGTACATTCACGTTTAGAAATATAACTACACAGTTGGGATATTTTAGGTGGCTGGGAGGTTGTTTCAAGATTTGGAAACAACATTTTATAATTGATTCATCAACCAAAATTGGAGCTAATAAAAGAAAAAATCGCCTGCGTGATAAAAATATGGCAATATATCAATAAAAATAACATAATTCATTATTGTATAAGGTCAGATTATAGGCAGAACATATATTTACCTGAAACTGATAAAAATATTAGATATGAAGCAATTGCCGTTGATACAGAGCTGGGGAGTAATGGATAGAGAAATTTGAAAGCTATGTTCTGTTGTTACCCGTGCGACAAAGTCATTAGCACTATGGTGAAGTCTTGTAGTGCGTAATAGATATTTTTATCTGTACTACTTAATAAATGAATATAAATTAACTCTTTCATTTTTATAGTAGACCTTGTTACTTCAATTCTAACTACAATGACGAAGTAATAATTGGAAGTTTTACGTATTTGTATTCCTGATGTTTATATTTGTTTATTTTCTTATATTCACCTGAAGATTCCGTCAGTCAACCGGGGAAACTTGTTATGTAAAAAAATAAGGAATATTGAATTGCTATAGATGTCTTGTTATTTATATATTTATAACATATTGTGTAAGACAGTTTGGTTTTGAGTCATGGACCTCTAAAAGGAGATTTCTGCACATATATTGAAGCTTTTTTCTGTCACAATTATTTCTATATTGTACACATATTTGAGAAAGTGAAAGTTAAACTAAACAAATATGTTTTTCTGCCTTGCTATTATATCATATCAAAATCGATTTGTACTTACAGTTGAGATCCAAAGTGACAGCACTCGAGATGGGTGTCACATGATTGTTGTTCGTGGCTTGACATGTGTAAACTCGGTGTAAATGTGTTCTCTCAAGACGCTCCAAATGGACGACGTTGCGGACCCGACGTTCTGACAGATTTTCATAAGTTTCGTCCAGCAAAGCGTTCTCCTGCCACCATGTCACTTTTGGCAACGGTCTTCCTGTTGTAGAATAATAAGGACGTACACTAATTACATTAATACATGAAAATTGAAATTAATGCGTACGCATACCTATTGTGACTCCCACTAATAGACTATACAGAGTGTATCTAAAACTCTTTGACAAACTACGGAACCGAATTCCTTATACACAAATAAATAGAAAATTCCTATAAGGATGTATCTGAAACTGCTTCGTCTTCAGGCAATCCGCTATTTTGTATTTTTACAACAAAACATTATAGCTTATGAATATACATAAGATATTCCGTTCATATCTATTTTTCAGACGTATTTTTTATGTAATGTTTTACAAGTGTACCAAAAATAAAGACTGTAATTGTGTTATTTTGAAAATGACGCGTGTAAAGTTTAATGTTAAATATCTCGAAAAACATTAATTTTACAAAACTATTACTAGTGACAAAACGATTCTCTTAACTACAAATATAATTGTGTGTGTAAGTCAAAAGATAACATAAGATCTTTAACACTTTCGATTACGTAAACAAACTTTTTCCAAAGGAATTGTTATAATAAAAAACAACAATATAATGAAATTAGGAAAATCAAACTTAAAATCGGTCTTTAGTGTATGCAATATCCATTATCACAAGAGGGAAATTTCTGCAGAGTATCCTCAATGATTGTATGACAATAAGGAATACACCGGACATTTTCGAAAGCATTTGGCTGCCAATGATCAGACGTGTTAACGCATTGATAACATCAAATGGATGGCACGGCAAACACCTATTATAAAACTAAATGTTATATGTGTGTCTACTTATTAAATAACTATTTCAATTTTAAAAGAGCAGAATTTGTTATGTATATTTTAGTTCGATCACATATAAAAAAAAAACTATTACATTGTACAAAGAGCTATTTTTGAGTTTGATTCGACTAATTTCATTATGAAATATTATATATTTTATAATTTAACTATCAAAATTAAAGAAAGTGGCTTCTAACCTAATCTTAGATGATAGAGACTACTACAATGAAATTACGATTTCAGTTTTTATTGTCAATAACTCGATTATCTTTTGACTTATAGAAAAAAAAACCTCATTTTAGTTAGAGTTTTAAAAGAGGACACCTTTTTTCTGCTTTAAGTTTTGTAAAATTAGGAGTTTTCAAGATATTCAATTAAAACGGTCGACATTTTGGAAATTTTACAAATATAGTCTTTATTTTTAAACGCTTATCAAACATTAACTAAATAAATAAATATGTAATCAATATCTCATCTACTTCAAAAGATACACATTTTGTTGTAAAAATTACACAAAATGGCGAATTAGATTGAAAACGATGTGGTTTCGGAAATATATTCAGAAAAAATATTTTATTTATTTTTATATAAAGATTCCACTCTCAAAGTTTATCGAAGCATTTCAGAAACAAATCTCAAGATTGAGGTGATTAAACATATTGAAATTATGAATATGGGAATAGTGTATGGAAGTTCTAAAAAAGGTATCAAACTGTCAATATTATATCAATTGATAAAAACAAAAATTGAGCTAAAACATGGTGAAAGTTTAACCACCATAATTTGCATATGGCTTAAGTTTTATCATAGGAAAACAACAGTTTTCTTCGAATTGGGGAATCAAATATTATAGGTTGCATATTATGAAGTTATTTTAAAGGTTAGGAAAACTTATATTTTCTAGTAAAAGTTATTTTTCCTTATCTCTCGCCATTTTGAAAATGTCGCCTAATATACCTGAAGTGTTAAAGTAAGATGACTTAAAACTTGATTTTTTTAATGAACAGATAATTTAAAATCAAATCAAGGACCAGGAGTATCTAATGTTTTAAATAATGTACCACATTGGCAGTTCCGCACATATATTTCAATTATATACCTTAATTTTGTGAAATTCAAATAGCATATCTCAAAATTTGTGAATGACAAAATAGGTTGAATTCTGTTTGAAATTAAACGTTTTTTGTTTGTATATTTTTACAGACTTATGGCATCATTTATATCTATATTTTCCGCCTTTTTTTATCTATCCGGTGTTCCCATGTCTATCCGACAGGCGCTTTTCTAATTCCTAAACCACCTTATAAGAAATTTTTACACTTAGGGCCTATTCACATTTTAATACCAATTCGGATGTAATCAGTGTGTGAAAACTGTGACGCTACATCAGCGCTATTGTAAAATATGAGAGTTATACGGCAACCAAGAGTGATTATGTGTTAAATATGAAACGTTAATTGATATTAAATACTTATTTATCATTTTAGACAAATATAATGTTAGATACTTTAATTGAAACACAAAGTTTACCCTAATTGAATAGAGATAAGACACAGGACTTCAGAACTAACCAGTGTAACCAGTGTCGACAAGTCCATGATGTGAAATTGGTTGAAAACTCGTTTGTTTCAACTATTTACGACCTCTATACAGCGTAATGTGTGTTTTATATTTAGCATGTAGGTTCATTTATTGTTATTATCCAGATGTTGAACCATCGCCGGAAACTACAGTAGCAATAAGGTAAGTGATGATTAAAAAAGAAAAAAAAGAATAGTTCACATATTACAATACCAAAATAAAATGTTCACTAAACCGTAGGCTACTAGAATGGAGCACATTAAATATTCTAGATGTATTTATACAACTTACTCACCGCCTGTAGATATACAAGTAATATTCACTGAGGCGCCTTCGTTGTAAGGCCCTAGGATGTAATGCTGTATATGATCTCCTTTTTCATCAATAACACTTAATCTTTCTGGTGGAACTGTAAAAGAATGTCATAATTTATAGTTTAGTCATTTTATTAATGACAATAAACTTAAATAAATTGTAATCATGTATTAACACCTTTATACAAATATTTATGGTCATAATCTATACTTTTCAATTTATTGTATAGGAGAAATACACTTTTATTTAAAGAGAAAAAAATCACATTTTTATGTTATAACTGACCTAGATAACGCATGACATATATGGCATAGTCAGATATAGCACTTTATAAACATAATCATTTCCTTTAACAATGTTGTAACAATCATTCCTTGGGCTACTAGGGACCGACCTGATATTCTTAACTAAGAAGCAAAAGACAACTTTCAACAACTTCCAAGCGATACACATCGAGGACCTTGTCATTGAGACAAAAGAGAACATTTAATATTTGGGATTCACCCTAGGCTCAAAAATGAGCTTTGGAGAACTCATTTGAAAAGGCGCAGATCAAGCATCGACGGTCACTCAATCGCTCAGTCGACTAATGAGGAATATCGGTGGTCCGAGGGCTAGCAAGAGAAAACTTTTGATGTCAGTCTCCAATTCCATACTTTTGTACGGCGCAGAGATATGGGGAGTGACTCAGCAAAAAGAGTTTCATCGAAAAAGAATAGCCAGGATGCGCATTCCCCCCCCCCTCTTCGGAAAATGTATATATATCGAAACAAACAAACAATTGATTTATTTCAGGAAATTATTAATATTAAATTATTTTTCACCAAAATGATTCACAAACTGATTAAAATGGGTTAGTTGTTAGATTACAATTAAACTAAACCAAAGACAAATTAATAATTTTCATAATACAAAAATCTCAAAATACAAAACTAGAGGTTTCGTACATCTACATACGTGAGAGACAATTGTAAATCCTATTGAAATCTTTTTACCCTATTTTCTGTACGAAGAGGTTAATGCAACCGCATGCAAATTGTTTATGTCATTTAGATTTTGTAAAGATTGCGGATTTGAGAGATGCATATTAAAATTCAGACATCTGTGTATCCATTGTTTGATAACTGATTTAATTGAAAAATTGTCTGATTCGAAAGATATACTACAATTTTTAAAAATCAGTGACAAAAACTTTAACCGGACCTAAAAATTTATTCATATTTAAAGAAAACATATTATTTGAATCAAAATTGCGGTACCTTATTTTGAGAAAAACAGATTTTTTTTTTACTTATGACAGGACCCCAAATTACGAGTTATCCAAAAAAAATTAAACGTGTCGATATATTGTCAAATATAATTCCATATTTATATGGCCACAATCAATTAAAAATGCATATGTGACAGTAATCAAAGAGACTGATATCATTTATAAAATAACGTTTTTTGAGATCAAAAGACATTAAAACGAATAGCTCTGTGCATGATTCTACGTGGAATTGTTTTACGCATCATTAAATAATCTCTATATTACCTACATAGGTGAAAGTAATATTAATATTTCCGTTTTGATTTCTCTGTAAATGTACATATATTTAAATAAAGCTCTACAAATTATACTAATTCATTAAAAAAAAGATAATTATAAACAAAAGTGACAAATAAATGTTTTGACACATGGTAGCAACACCATTTAGAGCTACAATTATCATATATTTATGGAAAGAAATAAAATTGTATATGGAGAAATATAGGTAATTAAAACGTATATCATTATTTACACGCTTATGTAATTAAATCTACCAACCTCAAACCGGTTTTGAGGCTGTATAATGTTGAACTTTTACTGTTACTCCTTGATAAGATCAAATTACTTACTAATTATCGTAAGATTGACTTGCGTATTTCTTGTTGGAGATTTTTTGAAATCTACTCTACATCTATATACCCCTCCGTCTTCGTCTTTCACACTTTCCAATGTAAGTTTAGCAGGAGAATCTGTTGCCAGGAAGAAAGCTCTTCCTCCTAAAACACTGTTATCTGACCAATGCGTTGCCTGGTCAAGTGATTTTGACCGTATATCGTAACTGGAACAATAATATTTAATGTCTTGCTATTATACAGTTTGTAAATTATTTGTTTATCGTGATGTAAAATCTTTGATTGTTAATTATTTATTATTATAACACTAACTTTCTACAAGAAACACATTGACCAATCGATGATTTAACGCATAGACTTACATTAAGGGGAAAACCGTACAACAGGCTAAACAAACGTTGAAAACAAAGATAAAAGATTGTAGAGATAAATACAATAAAATAGAATGTGTCCTAATATCACAGTACTGTTTTACAATTTTTAAAATGTATAATTATTTAGCCTTCACAAATTGCAAAACAATATATAAGTTGAATTTCTGATTGTAAATGAGAATGATGACTAATTCATAGAAACGTTGATTCATAAATTGGTTTTCTTATTATGAAAGTTAACTGAAGTGATTCATAATTATAGAGTACAAAGTAATCAAATAATAAATACGTTTGTTCAAAATATGAATATTTAAGTGTTTAGTTGTTTGCTGTCGTAACAATGATGAATACTCAGCACGATAACATAAAGAAGTGTAAATTCCATTTGATTCTTTTTGTGTATTTTCTCTTATTTCTTTATCCATAATTAATGTTTTAACATCATAAAGGTGATGTAATAAGATTGAAATTTAGAATTAACCTATTTTATATTTGACGAATAACTAAACCTCGATCATTGGCAAATTTGACCAATTCCGATTGCTAAATTTATTATATTACCGTTTTATTTCTTCTTAATTTGTAGTAAATTTAACTGAATTGTATCTATTGTAACTATATACGTAATATATTTTGTTTTTTCTAACTTTATTAAAATTTTGACAATAATTTTGTTTATTCTTGGTAATTTAATAAAGTTTAATCATTAAAAAACACACTTTTAATATATTTGGTACAGATTATAAAAACCAACTATTGTTCAATGTTGTGGAACCTAGAGGTGTAAAATTGTTTTCGAAAGAAATATTAAAACATTTAAATATCAGGTCCTTTTTCAGAAATAGCGGCAAAATAAATTTGTAAATATAGGAAAATTGTGGAAACTAGATAATTTAAGCTATTTTTTAAAATAGTTTCCATGAATTTAATATTAAAAAAAACGAATTTTATCAAGAACGATTATTGCTAAAGTCACGTTCTTGTACACCGAAATAAAGCTCATGCCATATAAAATTCATAAATATTTTTGTTTCACTGCGTCTATGGTTCATTTACAACTACTTACCAACAACTAACTTTTTTAGCCAAATAGTTGTTAGAATAGCATTTCGAATGCGAATGTGTGAGTAAGAAAATTTATAAAATATTTTTCCACCTTTTATTTTTTAAGTCAGGAATCGTAAACAGATAAGTTACAGTTTTTTCTCTGCAATAAGAATTTTTAAATATATTATTTACACATTAAAAAGTAATATATACCCAACGTATATGTAATTTGTTGAATATTAACTTTTTACTAAAAACAATAACTGCATTAAAAATCCGTTGAATAAAATTTTATTTAATTGTGTATTTTGTGAAATCATTGGGTTCACGGTGACATTGTAAAATTTACGCCAAGGTATAAAGTCACACAAAGCTGGTTTACATGAGATGTCGCCATAAGAATTTAGTATTATTAATAATACTAGTTTTCTGAGCTATATGAATTTTAGCTTTGTTTCAGTTTGGAGTGTAGCTATTATTGTAGATGATATTTTAGCGTTCGAAAATGTTTAATAAAATAACTAACTAATGTTAAACGTAAGTTAAGTGAATTACTGATTAATAGATAATTTAAAATATTAGAAATATTGCTTACCTATAAATTGGTGAATCAGTCTCTTTGTACCATATAACTAAATGAACTTTGTCATTACTTAAAGGTGGATTGGTATCACATGGAAGTTTGGCAACACCGCCAGC
The DNA here is from genome assembly GCA_963513935.1 of Aphrophora alni. Lineage (NCBI taxonomy): Eukaryota > Metazoa > Arthropoda > Insecta > Hemiptera > Aphrophoridae > Aphrophora > Aphrophora alni. The sequence continues at coordinate 108,652,208 of OY740768.1, read as the reverse complement.
TACAGCTTCAACGGTTGTGACAGATACTGAAACATAAAAACTTTCATTATTAATAAAATAACTCCGGCGTAACGAAATTTAACTTTAACAAATCTTTGTTTGCAGCTGAGATGTTAACTTGTAACGATGCAAATATCTTGATTATTATTGGGTGTTGGTCTGTCGACATAAAAAATAGAACACGTGCACACACAAACACATATTTGTCTAATGTACGAAACGAGAAAACGCGTAGCATACATGTATATTCCACTTTTTCGTTAGACTTAAAATTGTTGAAAATATGTATTGCTTATATTAATCAAATTAAGCCAAAACAACTGTGGCTTTTTTTCTCAATATTGGCTATTTTTAAAACTAGCACAGTATATTCACTGGAGCAAATGTTGCCACCCTCCACGATACACAAAAACACATGCTGTGTATGCATAAGTAGTAAGTTTATTCGTACCCATTTTTCTTTTGTGGTTCAACGGGAAGGTGGCTTGTTTTTTGTTTTTTTTTTGACTGTTTTTTTTTCCAAGTGTTATTTATTTTGCAGTGCGTTTTAAACAACGGAAAAACAAATAGCTATAAACAAAACCTTCTACAATTAAACCTGTGTCGATCCTATTAGCTGCTTCTGGCGTCATAAATGTAACGTAAATTATTCACCATATTATTATTGTTAAAAATAATTTACATTACAGATTGGTTACATCAGTCGGTAAATGTACAAACCCTCTACTCTGAAATGTACACCAATCTTATCAATATTGCATCTCGCGTCAAATGTAACATACAATTTTATAGGTTTTTATTATTATGAGACTTAGCCAGATTCTCTACTCTCCCATGTAACCAAATTCTCTGCCTAATCGTTTCGAAACTGTTTTCAAAAGAATCTTCTTCATTAAATTCCGACTAATAGAACTTTAATTTCAACATTAATTATTTCTTGCTGAACAAAAAGTGAATTGAAATTATGATCTTCAATACTATTCTTAGCATTTAGCAATTCTGGCTAAATATCGAATATAAGGCACCTTATATGTGCTAGCTTGCATAGACACATGTTTATCTTCTTGCATAGATACACTTATTAAAAGTGATTTGTTATATCATAAATTAAAATATTGAGACTGGAAACGTCATGTCTTATGTTATAATTGACACCATTACAGTTCCTCTAGTTACACTCAATAAAGAATTCTTCAAAATTTTTAAACATATTACTGCCGGTAAACCATTTATTTCATACCAACATATTTGTTATAAAGTGTTTGTTATAGCAGAAAAAATCACGAGTGATTTCGTAAGATTAGGTCAAACTTGAGAATGCACATCAAGTAGGGCGACACCAGTCATTGCTGTCTATACATCAAGACTTTGTATTTTTTCTAATGGAAGATATTCCAAAAAGTAGAGCATAGGTTTAAAAACTTAATTTTTTCAGTGCTTAATTCACGTAAACAAATTAAACGATTTATTTTAGTATAGAATTGTGTGTAGTTTTTCTTTATTTCTTTTATCTAGATGAAACAATTGTTACATTCATACACAATGTTATATTCAGTATCCAACAATTTTATAAGTACTTATTTATTTCTCAAATAATAAATAACAAGATTTTAACGTTTACATTAGTACAACTTTCGAAATGACGATTTTTTTAATAGATTTGTTCTTTTTTATATTTCATTATTTTCCATGTAGCCAACAATGGTGATAAAATAATATAAATATCTTAGTTTACTGATTTTTTACATTTCAATAGAATATTAAAATATTTATTTTGTCAATATTTTTTGAAAGTTTTTGTTTCATATCATGTAAATTACGTTCCTTTCAACAACTGATGACCTTAAATGATAAATTTCATCATACGTGGATCAATATTTTACTTTAAAAAAGGAAAGTTTTTTTAAAATGTAAACATACTAACAGTTCTAAAAACATTTTATTACTTTATTCAGAATTGTTTTGTTCAATTATTGGAATATTGGAATAGTTTACGATAACACCCGTTTGAATCCATTTTTAATTCAAAACTAACATCAAAATAATAATTTTTATTAATTATCTTTTTTCCGACAGTAATCCTTTAACGATTAAGTATCTCGCCATTAATTAAAAGTATCTTCTTATATTATATAAAGATCAAAATGTATAATTTGTGTGTATCACTTTTCAGTGCATTGGGAATATTACTACAACTTTGGACTATTGAAAAATTTCACTTAAACCAGAATCAGTTTCGCAATTTAAAAAAATAAATATATCCTAAAGAATTTGCGAACAACAGTATTTATTTTTACAGTCTGAAGTTTCATAAATAATAATACAAAGATATACTGTTTCCGAGGTGTTTTGTGTACTCATATGTCACTACGGTCAGCTCTAAAAGGCTTTAGACATACAAACTTTCAGACAACATCCTTTCTTATGTTTAACAGATTGGAAGAAATTGCAAAATTTTATTTTGTGTTAATTCTTTAAATATCGTCTATAAATGGTCAAAGGGGAAATAAAAGATAATAACTTTTAATAATTTTCGTTCACACAAAAACAAAACAAATCAATCTAACGGTCCAAAAAATGTTGCTCCTATCTTTAAAAGTGCTTTACATTGTTGCAATTAGAAATCAACATCAATAGGTTTTAAAAAATTATACGTCTAATGATAATAAAATGGTATAAGAATACATTTTATTTTTGATTAAAAAATATTACTTAATTCCGATAAATAAAAATACGGAAAGAAAAGAATAACTCTACGTATCATATAAAGAGCAGGAATTCACACGATTAAAGTGACACTGTGTATACTCTAAACTCACATTAAGAAACGAGCAAGCAGCTTAGATAATTTGTATGATGTTATCTCTAAAGTAGAAATTGATACAATTGACGTTTCCCAATCGTAACATTTCTTTAACAAATTTAAATTATTGTCTTTTTTCGCCAACCTGGAGTCGTAAAAGTACCTGGATTCGAATTGTATACAAATGTAAACTATGCATCTAAAATCCGCACACTTTTCAACTGATACAATGAACAAATTTGTAAAGTTACTAGTAGGAAATAATAATTTTAACTGCTTAGCTTTTTGATAAGTAATTATTACATTAGCAGCACTACAGTGGTGGTATGGTGGTAGATTTCGGGGCATTTGGTATTAAGGATGATTTCCTATTCGTTAGATATCTTAATTTGTAATAAACAATATTGATACATACAATTTGAAATTTTTAATGTTTATAATTTTTAGTTTTATTTTACTTTTTGACGATCTGCGCAAATTAATATCAATGTCACAACAAGTAAACAAACAGATAAATAAAATGCATTTAACACTGAACTCTTAATTTATCACTTAAGCCAATAGGTTATAAAAGCATAGTCTCACTGTCTCACGTAATATTAAAAGATCCAATACATACAAGTAATTATTTGAAATATGTAAAATAATTAACTTCTTTCCTCCTTTGGCATTATTGTTTAGAAATTTTTATCAACACAAACTGTAAATTTATTATTTCCTATATTTGCAAGAAAATAAATAAATAAAGACAACTTTCAAAAGTCAAACTATATACTTGTATAATATGATACTTGTGGTTACACTCCGATTTCTACAATGACGTCATCATTGGCAATTTCTCACGGTGTCTAGTTAGTAATTTCAATAAAATGTTGTTTTCTTGTTTATACCGTATGTATCACGTATTGATACTGTTTGTTTTTTGCCAATTCTAACATAGAAATAATAGCTATGCCATTATGGATTATGTATTATGTGAAGTGGTTTCTAATCTAAGTGGGAGTAATTTGGCACCATATTTTGCGTACACCCAGATTAGCAAGATAGTTTGGCTTATAAACTTTTATTTATCAAAAAAGTTGCATGGATATATTATTAATCGATTTTAATATATTCCTTCTTATTAAACGACGTCCATGGTTTTTTTATTATTTCACAGGCGCAGCTATAAATAATAACTGGCATTTCTGAAAAGATAAATAATATTTGTTTGATTGCAACTTGTTTTTATGTACGGAGGTGTGAGGACGTGTGTAGACCATTATTTACGTTCACATTAATGACTCTTCAAAAGTGTAGACATAATCTTCGACTGAAAACATTAAATTAAATATTCTAATTCAAAGAATGAAGTGAATTGATGAATTAAATTAAGTTATTAATAAATCAAATTATAACGCTTGTTTAAAATATAGCTACTGTTTTTTTTTTGTTTTTTTTTTTTTTCATTAAGGTTAAAATTATTCAAAGCTTAGTATTTGATTGCTATGTAAATGTCTTCATTTTATGCAGGCTTCTTTTCAAAGTAAGAGAAGATGTCCCGAAAAGGACGGAATTACGTCATTTGAATTTAATTGGAAATCACGATTAGGATCTCTTGTCTGGTTTAACATAAATAGCCCTAATTAGGCACTCGTACACGACATTTTGGTAGAAACTGTGTGTGGCCCCTCCTCAGTTATCGAATTGCCTCTGGCGAATACCAGGGTCCCTTATCTTTGGTATTGTTGTAAAAACCTGAAGGAAGCTTTGGGTAAGTGTAAGGTCTAAAATACAAATTGGATCTAATGCGATGCCGCTAGCTTCCTAATAAATTAAGATATATCGAATAATAAAAAATCAACCTTTGTTTTAGTGTTAAATTATTTTGCTTTTTTAAGTAACAAAATATTTAAAGAATTCTCATGTATTTTTTCCATTGTATAATATAAATGTGGTATAGATGTGGTATTGTGATAGGAATTTAAATTGTTGTTTATCTGCATTTCAGTCTATGTGCATGTTCTTCAACAATTAATTATATTAGCAACATACTATTTACGTGATTATTTACACTTATTGTTTCTGAAGTCGCATAGTTAGGACCGGGCAATATATCCTTCATATTTCCAAATTTGTGTGTACCTGTGATTCTATAGCTGAATTTTAAAAATTATTTTCATCCTCAGTTAATAATACAAATATTGTTAAGTTTTGTATCTATTTGAAATATTTTTGTTTTTAATGACGTAGGTACATAAGGAAAATATAAAATAAAAGTTAAAAATCTCTTAATCGGTTTTGACACTCTTGTAATCAACTGAAATATATAACTTTTAAAACATAATACTTGTACTTAAAACTTATCAAATGTAATGTTTGAGAGAATAAGCATTTCCATTATTGTCAGATCAAAAGTTTTTAGAAAACTCGGGGTTAAAAAAACCTATTTATTTATTTATTAAAAAAGGTCGATTTATGATTTATTTTGTATTCTAAGCAAATAATATTTTCACATGCCCGTGTATACACACTCCTACTACTTCTACCACAATTGTTCAGCTATTTATTTTTTATTTTATTTTTATGCGTAGAATACAATACTAACATTTTTTTAAAAAATATGACACTTAAATATATATTTAAAAAAAGGATATATATATATTATTTTTTGTATATTTAGATTTTGTATTTTATCAATTAATTACTCTCACGTAAATAATTTTGTATTGTTCTATGCATTTTAATAAATGATATATTGTGATTTTTTCAAACTATTCATTTACTATTTAGCATAAAGATGTCTACCTACAGCTGTAAAATAGGTATTGAGAACAATTTTGAAACCACAATATAAAACTACGAAATACAAAACTAGTTCAGTTTTCAAGATTTTAACATGCTACCCAACATAAAATATGTTGTCATTTCATTATTTTCAGATACGTTCAGAGCATTTATTTATTTTTAAATTTGATCTTGTTAATTTCAGGTATTTTTATGAAAATAAACTACAAAGTGGCATATTATTTAAAAGAGTAGTTGATGTTTACGGTCGATTAATATGCAGTGAAACGTACTTATATTTTTATCTAATATTTTGAAATGATAACAGATAAGAAAAAAGATTTTAAGCTAACTTTCCGTTTGGAAAGACCGTTAAATTAGGTATAACTTAGCCTTATGTAAATATGTTATAAATTTACAGTACAGACCAGTAAGCATAACCCTTATACAAGCCCCTAGTATATGTATACTCTTCAACTTAAATTTAAATATATATTTTTATTGCCTCTAAATTCTCCGTTTGGAAATTTTTAATCTAATAAAAACTACATCATGTTTCTTTCACAAACCGATTTTCAAGGATTTTTTTCTTATGGTCTGAAATGCTCGCTTAGTACAGTGAGAACTGATTAGATACGATCGGTTTGATGTTGCATCTCAATAACTAAAACGTCTCAATTGAAAATTAGTCATTAATAATTTAAAAGCAGGCAACTCAAAAAAAAAAAAATAAATAAATAAAAAAAAACACTCAAATTGTTATATTAAAAGTGACATTAAACTTTCAAAATGTGAACTCCTAACATAAAAACTTCTTTTTTTAACTTTACATTTTCTTCATAGTATAATATCCTTTGAATGTTCATACATTATTTAGTCCGTTGATATTTTGTCTCGACAAATAAAATTGTCCTAGATAGTGTGACACTGAGTACATACTAGACTATATCTGTAAGAAGAGATACTGTATGTAACCTATTATAAATTCAGATGTTACATTGCTCAAAGCAAAGGTGAAGGAAGTAGCACTCTGGATGCTGTTCAGAACTCACGTACAAGGTCAGATGGTATCAACATTATCTCAGTTATGTAAATGTTTCAGTACAGGGTAGCTTCTGAATTCACAACCATGTTCTACAATGGAATTATATATCATGTGGGCTATAAAGAGCCTTTTGCTGTTATTTAATCTTATTTAATTACATACTCTACATGCATCTAATACGATGCCATGACACTTCACCAATTTATGTTATATATCATTTCCTTTGACAACATTTACTTTATAATTGATACATATGCTATTCCACTAAATTTCATATAATTAGTTCAGTAGTCCTAGAAAAGAAAAAAAAACGACAGACAAATTATTTTCAACGGCCTTTATTTTGCAATTTTTCTGCTTTGTTTTCAAATAATAACGAAAGAAAGACTAAACAATTTCAACAACTAAAGTTATTATTAATATTTCTTCTAATTTAGAGGTTATTTTATTACAATTTCGTTTTAAAAAGAAGCTTAGATATATGTATTGTACCCTAACAAAAATAAGAAACTTTTACCTCACACGTTCTAAGAAGTAAATTTTTCAAGACATTTAACAGAATACAGTATATGAAATATCCACAACATCTATAATCTATTTCTTGAAAAACATTATATTTCTTACACAATTTTAAAGGGAAAATGGCTTATTTTTATCTGATAAAGCCTACAAATGTTTTTTATAAACTTTTCTTTACTTTAATAATTATATTTTTCAGCACTATTTTTTTTTTCAATAACTGTTCTATAATTTAATATATTATATTTTTTCAGCAAAGAAATAATTGATAAAATTGTCTGAACAAAATACTTGAGCTTTACGGAATTAAAATAAAATATTTGAGTCTATTGTAATTTGATTTTTAAAATAATGTTTTACGTGAGCAAATTTTCCAAAAGTATCTCCATATATTGCATTTGATATTAACAAAATTTATTTGATGTTCAAATGACCTTGATAACAAAGGATTTGAAATCAATGAGTAATTTTATTTTCCCTTCTATTCCAAATTATATTTACCTATAAAACTTTCTGTAACAATTTGTGAAATATAAACTTGACTCAGTTTAGATGCATCATCTTGTACAGTGGACCAATAATGTTACCAAATTATTTAAATGGAGTTGGTAGACATTTATTTGGTGAGCTGTAATATTGTTATAAGGCGGAGAGGGGGAGATAAATATCAATCTCTAGAATGTGTATATTGGATTTTTTTTTTACATAAATCACACTAAACACTTTTAAAATTGTCATAGAAACAAAAATAAAAATTTAAACATTGATTTTTCTCCAATCATAATACTGAATATTTATAGGAAGAGAACTTATAACGACCATCAAGTCTCTTCTCTCTTGTCTTTAAATCAAACACGTACTTTTATTATTTAAATATACCAACCACTTACTTTTGGACAGATGTAACTCATTAATGGTTTACTTGTAAAACTTTAAATAATAATTTGTAATTATCATTGATTAAGTTTGTTCATATTCATAAACCTGAAATTTAATGAAATGATAGATTCAATTTGAGAATGGATTTAATAACAGAAATATGCATTTCCTTTACTGATTGCTTCGTAACATTTTTTAGCAAATATGAAGAGCAATAGGTTTATAAAATATAACCTTTATGTTCGGTCCTACTGCTCCAAAATTTAATCGACATTGATTATGTTTACGTGCTGAGTAAAGATTTTGGAGACACCACAGACAAAAACATTAAAAAAAAAAGATTAAAATATATTGGTTGGTTTTCATTTGTTTATATTTTTAATTTATAGAGTGGCTTGTGGAAACAATTTAAGCCATAAGTCCTAATTTTTCACCCAGATTTTATCGAAATTATTTTTACTGATTATCAGATATTCAGCCTTATAAGATTTATAAGATGTATAAAACAATAACGAATTATTTGATTTTTTTGCAAATAACTCTATAACTCTTTAGATCTGACGACGGAGGAATGGACAGAGATTCTTTGGGATGTTTTGTTGCTAATATTTGAGAATAGTAATTAGATTTAAAGCAGTAAAACCTGTCTCTATAAAAATATTCAATCAAGAGAAAAATCATCCGGTTTAAAAATGGCCAATTAACATATGTGACGATAATGGTTTAACAGCTTAAGCACTGCTTGGAAATCAAAAAACCTTATTCAAGAAACATTTTCTAGTATGTGCAATAAGAGGAGGAGAGGGAGGGTTTTAATATGGTGGATATTTATTTATAAACCTCTACATAAAGAAAATCTTAAAACTTCCTGTAGATTACGATTATTTGACAAAGATGTTGATGTTTCGCGTTGCTTGGGAAGAGATAAGTTTCTTCTTCAATAAACATATTAGCATACATTTTTCTCGAATTAGTTTTCTCTTAATAAGTTTTACTTATTTGGATAACATTAAATATTTATTCACGTTACGTTATGTTTATTGTAATACCCACAAATACTTCTTTATGAAAATTACAAACTTACTCATTTTAAGATATAGTTGCAAAGGTCAATAAGGCGATGAAAGTAATAAGGAAAAAGTTGTTGCGTTTAAAATTAGTTTTACTCACCTCTGAACATCCGAAAAATAAAATATTTCATATGGCAAGTGCAGCTTCGGTTAACGCGAGCACTGAAAAGAGATCCCAGTGACCCGCACTGAAAACGGTTTTGTTACAGTAGGCCACACTCGAAGGTACTGATAAATCTTATTAAAAGTTTAGTTTCATTGTCTATTATTTTGAAGAGGGAACTCCATGTATCGTGTCGGGATCACGTAGACGTGTGAAATTAGCAAAAATTCTTGTGTTAATCAGTTACTTTTAAGCCCACTGCATACTATGCTAGTTTTATACCACTCTAGATTGAAGTTTTAATTATTTTAAAATACTGAAATATAAGCGGCGGCTGAAGGGTAGGTGTGAAGAGTAACTCTGTGTGGCAGACAATGTAACTTTGTTATATACCTTCCTAATCTCCTGGTTTTAAAATGTGTTGTAATGCTTATGGGAAAGTAAAGACATCCTAGTTTATGAAGGTGTTGAAAGTAATTTTGCGCAAACAATTATATGTTCGTGAATATTTAGGTGAACGAAAACGTGATTAACTTGAAACTGATGAAAATAAATTCGTTTATCCAAACAGATCCGAAATGGTGTGCTTCCATTCTTTCGAAACAAAAATACGTTCTAAATTTAAATTAGTTGTAATATATTACAAACTTTGTCTTTTACATAAACAGAGTGTCTCACGAAAAAAGGGAAAATTTTGAGGGAGTATTCTACAGGTGAAAACAAATAGTTAGACGTCATATGTCCTAAAATGGTTAGTTGTTAATCTAGCCGACCTTTTTTTGTGTTTTTAACCAAACAATTTATACATTTTTCTCAGGAAATGATACAGCGTTATTATTTCGCTTTACTTGTGTACATTGATTAGACACACCAAAAACAATGTTTATAAAAATAGTATTTCTTTTGAATTAATTTCATTAATTAATGTTATTTTTTGGAATATAACAAAGAACGTTTACTAAGTACAAAACAAACCGATGTTTGGTCTATTTTTGTTACATTTTAATTTATTATAATTTTTTTTTTTAATTAGTATTTATTTTATAAATTTTCATAATAAAATAATAAAATGAAGAATTCGCAGACAATTCTTATTCTAGGCATATTTTGGCTATTATAGACAACTACGAGTTCAGTCTTATGTTGTCAGTTTTTTTTTCGATACTTCTATTATCGTTTAACGTTCAAAAGACATTTTTAAAGAAATATTTTTCGTTATAAAAGGAAACTATTTTGTCTCTTGTATATTTTTGTAAAATAGATGGTTTTCAAAATATTCAATGTTAAACAGTGTGAAATGGCCGCCAGTTGTAAATAGGAAATGGAAATTTTTGTTAACTTTTCTCAAATTGCGTCTTTGTTTTGCAAAATGTCAACTTTTTAGCATTTGCCTTTCAAAAGATATGATTTCTGTTGCCAAAAACACAAAATGGTGCGTATATGGACAACTAACTATTTTGGGACATATGTTTATATAATCTTGTACTTAATTTTCACTAGTAGAATATGTCCTGAAGGTTGCTCCATTTTTTCGTATGATACTCTATACAGAATAAAAAGCTACATATAAACTAATTTTTAAGACAAACGAGTCTCATCATTCATTTATGAAGATGCAGCAACATTGATTAGTTATTAATTTTTATTATTTTATTATGCGACACGGATATTCCTAGCGCATATTAGAGCTTGCAACAAACATTTCGGAATCGGTTTAATTAAAGTCTGTTGATTATATTAGACATTAAAACAAAAACCCTTATTTTGCAACACTAATTGTTATAAACAATATGTAAGGACCTTTCGTGGACTGTAACTAAAACATTAAATTATCTATTGGTCCTAATATATAAACAGGAAACGTACCCGTCTTTATCGAAATTTTGAATTAATATTATGACCCGACTAATCTTCCGTAGCATAGGTTGAAAAATACAAATAAATCTGGTTCTACAGAAATAATTGGGAGTCCAGGATAACATTTTAACCTACGCCATTGCACAGTTTTTGATCACGGAATTTCTCGTCACACTTTCCCAGGCTACAAAATCTTGAGAGCAATAATTAACTTTTAGAATATAATGTGTTTATATTGTGTAAGGATTGCTTATAAATTAAAGTTTATGGCATTGTTTCAAACAATATATGTTTAGTCATCTGACAGTATTGTCGTTATTAGTAAGGGAGTTAAAGATTTAAAGTAGTGTTTTGTCAGTTACATTCAAACTGTAATTTTCTTTATTTGTCATTGACCGAATTAATTTTTTTTAATTTTTCTACTAACCACCGTAATTTCATTTTTGGAAAGTTGGTAAGAAATCATTTTTTTTTAAATACGGACTTTATAGTACATTTCAGAAATATTATATTATATTTATGTAGTCGAATTCAAAAATTTGAGCTATTACCCATGGTAGATATAGTACAGTTTTAGTTTCTGCGATTACATATTACTTGCAAAATTAGGAGCCAAATAAAATCTCTAGGAATCAATTTCTAATCGAAAACTTGCAAATAGTTTCTGATAAACAACCGAGAGGGACAAACATACAATCTTTTGTTTTAACCTTTATAGAGAGCTATCGTATAGTTTCTTTAACAAAAATAAAATCCTTTCTTAAACACAATAATTTATGAATATAAATAAATATATGTATATTAAATTGTGATTTAATATAAAACTCGAAGAGAACTTAGCTAGGTGTATCACTCCAAATATTATGTAAATATGTATATTGTATTTACATAACCTGGACAGAAAGGATAATTCTAAAATAACTTTTAGGAAACTCACTAAAATATCGTTATGACTTGGATCTAGGTAAACAATTCATTTCTCTTTAGGGTGTGGACACACCACACTCCGTAATTTATTGTTATTTGAACAGACTTCTGCTAAATTAAAGAATAATATAACCTGGGGTTTGTTTGACAAAAAAATGTAAGCCTCAACAAAATAAAAATTAATTATTAAAACTTTTATAAATATATCGTTTTAATATTTGTCCTTTCCTAAGTACATAAAAATTAAAAATTTATTTAACACAAAACAATAAGGTTACTTAGATTTCTGCTGATTTATCTGATTTTGTATAGCCTATTATTTTGACTAAGAAAGGAAGGTTTTCAATTGTCTACCATTCGTTTGTCCACTGAGTTGTAAAATATATCAAGTTTTCTATTTAATTGTGATTTTGGTTATATATAAAAACATCTAAAAATATATTTGACACTATTTTTAAAACATTGTATTACAATCAATATACCTATTAAATTCAAAAATCAGATGATTAATTTTTTTTGTGACTTTTAAAAAAAAATTGTATAACAATACATTTTAAAAAGTATGTTAAGAAATTAATTATAAGGTAGCATAACATTTTGAACTTTCTGTACAAATAATCAGACAATATAAGTCAAATAAGTAGACCATTTTTTTACTTGTTTATGTATGTTTCCATTAAAAGAATTCACATTATAAATTATAATGTTATGAATCAAAGATACCTATATTATTGTTTTTTAAATTATTATAGTGTAATATATTGAACAGCATTAAAGTAACCCATTTTATATATTACACATTATTATTAAAAACTACAAATCACACTTTTAATATTTTGTATGTGAAATGTGAGAGTTTATGACCTAAACTCTATAAAAATACCAGGCAACCATCGGGATTTCTTCAAATTTCAAACAATAATTTCTTTATCCGTTACCTTTTAATGTATGGGTTTATACTTCAAAAAATGTAGAAACAATATTTTTATTAAATTTAATAGTATTCTATTGTTAAGGCATTATATTAGTATATTTTTCACTATCTGACCAATAGCTCCTAATTTGACGTGAACGTTTGATTGTATACATTTTGTTTTTGTGTTTTATTGCGTGCAGTATTTTAAAATCATTACTTTTTAGCTCTTGTAAGTTAAATTTAATTTCGGTGATGGATAAAAATATTGCATAACCTTAATTTTGACTTAAATCATAAAATTGGTTATTAGGAAGTTTAAAATCTTAATTGAAGAATATTATGCTATAGTTAAATATTAATATAAACTTACGATATTGCGTGTCTCTGTGTCTATAATATACACAGGTCTTCAGAAATGCCAGTGGGTGTAAGGGTTGTATGTTTTGGACGTTAAACAAAGGATGTTCAAAAACTCAACGCTATAAACCTTGAAATATTTAAACTTTCAGCAATGGCCGTCGTGTCCTTAGCTTTTATAAATCCCTCTTTTGTTCAAGTACTACAACACAATAGACTCTATTACATTATGAGTGAGTAACAGGCATTATAGTGCGGGGGAAAAACAAAGGACAATGCACTGGGGAGATCGAGGGGCTACCCTTCAATTTAGCTGTACCATCATTTCATGTAATAAACTCACTTACAGTAATTATAGCGACAATTCATTTACTAATTTTATTAATAAACACTTGAAAAAAGTTTTTTTTTAATATTAGGAGGATAATTAATGTTAAAAGAAACAAATTAAATTAAATACTATAGTGCATATATTCCTTCTTTGTCAATTCGAGTTGAAAAGAATTATTTTTCCGTTTAAAGAGTGTCAGTATGTAATGTTCTGACAGCTTTTGATGGGTTATGTTTAAAATTCATATTTGGGCTTCAATTATGAAAGTAAAATACAATTACTGAAACTTTAAATTTAGGAGTATTTACTTTAAAATAGGGGAAAGGGATATATATACGTATATAAAAGTGAAATATATACCATATTTTACTAATTTAACCTGTAGATTTTAATTAAGTTTTTCTAAGAATCTAGTATTGAGAACTAATCTACTACGTGTGAGGAAAATTAAAGAGATGGGATTCTGCGTCAATTTTAAATTCTAATCCTTATTGTCATCGCAGAACGTTAAAATACACTAACAGGATTCTGTCCATTGGAAGAATTTCAAATAATGACTAGGTAAAGAAAACTAAATGTATGTAAGTTCTGCTAGTATGAACTGCGATTGAGAGTTGATTGTTTGAAAGTGATTCAACTCAGACTTGAAATTATTGCTGATGGTAATCCTTAGGTCTACTTTTATTTCTACTAAACTTAGAAAGCGGCTTCAATATACTGTATAAATGATGTTGAGTAATAAAAGAAAATATTTTGTCCAGACCCGTAGGACCAAACCTTAAAATAAGAATAGAAAATATTTTAACCTAAATGAATTTACATCCGGAAAAGTATATATGTATAATTAAAGTACAGGACTTATGATTTTACCAAATGATGAACGTATAACCTTCAGGCGCTTTGAAGTACTCCCGTCACAATAGCATTGGATTAGATCCGTTTCGTTCATCTTTACTATAACGTCTTTTGTTCTGTTCCGACCATGACGCTATTAGAATCTTCTAGGGATTGTTTATATTATTTGTATATCCTTTTCATTCATTTATTATTAGACGAGGTTGGCCGTGAAGATTTTTGCGTTTAAACAACAGGATGGATAAAAAAATAATAGATAAGGAATATAAATTAACTTTGTACCCCCTTCATTTGATTTCAACATCGCTCTAGTTGTGAAAGGATTTTTAAATATTTTAATTTTACATAAACTACTATCCTAAACATTTAAAAAATATCCTTTGTATTTTTTTAAATAAAAAATATATATATATATTTTCTCATTATTATTTTTTATTGATATTACACAAACAAACAAACAAACAAATGAACTACAATAGTGGGTAAAACAAAACAAAAATAATAATATTATTGACAGTCATACACTTGCACACAATATGTAATAATACTACATAATAAAAGTAAAAAAGTAGAAAATATTTTAATAATAAAATAAATATGCATCCTTAATTAATCAATAAATACAGTACCTTAATTTATTGACAAAAAATAACCCAAATAACTAATCTAAAACCTTTGTGCAATATTAGGTACCCTGTAGGAAAGAAAAACCTGTTTCAGGGTTACCATCATAAAAATATAGGAACGAGCAGGTACAACATTAAACACTATTAATTTGGAAAAAAATAAATAACAAACATTTCCCGTTTACTATTTAAAAGAGCGAGAGAGAAAAAGAAGAAAAAAAAGTATAAATTATCAATCAATTGTATTTCAATCCACTTGAAACATATTAGATTACAGGTTTCAACAGTTCATTAATATCACTTTGTTGCAAAAGCCAGATACGAAGCAGATATTCAACAACGTATTGGAACTTTAATATCAAATGGAAGTACCTCCTTTCCTCCATGCAGGTATTTAAATCTCAAAGAATCATCTTGTTAATTACGTATATTAAGTCTTAATAAAATTATGTCCTTTTCTATAAACACTCGATATGTGTCACAAAAAATCGTACCGCGCCGTTTATTTTCTGGTTCTTCACATCAAAAGCAAGAAGAAATGTTTAGTACAAAATTGTCCAATTTCCTTTTGTTTCAACGCTATCAGCCGTTTTTTTCATACAAAAAGAAAACATACTTTGGAAATAGGTAAGGTATTAAGTTCATATTCGTATTTGGTATATGCACTTTAATTATTACGTTACACAAGTTTACTAAAAATGAAAACTTTATTTCGCATATTTATAAAATGACAATGGTTTATAATTATGTGTCAAATATTTTGATAGCTTTTTTTTTTAATAATATAGAATATATTTCTCTCAAAAATATATTTTTTATTATTATTATATCTGTACATCAAAGGATAACTGACTTATTGACGAACACGTGAAATAAATATTTTTAGGTAATTATCTATCATGTTGTCGAATGGCGTGTTTGATTGGGAGTAAGGCAGTCAATGACACGTCGCGTCGCCTGGAGCAGTGTGTTTTCGCCACCGGAAGGCACTTTGTCCATCTAATATGAAATGAAACATTTCTACTCATGCAAGATACACTGTCAATGTTAAAGGCATTATGTAAAACTAATAGCCAAAGAAACATCGATACATTTTTAATCCACTTTTTTTCCTTTTTTTTTTTTTTTACTTCACAATAATGATATCTATTTAATAAGTTCAATTTTAAATAAATAAAAATTGCACCTAAACATAAGCAAAACACTCAAGTTTTAATTCTTATAAGTACCTTAGCTTCTAAGCGGTTAGTTTTTGAAAAACTATGTAATGAATAAAAAAGTCCTAAAATATCTTATAGAATCCGTAAAGACCATTAAATAAGAAATTATAATCTTGGTTTCATATGGAAAATAGAAGTTTGTAATTTCTATTTCATATTTGTAACAGTCTCTAAAAATTAAGCGAAGTCCTCCATTTAATATTTTGTATTAATTTTGTAGTTTCAGAGATGGTGGCCTTGTTAAAATGGACTTCTAATTAAATAATTTATTTATTTTGACGGAGATATTTTGGAATTTGATATATGTTGGAATACAAATTGTTGATATAATAAAAATAATTGTTAACAGTTATTTAAACAATACATTACCGTCACCAAAATTCCCCAGAAATACCTGGTCAGAAGTTATCTGTCAAAAAATGACAATTGCACACCACATTAGAATGTCGATAGTAGCATTTGATAGGTCAAACATTCGAAATACAAACCATCGCATTAATTTTTTTTTTTGAAAATCCTCAAAATAAAGAAAGATTATTATACCAATAATGTTTATCTGGCGGTATATCTTCATCGGTGAAGTTATTTACAACACACACGAGTTGACCTAATGGTATCTAAGTTTGTTACGTGTTAATTTTCGGTGTAAATTTGACAACTTGTTATTTAGGGTTATGTGTTATACAACCAAATTTCTTTTTTCCGAAATCGGCTCTATTTACAGATAGACAAAAAACTATAGCTTCCAAAGACCCAAACAAGCCCTAATAACTACCATGTACCCGATCCAGTAAATATCTATAACTAAGAGAAATGATCAATGAACCTTCAATTAGTCGTGTCGTCTTGAAAGAAGTAATATGTATGAAAATCTTATAAAGCGATTTCAACTATATTTTGTTATAGTGAGGAGATTTAAAACTTAAAACAGAGTTCCAAACTGAATGGTATGGTAAGTAAGTAAACTTGGGAAACATCACTAAAACCAGACCGTTATTAAAATTCAACTTCCTGTTATGTATAGTTTGAAATCATTTTTATATTTAATAATACATTATTGAGTGAGAAAATTAGTGAAATATTTTTGATTATCCACTACTAGTTCATAACAACTATTTAAAATTGTGGCATAAACTCATAATTCTTTCAAAAGACAAGTTATTTTGTAACATGTAAAGACAAACATTGAACGGATATTGCAATCTTCCCCTTGTATCAATTGCCTGGTCAACAATCAGTTGTCACAGCTGTGTGTCCTTGCAGTTGATAGATCTCAGTCGATCGTTTTCGCTTCACGTAATTGAATCCTTTTCTATTTAACAGTTTATCTCTGTAGTGTATGCAATGCAACTTTAATAAACGTTTATAATTTTATGATTATGTTCAGCTCAATTGGCTTCGATTACGAAAAATAGATCAGAAAGTTTTTAAGTAAAAGTTTGAGCTTATGATTATTAAGGAAGGATAGAATAACAATTATTGAATTAATTAATGATGCAAATAACTTTGTTACGAGTTATGTGCTATGTGTTCTTTTATTTGTTATGCGGATACAATTAAAGACATAATACTTAAATTTCGCAATGCTCCATAGACATCGTAAAAAGAGATAATAAGAAAAGGAGCAAATTAATTGTGTTCAAATTCAAATATTCTACGATGTATGAACAAAAACACTTTGTTATTTAACGGAAGAAGTAAAGAAAAATGTTTTTTAAAGCTGAATTTAAAGAGTTGTTTCACTCTGGGGTTGGTGAATTGAATTACAAAAAGTTGGGTTACGTTTTTCTGAACGAACAATAAACTTGGTTACAGTAAACGTAAATACATAACAATTTAATAAGGAATTTTTATTTTGATTTGAACCTATATCGATATGTTATATTCGTAAATTATGCATTTAGTGTACCTATTAACCATTTCATAGAATATGAATTATGGTTGGTAAAATGCCAAAGATTATTGAAACTATATTAAAAAGTTTTTGTTATTTCACGCGTCTTTAATATTACATTCCATTTTACGCACTTAACCAGTGTAGAAATTTAATTCTCATATATATTACATGAAAGATGTGAATAAAATCAGACTACTGTTTTGAATAGTAGAGTTAATAAAATATTTTTATACAAATTTAGTGAAACATTTTAATTTATTGTACTACCAGACGATGACACATAATGACATGAACTGTCGTCGGAATAATTTCATATGTACTGAATTATTCACAATCTATTTTTTGTTACTTTTTCATGTCGCTTTGTATTATAAGGGTTTGCTAAGATTTAATCGTTATTGTAGTTAACTACGGTTTACTATGGCACCCATTGTTTATTATTCTTTTAAAAAACGATAACTCCCAAACCGCTATTTTTAGTGGGATTGGAACAAACAGCTTTTATTTCGTCTAATCAAACACAATTTAGTCCAATATTTTTAGAATTATTAAAATAATTTTGAGTTTTAGACTTACAGTATGATAACAAAACCATTAAAATGAGAATATGTTCATATTGTTTGTGCACAATAATTTCTCTATTCATATCTCACGATAGCTATTTTCCGTCACATTTGTATGTACTGTAGAATAGTTTAGGCTAAAAACTTACTTATTGACAGAGTTTTAAATTCGGGGATTTTTGTGAAGATGGTCACGTGTGTAATTATTTCATCATTGATTTTGCCTATTGGAGGTTGGGAAATTTATATTTAGTAAACTATCATGTTTAAATCTGTTTTTTTTTCAGAATATCAAAAACAAATCATGACTTTCCATTTTACTATATTATAAGATATATACATGTATAGTTTCTTTTATTCTATAAAGTAATAAAAAGCTTCCTAATTTTATATATTAACGAAATATTCGTCTCAACGTATTTTATACAGCATTAAAATCTACATCGAATGGTCCCACAATGAAATTGTAGCAAATTAATTGAATGAAGAGAACAGAAACTTTACAGTAATTAAACACTCTTTTTGTTCACTTTAAAGATACTTTTATGATATATTTCCCTTTTTTCATCTTACCAAGAGATTGCAACTATTTTTTTGTATAATTCAGATTGAATAAAAAATAAGGGCAATATTCTCCAGATATTTGCCAGAAAAAAAATTCGAATAATAGACTACAATAAACATAAGGTTGGGTGATCGAATTTAAATTGTAACTTCTTAAGACATTACGGCCATCATTTTAGTTATTTTCCAAAACTATCTCCTTAAAGTTTATTCTTATAATCTCATGAAGATCGTTACTGTAATTTTATACAAGACCAATGTCTAATATAAATTAGGAGATTTAGCCACTGGTCTTATTCCCCTATAACTATAGGTAGAAATATAGTTATAGGGGAATAGATTGAAAATGATTCACTAATATCATCACTACGAAGGTTGTTGCAAACAACATTCATTCCTATTATTTAATAGGATAGTTAAGTGGAAGAACTTATTTATTTCAAGCAGTATGTATAGTTTTAGTTGTATAGTTTAGATACACGTACGTAATTCAACACATTTAAGAATAATTTATCTGTTGTCCTTGGAAAGTTACTTATGTATATTGTATGTACTATAAAATATATTGTTACATTTACCTATAAATTTTAATATAGATAAATTTTAGGTGGATAATATAATATTTGTTTGTCAGTGAACGTTAGTGAAGATTGAAATTTAATCAGTTTTGCTCAAAGTCTGTGTGTATTCTCAAAATTACCATTGGATATTTTCTAAAAATAGGCTCGTTAATTTGAAAATTAAGTTAACTCTTGCCATATTTTTAAATATGAAA
The DNA here is from genome assembly GCA_963513935.1 of Aphrophora alni. Taxonomy (NCBI): domain Eukaryota; kingdom Metazoa; phylum Arthropoda; class Insecta; order Hemiptera; family Aphrophoridae; genus Aphrophora; species Aphrophora alni. The sequence continues at coordinate 108,632,135 of OY740768.1, read as the reverse complement.
TGCTGTTTTTGAGAATGTTTCAAATTTTGTTAAATTTTAAAATATAAATTCCACATTTCAACAAGTTTTCTAGGACAAAAATTAATTTAAATTGAAAAAAAAAATGAATAAACAAATCATCAAAATTGGAAAACAAAAGTTAATAATAGCACACATTTATTTGAATTCTATATAAAATTACATACTCCTATCCCAGCGATTAACTACGTGGTACGTATTTAAACCCTCATTTTTAATCCTAAGTGTAGCGAAAAATATAACATAAATGTAATAACTCTATATTTCATCAATATGGCGCGCGTATAATCTACATACCAAGTATTTGAAATATACACTGTAACAATGCAGGTATTTTACCGTCTTAACATACATGAGGTGGAATGATATCGATATGATTTCCCATTTCCTTCAGAACACTTCCTTAAATGATTTTGCAATTACCGAAGCTCAAGGGTTGAGATAAACCTTAGCTGTCATCAAGGAAATTGAGTGAGCTAATGGTTCAGTAACAGTTATCGTGAAAGCTCTAATCCAGTAATCAGCTTACTTAGGGGAAGAAGTATTTTCAATTACATTTAACAATATAAGAAAATTTTGGATATTCGCTTAAACAACTTTAAACTTATATTCTGCACGTTTACGGCATTCTTACAAACAAATCTATAATATATACTAATCTATAATAAAATATAGCCTAATTATCTTGATTAATTGAGATCTTGGTTTTGAAACACGTCACCCGAATCTGTGGAATCATCTCCAATGCCAGAAACAGGAGGAATTTTTCACAATTTTAACAAAAAAAATATACTCTATTGATAAATTAATTAATACGTTTAAAATACTAAAGTACAGATTACAATTTATTTCTATACTCATTATATATTTTGTATTTATTATTTTTGTTCGAAGTTATTTTAGATCAATCTTTAAGTATTTTCTAGCAATAAATTAAAAAAATTCCGTGAAGTCCGAATTAAATATGTGTTTTTAATAAGTAGAATATAAAATGAATTATTCATTGTCAATATCTCTAGCTGGATCTAGACATTTTTTCCAGTAATTTTGGATCTCTCTTTCATCTTTACTTTTCTTATATTTCTTGATAAGTCCTTGTTATTTCTCGACCCTGGCGATATTAGTGTATTCCAAGGTTAGAGGACTTTATTTTATCTTCTAGTCTTCCTAGTTTTACAAGGATAAGTTCATTGAGATATTTTTGCCTTAAAGCAACAAGAAAAATTTTAAAATACTTTTTACATGTTTGTATATAATGAGTCCTAGTATTTTCCTTTTCGTGTATTATATGTATACCATAGTAATCAGTATAACAATGTCTAAGAGAATGACATACTGTATACAACATTATTTTTTATCATGTGTTTTAAAATTTCGACTAGTTTTTATTTTTTTCTATAAATGTTTTGACTGAAAAGATCATTATATTAAAATATATCAATTTTAGTGTACGTTACAAAATTAATATTTTATTCGTCAGTTTAAAATCTAATATATATTTTTTTTTGAAAGAGTCAAAGTTTCAGTCTGATTTAAAAAAAGAAAATAACTGAAGTAGGTTTACTTTTATGAATAAGTGGATCCAGTTTGTTGATCAGTAAAATGGATCCGTAAATTTCCAATCATGAAAGCATTTTTAAAGTTTCAGTGACTGTTTGGGGGGGGGGGGGTTAGTTTTAGCTTTTTGTCAGTAGATTAAACTCTGGGCCGTTTTAAAACCTGCATAAAATAACGTATAAACAAGCTCTATCCTTTTTATAATTTTAAAGTAATTTGATAACGACTCATCTTCATATCTTTTTTATGCTCTAGTTTTATAACGAGCGTTGGTTTATATTCTCAAAAGGTTGTGTATTCATTTTAGTTTACAGGATTTTACATATACGATTATATATATATATATATATATATATATATATATATATATATATATATATATATATCTGTAGATCAAGAAAAGAAAACTTATAAATGTTTTCTATTTCGAAGGTATATTATATTTTCGTTGTTTAACATTTTAATTTGTACCCATAGACTACAAGGGAGTACCTTAAATCGCAAAAATCGAACGGCAAAAAACCGGCTTTAATCCGAGTAGCTTTATTAATACAAACTGCATCGATTTTAGGATGAGCCTCGACCAACCGAGCTAGAAATTCTCCCGAGTTTTATTAAAATAATTTATATTATTTTTTAAGTATATTATAATGTTTGTAAATTAGTCTTTTAGCGTAGTTTCTATAAGATTACTATAATGTCAATGTAATTTACCTTAACATTGGGAATATTGTAATAAAAGCCGTACATATAACTCTATACACGTTATTATAAAAAAGCTATTTTTCAGATTATAATCCATAGTCTGGCGGATTAATAAAACAAATTAACTTATGATACCCTTCTTAGCAAAAAATAAAATAATAACAAAAACATACAAAATCTAAATTTAGTGAAACATTTAATTTCATTATTGTAGCAGCCGGTAAGAAGTAATGAAATGAACTATGGCTGTCGTCGAAATACTTTGGAATTGTACTGAATATACAAAATATGTTTTACTTGCCTCTTTCAAGTTGTTTTATATAATAAATCATTACGGTTTTTCAAAATTTGATCATAATCGTGATTAACGATTTCAGATTTTCGAACTTTTTCAACATTTTATTGTTTATTTTTACTTTAAAATTTATTACTCCCAAACCGTTATATTCGGTGAGATTGGACAAATACCTTTTGTTTAGGCTATTCAACCACATTTGATCACAAAATTTTTTAGAATTATTACAATAATTTTGAGTTTTGGATTTACGATAACTTCACACCTAAATTGTTAGCGTGACGATATCTGGTTTATTGAGAAATGTTTACACTGTTTATGCACTATTTATTTATATATATTATATCCGTTAGCAAGAAACAGATTCTCTATGAGTACTTATATAGAAGAGTTTTTATTGTTCAATATTTAATTCCGTGAGTTAAAAAACAAAATAGAAATCCACTCTGGTTGTGATTTTTACTACCGTTTGATTACCCGCCATTTTGAAACAGCAAACGTAAATAGCAGGTTAATAACTATGACATATTAGATTGAATACATAAATATCCCCTCCCCAACACAAACAATTTGCAGAAAATACTATTTATAATGTCTTTGGTTAGTAATCGGTAACTTATATATGACATAATAAATGTATAGGGCAACAGAATTTTACTTACCTTTATATGAATTTCTAAAAATCTAAACGTTTCATTAAGTTTATTACAAAACATATTTGTATATATTTTTGATAAAGGGTAGTTAGTTAGTGTTTTAACTACATCATTTGCCATTTCGTTTGTATGCTTGTTTATTCTGGTTCCTAGGCAGTTACGGTAAAACGTATGTGTAAATATATCGTTATATAAAACGTGTATAATTATACAATTTAGTGAGTGTTTTAGTCTTTTTAATTATGATAAACTATGAGTAAAAACTATTTCTAAAATTCAAACTAACCTATAATTTCAAAAGTTTAGTCAAGTTTAAAAAATATTAGGATTCTTGATCAACTGTCAAATATGAAAATGAACCGAGACTGACGTTTCGTTCGATTAATAAGTTTAGTGACACAAGCCATGTGAAGGAAGTTTTTATTGAGGAACGATGCAACGTTCAGCCTTACGTACCACTAAGGAAAAATGTTGATTCAATAGGTCTCAAAAATAAAATAGCGGAGTAAATTAAAGACAAGAGGAAAGGAAATGGAAGTTCATTTTTGGAACGCTACAATTTTTAAATCATATACACTTTTTTCTCTCACATTTTACCAAAATTTGATTTAAATCACAAACCGGGAAGAAAGTGACAAGCTATTAGACTTCGATATTTACTTATGTAAACTGTAAACCATTATTCGTTTTTTACCGTTTATTTAAATCGTAATCATAAGTTTATAAACTTTCTTTTACATTAATTGTAACGTTATACACTTTTAGTTTTAATTTAACATTATTAATTTGTTTTAAAGCGTATTAGTCAATGAAAAGAGAGTGAAATGTTTCACAGAAACTGTTTTTTATTTATTTTTTATTATTTTTTTTTTGCGAGCGAGAAGGTGCAATACGGAAAAACACAACACATTAACCAAGCTGGAACCTGCGTTCTATTTCATTTTTGTCATTTTATTATAATAAACTGCTGCAGGATAAGGACAAGCCTAAAGCTAGTGAGCTACTCAACTCGTTTTTATGTAATATAAAGGTATTCCAATTGGTAAAACGTAAGATAAATTATGTATTATCATGTTAACTTCGTGTTAAAAAATATAATATATTAAATTTCTTGTTTTAATTTTCAAACAGAATCAATGAATTGTACCACATTATAATACAAGCATTATATCTATATTATCTATCGTTTATATCGAATAACATAATTATAATGCGAGCAAAAATAAAGAAAACGTCATTCCATTTTTTACCATATTCTGGTTTATAACAATTTAATTAATTGCGTTTTAACATTTGTATTTAATTTTATACTTTATACATCAAAACACATATACATATATAGTATAATTTTTCCTCTCACTTAACTATATTGCCTCTTTAACTTATAACCAACTTTTTGTAACACTATACCTTCAGCCTAGAGGCATCGGAAACGGTTAGTGATTGTATGTCGCGCCACTATGTGTGTTTATGTTCGATATGTATTTATAAATCAATTAAATTTTATTTGAATAAGATATTATATACTGAGATTATTATTATATCCTATTGTGGTCATTAAATGGAATTATGTGAGTTTAGTTGTATATGTTGCCTTAAGTATTTGTTTTCTCTAAATACTGTAGCCGGTTTCGATGATTTTATCGTGGTAGTGAATTACCAATAGGCAAATCCCATACAATTTATCTGGTTGATTAATTTAATTTGCGAGACCGTGTTTTTTTGTATTATAAATGCGTTTCACAGATATTTATTGTATATGTTGTACTTTTATATAAATGTATGTTTATGGTTGATACTTAAGCTTAAAATTATTTGAACATGACACATGTTTGTGTGTTCATATACACTTCTAAGTTGTTAGTAAATGATTTAGAGATTATAAGTCAATTCAAATCAAGGTTGATAACGTGAAAAACCTATGATTGAAATTTAAAATGTCAACAGATTTAAAAAGATACATGAAACAGGTTTTTAGAATATTTGTCGGACGTAAATTTTACAATCCTCATTTTTATATATTTAAATTGTGCAAGTAATGATATAAAACTTTATTTAAACGATTTATGTTAAAATAGTTATTATTAGAAACTAAAATGTTAAAACATAAGTTAAAAATTATGTGCAATTCAGCACTTTATTTCTTGTAATCAAAATTTGAAATAAATATTAGTCTAATTACATGTGAGCAAGATTTTGTTATTTGCCGAATTTGATTTATCAAACATTATAACAAAACCAAAATTAAAAGTTTGGTTTTCCATCGTTTGTTCTTATCCAGATCATAATAATCTTTAATAGCCATTTTGTTTACATGCCGATCTGGATATTTATTTAAGAGATCTTTAAATAAGGCAAAAAAAGAGAGTAAAAATAAAATTGCATGCCGAATATTTTGATTTCGTGACCGTTTCTTATTTGAAGGACGGGTTGTGTAAATAAAATATTTGTTAGGTTCTTTAGATCCTGCAACCTAAAGATCAGTTAGAAGTTCTTTTTTATTACTATTGTCATACCTGTAGAAATGAGAATAATATCAATGAACTAACCATGGTAATGATTATAGTTATAGCCGGCCATCTTATTTCTGTCTCAATTGTTCCCAGCGTGACTATTACACTAGAATGTGTTATATGGAAGCTTATGAAGGGGAAAACAAACCATGAACTTAGGGAATAAATTCATAGGGAATAATTTGTACGAGAAATATACTAAATAAGCCCCTAAAATAAAGTATACTTAAAAGGTGTTAAAAAAACACTCTTTACAAACTCAAGTTTTAGAAACTTTTAAAGCAATAAAATTAATAAATTTGTACAGTGTGATTTACTCCCTTTTCTTATATTACGTTTTTCAGTGACATGACAAAACGTTTAAACGAAAACACTTATCGCATATCGCATAATTTATGATTTCGAAAGGAATAACAACTAGAAAAGACATGTTCAAACCGGAGATCGATATCAAGCCCTTATCAAAAAAGAAGCCGAAATAGAAGAACCCCAAAGGGTAGTGGAATAGTTCCGCCGGTTGTGAAAAGGGCGGATAGATAGATACAGTTAAAATGTTCGTCTCAATTAGTATTCCCATAGTATGGATGGAACATTTAGTTTTGCGGTATTTCTATCAGATTAATAAAACAGTGTGTGGAAAATGACAACTATGAACGGCTCACATTTTGTTGATTGCCAAAAAATAGAGACAACATATCAGGGTATTTTGGTTTGATATAATATATAGTTTATATTATATAGTTTTTAAGGTATAATGATCAAATATATCAAAAAAATTATATCTTGTGCCTTTGTTGCTTAAACCAACGAGTTTCCGATTTATTTTTCTTATAAAATTGCAAAACTGACGTTTAAATCACAATTTAGAAAATGAATAATTTGTTTAAGAAAATTTATTTAACTATTTAAACATATTTTTAATATATTGGTCGTCATCTGTATCTGTTTATAAGACATTGTATTTCACAAATTGTACAAAAACATATTACAAACCCACGTACTCCAAATACGCGTTTCGGGTATTATCTTCTTTAGCCTTGTCTCATCTGCCATCAGACAATATGTACCAATTATCCATACGCCCGCCCATCTAAATCACCTTGTATATGAAAATCCATACTACACATTATCTACGGTATTGTAATATTAAAGAAGACAGTTGAATGTTTGTATGTTTCTATGAGGTAAACTCAAAACTCTTAAACTGATGAGAAAACATTTTTCCTCATTATGAAGCTTATTTATTCATAACGAATATATCTACACCAATACTTTAATTCGAAAAATTTTTGGTTTTGTTTATTGCTAGAGTAATATCAGAAACTACTTAATATTGTAGCTTATATATGTGAAAATATGACATGAAATTATCTATTGGAAGCGCATTATAAATGTGGATTATAATAATTTCTGAGATAGTGTGTTCCGATTTTATATAAAACTTGTATTCAATTCCAATAATAACAGTGTTGTCAGTGCTTTCGTTGGTGAAGGAAAAAGTTCCCAATAAGAACGAAATAGTGGTTAAAACCGTTATTATGTTTTGTTTTTTTAGTTTTTATTTAATGTAGTTTACTTTAAGTTTACATTAATGTGATGATATTACTTTATTAAAACTTAAATTTTCATAATATCATATTGTCAAAAATAGATAATAATATGGAATATGAATTGACTAACAGGGAGTTATATATTAATCAATTATTTATTTATTAAATAAAATGAGGTAAGTTAAATGTATATATTATTAGAAAAAATCATATAGACTTTAAACGTAATTTTTATTATAATATTAAACGAAACATAACATACCAGAAAGGTAACATTTTCTTTGTCATTCTTGGAAAGGTCACTGAAAAATACTAGACATAAGACATTATAAAATAGTACTAGATATCGTTCTATTTCCATACTTTACAAACAAAAGTCTAATTAACATAAGTTTATGGATAGGAATATTCTGCCCTATAGCGCCAAGACTTACAACATTCGTTTCTTATTTTCCCAGTAGATTCAAACATCTCTATCACCTTATGAATATAATATTAAAACCCTTCTTGAAAGCCGTCGGCTGGTTTCTATTATTTAAACAAGGGTATCGAATTCCGAATACTTTCTTTTTTTACATACGCTTATTCTTTATTCTCACTTGTGATTTGGAATTTGTAAGGAAGCACTTCCACTTCATTTATCGCCTCAGTATTTCACCGTTAAAAATCCACGCAATAGGGAAGTTGCTGTTCATTTTACTAGCTTGGTCATTTATTTATATTATTATGAAATGTGGATTTTATATGATTGGGAATTTCAAAGATAACTTGATTTCATTGAGAATATCGTAGTAAATTTCTTGTTTACTAAAAATCGGTTTGCCGACTTCAAGCTTTTTGTTTAATATGGTAGCGTTATTAACATAAAATTAGATGTTAAGATTCATCTAGGAAATAGACCGAAAACCCATTTTCAAATTGTTGGTTTGAAAATTTACTTCCAATTTTTTTCTCAATGATTGGTAAAACTTAGTTTATATTCTAAATTTGAATAAAATTCAACATTAATTTACAGCTAATTATCGATATTTTATGTACAGTAGAGGTTATGTTTTAAAAAAATTCAGTATTTTAAATATATATTGTAGGGAAAATTTGTGCTTAAAGATTTGAGAGCAGATGTTTTCATATTCTAGTGACAGATATGTGCTGTTGATGATGAATTTAACTGAAAAACATTAGTTATATGACGAATCAAAGGAAGACAAATATATTCTATATACTCTCAAATAAATGCAAACATTTTGAGTTTTAAAATGTCTAATATCTTGCAATATTATTCATATATTTACTTAAATAATTAAATAACTGTGCAAACATATCTTATAATACACAAATAGATATTTTTATTTTCTACTAAATAGTGATTTTGTGATGTGGTGGTAAAGCAGTAAATACATGTCAGCAGTAGGATGGAAGGCTTGAGTCATTTGGTAATGGTCAAAAAACCAAAATATAGTTATGTTATTGAACTTTTATTGTAGAAATATACACCTCTTTTCACAATTCATCCACAGCATAAATTTGTGGATTTAAGAATATAATGACATGTAAGAAAAAAATACCAAGAAACTGGATAGCTTTAAGTATAGATAGCATAAATGTTCAGTGGAACGTGTTTTAAATTAATGCCAGTTTTCGAACTCTTGACCAAAATACGATCATTGTTTTATTAAGATTTAAAATTAAAAATAAACCTAAGATTGGAAATAAATATGTATTGATTGATTGACATGAAACTCACGTAATTTCTAATTTATTCAGGCACTGAGGTGTTACAATATAACGTTGTATTGTGTACATCACACTGTCTTCCACAAAATATAACATAAAAGGGGAAAGTAATAAAAAGACTAGTCTTTTATGAAACTTCTATCACTACAGTTTCTTTATGTTATTAAATTTTAATATAACATCTCCGTATCTTACTTAATTAAGTGTATTATATTTTTCACTTCATAAATTGAAAAGCTGATGGTAAAAACGTAATAGCCGTATTAAGAGTGCTAAAGAATGCACTTGTAAGCGAGGCATGACCACCGACTACTGTTAGAACAATAATTATTATCGTCCGGTTTTGATCGGTTCAGGTATCGCCAGCTATGAAGTTGTACTAACAATGCCCCGAGGGTTTGAAATCTGAACGGAAACTGCTCAGACCAAAATAATTATAATTAAACTGGTGAGAGTTGTAAAGTCCTGGGGTTCTATATATATATGATGGAGTTTGTGCATATATAAGTATCACCTTGGTCATGTTTCCAATTATCCCTTACTTTTCTCTAATAACAGTTGCATATAAATAATTTTGTAATAGATAAAAAATAACGGTATACAAACGTTACACGAGACAGTTGTCATAACACAAAAACTCCAAATTCATATTTTCTTGAAGTAATCTCTAATAATTTTGAACAAATGTTGCTAATATATAGAGTCTAAAATAAGCATTTTGCACACCAAACCCGTATGGTTATTGTAACCGCACATCATAAACGCTAAATGTTGAAATATAATTTTAAAATTTAAATCTGTCTCTTTAATGTTTGTAAACAAAACGTCGCCTCAAGTAAAAGTATTAACAATCTTAATTGCTTACTTATTACAACTATTATTTTGAAACATTGCATACAACAATGAACGCTAGACTTACAAAATTTATGCCTACTATAACTGTTTTTTACTTGCCGTTTACCGTGTTGTTTTAGTTATAATCCTTCATACTTTTGCATTATTTTATCAAAATAGATTGAGAAATAACACTATTATGTAGGTATTTATTGTAAATTATCCGATTTTGAATACAAATTTCTAAACAAGCATTTTTGGAGTAATAAAGGCGAATACCGTTAGTATGAATATGGTTTAGTTTTGTGTATGAGAAGTTGAAAAAGTTTGTGCAATCTTTAGGCATCGTTTCAATAGTTGTAAGCATAGGTTTTTTCACTATATTTGCTGATGTAGTATTTATATTCTCCTGTCTATATATAGTCCTCTTTACGTTTTCTTCTGACTCTAGAACGTAACAAGGTTATACACGTAAGATACAAATGCCTCTTGTATATTAGTATTATGTAACCATTCAGACTGAGAGTATAGTCGAATAAAAATTTGATTCCTGTTTCTAAGCAACAGAAACATAATGGCAAGCAATATATAATAGAGTTTTAATCGACATCATTGCCTGAACTTCTTATTGAGAATTGATTTGTTTTAAGGCTACGTAAGAATATATATTGACACGTTTGCAGATATATCAGTTTTCAGGTACATGTTTTCAGGTGTGCATGTGTATTTACTGATGTGCGTTTTATTATTTTACATATGCGATTTTTGGAAAAGTTAAACAAATCAATATTGAGTTTTTCATATACCATTTTGAATCACTAAAATAGAGAATTAATTTTGTATGTTTGTTAGGTAGTGTCCTACAACCTAAACTGTAGAACAAATGTTGGTATAATTTAGTATGTGAATATACGTTTGTCAATATCTTGAACTTTTTTTGTAAGTTTTTAAAAAAATGTATAAATATAAACACTGAGGTTAAATAAATACATTTAGAATTCAGTTTATATATTCAAATGAAATCGTAATCATTGAAGGTACTATTTGTCACTTTATAATGGTGGAATTTTTATCGCTGTATTGATTCACATAAACTCTTTTGGTTTTTAATAAATTGGTCTAAATTTATTTTCTACGTGAAAAAGGTCAGGTTCGCGAGTTAACAGTAAAAATTGTTTACTATTTGATTAGTTGATGAATTTGTTTCCTTTTGGTATTTTATAAATTACAGTACAAGGAAGTTATATCCTCCTATCATCTAATGTGTAGGAAATGTGTATTTTCCTCCATACACTCTAAACGTTTTCACTGATTTTTCTCGAAGGGTAGTGTAGTTGTTCTTGGTTACTAATTTTGAGTATAGTTATTAATCCTTATGATTTTGTTCCGGTGACTTTAAAAGGCCACATTTGGTTTACATTATTTGTTCAATACGTCCAAGTAATGTATTTTGCGTTTCTAAAAATATAAGCATTTTGTAGATAAGAAACTTAACATTATGACGGAACAAATTTTCATCATAAACGAAGATTGAATATTATAAATGAACAATCAATTCATTATATAAAATAATACGTCATTTGTTATTATTTTAATATCTGTATTTTGCCGTTTTGAAAGACCGAGGACAAAGAGATGACATAAACACTGGCGTAGAATATTGTCTTTATCTTGTTACGACGACTTTTGCAATAATCCATACACGTTTTTTTAGCCTGTTTTATTTCGAAAACAAGTTAACTGTTAATATTTTTTTTTTTATTCTAAATACGCGTTTGACAAAATGAAAAAATGAAGAGTTTACGTTTTAATTCATTTCTAAACATTAATAAAACTACTAAAATAGTTAAAATGGTATAAAGAGTTTGTTTTAAAAAGAATTTTAAAATATTTTGTATTCATCATTAAAAAGAACACTGTTTTAAGTAGTTGGTATTTAATGGATTTTTTTTCCAGTTGTATTGATTATTGTATTCTATTTTCAACACAACGAATTGATTAGGCCTTTAAGCAACATTATAGGTATGTTGGAATATTTGTTAAAAAGTGTATAATTTGGCTGAGATTGATTTTTTAAAGGGTTATACATCGAAATAATTCTCAACTACTGAATTATGTTTGACGAGTTCTGTCGATATTATTGGATGTTGAAAATATGTAAGCATTTTAATTTATTAAAAGTGTTGAGGGTAAATTATTAAATAATAAGTAAGCTTAGGAACGATTAAGTATTTTGGTTATTTATTAAATTTTGTTTAATAATTTAACAATTGTAGATTTTATATTTTTATGAAATATAATGGATTTTATTAACTTATTATTATTTTTTATGCAATAGAAATACAATGGTAGAAATGAATGCAATTTGTAGGTTGAAGTTGCGTGTTTCAAAGTATTCTTTAATTATTTATATAGCAGAATCAACAACCGTAATATTACTGTTTTTATTTCTGGTTACCATAATGAATAAGTGATAAATTAGCAGACAAAGAATCGAACTTCAATTTATAAACTCGCCTGCGTTCTTTCTTTTTCTTTTTTTTCCCCTTAAAATCACATTACTGTAAATCGTGTGTGTTTCTACCTGAGTTTACTTTTACGATTGTGAAAATATAAGCATTGATCTTATAAGTTTGAGTTTTGCACACATTACAAAGCCGAGGAAGTGTTTTATTATATTCCAAAGATGTGGATATCAACACTTAAAAATATAGAGAAAAGTATGTGTAAATTCATAATAGATTTTAAATGAAATAAAACATTTTCTACAACAAGGTGAAGTTTTCGTAACTAAGTCACCACCGTCAATAATTGTTTCCATTTTCAAAAATTTTCGTATTAAAATTTAGTATAACACAGGGTTTGTGTGTGAGAAGGAACCGAATATAATAACGTAGTTACATAAATGTCGTCCCGTACGTTTCCTTGTTGCGAATGTTGGAGTATTTAAATTAATAAATATGCTTACTTTAATTGAACGTCCGCTTAGGAATTAGGCAGAGTTCCGCTTTCTCTTGTATCTATACTCTATCTAAAGCAAGTTTGTTTTGTTTTTGATAGGGTATTAATGTGAAATTTGATTTGTAATAATCGTTCAAATTTTATGTCGAACCCCTTACGATGCAGTCGTTAAACAATAAACGTCTTTTTTAAGTGTAATGTATCTCACAACCTTCAAGGGCTCAATTAAGTGAGTACCATGATTGGCAGTACCAAGATATCCTAGCTGGATTTAACCTTTTGTTTTGTAATTTTGGGTTAGATCTCTCAAGGTTGACCAATTCTTGTTATTTTCCTACCTAGAGGCTTTTAGAGTGTTCGAGAGCTAAGGGTCTATATTTTGTGTCCTCGACATTCTTTTTTTACAAGGCGATGTCGATCTAGAGATTTGTTTTCTTTAAACAACAAAAAAAAAACACATTTTCTAATACTAATATAAATTTAATCTATATTAATAGTATATAAGTTAATTATTATAACAATATATTATATGTGTATAACTTACCTCGTGGCGAACTGTACAATTTATATGACTGGCAATTCATATAAATATTAAAAAAATTATACAAAATTCAATGAGATATACCATTCTGTGTAATTGTTTTATTTTAGGAAACACGTTAGCTGTCACAATGTGTGTGCAATTTTAGTTAAATGTGGTTTGTAAGCTATATTTTACAAATTGCCTGACGGTTTGTAAACCGTCAAGGAATAAAACCGTAAACCGTCATGTCATTCATTGACATGACGTCAAACCATTTAAACCATTTAATTCATTTTTAAATGGTTTATTGTAAACCGTCAAGGTTTGTAAACCGTCATGTCATTCAGGGAATGGGTAATTTCCTTTTCTATGTAAGATGTATTTTTGATTAATACATTGACAGCTATTTTCAAGTTGTTAAATATCGCTCTCTAAAGAACAGTTTTCTGTACCTTATGTCTCACAACAGTAAATTTTGTTTAAATTTAAAATGTGTATATTTTGGTGCTTAAAAGTAGTTAAGTAAAACGTTATACCATCATTATCTGTCAAAAAAATTCAACGAACATCACACATTTTATTAATTTACAAAGTATTTCTGTTGTTTGAAGCCAGAGTTACAGTGAGGAAGGGGGAGGGGGGAGTAATTTCAGTTACTTTCAAATAATAATAAATAATCCATAAACAATAGATACAATTTCAACTCTGTTTGAGCTGATTGTGCGGAGGAACAAAGGCGAGTTGTTAACGCCAATAATTGCAGTAAAGTGGGCTTAATAGAAGGGCATCCGTCGTGCGCCATGCCGCACCCTTTTGTTAAATACATTCAATAAGCTTTCCCTCAGTGTAATTTTAACTGACAGAGGGAACCATTTTGTTTAGTTAAGTATGATGACAGTAATTATAAGACAAAGCGAAATTACGAAATTTCATTTATTTATTGATTCTTTTATTGTTTCATTTATAAGACGAGAATGGGTAATTTGTTTAAATTAGATGCGAAGGTAAGTGTTTTTAATTGTAAAATATAAGGAGCTTTAACATTTAATATTTTTGATTAGCGTTTCAAAATTTATTTCTTTACATGTGTGTAGAATAGAGAAAGGTGAATTAGTTAAAATACATTGATGTTCAATTTTTAGTGTAAATATCATTGTGTTATCTGTTTTGATGTAAATAGAGCCAATATTACGTGTCTATTACTTCATTATCTATGTAATAATTGTTTATCTAATTTATTATTTGGCCATGTTTTGAACACTTTTGGATTATTTTTTATTGTTATTTACAAAAAAAAAATAAAAAAAAAAAAATAAATAAATTGTATAGATTTTCAAATAATAATCCACGCGTTAAAGTATCATGAGACGTAGCTTATTTACTATTATTTCTCAAATTCAGTTTGTTGATAATATTTTCGTATAATGTACTATTTAACAACTCAAACACCACGTTTAGATCCATATATCCCAAGATGTCAGTATAAAAGTTACAGTTAAAAAGGAAAAATAAGTAAATTAAATTTGGACAGAATTTTTAAAATTTTATAAACGAAAATCAGTGTTACAAACTGCAAGTACAAAAAAATTACAAGTAATTGTTGAAATGACGAAATGAACTATCACCTCCATCTGGTCTAGTTTGATATATTTCAATTTACACATAAAACAATGAGTACTTATTTGCGATTTTGCACACTTTTAGTTGATTTATAATTTTTACAAAATGGCCAAATTCGATAGGAATCGTTTGGACCCATTTTGAGATATTAGATCTTATAATAAAGTTTTATGTTTACTTTTAACAGATAACTCATATTTAAAAGATGGCGATCTTAAAATAGAGACATCGTTTTAACAAACAATTTTATCACACTCTTTTTTTTTAAAGAAATCAGGTTTATACATTTTCGTCCATAGTAACTTCCTATGATTTTTTTTTATTCGCTTATGTGAGTGGTTCTATGAGAAAGTTTGTGAAATAATTAGCATAATTTCTTTACACTACAAGCTGTTTAACAGGCCAGCAGGTCCACAAGCAGGTCCACAACGGGCAGGTGCGCTTAGGGTTTAAGTACTTTCGTCAAAAGCAGTCCATTAGTTATAGAAAACTTGTTTATTTCATTTAAGCTGTTTCTGTATAATATACCAACATTATACATACCAATAATAAACATTACACAAAATACATAATAAAATATATTTTTGTGTAATTTGGAAGTAGTGGCACGATTTTTGTATACTTCTAATGATGGTAACTAAGAAACTTTGGTTTTAACGCAAGTGATGATAGTAAAATAATATCAGTTTTCTTAAATTTAGCTAAAAGTGTTTAAATATATTGCTGATAATCAAACAGAAAAAAAAATTGGCATAATTTATTTTATGACGATAGTAGTTCTTTATACTACTATCGACTA
The DNA here is from genome assembly GCA_963513935.1 of Aphrophora alni. NCBI lineage: Eukaryota > Metazoa > Arthropoda > Insecta > Hemiptera > Aphrophoridae > Aphrophora > Aphrophora alni. The sequence goes on along the minus strand of OY740768.1, from coordinate 108,616,370 downwards.
GAAATAAGGTATTTTAAATCATTAAAGTAGTTCTAAGGCAATATAATGAAAATATATTAGTTTCATTGAGACCATTAATTACATTTCGGGGTCCAATAGAACCACGTCGAACACAAGATCTCACAAAAGTTACGTTTATATAATCAAACGCGTTTCAACGACAAAGTCGCCATCCTCAGTGATAAGTAAACCAATTCTTACTATTCGTTTTTAAAGGCGAATAGCTCTCTGTCCTTATATAAACAGGTAGAAAAGAACTTAAAATGAAGACCATCTAGCCATCGAATTAATTCATAGCGTTAGAGTTGGTAATGATCAGCAGTGACGGATATGGTGAATATAGCGACTGAAATTTGTTTAATTGAGTATTTTATATTGGTGATAACAAGATGTGCAACATTTTTGCACAGTTCTCAATAATATATTGTGTTTTAAAATAGCTATACTACACTGCTACAGTGCTATACACTGTTGTAATAGCAATGAAATGTAATAAAAGTAGAAAGAAAAGTGTAAAATGGATTCATTTAATGCTGGTGCGGCAATTTCCTGGCTAGAATATAAATAATGTGCAACCATGCTCAAGAGACTCTCAGTCACAAAAACTCGCAACTAGCCAAACCCCTAGGGGTCAAACTTGAATCGTTTATTTGTTAAAATCGAAACTGCGACACCACTTGTAACGTAACGTGATGTAATATGTTCAAAATACTGTACTCTGTACGCTGTTCATATGTCGACAGGATTGATCAAAAGTTTATTTTGCTGTTTTCATTTAATCACGTATAAGTATTGTTAAGAAAATTGTTGGATGGTAAACAAATTAATATTAATTTTTAAAGTTTAAATTTTATTTAAAAAATATTTATTTTAAAGATAATTAAGGTTATTTTTGGAACGAAGTCTGTCAGCAAAAGTTTGTTATATTTTGTCAAGTCTTGAGTTTTTGTTTATCAGTAACTTTTTTATAACTAAAATTACAAGATCGATGCATTCCTTCAAAACTAAAAACTAAACTTTCGAAGTTATGAATATCCGGTGTAACGAATTTTGTTCATCTCCGATTAAAACAAAGAGCCAAACAAAACCTTTTGTTCAACATCTTTCTACTAGTTACCTTCCCCCCCCCCAAAATCAAACAAATAAACAGTAAACCTACTTAAATTCGCGAAAATTATGAGTACCTAAAGTAACTTTGTTACTAAATTCTGAGTTTTAATCTCATGGTGCTTCCATGCTAAATTTTTAGTTTTATTCTCATGCTATGTAGTTCGTAAATTTTATGTTTTTATCTTATGGTATCTTCGTTGCTAAAATTTGAGTTTAAATTTTATGCTAGCTTTGTTTCTAAATTTTGAGTTTTAATGTTATGCTAGCTGAGTTCCTAAATTGTAAGTTTTAATCTTTTGCTAGTTTTGTTCTTAAAATTTGAGTTTTAATCTTATTGTACCTTTGTACCTAAATTAGGTGTTATAATATTATGATAGCTTCCTTCCTAAAATTGTAGTTTTTGTCTTATGGTAGCTAAACGTATGGTTTTTAAGTAGTTTCTAAATATTGTATTTTATTTTATGGTAGCTTCGTTCCAAAATGTTCAGTTTTAAACATATGGTACCATCCAACCTAAGAGATGAGTTTTATTCTCATGGTAGCTTTGTTACTAAATGTTGAGTTTTATTTTATGGTAGCTTCGACTTAAATGTTGAGTTTTACTCTTATCGTAGCTTCGTTCCTAAATGCTGATTTTTTATAATACGGTACCTTCCAACCTAATATATGTGTTTCAATCTTAATATTGCTACGATTCTAAATGTTGAGTTTTACTCTTATTGTAGCTTCGTTCCTAAATGTTGATTTTTTATAATATGGTACCTTCCAACCTAATATATGTGTTTCAATCTTAATATTGCTACGATTCTAAATGTTGAGTTTTACTCTTATTGTAGCTTCGTTCCTAAATGTTGATTTTTTATAATATGGTACCTTCCAACAAAATATATGTGTTTCAATCTTAATATTGCTACGATTCTAAATGTTGAGTTTTACTCTTATTGTAGCTTCGTTCCTAAATGTTGATTTTTAATAATATGGTACCTTCCAACCTAATATATGATTGTGTTTCAATCTTAATATTACTACGATTCTAAATGTTGAGTTTTACTCTTATTGTAGCTTCGTTCAAAATGGTAAACGTCTTATGGTATCCCGTCCAAAATATCGAGATTTACCTTTGTGGTAGCTTTGTGCTAAATATTGACCTTTATACCCACGATTAATATCTTTCATTCAATTTAAGTTTTAATCATAATTAATTTTGTTTCATTCCAAAATGTTGTGTTTTAATCTTATGGTAGCTTACTTCCTAATTCTGTGATATAATCTATGGTACAGTAGCTTCGTGTCGATATTTTAAGTTCTATCTTAAATTTTATTTGTTTCTAAACTTTGAGTTTTAATCGTATGGTGGCTTGTTTCCTAAATGTTGAGATTTATTCATGTGGTAGTTTCATTTTATATATTGAGTTTCAATCCTTTTGGTAACTTCGTTCATCAATTTTGAGTTTTAATCTTATGAGAGTTTCCTTTCCAAATTTTGATTTTTAATCTCACGGTAGCTCTTCTCCTACATTTCGATTTTTAAATATCATAGGTTCCTTCCAAAATTTTGAGTTTTTATTTCATGGTACGTACCTTCGTAAATTTCGAGTTTGATATTAAGGTAGCTTTCTTCTTAATTTTGAGTTTTGATCTTATTGTATATACATTCGCAGATTTTTAGTTTTTGATCTTATGGTAAATTACTTTCTCAATTTGGAGTATTATTGGTTTTTGTATGGGTATTTCGGAACATTTGTGTGATTTTATATAATTCATTTATATTACTGATCGTTTGCCAACTCTACATGTATTAAGGTCACAAGGAGTTACTTAAATTGATGTACGGTAGAGTAATAAGTAGAGAAAATGACATACTCCCGCAATGGTGAAATTTTGTATCAGTTTCCACTCATAAAATATTAATATAATATATACATTCTATTTTTTACTAAAACTGTGTATTAATGTGTAATAATTAATGTACGTCTCAACATAAAAACGAGTTCACCAAGCGATTATCATGTTCATAAGATACAATAAATAACAGCAAATTTATATAATATAAACTATCTTTTTATATTTCTGGAAGGAAAAAGTACAGATATATAAATGTATGAAGTAATAAATTAATTTGTATACCAAATAAAATGATTTCAAATGAATTTATTTTACATTATATATATATATATATATATATATATATATATATATATATATATATATATATATATTACTCAAAATTTGTGTTGATTTTAAGAATATATTGTGATACTACAACAGATTCACACATATATTGGAAACCATTTATTGTAATTAACTTTATGTTATTTTACAAGGATGCAAAATCATAGTCTTTGCAAATTACTGCATTCAAGGCACATAGGTCAACTGCAATTGATGCATTTTTATGAATTTTTAATTTCTATCACTGAAGGATATTTGCTGCAAGTATTATTGATTTTTCATTGTCGTCGTATGGGATTTCCATTTGAGTGTTTTCGAATTTTGAAGTCCGGTTTCGAATCATTGAAGTTTCTTCTAATACAAGGGCGTCTATATTGGATTATTCCAGATAAAGTAAAAATTCCGTATTTGCTTTCACATCACAACTTTTTGTAACTCTAACCATACGTAACTCTAACCATATTTGTATGACCGACAGGTTTTTTTTTTTTTTTTTAGATTGATTAACTGGTGCCGAACGCTTTACCTAAACTGAACAAAACAATCTCAAAGGGAATGAAGTAGGTAAGGAGGGGGGAGGTTTTGGAGAGCAGAATAACCTAGAGAAATATTTGAGCCCACTCTTAGTTTCGGTTTAATGCTAGATGTAATTTGCAATGTATGTTACAAAAATATATGTCAAATATTTTAAGTTGTGAACAAATTATTTAAACCACAAGTAACTCTTAGATTATATACGATATAAATATATATATATACTTATCTCAAATTTCAATTCTGATCAAATGTAAACAATAGTTACATTGCCGTATACAATAAACTATTGCAATCCATTATTGGTACCAAGACTCGAACAATGGAAGGAATATCTGTATAAAACCTTCTCCGAGCCCCCAGCAGGTACCCCCGACAGAGGATTCTGTTGTTTAATATAGGCCATTTACCAGACTTCTGAAGGCAGTTATGTCACGTTAAATGAATAACAAAAATGGTTGTCCCTACTTTATTTCTACATTGGTACTTGATAAGAATACCCATTCTTTTTCTTGTTTCTATCCATACTACTTATCAGTATCCTTTAATTTAGACTAAAACAATCCATTGAATTTGAGAAAAGACCGGTCAATTGACTCTCCAACCTCTTCTCACTAACAAAAACCGATATACCTGTAAAATACATTTGCACTTAAGATAAATTTAGCGAAACGTGTACTAATAATATCTCCCTCTCCCCCGAAAAAAATCTGATAAGCCCATTACTTTCACTTTGATATTCTGAAGTTCTATGTCATGAAAACTATAATACAAAAATACTGTAATAGAAGTTTAAAGAAATTCAAGTCGAGACTAATATTCTCTAATATACATGTAATATATATTTGCGCTAATTTCTATAAAGATTTTTAGAATATCTTCAAAATATATTTACTAAGTTTAAAAAAAAATTGGACAATAGTAATAAGAGTCACTCTCTGATCTTCAACTTCTTCTTTCATTCTTCTCTATTTTATCCAATAAATTTATCCAATACAGTTTCCTCCACATTTATGTAAGGAGCTTAATTATGATTGTAACCGCTTCTTCCATCTTAGCATATACGTGCTTCTATTTAAGACATTTTGTACGTATTAAACTTAATCTTTGATTGCGACGCTCACTTTATACTTCCTTGTCCATCTAGGCTTATCTCTTCCTCTTTTATTTGGTGATGCTTATTAATCCACATTTTCTTAGACTACCTATTTTCTCCCATTCACAAGATATGTCCGAACCTGCTAAGTCTCACCAACTCGATAATATCCTTTTCTATCCGCATCTAATTATAACTGTTTCTCTCTACGTCCCTCATCCTTTTATTGGAACAGCAACCTCTTAAGTAGTTCATCTCCTGTATGTTCATGATTGTTCTTGAATGTTATCCCCCACTGCTCCTCTTCATATGTGCCGTTACTGTGGACGACAGTCTTGTAGATTCTCATTTTGTTTTGATTGCTAACCCCCTACCCAATAAATATTGTAGACTAATTATTTTTGATACTACGTTGAATGATATATATATCACTAATTTAATTTTTTTTTCCACGAATTACATTCTTTTCTACAGTCTTTTCTACAGTTCTTAAAAATACTATGAATCAGGTTTCTTTTAAAATTTTCTTACCAAAGTTTAAAAGATTGAATCTAAATTCTACCACCCTTTTATATTAAAGCTGCCAAATGTATTGTCTGCGTCACGTAAATATTCTTTGTCGCATACTCATAAAGAAACGAGAGAAAAAGTGCCCCTTTTGAAATTTTCCTAAGCGTTATTCCTAAATTAAACGAGGTGTAGACTAATGCCGACAGAAGTTGGTTGGGGTTGCTCCTTGTTTTTGTTCGACGTTTTCGACCCTTATTTGTATTCCACTTACATTTTGTCAACATCGTATTTAGTGGGCAAGGGGTGGAAGGGGGCGGTCGTGACAAACTACCACATTGAAATGATAATTTCTTAGTGAAAAGAAACTAGTGAATTGAACCCCAAACGTGATTAAAATATAGGGGCGAGAATAAGGCGAAGGCGTGAACTACTGCTATTCTTTTATAATCCCCTTAGTTCAATTATTGAATAGAAACTAGTAGCCGTTCTTTTCTTTAACCTCAATTCATTGTGTTCGTAATTTTACGATTCTAACCTACATTATATTTTAACAATTTAAATTGAAATAAAATGTGTATTGTATATAATTATATACAAGATTGAACATGAAGCTGTTAATGAAATACTTACATTAAAGTTGCGAAATAAAATAGTATTGTGTAGGTGCTAAGAATGTGATATATATATTCCCGAAATATTAAGCTCCCAAGACAACACTTAAACATTGATTCTAATAGTATCGGTTTGTTGTTTGTCTATTAATCTGTGAATTTTTAGTCGGCAATTATCTAAAGAACTTGTACCCCGATTAACCCTAAAGTTCATTGTGTTTTATAACAATATTACTATATTAACTTATTGAGTGAACATAAATTAAGGGCAAAGAGGAAATAAACATAATTCATTTGGGTATAACATATAAAATGGGTGATATAAATTTCAAAAATCACTGTAGTGTGAGGAGTGATCTGTTCCTTACAGAATGATTCGATTTTGACCAAAACAGTTTTTATGATGTGACGTGAAATAGATGGAGATCTCAAATAAAATAAAATGTTTATTAACGTCCAAAACATGTTAAAACTCTACAATGTTATGTATTTTTCGATGATTTAATTGTTGAAAAAAATCTGGCATAGTATGATTCCGCTTTTCCATAATTGTATACTACTTTAACTATTTCTAAATGAAACTAGGTAAATATGATATTTAGACCTATTTAAAATCAAATTAATACAGAAGTAAGGATGAATTGTCGTCACTGACCTAAATGTATAACCTTTTTTAATGCCTTTACCAATAACCTCTTCCATAATAGCATAGTCGTTGCTATATAGAAGGGAATTAGGTTTTTTTTTAAATTTAAACATTGTAAAATTTTAAAATTTTAGAACGTTACATAGAAATTTGTAAAATATTCATAGCTAGTTTTCCGTTGTTATAAAAACATGGAAAACTCCAAAAAAAGCACAAATATAAAAATAAAAAATATCCACAACACATTCCAACATTAATGAAATACGTTGTTCATAACTGCCACAATGAAAAATTAATTAACATTTATTTCCTCTATTTATTTATATATTATAATTTTTGGTCATTTTTACAGAAAAATCTAGCTGTTTGTAAAAATTTTGTCTTGTTAAGGTCTAGTTTAAAAATTTATATATTTTGTACTTCTCACTGTTATAGACTTTTTTGGAAATCAGATATTAATACGTATGTTAATAAAGGCAATAACTTGGATTTCTTTTCACTCGAAAAAAAAAATAGTTTGTTTATAAGAGGTTAAGACCATCATAAAAGCGATATACAATTTTAGCACGAACGCAACACGATAGTGCACAGGATTTTTAAAAAAAAGTACAAATCTAACCCACAACACGTGTATGTCTTTTTCTTTGAACAATTGTTGAGTATTAATAAATAATAATCATTATATATATTTATTATAATATATATTATATATCCGTTCAAGAAAAATTTATTTATGAATGAATAATAAAACACATTTTTTTCCCAAGTTTTAAATGATCAGGTATAGAACAGTTTCTTTGGATTTAATTATTGTATGGTAAAGCCATTCGTAATACAAGTAACAGCTCGATTTCAAAATGGCTTTTAATTTGACATGTGATGGTTCTAGTTTACTTCATTCCAAGGAAGAGACAAGAAATGGAAGTAAATAACATTTTTATAAAAAGTTCTATCACAAAGTTCTATCATAAAAAGAATATATTTTTAGGTACAAATGAATATCAATATCAATTTGAATTTAAGTTAATAATAAATTATTTTAAAATGTTTAAATAGAGGTACTTGTTTATAAGAATTGTGAGTACGCCATAGAATCAGTATATTTCAATTGTATTTATCACTCACCTGTTTGTTAGTGGTAATAATCCAATATGTACCGTAAAATGTGTTTCAATTTGTTGTGATTCTACATGCACGAAAATCTCAACTGGACCAATGTCAAATTATTCTATTACAGAATTAATAAATCTGTTTAAGTATACGTAGGTCCATCTTATAGAGTTTCCATCTATTTGGACAGAATTAAATTAAAATACAAAAATAACCTTGTCGCGGTAAACGTTAAACTACCTGTAGAGTTGAACTTTGTAATAGTAAAAAAAAATATTAATTACATAATATTGGCAACTGAAAACCACTAAATACGTTCGATCACTTAATAAATAAATAGTATTAAATTTTACATAAATTATTATTTTTAAAACATTAACAAATTATAACTAAGCGAAAAATACTAGTCATTTTACGACTTTCACAAACAAAAAACTATTGTGTTGAATGAATTTCAGACAGACATATATGTATACTTTGTTCACTGATTGTAGTATTCTTATTTTCGGTTCGTCAAGTAGTTTAACCAAATTAAATTGTAAGAATACGAACAAAATTTGTAAACATAATGTATGTCGATTTATCTACGAAAACACGTTATAAAATAATTTAGTAAATAAACAAAACAATTTGTTGTATAAATCAAATAAATGTTAGATTATTAAAGATAGTGGTAGTAGCAGCTTATGTACTAGTCTGTTATTAGCTACTTTAAAATGTAGGAAATATTATCTGTTGAGATTTGGCTCATGGTAACGCTACATCGCCGAGACACGCAAAAATCCATTGATGCTCCAGATATTTTGAAATCATGTTTACCTATCATCATAACATTTTATCAGCAAGTTGTTAAATCATTATATAATATCTAATTTAGTTATAGTTTTTAAATCTACAACTAGATTGATGTGTGTGTTATATAATAAATTTACAGTGTTTATAATAAACAAATTTGTAATAGTATAACTTCAAAACTAGAAAACACAGCGAGTACTTTAGTTTTAAGAATAATTTTAGTAAATTTTACAAATTTAATAAACTATATTATAGTTGAGTTAATTGTGATTTTAAATAGCTTGCTACATTTTAAATTGGTAAAGATGTAATTTTAACTATTTTCAAAAATAAATTAGTATATATAAAAACTATTTGCTTATCAAATGTGAAAGATTCGCTATTTATTGAAGTTGTACAGTATTGTTGTGATTTATTTCGACAATTAAAAATTGATTAAATTGAACTATTTAAGATTTTATATTTCAATACAATTAAAGTTACTCATATTTTATTTAGTACTAAATACATACGAGTGAACACTTCTAAAAGGCAATCCTCAACCTAACGCAAGAAATTAAATTTGTTCAAAGTTGATGTCAAATTAAAAAAAAACAAAACAAACAATTTGAAATCTAGAATAGTAACATATATTTCAATTATTACATATGGCTATTAATAATAAAATTCGTCATTATATATTATATTGATTCTTATTCACATTTTAAGCAAGTAAATTAGATAGAAATTGTATATTAATAACCATTAAAACATGTTCAATGTTTTGTGATCAGATCATGTTTTAATCTATGTTTGTGTGTAACTGTTACGGATTCTCCAGACCATTTTTTATTAAATTTTAAATAGATAGTAGTAGCTAAAGTAACGACATATTATTTATTAACATTACTGTATGCCATGGTTATGAAATATTATATTTTATATTATCTTCAATCAGACTAATAAAACCGCTCAATTAGCGAATTTACGTACCTTTTCAGAGATAAAGTCAGTAAATGCTATATACCAAACCGAGAAAAATATATTATCAGAAAAGAAAGTGTTTGAGAAAATTTTAATTAAAGTTTAAATTTATATTCAATGACTTTCGTATTTTTATTTTCCCAATGATTTATTTTCAAGCAATATAAATTCAGATAAATATTTATTGATGGAATCAATGTAACTACTGACTGAGAAATCCTAATACAGTAAGAAATTCCCCTGTTTGATACTGACAGCCCTGTAACGAACTAGACAGCCTGTCAAATCCAATCTAATAATCTTATCCCAGTCTTAGCAGTATAATCATTTAGCATATTTGAGAAATTCATACACTTAAAAAAAAATTGTAATTGTTATATATAAATATAGTAGGTATACCAAGTAAACTTTCTTTGCTTCTCTCATAATTATTGTCTCAGTTTAAATAGAACATAACTGAAATTATATTATTTTTAGTTATTATTCTTGACAAGTAATATTCACTTGCTTGTGATTGGAATCACTCGGTCAGGATTTACCACAAAATAATTACCGACGTGAGTAGACCTTCTGTTAACAACTATTTTTTTTTTTTTTTTGTTTTTAATAATATTTCCTTATTTTCTGAAGTGATTTTTGTATCCAAAGAATTTGCTTTAAAAAACATAATAATACAATTTAAAAATAAATTAAAATAAATAAAAAACAGAAATAGAAAGAAATCAGAATCATTTGATCCAATTTCTATAAAAGAGAAAGTGGTAATTTATAAGGTACACCAACATTGTGAGTTATTTAACAAAATCAAAACAAATGTTTAAAAATACAGTAAAACCCAGCTCCCAACTAATTGTGATAAAAATTCACCCATCATTGAGCTATCCGTGTAATGACGGATGATATACAAACATTATATGTAAAATAATAATACTAATAAATAATTGTACACAGGAGTTTAAATGATTATTTCCATCTTACACTCACCATAGTATTTTACACTGTAACCAAACTTTCTCTATACTATGTTTTAGGATAAAATTAAAATAAGAAACAATGAATTAAAAAATATTAAATACTCAAAAAAGAACTATTTGTTTTTACACTGATTTCTTATACTTTTAAAAAATTAAAAAATTAAATAATGATTTCAACGATTAAGATTTATATTTGCAATATTTGTGTTTTCCACAGAATTTGAAACCATTTGCTTTTAAAACGCTGAACACACCCATATCCTGCAAAAGTATTGAGTGGACAAACGGAGGGATGAAACAATGAAAGGGGAAGACCGGATGATTCCAGTGATTGATTGCAGGGGGGAGGGGGGGAAGAGTTTGTAATCTATTTCATGCTATTCTTAAATTGAATGAAACTCCTGAACGATAGTGTTTAGAACCAATTTTTAAAACTAATATAAATAATTTGCGTATGAAAATAATATTTAAATAATAATCAATACATCTACTTATCTACTTGTATGATTTGTAGTATAAATAAACAAGTGTGTAGATCAGCTAATTTACGTTGAGTTTGTTAATGAAAAATCAGTTTTTAGAATCGCTATTCTTTTACGCTATTTTATGTACATCATCAGCTAATGTACAAAGCCTTTTCATTAACTTTCTTTCACCTATAACCAGAAAATAAAATACTAGATTCAAATATTGTACGGCGTTATCTTCCCAAGAATGTTTCTACAATAAATATACTTTAAAATATGAAACATATGTTTTTATTCCTGAATTTTCCTCTTATAACAGTTAGTATAGTTGGGTCTCCCATATATAGCTTGATTCACTTAGCTCGTTAGCACGTAAATTGAATACAATTGAAATTAGGTATTTAGTAATCGCTGCAAAGGTTTCATTGATAGTATTGGTGGAAGTTATTTATACATTGTTACCAAAACCGTTAGTGCCGATTTTGAAGAAGAAAAAAATTTTAGTTTTGGTCGTATGACAGCAATCCCAAAATTTTGATAAAATAATGATTGCCATAACTAGCGAAACAATGCTCGGTAAGACTCAATAAAAGGTAACGTTCACAAAATATTGTGGCGTTTCGTATAACGGTTTCTTATAACTTATATAATGTATTAACTAAATTATAGTGTGGTTTTGCATATTGGTTTCGTTAACACAAGACTTAAATCGATTACACTTAGTCTTATTTTCAAAACCAGTTAAGGCGTAGTTATATATTTTTTGTGTCGGTGATTTTTATTACCACTATTAAAAATTATTTGTGACACTTTGAATATTATTTTAAGTGTCTCCAGCCTTCTCTTTTTCATCATGGTTGTGAGAAAGTTAGTAGAGTATGTGATACCTTGTAATTTTATGTAAAGCTCCATAAGTTTCACCATTAAAGTGAACTTCAAAATATATTAGAGTCAAAAATAGCATAATACATTAAATATACTTTCCGCAGTATCGTAATGTACAATTTATAAATTTTAAGACTTTTTTTAATATAGCTGGAGACAGAGACAGCTATAAACACAGAATATTGTAAAAAAGAGGTTAATGATAGTAAATAATATTCATTCATGTCATTTGAGCATGTTACTATGTAAATATGTGACTCAAATCCAAGATGTCGGCCAAGGAAGTTAACCTTCCTATTTCGAAGTGAGAGATCAAGCTAGCTTCATCTACCACCACCACGAAATATTTGGAACAAATATTAGAGTATGGAGACACATTTTACCCATACACACACATATATATATATATATATATATATATATATATATATATATATATATATATATATATATATATATATATATCTACATTTAAGTAAAGTACTTTTCACTAAATTACAAGTTTAAAATTTTTAATTTCCATTTAGATTTTTTTTTTTTGTTTTTTTTTGGATAAAAAGACCAATCAACTTTTGACATTAAATTAGCACCTTTAAGAGTAAGTTTACGAATTTTAAAATTATCAATTTAAAATTTTTCTTCGTGATAAGTTGGTTTTCTTAAAATTGTGACAACAGTTTAGGTAATGTAATAATTTTGTAACAATTCTACATCATCTGATCTGCCTCATGATAAAGCTGGTCATAAAATCCACGTACCAATAAATAAGACCATAACACTTACTATCGGAACAATATATTTGGCTCAGAGTACATAATAAAATATACGTGTTAATTCTAATGAAATATAGAATAAAAATATCCTTCAAAAATATGATTGAAAAATGTCTGTTTATATAAATTTAAATAAGTCGCCTTTTCAATTTGTTTTTCTGAAAATAGTGATCTACAAATACTAACATCAATGAGAAGGGCCGACATACGACAGGTTACAAAAAAGTGCAAAAGAAAGTCTTCTCAAATAGCTGCGTGGGTACTATGTGCGTGCAAAATATTCATTACATTCAAACGTAACGTTATATGACGAACCACCTTTTCATTATATAATTAACTTCTCCATTAAGGAAAAAGGGGATGAGAAGCCTCTTAGCATGGAACATAAACAAATATGGTTTGCGTGTAACTTTGAATTAGTCGCAATTTATCACAAGACATGATGTTAGGGTTGTTCCATGTGATTTAAAAAGAACAAAATTATAAAGCAAAATAAATTAGCTATACAAAAGAATTACAAACAAAAATGAATATTTATTTTACAGGTAATTTTGAGATTGTAGGTAAATCTCCATCAGGATAAAATGAAAGATTATAAGGACGAGAGACATATGTACAGTATTACCTTAGTTACTAGAGTTTTCGTTTCCTTTTCAGGTTTAATTTGGGTTGATAGTTGTTCACGTTGCTTTATTATATGTCTGTTGCTAATTTTCCTCTAACATTATTCATTCGATTTAGAATAATATTTCACATACATATTTCCCAGTTCGAAGTAGTGGCGGGGCCAAAAAAATGTAAAAATTAGTTTTCTCCTTTCAAATAATTCGGCATTTTAATTGTTCGTTGAATTATCTTAATAATCGAAGGTATGACGCTTGCATGGTGTTAGAGTTATCTATATATTGACTTTAAGAGAAACTTACATATATGTGTAACCCGATATGACTGAAATGTGTGATTATTTTAGACAATTATAGTGGCTTATACCGGTATATGTAGTGATTTTAAACTTTTCGACGAGGTTAGGTTTATTTCCGAACAAGATAAAGTTGATGCCACAAAATTGTTCATTTTCCTTCTAATTCAGTTATCCCTAACTAGATTTGATCATACAAAAAAATATGGAACCATGGAAATCTCATCGATGAACTGGAATTCAAGGTCGTTCCAATGATATTTCGAGACATTCAAACAGTTACCAGTGAGTGGTACCAAATATACTAACACTTTTCCATCATTATTAAAAGGTAATATAAATTATATGTGCAATCTTGTTAATCCTACAAGGCGTGCCGTTACACCTGTCAATGAGTCAATGTTAACAGTTCTTACTATTGGAGCGTTTGACGGATAGACAAGAAAACGAGTATTGAATTATCATTTAGATCTGAGCTATGTTTAAATATTCAAGTCACTAGCTCATCGGGTAGTTAGTTTAAAATCTATTGCAACATTTGTACCCAAGAGACAAAAAACAGACAAGACAGCGAGTTAATATAAACGTGTTAAAAAAGTGGCGTGGTAAAAGCTGGCTGAATATTATACCTAACTTATTATAATTTAGTTGGAAAACATTAAAAGTTACATTATTAAAGGGAGTTGAAGAGGGTTTATCTTTTAAGGTAGTAATATCTCCTAACAGAAACAGCCCTATTTGTGTTTCATTTAGAATTATCTGGAAAGGGCATACTTTCTTGGGATTATCTCTCGGAAGAAATGTCGTTCCTTGTATATAGGTTCAAATGCAAAGAAAAACATTTAAACGAAACCAGAAGAAAAATGCACACCACACATTTAGAAATCAAATATAGATATTGTAATGTAATTTATGCCTAAAGTATTGAATTTCATAACAATTTATAGTTAAATTTTTAACTCGAAGATTTTAAATTAACTCCGCCCCCTTTTTCGAAGTTACTGAACTTTAATTTCTTATCAAATTTGTCAAAATATGAGATAAGGGAGGGAAGAAAGTGCTCAAATCTAGTAGAATGGTACATATTTGACAATAAGAAAATACTATATTAATTTTTCTATCACTTCTATTTATGTTTGTTATTAAAATGAAAACATAACTATATTACATTATTAAATGTTGAAATAATAATGTGTGAATAATAAAAAGAAAGGAAAATATTTTGAGAAAATTAAAAACTTGAGGTTTGTTTCAAAACGTATGAAAGAAAAGAAAATGTGTCATTGACGGAAGTTGGAAGAGGAAAGAAGAACATTCTGTGGTACGAGATAATACAATGAACTGACTTGAAGATGAAAACGAGGTGCTTCTCGCCGCGTCGGAAATTAGACTCATTCCATCTACTTTATTATTAAAACGGGATTAAAATGCGAGTTATATTCACCTCTTTTTTTTCATAACACTGAACGTATAGAGTTCAATTCTGTGGTTATAATATGTTCTGTGGTACCGGGTAGTCAACTATTTGTTTTTACCATATATCAGATAATGTTTAAATTTCCTTAGAATATAAGATTATTTATGAATATTAATCTATTCATCCACCTTAATTAGTAAATTGAAAGTTGTTATATTCAATATTCTATAAAAGCAATAATCTTATAATTCTCCTTTATAATTTGTGAGCAGTAATTAGCAATATTTACGCTACGGAAGTTCTGACACTTTTAACTAAGAAGGTGATGAAATTTATAGATGACGATATTCTTTTACTAAAATTTCTGTCTCCTAAATAGTTTTATAAATTTTGAGTATTTTATTGTAGTTAGTGATGACAAACTTATTTTTTATAAATTTAACTTTTCAATTTAACTATTTAGTAAGTGAACTCCATATTTTGTTTTACATCTTAACAAACTAAACGATGAATAAACACATTTTTAAATGAATAATCCTTTCTATTGTGAAAACTTCTAGAATTGTCATATAAAAATATATTTTATTGCAAAGGTACATAAATTATAATATTTCTATTAAACAACTATTATTTCTGTAGCTTTATAAATCGACCATTATTATGAAAGTTGGTTATACAATTGAACAAAACTTAAGATGAAAAAGAATAAATGATTGATTTTGTAAACGAACACATACTTTCGTGAAGTAGTTAGAGATAATAAACTAATTTCCATATATGCATATATAAACTCTAATATAGAATACATATAATTTATGATTATTAAATACAGAAAATAAGACACTTTTCGAAATTAATTTATGATAATCATAAACATAATTATGAAGTGTATGTTACATGCGACTATACATATGTCATCTGAAGCTCCTTGAAAACAAGTATAAACCTTCGTGAAAACATATATCTTATAAAGATTG
Source organism: Aphrophora alni (assembly GCA_963513935.1). NCBI lineage: Eukaryota > Metazoa > Arthropoda > Insecta > Hemiptera > Aphrophoridae > Aphrophora > Aphrophora alni. Next base: position 108,600,411 of record OY740768.1, on the reverse strand, counting down.
TGAATCTTTTCGTATACCAGAAAATTTCTTTTACATGTTTTACAATAGCCACTATAATAAAAACTAATCTATTACACATAGTTTTAATAGTTTCGGTTATATTTCCTCATTCAAAATACTGTGGTGAAAGAACCACGTATATATATATATATATATATATATATATATATATATATATATATATACGTATAGACATATACGATATTAAAATTATAAAAATAAATATGTAATATATCAATATCTTAGGTTTATAAAATAAAAAATGGAAACTTCTCTTAGCGTGTTAGATTCGTGACAGATGTAGATTATAATTTCCAAGAAAAGATTCACATATATTAGAGCATTAAGAAACATGTATGTAGGGTGTTTCAAAAATGTGTGCACTAACATCGGGAAGTGGTTTAGGGTATTAAAAAAATGAAACAAATAACTAGAAAATATATGACCGAAAACTCTTCGTTGTCCGTCTGTCGGTCTATTTTTTTTAACTAACGATACTTTTAGAAATAATGAAATATTTCGAGATGAAATTAGGTATTCATATTTTGTAAACTCTGTTTTAGCAGTGTACAAAATAAAACATTATTTTATAAATTAAAAAAATTTCGACTATTTATAGTTTTTGTATTAGAGATTTCAAACTGCCGCCTTTTGAAAATGTTTAAATTTTTATTTATTTATTTATTTTTTTTTTTTTTTTTTTTTGGTTTTTGGTGTAATGATCAAACGAAGAGTAAATAGTAAATCCAAATTTCTACTCGGAATCTCAATAATTTCTGAAGTTTACTATAACATTGAATGGCCAATAATCAGATAAAAAAAGTGTGTAACATTCGTTTTTAATACATTTCTTCTTTATTCTGATGTCTTTAATTTAAAGAACCATTTAATGTTCGGACACATTTTTGTATACACTCTGTGTTTGTATAATTTATATAATATCCTAGTGTACCGTCACACTTATAGCTCAATTAGAAATCTTAGCAAAACAATTTTAAAATATAAATAAATAAACTGGTTTCACTATTGTGTATGGAAAACTGTTAAATCTTTTATATGTACGAATCTCTCACTCTAAAAATGTACGAAGAAACTTTCAATAAAAGAATTAGAAGAAAAACAATCTGGAAGAGAAGGAAATTTATTAATTTTCAATAAGAGTAGCCCCGAGCTCTAGTAAATCTCAGAAACTTGGAGTATGAGAATGCCAAACAGAAATCTCTCTAACAAGCTTATATTGTGAAGAGCCCTACTCAGACATTTCCACAATGAGTTATTTTCTTCTTTACAACCCAGCATTAGCTCTGACCAATAGCCTGGCATCAGTGATCTGCCAAAAAGTATTTACTGATCCTTTTCAAGATTGACTACTTTTATATTGAATTCCGCAATGTAAGGAATATGGAAATATATCTCCGCATTTAACATTATGTATAGAGTGGGTATTAAATCGTACAACTTGTGAATAATTATATTTTACGATAATATATAGGTAGTATAGAGAAAAGTTTGTAATGTTTAAAAAATCGAGTTTGATTTTTTCATTGGAAAAATATTTTTAAAGAAATTCAGGTACAGACAAGTGGATTTTTAAGCGACGTCTATCCTTATGTCTATCTCCCTGTTGTCTGTATATCTGTTCCACTAGCAGTTGACAACAACAAATTATGATTAATATTTGAATTCTTGTAAATTTTGGTCGTATCTAAAAAATCTTTTCATATCTTTAAGTCTGAAAGTAACACATGAACACAAAATATAGATTTTAAAAACCGACCTTAATTGTGCAGTTTAAATTTAGCTACTAAGAACCAAAACAAAATTAAATATAGTGATTTTTTTTCTTAAAATGGATATTCGGGAATTATGAAGAAAAAGATAACATTAAATTATCGCTACCGGTAATGGTGGAATATATCAAAATGGGTCGACATGATTTCAAATATATGATAAAAAATGTAAATCTTATGAAACAATATAAGGCCAAAGTTGGAGCAAGTCATGAAAATATTTAAACTAATCAATCTGACACACTTAAAATAAAATGACGTTTGTTAATACGTTTAAATATACAAATTATTTATAAAGCCTTTCATCAAATATTCAAAGGTCCAAACTATATATTTTCAAGGTTCATTACTCGAGGTATTTTCGTCGTTTGGGATATAGATTTTTTATGAAGACGATTAAAATAATTATTTTTCACACAGTAGGAAAATTAGTATGAAATGAAAAATAATGGCTAAAATAATGTTGTTAGTAGAAACTTATATATACCTACAAAACCAATTTAACAACTACGAAAAGTGACCTTAATTGTCGCACAATGTCAAATTCATTCAAATTAAATTGGACAAAATAAAGTATAACTTAAACATACGTTTTTAAAATACATTTACAATGCTAAATTGATGTAATATTATATATTTGATTTGGAACGAGGATAAATATTTACGTCGTTGTTTTGTGAATATTCATGACCTTTTAAAGTAAAATAACATTAAAAAAAATAAATCTAGACATTTATTTTAGTTATAAATTCAACAAGCTCCTATATTAAAAGATAAAGGAAAAATTATTTAGTTTTTTAAGAAAGAAATTTGCATTAATTAAAAAATACTTATAATTTTATTTAAATGTATAATAAATAATATAAAAAAGAGTTTTAAGAAGAAATAGTTTCGTTAAAAAATATTAAAACAAATTAAAATATTTTAGACGTAAATGTGTATGTATTAAATGATATAGATGATGTGAATAAATTTAATGAGACTGAGTGATAGTGGAGATAAATTATGAAAAGATCTTGCAATGATTCTCTTCCTTTCAATAATTTAATAATACGATGCGTTTCCCATCTGATATTTAAAGTATCTTTAGTCTAGAGAGGTGCTTTCTTGGTCACTTTGTGCTTGGAAATTCGATTGTACGAGTTAGGACAGAATATATATAAAAAAAAAGGTTTGCTTTTCTTTAGCTACTTTACTAAAATGATTGAATAGTTTCTATAGTTGTGACACAAACCCAAATAACAATAATTATTAAAGTGAGTAACCGCCCATTTAACAGCTACAGTTTACAAATGGATTACATGGCGGTTTAGACTATCATAAATCATTTTATATAAGTTTTATTTTTGAAATTATATAAGCCACAGCTTTTGGTTTGTAATAATAATAAATTAATCATGAAGTCAATTAGTTTTAATTAGCTTATGTCACTATCAATAAATGATAGTTATGGTGAATCTTGAACTCTACTTGTTAACTTCCTTGTCCTACAGTTGTTTAAAGGGGATTCATTTGATCTAAATCGTTCCAAGGCACACCCAATCAAATTTAATGAAAAATATATAGAAACCAATTACCGTTAGGAAATGATTTACTGTCAGGTATTATTAAGCATTAGCCTGCAGGCCTATACAAAGATGCTTGAAGTTACCTAAGGAATAAAAGTGAGGTTTTTGAGAAGAATTTTTATAAATTCAAAAATAATTTAATGGATATAATTCAACAATGCGTAGAACATATTATTGTTATTGATTAGAATGGTAACTTCTATAAATCTTGATTTTAAAACAATGCACAATATATACATATTTAAGGTTTGTTAAAGCTAAATGTACAAAACAAAATACATTCGATATATAATTAATTGAACGGGTTTTCTGTTTAGGAAATATGAAAATATAAAAAGTTACTAAATAATTTGATGAGTTGTTGTGCGAAAATATCCATTTACATATCTCTGATTGCAATGTAGTTTTTTAATATTGTAATTTTAGTTATTTAATGTCTGAAAACTTTAAAGGTATTGATTTGAATGGACGGTTTTACAAATCGTTCTTGTGTATCAACAAACCGTACAGAAAATTTGTAAGCTTTTCTATAGCGGCAAGTTTTAAAGCTAAATACGTTATCATTAGAGCATCAAAAAGATTTTTCATTTGTTATTGACTTGTTAAAGGCTTCAGTCTTTGTTTATTTGAACATTGCAATTAAACAATAATAAATTTAAATGGCATATCTTTTATTAAATTGTGTACATCATTATTTAAAAAGATTTTTCATATTCATTTCCAGAGAAATGGTATTGCAAATATAAATGCTTTATATTGACTGTATTTAAAATAGAACACATTAGCTAGATACCATACATATTATATAACATAACTATTCCTTTAAACGTGTTATATATATATATATATATATATATATATATATATATATATATTTGTTCATAATTCATTACTTTTATTACTACATTTACTTAATTTTTTTACTATATGTATTACATTTGCTGGCATAGTGATTCTTCCAACTTCTGTTTTTACATAAACTACAAGTTTGATGTTATAGCATCAGGTCACGCTATAATCTCGTTAACTCGTCCTCAATATATTCTACTAAAGTCTACATCCTTACATTTATGACAAAGTGAAATAAGGAGGTGTAATATTACCCTAATCATTCGCACAAAACAAATGTGTTTTTTAACACAGAAATAAAACATTTTTATTCTCGAGGAACAATAATTTTTGAGTTATTCTACGCGGCAAATTATTGTTCTTCTTCTTACTGGTTATTAATAGAAAATCCAATCGGCACTGTAAATCTAGTTACTTATTTACAGTTGCATAGTAGGCTACCTCAACTTCTTCAAGTTGAGTATGAAACACAACCTGCGAATAAACGTTAATATATCTACTTTTAAAGGACAATGGACAAAGTCATCATTACTATTTGTTTTGCTAAGTACAAAGTAATTATTTTTTTAGATTTGATACAAAAGTTTGAGTTATTCATTAATCGAAATGTATTTTAAATATAGCAATAAGATATATTTGATTTATAACATGAGTAAGAAGTTGAGTTTTTAAAATTGTTTCAGTGTATATTAACTCAAAAAAATAATAAAAAAATTAAAAAAATAAAAACTGACGAGTCTCGGATGACGTGTAAAGGAATAGTAGATACTTCACTCTTGCACCCGCAGGGACGGACAGCCAGACACTGGTTGGGCGAGCTACCAGTCACTCATAGCAAGAACCTTAGTATGATACGTCAAACTGTAAATACGTGTCAATTATTGATACCGGAAACATAAAATTATAACAAAATAAGATCCCCAAAATTTGAGTTAGGTTTTAATAGATGAAACTTTAATTGTTGGAATTTTACCAAAATAAGTTCATCAGTTTCAGAGAATACATTGCTGCCCTATTGCACCGATTGACATAATGTGAATTTATAAATAACAAGATAAATAGAATAAACTTACATAGTTTATGGTAGGTAGTCTTTTCCCAAAACAAACTTTAAGTTATACGACTTTGTGAGTTGTATAGAAGGATAGTTTTAAATTTAAAAAATATAGTGAAAGTTGGATAACAATAATAAGGAGAATCCTATCGCAATTTGCCGATGACTTTGACCGTAATTTCAAGACCAATGTAAAGAAAGCAATTACAGTTTGAAAATGACTTATAGTTAGATATTTATCTGACCTTAACTGCAGGCCGCTATTAAATTTCGAGGAGTTACTTGAGCAGTAAAAGTCAAGGTTTGTAGAAGAATTACTGGAATTCAATATTTACTTTAATGGAAACAATTCAGCAATGCGCAGAAGATAATAAAGGTACAGTATTGATTTGTACAGATACTTTTACAAATCGTTTTTTTTTAATCAATGAGCAAAATATTACGCTTTGTTTAAAGCCACAATGAAATGTTGACAGTGATAAGTTAAACTGGTGACAAATCTTAAGTAAATAAAATGCAAATTAGGAGTACTTGAGTATAAAAGTAAAATAAACGGGATTTCTTTAATATTTGTTTATGGAGTCAAAAAAACAAGGCTTTAATTGTACATATGTATAGTTCTACGAATTTTTTTTTTTTAGATATCGAAAAAGATGGTATGGATGTATATCTTTATTCCTCCTCACCACTTGCATAAAATACTTACCTAAAATCTCAGTAATGGAAAAAAAAACTTACAAAATAAAAAAAAAACATTGTTGTAGTTTTGTTTGTACAAAATTCGTGCAAGGCTTCTTCATTGTTTTCGATTAAATATAGAAGACATGAATGGTCTTTTAAATCCAACAACTGTTTATAAAATATATAAGCTTTGCAAAAGCTACATGTCCTGAAGCGAAGTAAATAACCATTTCAGAACAATAATGTTATTTCATTGTTCCGTTAAGTTTTGTAAGGTTTGTTGATTTTGAATAATATTGCAATCATACTGTAATAAATTAGATTGGTTTTTCTTCCATTTAAACTTTGAAGTCATTTCATAAAAAGACATTTGATATTTATAGCCTTGATCTATACAGCGGAGAATATTGGCAATGAAATTTATTTCCTTAAGAACAACTACTGTCTTAACAGTTTTGATAAGAAGGTATGTAGAGTTCAATAAAATTAATTTTCTTTCATAAACAAATATACAATTTGAAATAATGACTAATGTTTTATTAGAACATAAAATACCTAAAGCCATGAACTCATCTGTATCAATATTATATAATACAGATAACATCCCATTATTTTTGTTTACGGATTTATTACATAATTTTTATAATTGTACAATCGAAATTTTTCAAAAATGTATTGTAATTATTTAAAATATGGGAACTAAAAATACATACACGTAAGGTAAATAAATAGTTTAAATTCAAAATGGTCACTTCAATTTCTTTTGGTATAATATCGTCAAAATAAGATGATTGGTAATTGTTAAATGAACAAATATAATTTGTTAATACTTTTGTTTAATTATAATTTGAGCAGACCGACACATTTGTATTATCATGAGGATGACATTGGTTTTGAGTATGATGCTGATACATCATAATATGTTTTCACTGTAGTTTTAGTAAAATTAAAGTCTGGAGAAACGTCTTCTGATCTCACACATTTTTAGATCTCTGTGTACAAATATGTATGCGGACCACATTTTTTTTTACCATGTGCTCTAATTTTTATCTAACTATGATATTAGAAACTATAGAACTAGTTCCCTAATCCTTAAAAAATATTTGGTAAACTTTAAAATGTTTCATATTTCAAAAGTATAGCACACGGAATTGTAGTGCAATTTAATACAAAACTATGTTTTACCGTTCTTTAACTATATCGTTCAAATCTTGTTGGAATTTTTCGAAATTACGGCCATGTGAAAAGGTTTTATGATAACGTATTTATGTCTACAACCAATATGAATTTTGTGAATACTCATTTTGTTTTGATGTGTGAATGCTCATTTTGTTTGAGTGGTGTTCACCTTTTTTCACAGGAAGAACCATTTTATCCCATACAACAACAACAATAATAAAATTGTCACTTCGTATCATGTATATGTAGTTACATTTTGTATTATTATTTTGTCAATTTTAGAAACATTAAAACAAAATAAAAGTATTGTTCTTTATCATTTTCAACATAATAATCAAAACAATATTTTAAATAAAACATATTTGTAAAAAAAACAAAACAAAAAAAAACACCTCAGTCTTATTTTGTTTTAATTTCTAACTTATTTATTAACAGATATTAAATTATTTAACTATGTTTTGTTGTATTATACACTAAATTACAGGGTATACTTTCTAAATACAACTTCTTCCAACTTTTATGTTCATGTAAACTACAAACTTGATGTTATCGTATCAGTTCACGCTATATTCTCGTTAAACCGTCCCCAATATATTTAGACAAAGGATATATCCTTACATTTATGACAAATTGAAATGATAAGGAAATAAAATGTAACAATAACCATTCATATAATAATACAAAATATGTTTTGTATCAGCTAAGTAAAGCATCATCCAGTTTTCTTAGTTAACAAATTTGAAATTTGCTCTTTAGTTTCAAGAAATAACCAAAACTGTAATCGTCAAGTTTTGCACAATTCAAGATATAACGCTCAACTTTAAGGAACAAAATTAATCAATCTATAGAAACACATTAATGGTCATGATGTATACAATGAATTTTACAAATCATATTTTGGATTAACGAACTATATATAAATATATACTATAACAAAGCAAGATTTTTTGAGAAACAAAATTCAATTGTGATCAATAATGGTTATTAATATTCACTGTGGTTACAAAAAAACTCAGTTAAATATTTATTATCAATTTGATTAGACTTATTATCAAATTTTTGTATTAAGGATATACAAAAATAAACAAAAAAAGGTATCCTTCTATTGATGATATATATCATTATTCAATAGCAGTTGATATTCATGGTCCTAATTGATAAAACCAAGGGAAATGATTGTTAAAAGCCCTATGTTCAATAGTGTTTTATTAGTTAGTTCCTCATTTTTGTTCTTTAAAATCGAAAACTTCTCGGTCATCATCACTATTTAAAAAATAATGTAAGAAAAGAATAAAATAACTACCTCTACCAATCGAGCGCTCTATTAACGTCAAGGTTGGAAGGAAACAAGAAGTGGTGGAAAAGAGAAACCTAATAAGAAAGATGTAACAGAGGCATATAGCCAAAGTTTGCGTATATTCAACTAGGATCTCTGGAGATTGCCACACTAGTACTGACTTATATGTCAACTCATGACGGCTACGGCAAACCCAAGTATTGACAAATATTATTCATCATATTAATCAGTATAATAGTTTCGAACGGGTTTTTTTTCGGTTTTATTTGAATAAAAATAAATTAACATGGAAAAATTAAAACAGTTTTTTTTCCATTAAAAATTTGTAGTTATTATTTAAAAGAAACACTTCATATGAATACGTTTAATGAACACGACCTAGAGTATGGGTGTTGGCATTTGTTTCCTTTTGAACTACTTACTTTTCTTAACAATTTTTATAAAGCTTATATTAAAATAAAAATTAAAAATTTTATTGCAAAATAATTGGTTTGCATTATCGCATTGAAAATATGAGGTTTAGAATTTTAGTTAAAGTGAACTTTTAATATAATACTACTCAATTTTCATGTACTCCACTCCGTTTTCAATGGGTTTATTATGTTACATATTACTAATTATTAAAATTTCGAAATGATGTAACATATTTATTAAAGAATTGTACGAAGAGTTATTTAAATAAAACTAAATTTTTTATTGTTTTTTTTAGACTGTAGTATTTAATTACTTCGATGAAAATATATTAGTTTCATATTATACACCCAAAACCTTTCATAATGACGAATAATTTATTTGATTGTATATGCTACATTTTGATTAATGATCTGCATCATGTGTAAATATTATGTTTCGCGTGTTAAAGCTTTATATAATCTCCATCGACGACACATCGACATTGATATCACGATATTCACAACTTATTCCAGTAATTTGGGACCATTTTTAATAACTCATACAAAAAATATAAGTACTGGAGAACATATTATAATATTATGATTCCATTTGTGCGTAGTCTCCGTTTTACAAACCATTAAACTAAATTGAAGTCTAGAAATTAATTCGGAATGTGTTAATATGTAAAAAACTGTTTTGGAGGATTGATTTTCATTTGAATGTCGTAAAACAACAATAAATAGTTAATTTGGACGCTTAATATATTCATCCAACGATGACAACATGAATTTTGTATAATATGAAATGACAATTAGAAGGCAAAAATCAAAAACACTTATTGTAATCTTTAATGTAGTACAACTGTGACCGTCTCCACTTCTTTTGACCAGCAGAAGCTCCGGCTGGCGGGAGAACGCGTACGCTTCAGCCGAATCTTGTCAGGATGGGCCAAGGAGTCGGGTTAGGGCGCTAAATGAAAGCACGCAACGCAAGTTAAATTAAATGTTCTCTTTTATTCTAGAACCGAATTAGAAAATACAGTAATAATTATAATTTATTTTATACAAAAGTCATAACGGCTAGATAAAGGCCTTAATAGTGGTTGAAGAGCATACCGATTATTTAGATAGCACGTGGCCGAAAATGGACTGACCTCGTCCCGTAGCGGTCTGCAGTTCAACCTTCTTCTCGCGGCTCTCGGAACAAACTCTCTCCCGGCTCGCTGGTTCAAGCCCTACACTCCTCGTCTCCGCCCCCCCCCCCAATCTACGTGATCTCGCACTGCTCAACAAAATCGCAAGTGCCAATTCATATTTAATTATTTAGAATCCCTTCCCATTACATCCTAATTTATTCTTATTATAGTTTTTTTTTGGTGGACTCCTTGGCTGGGCCACACAACTTAACATGCAATTCACTAAATAAGATTTAAAATGTCGCAAAATTTTAGAATGTTTGTTTCTTTATAATAACCGGTATGAGACTAATACCTAATTTCATTCAGATAGGCAAGATCTAATTTATTGTTTAAGATCGAGTTCGGGAAACTTTCGAATACATAAATGATCATCCTATTAAATGCCCAAATAAACTATGTGTCAATCATTTTTATTATTACTATACTAAATTAGTTTACAATTAATTGTTTCAAATATAAATTAAGTTACCTTTCGTTATTATTTTTAATCAAAACTATACATAAATATTGATTACAAAATATCTGGGAAAATATAAAATTTCCATTTAATTTGGCGCCAATTTGCAAATAACTCAAATTTACCTTTACTATAATTTTGATTTAGTATTGTTATTCTACACATAAATACATTGTTACACTTACTTTACACCATTTCTACTAACTTTTCATTTCATACAAACTACAAGTTAGATGCCGTGTCAGTTCACGTTAACTAGTTCTATCGTGTAAGGTCTATATCCTGCTATTTATGAAAAATTGAATTAATACGAGGTGTATTATAATCCTAAACAAGCGTATAAAGAACCAATTTTAAAACACTAAAATATAGCAAGTTTTACAACTAACTAGAACGTAATTGTAAGGGCTTATCATAAACTACCATAATTTAACTCAGGCACTTTACTTTCTCATATCGTTAATTTGATAGTTTAGTTTTGAAGCTTAACATAATAATTAATTTTTCACAATAATAGTTTTTATTGATATAAAATAATAGTCATAGTCTCTTAAATCCAATGACCTACAAAAGACAACAGTAAAAGAACAAAAACAACCATGCTATTTATCAAGCTATTTACCACTTTTACATGAGTGTAATAGAAATCATTCATTCAATATATATATATATATATATATATATATATATATATATATATATATATATATATATATATATATATATATATATTTATCTCCATTTATACATTGTGGGCTAAAATATCCTCACATGCTCTTTATAAAATTGTCCACATTGAACTGGTACCGCTAATTCATTTGCTTGTGTCTAAACGCAGATTAGGAACATCCATTATTTCACTTCAAAATACATTTTTAAATAATATCTGACAAATTCGTAATAAATTTATTTTTAAATCGGAAATGTTAGTAATCAAATTTTATAACAACAATGAATGCCATACTAAAAACAAATTAATTATTGAGGAGATTGTGACAATTATGTTTTCATTAAACTTTAATTGTTAACGTATAGTGTTGAAATATCCACACTACTGTAAAAATGGGTATTTATCGCTCCGAGTGTTGGCAGCACTGCTATCGGTTCCAGTACCTTCCTTTGACTTTGAGGACTACTGGTGTTCAGTGGAATTAATCTGTTTTCTGCATTATTTGTCGTCTCAATGTAACCGTTCAAAGTGCTTGAGGTGATGTTTTACCTCACGTTACCATTAGTGTCATAATTTTCCCTGGACTAGTTCTTCCAATTATTATTCCAAGTAAGTAAAGATTCTGTATGTTATGAATAAAGTAATAAATATAACTTTATAAATTAATATAAGTTAACATAATTTATTTTAACTAATTTAAGCTTAAATTATGGCTCTAAAAGTGATTTCGAATTTTTTTGTTATTTATAAACTACTCAATCATTGTCAAATTATAGAATTCATTAATTTAAAGATTGAAAAGATCCAGAAAAAAGCAAATAGGTTACTTATCCTACCAATGCTACTGAAATAAAGGCATTCATAGTACTGCTTATACTTATGCTTAAACACATCTGGGAAACAAAATCTTGATGATCTTTGGAATGTTGATAATATGGGAATTGAATTGTTTCAAAAAAATAAGAATTTGAAAAGATTTAGATATTTACTTAGATATATTAGATTTGATGACATAAATACATGTATCGCAAAAAGGGAAAACAATAAACTCGCTACTTTTCGTGGTATATTTGAGCGTTTCAACAATAATTATAAACAATATTATTCTGTTTCTGAACACTGTACTATTGATAAGTAGATAGTCCCGTTTTGTGGTCGCTGCTCATTTCGTATGTACATGTCACATAAACCAGCAATATACGGCATAATAATATTTACTTTGATAGATGCTAGAACATGGTACACATTAAATAGAGAGATTTATGTATGAAAACAAAATGACGGTCCATTCAAAATATAGTACACTGCAATGGACGTAACAATGCGTTTAACACAACCTATCCATGGATCAGGTAAGAACGTAAAAACGTGTAATTGGTTCACTAGCTTCCCCTTGGCAGTCAAGTTGTTAGGATCAAATGTGACGTTCGTTGGAACTATAAAAAAAAGAAAGTAGTTGCCTCCAGAATTTAATGTAAACGAAAGCGAAGGAAATCTTCTATGTTCGTTGTTGTTTATGTCCCCAAAAAAGAAAGTAGTGCTTCTGTCAACTATGCACGTAGAATATGACTCTATTGATGATAATACTAGAGATGAGAATAAACCTTGTATAATACATTTTACAACATCACTAAAGGTGGAGTCGATGTTGTAGATAAGTCATGTTCAACAAACTCCACAGCAAGAAAAATCAATCCCTTACATAAAATTTGTTACGAATTAAAAAAACTTATTATTTCTAAACCTAACTACCCCAGCAACAAAACCACTATAAGTTTAGTAAATAGAAATAGTAACACTAAAAAAAAAACAATGAGTGTAAGAACACTCCACGTTACCAAATGTGTAAAATCTTTACCGATACCAATTAAAGGTTAATATATGGGGCAATTTACGGAGTTTTAGGAAATTAATGTTTCATAATTACTCCATATGTTAAAAATATATATTTAAGACACGAACAAAAATAATGTATAGTTTTATCATATTCGCGTAATTGGTTCCTGAGGAGTCTTTGCTGTCGAAATTACAGCTTCACATATGGCAGACGTAAAGACACACAGCCATACAAATATTTTCTAAATAATCCTTAGTAAATGATATAGTGAGACTAGGTATAGAAGATGATTATAAAATTGTTTCAATGCTTGTTCATTAGTAATGAAAATAAGAGAAGGTGCATCAGAATTTAAAAAAAGTATATATTGAAACAAATTTAACGACCAATATCTAGAAACCAATTACCGTTCGGAAATGACGTATCGTCAGGTGTTGTTCTGGAATGGCCTGAAGACAGCTATTGAGTTCCAAGAAGTTACCATAGCTGTAAAAGTCAAGTCTTGTAGAAGAATTATTGCATTTGATTAATAGCTTTAGTTGAAACAATTCAGCAACGTACAGAACATGTTATACTTTTTGATTTATATAATCATATTTACAATTACGGCTTTTATAATAACAAACTGTTTCTTTAGGTAAACACTTTGTAAAAGCTATAATGACCTCAAAAATGTAAATCTACAATCTTTTTTTGTAGTTCATTTAAGTTGTTTTTAAAGAATTTGTTGATTTATGTAATATTGCATTCATACTTAAATAAAGAGATTGTTTATTTATTTAATGGAAAACAATTAATGTCTATATTTATTAGGATATTTGATATTTATAGCTTCAATGTACACAACAGAGGAGATATTGGTGGAAATACATTCCTTTTTGAATTATTTATTGTGTTTAAAACTATTTTATAAACATTTACATACATATCTATAAGAGAGTGATACAAAAGTTGTAGTTCGGGATGTTAAATAAACGTTGACGTTATTACCTATTTCATATAAAATATAATGTTCAGAAGTTATATTGAAATGTAAAATACGTTTTTCTTATCAATTTTGTAATGAATATTTTACTAATATAGGCTTTGATTTTGACTTTGAATGTGTGACAAAACTAGTGCAATGTTTGTGCACCGTGCCTTTTCCTAAAAGTGAAGTTTCAAATTTTGAACCTCCATTGTGGGAATGCCGACATGTGAGAGAGTAAAATTTCTACTCATCAAATCCATCGGTGTATTTCGATATTAATTTTTGAATGTATTGATCTATTTGCAATAGTAGGCTACTGCAGTACATGTTAAGCACATTTGGTTCTGTGATAGTTTGTTGTGTCATATGTGCTTGTGTGGGTGAATCTAAATGTTTGAGATCGCAATTGCTTTTTCGATATTATATTATATATTCAATATAATTCGATAGGCTCAGACACTATTTTTAACAGAAATAAATTCGTTAGTCGTGTGTGTGTGGGGGGGGGGGGGGGTGAATATAAAAGATACAGAATATTTTACGACTGAAAGTTGTAATGTATCAAATAGCAATTTTTGTGCAACTTTAAAATCTGATGCCATGATGTGAAACCTAGATTGTGTAAAACAAATTAAGATAATTAACCTCAATAGTAGGGAAAATAACTATAGTAAATCGGAATAGCATATATCTTAGGTTTTTCATTCTGTAAATAGTCTATAACTCTAAAATTAATAAAACATTTACTTTATTTCAGAGAACAACATGACTCAATAAATCATTATTATTGTTTAAATTGGAGATCAAAGAATGAAATCGGTAACGAAAGTTTATAAAAAAAAAGGGAAAACAAAATTACGTGTTATCATATGGAGTTTTCAGCTGCATATATACTTTTATACTGATATTAATTTTTGACAAATAATAAATTTAGTTTATTTTTGTTTAAATAAAGATTTTAAACTATTAATAGTTAAATAGCTGGGGAAAAGACGTAGTAACATTTGGCGTATTTGCATATGTCAAATAATTATTCATTTACTTTTATTTCAACTTTTATTTCGTTTTTATTACATACTAAATTCATTGTTACACTTGCTATATTTTATACAATTTTGTCCAACTTCTGTTTTCGGATAAACTACTTGTTTGATGTTATCGCATAAGTTCACGCTATATTCTCGTTAACTCGTCCTCAATATATTGTAGTAAGGTCTATATCCTTACATTTATGACAAATTGAAATAATAAGGGGGTGTAATATTACCTTAAGCATTCGCATAAAATACAAAATATGTTTTATAACACTAAAGTAAAGCATGTAATTATATGAAATATCACGTATATATTCCAAGCGGCAGGTCATTATTGTTGAAAATTTATATCATTTACAGACATTCATAATTCTTTCTTGTTTATTGTAGCCCACTGTAATTTTGGGTGACTACTATGTCTATGAAACATTGCCTTGTAAAGATGTGTTATTGGTATAAAAATTGGTGTTAATCGCGTTATTATATACGACATTTCCAAATGTTTTGTCAATACACTTAGTGATTTCTTCCCAATTTATACCATTGAGTAGGGTTTGGCAAACGTTTTTAACTCATAAACCTTTGTATTTCAGCAAATTTTGACTTTATTAAATTATTAGAAATTTGGCCTTTATTCATTTTACACTTTCTAAGAGATTTTCGGAGAGCTAGTGTCGAATCCATTTTGTATGCCTGCATATTGTTTTAATAATTGAGATTGTTTTAAAATAAGTTCAGAGTTTGTTATTCTTAAAATATTAAAACTGCATCAAAAGTATAATGCAAACTTAAATTTTATTAGCTTCTCAATTTTGTATCCATAAAGTAAAATTGCATTACACTTTTGAAAGTTCTTTTTGCCGCAGAGATAAAACTTTGCGTGGACTATATAACTTATATTTGTATTGATTTGGCACAGGAAGAACGTTATGTTTCAAATGTCAGAAATTATGCTACATCTGAAGCGCCAGCTTGAATTTATAATTTATATTCTGGCAAAAATTCAAATGTTTTCTTGGTTCTACGCGTTTAGAATAAGATAATTTTTATTTCTTAGGGAAATATAACTTGTTCGCTCAATTCCGTTTATTATTGCGTCATATGCAGTGCCGAAAAATACAATAACAATAAATTATTAGGGTTGAAGAAAGAGAAATATTTTGTTAAGGATGTAATATGTTTGAAAATACGTGCTCTAAGTAAAATATCAGAAATTTTATAAATATATGAACAGTAATAAATGTATTTAATTTCTTAATATAAAGAGAGTGAAAATATTGTGTTGGGGAAATTTAGATCATTAGGGTTTCTAAGATTAGTTATTTTTGTTGGTCCCCACTGTCTCCAAATCGTGAATTTTTTACATACAGTACTGTAGTCAATGTTTGTGAATTTAATATCACGTTAGTAAATTTTATAAATTGGCATTCAAGTATTGTTTAGCTCTTATAACTTTGAATGTAATATATCATAACTGTTTACAAACTATAGATACCTTCTACTTCATTTTTATATATTTACATATTTTAAACACGAAAACCCAATATAAATATGTCAGGAGCTCTTAGCGAGGCATCGGTAATGGTGACAAATTAACAAATATATTTATGCATGTGCAATATCATGACTTTCAATTTGCAATATCAAAATTACAATAAAAACACGAAATTGATTTATTCAAATCAAAGCGTAAACTTAATTAAACTAATACCCTAACTTAACCTAAACTAACTTAACCAAACCTAACATAACCTACCCAGCTTAACCTAACCTAATTTAACCTAACCTAACCTAACCTAACTTAACCTAAACTAACTTAATCGACCATAACCTAACCTACCCTAGTTTAACCTAACATAACAAACCTAACCTAACCTAACCTAATCTCACCTCACCTAACCTAACGTAACCTAACATAACCTACCCTAACTTAACCCAAACTAACCTAACCTAACCTACCCTAACTTAACTTTCCCAACATAACCTAACTTAGCCAAACCTAACCGAACCTACTCTAATCTATGATAGACAGCTTATGTTACCCAAGTGACCTGTAAGAAACAAAGTTTTGCAGAATTAATTCAAATAGGTAAGTCCTTCGTCTTGTTTGTTTCTCCTCATACGTATATGTCAAACCACTTAAAAATTACTCAATTAAAAATTAGTAGTTGATGGGAAACATTCCAGGGATACAAATCTGACCATGAAAAATATATTTATTTGTTTAGATTGTATAGAAAATACGTCCACATTATTTGAAAAAAAAATTATTATTATTATTATTTTTAATTACCCAAATATAAAATGAGTTAACAATATATTAAAATATCTCCATGATCCCATTTTTTTATGTTATTCAGGACCGTTTATTGTTTACCAAATGTGCTTCTTTAATGTTGAACGGATAACAGAAAAAAAACAGGAATATGGGAACATTTATTGGTAAAACGGAATTATCATTTGCTGCAAGGATCCAAATTTCTCCAGCCTAATATTGGCCTAATAGTAGATGTAAGTCAAAGACTTCCATAGCCAATGGATATTTTATGTTATAAATTTCTATAGAAAACAATTTTAAAACGATCTTATTCGTTATACTGTACAATAGTAAGAAATAACAGTATTTTAAATGAAACTAAGCCCCTTAAAAGAAAACAAAAGAATAAAATTGTTTTAAAACTAATAAGTAAACTACACCAAGCAGACAATTTCGTTTGGAAAATTGGCCGTTAACATCTCAAAAACTAAACGATAACACTATAAAACAGTAAAGGCAATAATTCAACTTATTTAATTAGTTTGATTATTTCGAATATTTTGTAACTGGGAAATTAATTTAAATTCTAAAGTTGAAAATTCTGTCTTTGAATAACTTTTGAAAACCACAATCTCATAAACACTTATTACAGTATATTCATAAAAAGGTTTTGAACATAATTACATTCAAAAAATGTAAAATCAAATTATAGATAATGTATACAGAAATTATAACTTGCACCATCTCTTCTGTTTGGAGAAAATGAGAGTTTTTGGAAAATATATACAAAAAGGAAGATTCATTTCACTATTGTAAATAACACATTTTAATCTGTTATTGATTCAAAATTATTATGTTATTTCCATATTTTTTAATAACTTTGTATTTTATCTATAAACACATCACATTTAACAATACTTTTAAATAATAAAGATAATAAAGCATACATTGAAGGAGTTAATTACATTGTTTGGCCTCATTGGCGGGACAGCATAAACAAGTCTCTCATCATACTTCACATTGACGCCACAACGTCGCCTGATCTTGTAATGTAATGTTACAAACATTCAATAATCATTCATTATTGTTCTGATTTATTTTTAGCGAATTTCTAATTCAAAAGTTCTACTTACTGCGTTATCCCCTACCCCTGTAAAGAGTAACACACCGCGTAAATAATCCCCAATTTTAGGCCTAATTTTGAACGAGTACGAATAGTCATAACTTTCAGCATATTGTAAAGATTAATGACTCTATATTGTTCCATATGGGTTGATTTCAATTCATTGTAGAGAACACAAGGTTTTGACAATTAAAATGTGTTAAATAGCAACACGTGTTGGATGCCAGTTTCAAGACCTCATTAGGATAGTAAATATCTTGAAGTAAATATACAGATTTTGACCTCTACAGTGATGTCTATAGAAAAACAAAAATAAAAGTAATGACTATATATATATATATATATATATATAGTTCTTTAACTCTATTCTCTAACTGCATGGGTTCTTTAACTTTTAATCAAAATCAAACCAGTGGTTCAGTACTTAATCTTTAACAAAACAATTATGCCTAAACATAACAACACAAATTTATATCTATCTTTTATACAATTCAAAAAGAATACACAATAATAAAATAGTGGGATCAATATGAAAAGCAAAACACGTTATTGTCTCTGTGAGAATAAATATCAACAATCATAAACAATATTCAAAACTAAATATTCATCACACAAAACCCAGAATGATTCCAACTATTATTACTTTTTGTTCAATTGAAATGACCGAGATTACAAGTGCCTTTATATTGTAATGCTTGCTCACCTTGTAGAGTCTAAAAACCGGCCAGTCCCTTTTCAGTCCTTCCGTTTGGATTCAAACTATCTGGGCTGTCTTCTTCCACCACGGCTAGCGACGCAGCCGGTATCTTCTAACCTGAAAGACCCCCCTCCTCGATGCCGGCCGCTTATATATCTTTCATCGCCCGTTCTACTTCCGATGCAAGTCAAGCATTTCAACACCTTTTCACTTCTTTCACAATATTTGAGCCATTCTGAGTGTCGTATGATTATTACATTTAAAAATTTTATGATTACAATATACTAAAAAGAAATAATAAAAACACATTAAATATGTTCCTGAGAACATATAGTCATTACTTTTATTACTACATTTATAGTTATACTACTACTACTACTATTTTAGTGTTTAATTGAAGATTATTCCTATTTTGTCATACAATATCCTCTTTTTGAAAGGATATCGTAATGATGTTTTCATTATATGATATATCTCGTTGTAGTGAGATTTTTAAAATGAAGTTTCACACAAGAGGCTGCTACTTAAATATTTATGTTTCCTTAGGAGCAGGACGGGAGATAAGTCAACTTGTACCTACAAGATTAGAGTAGTTGATTCACGTTATGTTGTAATTTTATCATGGCTCCATCCTTAACCGTAGTGTTTCACAAATTACCAAGGATTGTTTTATTTTGGAAACAGGATATTTTTAACTTGGCCACGTCTTTTGTAAATTGAAATATTGTAAGGACTTATTCTTGCCTACATGTGATCTTTAAAATTAGGTATAAACAAATGTCGATTATATTCAATAAAATTTATCCCCCCCCAGAATCTCGTAAACTGAGTTTAATAATTTATTAAGTAAAGGTACGTCAATGTATGCTTTCTCAAACTTTATTAACATTTTGAGTAGAACAGTACATACATTTTGAACTTAAACCCCTCCCTCCATTTCAATGGAGCATATACTTCATATTTATACTTATTTCATTAATTTAGCCCTCCTGGTGCCAGAACAATATCGAGTATTTTCCTTTCAGTTTTATCCTACAGTAACGACCACGTGTTTGGTAATTATTTATAATGAATGAAGTTTTTAATTACATGATCCTCAAGATAATGCAACTTAAATCAGCTTGCATAAAGAAATATTATTTTACATTCCAAGTTTACGTAATAGTTTTAAATTTAGGACACAAAAAGTGAGAGTCAGAAATTATTTAGTGAAAAAAAAAGTATACTCTACATATTAAATATACATATTACAAAATCACAAATATAGAAGCTGTTTTAGCGGTAAATGAAAGTTTTAAATGTTTTTTTTTAAATTATTTCAGTACAGTAATTTTCTAGAAATGTTGTAGTTTCTGTTTAACATAGAATTTACTGTAATACATAAATAAAACGCTGTTCTTGTTGTAAGTAATGTTCCTTTTTGTTGAACAGTTTAATGGTTTCACCAGTTTTTGGCAGTCATAATTAGGTCCTTGACCTCAGTCGAACTTTAATTACTGTTAGTTATTGTATTTATTCAACTGTAATAAGTAATAGAAAAGAAACATGTTTTCCATTCATAAATTTTAAAGTTTTTGACTGTAATAAGTAGGCCTAGTGTCTAAAGTGCAAGAAAAGTTTTTTTTCAAGTAATTCTTTTAAAATGAATTTTAATTTCAATAGTAGTATTAGACGATTTCAAATGCAATTTCATAACGAAATCAACGAAGAATCGACCTTATGTTCCTACTATTAAAAATCTCAAAAAAAATTATTCAGAATAAATCTTTATTAGACTGGAAGGAAGTCTAGATGTCCGCTTATAACGAGTCGACAGCTCAAAACTGAATTTTTATTAGATATCTCCTCTTCGAATTTCCCAGAGTAAAAAAAATGTAGCTTTGGGATATCTATCCGTCGTCTATTGTTAATTGGCTACCATATATCGTCTGTGTAATGACTTATATCACAACCAAGTAAACAGATTTTAATCATATTTGGTATGAGGTTATATTTTGGTGGTATGATAATGGTCTTTAACAGTTTTGTTCTTTTATTATTCTAATATGTATAAGCTAAAGATCCTATCAATGTCGGTCGGTCTACTGGTTTTACCTAGATATAACTACATATATCCTTTGTAAATATATATATATATATATATATATATATATATATATATATATATATATATATATATATATATATATTTATCCATGAATCTGTGTTGAAAATAATACAGTATTTGAAGTAAACGTATCATCAACATGTTATAAATTTGTCACACGCCTATACACAAAGTAAAAATACTGACAAATCATTCGTCATATCAGATTTAAAATTTATATTTAGGAGTTATCGTTGAAACAGTAAAAGAAGAACTGTCATCGCCTTCTTGAATTAGTTATTCTAGCTAAACCTTTCGAACCCATTTCGATAAATTTCAAGATGTATAACATAAATAAATACAAACAAAATTATAGATTTAAATTAATTAAGATAATTATCAAATAAACCTAACAGCATTTTCGTATTTTCAGTTTACTCATGGGTCATTATTTTTCTTCAATTCCCATTCAGAAAGTTGATTTTGTGTCTGCTAAGTGTCATAATTTTTTAAATCGAAATTTCAGATGAAGTGAACACTTTAGTAGGTTACATCTTACCAGAGTTGTAATGAAATATTTAAAGCTCTTTTTTTGTAAATAGTATTTTTGTGTTTAGATTTTACCTCATGGAAAACTGAAAATATTTTCTTATAAAAAATATAAAATATTCCCATGACAATTTTTTTGTCTCATTTAACAATGTGGCAAAATATCAGAAAGAGTAAAAAATACATCTTAGGTTTTGTAACGGTTACTGTCTCTATGAATATTTTTCCGTCTTGAAAGATTCATGTTTACGCAAATCATCAAAACCACCTATATCAAATGTAAGTGGAAGATATATGGAATGAAGTAATAAAAGATCACAATAATTGTATACATTACTTTCCTTCCAGGAAAAAGTGAATTTTTAGCATACTAAAATTTCACGAAATTTACATAATCAAAGAATTACTTGAGGGACATTACATTTTACATTTTTCAAAAATTCAAGTTACGTAATCGTATTGTAGTCTCGTTGCAAAAATGTAAATTAAAACTGCAATTAGACAAAACACAGATCGTAATGGGTGTTTTATACAACGCTTAATAATGATGATAAATCTGTCTGGTATTTAGAGTAATAAGTGGTTCTTAGTTTAATTACTAGACACATTTTTTTACAAGTCCTTTACTTCTTTACTATTACGTTTCCATTGAATGGTTGATTGTTAAATTAAAAAATATATATTGTATATATCGTAACGATAAACGTTGGGTAACCTATAACTCTCTGTTAATGAATGTAATATTCACAACTTTATTTATTGGACAAATCAATATTGTTTAGTGAATAATTTAGTAGGAAAACCCTATGACAGAAAATAAAACAATCATCTAAATCGTAATTTAAAATAATAGAGTTGACCCCTCCTTTCTAGTACTTTCAAATCATTTTTCAAGTTTAGACATTTTAAATTAAAATAATTTTTTGTGAGGATGTAAATAAATTTGTGAAACAGTAAACTTCTTTCAGGGGCGACAGCAACACATTTTCAATGAATTGTAAAAATACAAAATAATTTACGTCAAAAAACCCCATTCAGATAAACTTATACGAAATTTGGTTATTGATAAAAGTAAAAAACCAAATCAGTAGGCCCTACTGTTGTCCTATGCATTACTTACGAGATAATTTTGTTATTGTTTTCGCTTCTAAAGTTTAGAGCGATCCTATTATAATATTTGTATCTTTTTAGGATAAAATGATTATTTATTGTTTCTTCACTTAATCATTATTTCCCAATTTGTGACAGCAAATTCTTTCAAAAACAAACGAAGATAGGATGGACGGAAATCCGTATATTTGATCTTCGATAACTTATTTCAAATATATTATTTATAAATTAATCACTTCTTATACAGTAGTTTATGTTAATTGTAGTTTCTACTAAATTATTTCCTAGTTATGGTCCGATTTTAATTAGGTATTATTTTCAGATCACAGAGTTCGAATTCAATATACGTACCTGCTCCCCTTCAACTCTAAATTACAAAAAACAACTCTACTATTACAAAAAAAAATATATCTTATTACTTTAATGAAACTTATGTTATGTATACTTCTTAATAATTGGGTTCTAAGTTGGCATAATTTCGTAAGTATATAGTCTGGGGATATCTAAAAAGCAAAAATATAACGTAAAAAATAATAAATCCTTTTAAAGAAAATAATATTTTTTTGTGTCGTTTAAAACACCCGGTTCGAATGAAACAAACATTTTTACTTCAGTAACTGGAGAGTAGAAATTACGGACTTTAATTTTTAAATAATTTTTAAGAGCAGCCTTCTTGCAACTTTTTAGTTGGTTAAAAAACTTGTATGTGATATCTATAATATGGAATTTTTAATTGCCTATGAATATATGTTTCCAGGAGATAAAGAGGAAACTAATTTGATTATGCATATAAAATTATTTCAAATCATCCTTCTATGTGGATAAACCAAATAAAGTAAATAAAGAATAAAAGTTTGTAATTTGCATTGAAATTCTTAGTGAGATAAATATTTCTTTTATATTGTCGCGTTTTAAAAATTAAAAAAATAATGAATTATATAAGTCTATTAAAAAAATATGTGGAAAATTGTTAACGTATATTATTTTGTATGCTAAAGGATGAAACAAATTTGAAATTTTCTTAACATCTGTCATGGAAGAGAGAAGATATTCAATAGACATTTTAAATAAAATTAAAATTCATTAAATCCCTTTAACTTGTGGAATCTTTATTACAAAAAAATTGTTTCCCATTCCAAATTGATTAAAGGAGAACAATACTTCTGTATTAAAGTGACACTCAAGCATTAATTACGAGTCTATTCGTTTGTGAATGTAGTTGCTAATGAATGACTCGACATCTAGGTCAACTATTTCATGTTGTGTACGTGACGACAATCGTATTTACAGCATCTCTAATCAGTCGCCAAAGGGTTATCCAAAATAACGAACTATATCACATGTGGTATTAAAGAGTTGTAGGGTGAAAACGGGAAACTGGTCGAAAGCCAACTTTTTCGCGGTTAGGGGAAAACTAATTTAATTACAATACTGCAAAGATACTCAGGGTTTTATATTTATTTTAAACTCCGGTAAAGGTTTAAAAAACATTTTTAAAGTAGTAATATGTTACTGAATGTACAATATAGAAATTGTGATTTATTTTATGGAAACCATTATATCCGAGATCATGGTATCTCCGACGATCCTGTCCATTTATTTTTCACCTATTTAGACACCATTGAGCTCACTCTACTTATCTAGTGTATAGAAAAAAAATTCTTGCAGGTTAAATACTTCCTAAAGAAGCTTACATTTGTAAAGACGGTCTTTACTTGAATAAAATGTTTTTCGATTCTTTTTCCTCTTTAAAATACGTTTTGATAAATTAGCTATTTTCCAAATATTTATATCTATATGTTAATTATTTTGTATATTGTTTTTTATATTGATAACGATTTTGAAACAAATATAAATAATTATCTTTTTTTTTATGTTATTAATTTTTCAAAATATCAAAACAGGTTTTCACAAAACAAATATATATATATATATATATATATATATATATATATATATATATATATATATATATGGATGTGTTATTCTGTGTTATTAATTGCTTTGGAAATTTCAATACCCAATATTAGTCACATATTCATATACTAGGCTACATATACTATTAGATAATTTTATTAATCAATTAAATCGGTAAATTTCAAAACGTATGTTAATTTCGAAGTTATAAAAAGTAGGTTTTTGTGAATAATTGATTATATGAATATTGTACAACCGCCCACAGTAAACCATTTTTTGCAAATATAAAATATTTCAATCATGCCAAAATGTGTACTATATGATTACAAAATAAGAAAATGATTAAAAATATCATTTTAACCAACTTCAAAATTATCAAAAAAAGTTTTTTATTTATTTGAATACCTACAATTAGCCCT
Organism: Aphrophora alni; assembly: GCA_963513935.1. Classification (NCBI taxonomy): domain Eukaryota; kingdom Metazoa; phylum Arthropoda; class Insecta; order Hemiptera; family Aphrophoridae; genus Aphrophora; species Aphrophora alni. Next base: position 108,575,276 of record OY740768.1, on the reverse strand, counting down.
ATCAACTAACGAGCAGTTTATACTCTGACAAGTAATCATAACCGTTTACAAGGATATTGTCCAATACCAATATCTCCGATCACAGCACCACACTCAGAGTGCAACACTACGAACTCTAAACCAACTCAAACGGCTTCAGTCTCTTGAGCCGTCACACTAGCTCTGAGTTGTCAAGCAGCTGAGTACTTCAACGTTTTGGTGTTCACGGAGTCAAAACTCATGGTTTTTGGCCTGCGACTGTATCTCGACCTCTACGGATTCAATCCTCACTTCCCTGTGGATAGTATCATTACTAACATCCCAAGGAGGTTTCAATATATCTCTTACTACTTTATTTTGCAGAGTTTGAATAATCCAGACATTAGACTTCTTGCTGCAGTCCCAAAGCTGTATACCGTATAACCATACAGGTTTTAGCACCTGCTTGTATATCATCAATTTATTATTTATTGATAATTATGACCTATTTACAATTAGCCAAATGCAATTTCTTTAGTGGGATGCTCAGTTGTTCGTGTTTTTTCTTAACATATTCCTTCCACCGTAACTTATCGTCGAGGGTCATACCAAGGTATTTTGCATTGTTATCATATGAGAAACAAAATATTTGCTGCAATAAAATGAAGTTGTGTTGAATATCAGTGGAATTTAACATGTAATGTATCATGAGTAATAATTACATCACTTGATTTTATTAGGAAAATATAGGTGACATTTCAAAATTGCAAGTGTTTCTTCTTACATATGGCCTATGTGAGCCTGTAAATAATAAATAGTTGTATACGTTAACACCAAAATAAAACAGCAAAAAGAGCCGGCCGGAGTTTATTGATTTCTTCACATCTTTCAAATAGAGTGCAATATAAACTTTATAATATAAGATATAGTGTTTGTATAAAGCATCGAATACCTCGTTTATAACGAGTAATTATTAGTATCATTTTAAAGTCAAATCGTATTTTTTCACTTATTAAAACAAAGAAATCAGTTAGGCATTAATTTAACCAAACTATATATATTTGAAGGTAAGATTTATCTCAATTTTATTCGAACTTTAAAAAAACAATCGCAAAATCAGTACAAGTTATTTCTATACAACTTTGTTGAATGGGAATAACAGGCCAATGAAATATATACAGGCCAATGAAATATATCTAGAAGTGAGTAAAAAATTCATTGTGATTAAATTTATAAATATAGAACAAGCTCAAACCTACGTCAGGGTTTATTACGGTATATTTCAAATTACTAGCAAATTTAATAAAAATTTAAATAGAGTTTTACACATTAGTTAAGCTCAGTCGTAACAACTTATTAAAGTTTTAGTGACATAGCTAGGGCCTAATTTTGAATAATTGACCTTACAATTACATGGTTTATTTTAACATTTCCCCTTGTAGCTATGTTAATGAATTTTGTATGACGATAACGAGAATTTTTTTCTTTTTGTTCAAGTTTGGTTAAGGTATTATGTATGTAAGAAAGTTTATAATAACTACACTTTCTATATATTAAAAATATTGTTTAAACTGCGTCAAAAAAAAAAAAAAAAAAAAAAAACATTAACGTTAAATCGTAAAATAATAACGATATAGTAGGTTTATTTTCGTGTTTTACAAATTACTCTCTAATAGTAAATATCTGTATGTGTAATGATGTTAAACTAGACTATGTATTAATATTTATTTATTTAAAAGTTGGTGGTAAATAACCTTATTCCTTCATGAAATATTAGATAGCATCAAGTTTTACCAAGTAAAATAACCCCAGATTTAAATATTTATTATAGAAGTGGTTAATCATAGATTGGGATTTGTTTTTGTGTCACTAAATGCGTTACTGTTATAATGTCTCCCTACTCATGTTATAGAATGACGCAAGTTGAAATATTTGTAATTAACATTCTCCAATGCTTTCCCAGAAAACTCTGTTTATTAAGGGATTACCAAATGATGAAAAAGAGTCACTTTTTACACATTTTTCATTATATCAATTTTGAAGTGATTGAGAATTATATCTGATTCTTTGAGCTTTATGTTTATCTTATATCTTGGATCCGGTATCTCAGATTTGAGTAAAAAGTTATAAAAGTAACTTGCTCATCACGCCACGATAAAACATGTTAAAAAAAAATTACCGGGTTACACAATCGGTAAACTTGAATAATCAAATAAATAAATGTAGTAATTCATAAAAGTTCCACCTGATAACTTTGAAGTTTTATGCGGTAAGTAGTAAAAATGTTGCATGTATTTTTTTTTTATAGTAAAAAGTCAAACTTTTAAATTTTTTTATCATTTTGTAAATAACTAGGGATGGAAATAAACAATATGCAGTACAATGTATTTCGGCATTTAAAAACAGAGTTTAACAATTTGACACATGACACTGTTACTGCTTAAAAATAACATACTAAAATCAAAAGCAATAGAACCACAATAACAGCAAAAATTTAAAGCATAAAATCTACTTTGGGGGAAGTGGTATATATTTAATGCATTCAAAAATCGTAAGACGAATATTATGGGGAAAAGAAGACGGTGAAAATGTTCTAGCATTGATTTATATAAAATCGAAACCGGGAAAAGCAGGCGGTGGAAATTTTCTAGACATTGATATGTATAAAAAAGAAACCGTGAAATTTATGTGGTGGAAATTTTTTAGACATTGATATGTATAAAATTGAAACCGGGAAAAGTAAGTGGTGGAAATTTTCTAACATTGATATTTATAAAAAGGAAACCAGAATAAAGAAGTGGTTTATATATTAAATGTTGAGCTTGACTTATGAGAAAAACTATACAGTATAACAAACACACAGAACACAATTCTCATAAAAAAATACGCCTAAGTATCAGACGCTTTTCAACGACAAGGTCGTCCTCCTCAGTGATACACCAGCTACACCAACCAAACCACACCTGAGTTGTGTTTCAGTTGTGGTTTGGTTGGTGTACCTGGTGTATCACTGAGGAGGACGACCTTGTCGTTGAAACGCGTCTGATACTTAGGCGTATTTTTTTATGAGAATTGTGTTGTGTGTGTTTGTTATACTGTAAGTGGTTGATATTTTCTAGACATTGATATGTATAAAATCGAAACCGGGAAAAGTAAGTGGTTGATATTTTCTTGATATTGATATGTATAAAACCGAAACCGGGAAAAGTAAGTGGTGGAAATTTTCTAGACATTGATATGTAAAATATGGAAACCGGGAAAAATATGTGGTGGATATTTTCTAGACATTGATATGTTTAAAATTGAAACCGGGAAAAGTAAGTAGTGGAATTTTTTTAAACATTGATATGTATAAAAAGGAAATCAGAAAAAATAAGTTGTGGATATTTTCTAGACATTGATATGTATAAAAACGAAACCGGGAAAGGTATGTGGTGGAAATTCTCTAGACATTTATATGTAAAATATGGAAACCAGGAAAAATAATTGGTGGATATTTTCTATTCATTGATATGTATAACATTGAAACCGGGAAAAGTAAGTGGTTGATATTTTCTAGACATTGATATGTAAAAACGAAATCATAAAACGTAGGAGGTGGAAAATTTGTAGACATTGATATATAAAAACGAAACCTTCCACAATAATTGTGTATATTAAAACTAATAACTACGAGGGTTTTTACGACTTCATTTTATGATTTTCAAGTTTAAATCAAATATGTTTTGGTACTTGTCAAGATGTAATACTCTTCTGTTATTTAATAAAACCTAAACATGCAGTCGTGTCGGAAACTACCATCAAGTGAACCTCGCTGTTACTCATAATTAATTACAGTCTTCACTTGCTTCGATCGTGTCAAAAACTAATTCTAAAGTTACTTGTAATTGATAGAAATGAGTTTTTAATGACGGTGATCAAGGTTAATTTTAGTTTGTTCTAATTTCCTCTAGAACTTTCTTCATTTGGATCTTGCACGCCTATTTGGATTTTTAATTTTTATAATTTACTAATTTTTGTTTTCGAAACCAGAAAAACTAAAATTGATGAAATATAGATTTATTGGGAGCTCCATAGAAGGTTTTACCTACTCCTTCTTGAGTTTTTTTTTTTATTTTTTTTTTTATAAATTAAAACTATTATCGGTTTTTAATGTAGTATTTACATAAATTCCCTCACGTTATTATGGATGAAATCGAGACTTGAGCTAAGCTAGAATATCAAGAAGTTTTCGTTCTGCCATGTTTTAATAAAATAACCTGTAAACAACTTTGCACTATCTGTCTCAAACACCCACCAGAATACCAAATACCAAACAAAAACATTGTTATTCGCCATCCCTGAAAATATTTCTAATAGTATTAAAGTTTTTTGTTATACCGTAAATCTTACTTGTTTAAAAACGAGTTACAATCTAGTTCGTTTAAAATTGATCAAGTCAAGTTTTATTTACGTTTTTTTTTTTAAATCATTCCTGAACTGTATTTATTTATTACTTGAATTTAGGATTATTGATTTCCATCATTAAATTTCACATAATACCAAAGTTTGTAGAAAATCGGTATACATAAAGCTTTAGTTTATAAAAATTAATAAAAAGTTCCAATATAAGGACTAATTATATTTACATGGTAAATTTCATTAGTTTACTGGTCACAAATATTAGAGGTTAGACGGACGTCGATTACAAAAAAAAAACAAAAAAAAAAACACTTTATTGGGTTCAAAGGACTTTTTAAAAAATGTTTCCTTGGAATATTTTATTGAATCTTTTTCTAAACTGGGAATTGTGTAAGAATGTAAACACTCCAACCTAAACATGAATAATTACAAGAACTTGGAAAAACAGTGTTGTCAACACAAATCCTGAATTACGGAAGGTGAGGTGTTCAATTCTATCAAGTTTAGAATAAATTTTTAGTTTCTATTCATATGTAAGATTATGAATGTTGTGTGCTCCATTTACACAATATAAAACTTTTTATTTTTGAAAAATTATTTTTGCTATAATAAATTACATTATAACTAATTGGTAATAATACAGTATATATATTCTATATTTTATAATTTTCGTTATGGAAGTGTCATCATCTGATATTATGAGATCTGTTTAGATCCTTTTGTATTGAAATACAATCTTTTAACATCTACAAATAGTATGTTTTTTTTTTTTTTTTTTTTTTTTTTATGTGTTATCAAACTTTCCGTATTAGTAGAAAATTTCACAAGAACTTCTACAAGGTCGTTACCAAAGCGAAGTAAATAGAAATAATCATAACAGCGGCTGATTGTAAAATGTAATAAAAAAAGAAAAGACATTTGAATAATATTTCAACCGAGCATATTTCACAATATTCACTTTGTATCTATATATCGTTTTACTATATTGAATCAATTTTATTTCAAAATACTAATCAAATATTGTATTAAGATGTCAAATAATGTCTTGTTCAGTAATAAAAGTGAGATTTATTAGGAAAACAAGATTTCATCAAACACAACTTAATATTAAAAAGACATTGATAGTAAAGCCTTCGGTGATTGAATTTTAGTAACATTTATGTATAAACTAAATATTAGTAATAATTAAAGGAAACTATAAATGGCAGAGTGTATAAACCTTATTTTGTCGATTCTTCTAAGACTATAATAGCTAATTTTACGTAACTGGCATTCTCCATATATTAATGAAAATACTGTTGTCTTCAAATGAACCGATGTGGAAAAATTATCAACAAAATCGTAACCTATTTTGTCAACGTATCAACTGCAAACGATTATTTACTTTTTTAAATTGACATAATTACATTAAGGAAAAAGTAATGATTTTTTTGTGTTGTTTCTACATTGCACGTAGTGTGGTTAAGTATTATCATATATAATATATAAATATATATCTTTTTTACAAAACACATAAAATCACAAAAAAATTAGGTTATGCGAAAACTAAAAATGTTTCTATTAGTAGTAATTTCACTACAGCTAAAACATGATGTGTTGTAAAGGAAAATAATTTCACATTTACATTATTTAGAGTTTAAACACGTAGTTAGTGGTTTCCTCTCTATATAATTATATGTGTTGAATTTAGTTATTATATATTTAGAATATATGCAATTAGTAAAATACATTTAGTTTGACTGATTAATGATTTTAATGTTTTATACAAATTGGTTTAGTAAAACAAAATTACACAAAATGAGTAGTATAGTTTCAACATAATCAGTCATTTTATAAACTGTAAATTTTGAGAGTCGGTAATTTTTATTTCGGCACTGCTTTAAAGAAACCACTATCGAAATCGTATCCATCATCATAAATAATTCTGGGTAAACAGAGTTTTATAACAATCATTACAAAATTAAGAAGCTGAACTTTACAAAATATTTTAATTGGATTTGTTTAAAAGGAAAAAAGTTTTGTTATTATAAACTGCTTTCGATACTTCCCTGGAATTGGATGGTTGTTAGTTTTTAAAATTTAATCCAGTTACTCATTGAAATAATCCCACTTATCTTAAATAAATATATTTAAAACATCTTCAATTAACTAGTAGTTATGGTTTGAAATAGTGCAAATCTACTGAAAACTGTATTAACAATCAGTGAAAAATAAACCACTTTTGATCCCAAATAACAAAAATATAATAAAAAAAATTTAAAAACTGAAAAGCGTAATTATTAATGTTTTTAAATTACTGTTTTAAATTAGTTTATACTAACGAGCAACCTATTACTGAAAACTTCATGAAAATCGGTTCTTACGTTTATGCTGTAGAGACTATCGTAAATCTGTAATGAATGTTCTTGTCTAGACACACAAATTTTATACGAATTGTTGTTTTGAATAGTATGAAACGAAAGGATTCCAAGTGTTGTTTGAGAATGTAAATTGTACACTACAACATACAGAAAATGGATAAATGAAGCTCATACAATTTTATTACCGGTGTCTGAACTTAGCCGCACCTACCTAAAAATGACAGTTACGGATAGAAAGGATTTGAAAGGCGTGTATGGTTTTACAGAAACGACTTCATTTCCATTCTACATAAATATCATATAACTGTAACTACAATTTATACTTTTAAACAAAGTAATGATCCAATGCAAAACAAATTATTATATAAATATCCAAAATAGTTTGAATTAAAAATATTTCGTTATTTCTTTAACGTATTGTTATAAATTCATCTATATTGCCGCAAACCTAATATGTTTGATCATTTATATGATCTTCGTGTCTATGGTTTAATGTGTAAATTTTATCTTACAAATTGAATAACAATATAAAACTAAAATGTATATTTTTCTATTTAAACATACCTATCTCCTCATTTGTAATTTTTCCATTTGTCCATCGAAGTTCAACAACGAACAGAAACAGTAACATTTTAATATACTTCACAACGTTTTCCATTTTGACACTCACTGCAGTTATAGTCAATACTTACTATTTATTGTTTATTATAATTTGTCTTAATAAACCACTTATATACAAACATTTTACGTCATATCAATACCTATAGTTGTATAGTTCATTGTAAAATTAAGTTACAATTTATAAGTATTGTCTTCAAAAAATGTTAGGCTTCGTATATATAATTTAGGTTGTTGTTAATTCAATTTTTCACTAAACTGTTGTCAAAGATTGCACTGATAGTTTTATTTAATGAATTAGCATAATCTTAAAACTAATGTATCTTCATTCAAAATGTATCTTTTTAATTGTAAATGTGTTATTTAAATATAAAATGAGTCCGAAAGTTAATTTTTAAAAAAATATTTAAGAATTGTAAATTGATCATAATTTCCTGATAATGTGAAAATATATTTTCTTACAGTTAGTTATATTAAATAAAAATATCAACGTATTTAAAAAACTTTAATATAAATTTATAACGATGTAAATGCGAGCTAATCTGACATAGCGTCCAATCATATCAACACTTGACTACCACTAGTTCCACTGCCGCTGTCACGAAAGCAACTGTCGCGCGCGACGCGTGTGCGGGAGTGAGCCACCTACACGGAAACATACGAAGGAACGCGAACTTAATCGAACAGCAGTAGGTGAGCTGCTTCCTTGATCCTGGGACGAATCAATGCCGTATCCACCCTGAGGTAACAGAGTATAAAGTGTTGGAATGTAATAAAAAGTGTAACTAGGGACCAAGTGAGATTTCTCAGCGCTGTCTACCAAACGTATAATTCACGTCTCTGCTCTTTGTAGGTTTTGATGATTGCCCTTATTAACTAGTAACTTTCCTGGAGCACAATACTACGGACAACAAAAAATCGACCGCTTTCGTGACGGACAACTTAAGTGTTTACTGCCAGAACCGCTTTAGTTTTTTGCACCACAAGGCATTTCATTCAACGCCAACTTAGTAAAAAAAAAGGCCCGCCGGATGTCCATCTCATTTGGAACTAATTCTACCTGGAATAAATCGAAATTTAATACTTTCTTGTAAGAAAAATAATTTAATAGATTCCTATTTCAAAATTGTTTCTTCTTTATTTATTTTTTATTAAAACCTACATGGTTTTTTACAATTTTGGGATTTTATCACTTGTTCTATAATACGAAAACTATTTGATACGTAAAAGTCAATTTATTTTATTTTAATAGAAAGATGTAATAAGCAATAATGTAGTTAAATAATGTTATCCAAAATATTTAGTTTTGGATACATTTGTTTTGCAATAACTAGAAAATATCACAATTTGTTAACTAATTTTTCAAATGAACCTTCTCCCCGATCGCAAAAAATAGGCATCCTCGATATAATTTTTTAAATGTTTTATTTGTATAAATAAATTTATACAGTATTTAAAATACATAATGTGTATACATAATTTTTTTCCCCACCTGCATCCTCCCCCAACCTCTCTTTTCTGTTTTAATTCTAAAATAGTAAGACTTTCGTTCCCATGACTTATTAACAAATAAATGTCGTCAACTTATTTCTAAACGTTATACATCTAAAACATATAGTTAGATCAATTTTTATTTTATCTGAAAGATGAATAAAAACTCTTAAAAACGCTTTCACTAATTCTAAAGGTTCCACGTAATTCGATTTTAATTTGTCTCGAAGGAAAACGTTTCTAACTAAAGTAAGCTTACGAGTCGCGGAAACGTTTTACATGAGGTTAGGTAAGAAAAAAAAAGTATCTATATTTGTTAGCCTCTCCGCTAATACATTTCTCACACATTGTTACTTTTACATAAAATATCGTGAGCAATTTACTTCCATTCACCCCTCCAACTGGAAACATTTGTAATAAATTTGTAAAATGGTATTTTTTCGTTTTTAAATGGTCGTTATTAGGTATTTATTGAACATTTTAATTATCAAAAGATATTTTGAGGGCAAAATAACAACTTTCTAATCAGAATTTTTATTACAAAAATTCAGATTAATTTCAGTTAACTTTCATTTAATTTTAAAATCAAACTAATACAAAATGAAGTTTTATATATAATAGTGAGGAGCCCGTTATTAAACAAATTCAACTTAGCGGACCCTAACGATTCAAAACAATTACTATTCGAATTAAATGTTTTTGGTTCGTGGTTTTGGTTTAGACAATAATGATGGTTTTAATCACGAAATTTCCCTTCACATACTAGGACTTATGTAAACGGATTATGTTAATATTTCACCAGGGCCAAGAGATATTGAGGAATCGGACAATGCACGTTTTAACTTTGTTTACACCCTTAAGGGGCTCAATTTCGTGAAATAGTGTCTTAGTTTGGAATCACGTTATGGAAAATATATATACCTCGTATTTCATGTTTCTAGGACTAGTGATATTGATGAGTCAATAAGAAAATTTGCTTTTATTATATTTTAATCCCACAGGATGGACAGCGCAAAAAAGTCCTAATTTCTAATTGATTTGAAAATAATTATTGAAATTGGTATGTATTCTAACAAAATACAAAGACTTACTACTCTTAAAAATAAAATAATAATAAAACTCTTTATACTTTTGTCGTTAAATTTGATTTAAACATTTTAAAACAATAATTATCGATGAAATTTAGTGTTTAGCCAGAATGATTGTAAGCATATGATATGAATTCCTATTTCCTTCTGATAAAAAAATACGTTGAATTATAAATAATAAACTCATATCTGTACCTCCATATTTACCCACTGCAACAAATCATGGACCTAAAATTAGAAAGGTTTGAAAGTAAATTAAAGGCTTCACATCTCGAAGAATGGACTCGATGAGATTTGATTCAGGATAACGAGGTAGCACCTCCTAATCAGCTGAGGACGTAAAGAGTCCTACTTCAATTATAGTAATACTGCCTAGCTGAAGGTAACACCTTCGAAGTTCATGAGCCCGCGGCTTACAAAAGTAGCAAGTTTCCCAACACAAGTTTCTAAGATGTAATCTTCATCTTTTAGCAAAATATGCAAAGTCGAGTTAATATGGATATGTTTTATTCATTTGAGCATCACTCATCTGTGGAATGTTTGTTATTAAAAAATAATTGTAATCATCTCTGAATTATTCCAGTCTAAGTAACTATCTTCAATATAATTCAAATAAAGCAGTAAAATTTATAGAACGTTTTCGTAGTAATATATTACAAATATATGTTGTACAACATAAAAAACAAGTAACTATTATTTGTAATTTAAAATATTAATAGAATGTAATGGTTTTTTGGTTCGGAAACTGTTTAAATGGACATACAGTTTATATAAACTCGGGATACAATTTAATTTCAAAACATTTCCTAAACTCTATGCAATGTTATAATTTTCTGAATTTCATTGGGTATCTTTACCGATTGACATTGCGACTCATTTATCGATACTCTTTAAAGTACCATTTCAGATTATGATCTAAAAAGATAAGAAAATTATGAATGTCATGTTAAGTGTGTTTCACATTGAGCTTGCTTCTAATTTGACATTTGTGTTCATTACCAAATGCCCCATTTTCAAATAAATGTAAAATGATTATAATGTGTTATACAATGTGAAACAAATTAATATGTACTTGTAAATAAATTGTCCAATTTTTTAAGTAAACACAATTAATTATTTAAACTTGATGTCTGCAAAGTGCAATCAAAATAAACGTCGAATTTGATAAAGGACCACTTCTTGCGTACGGTTACATTTAATTGCCTGATATATGATAATAAATAATTGGCAGCTGAGGTTTAAAAATCAAGTCAAGTCAAAACACTCTTCAGTGCAGGACTTACGATTGTTTCTATCACTGATTATACTTCTAAAATCATTGCTGGTACGAAATAATATCAATTAAAACATTGTATTAATAAAAAGATTTGGGAAGTGATGTTGGTATATCAAAAAGACAGACTAATATGTTCTCATATTAATGAAGTATAGATGATGTTTTGTATAAAATCCATCTGAAATTTGAAAAAAAAGAAGATTTATTCCGAACAATTCAGTTTGCCGTATATATTGCATATACCACCAAAACGGATAAACATATTTGAATTTTTTTAATTATTTGTATCTTCTTTATGTGAGATAATTATATGTTATGATAACATATTATTATTTGTTCCCTAAATAGTATAAACAAATTTAACCAAATATATAAACAGCATTTTTGTCATATTTTATTTACTCTTCTCTAATAAGAAATAATTGTAGAAATTGATTAAACAAAAATAAATGATTTTTTAATTCCATTGTTAATGTTTCCTGTACCTGTAAGTATTATTTCTGATGAAATATTTTTGACTCGATTTTATAAATTGAATGTCTAGAATACTTACCTCTTCAATTGCAAATCGAACTTTCCTTTCACCACTGAGGGACATTATTTTGCTTTTTTTTAAGAGTAAGTGAGAAAAATTAATACATAATAAAAATGCCACGAGCTTTAATATTATCAAACTTTAAGATAAATTTCAATAAATAAAACTATATTAATTTTTCAGATATAATAAATTCTCAATGTTTTTACTATTCAATAAAAGTAAAAAAGGAATAGTTCAAATAACTGAAAAAAAGAAGAAGAAAAAACTGAATGATTGAAGAACTTCTTTATTTTTATCCACATACAAATTTTCTGTTGGAAGCTTTATATAATAGTTCAAAATCAATTTTCATTTGATATTTCTTGTGCGACTGTTTGTTATGATACGTTCACAACAATGTGTAAAATATATCTAATAGCGGGATTTATTAATAGTTGAACAACGTGGATCTTGGCTTAAAAATGTTTGAAACTGTTATACAATTTCGTTATGAAAAAAAAAAAAAAAAAGAAAAAAGGCAAATGAAATGAAAACCTTTTCAAATACTTCTTTAGGTATTATTTGTTGTAAGCGTAAACTTATTTCTTAATGTCATAACTATTAGTAAACTCGGTTGGATCTAAACCCGTAACAAACACATAGAGAAGAAAATTGAAACGGACGATGTTAGAACTGGTTCTTGCTTCGCTCGGTCAAATAATAAGGAGATCGGTTTCAGAGGGAATAGTTTTTACACAAAATGATATAGTTACCTAAAATGAGTAATATTATCTTAGTTATACTCTTCATTATGGCGTTTTATATTAACAACTAATCCTAAAAGGAGCTAGTGTACCGGTACCTAATTTCCATATTTTATATCCCTCCAAGTTGTCATTTATATCTCTCACCCTTACCTCATGATAGGGATATTAAAAAGAAGAATTTACCAAATAAAATGTATTTATTGTATACAATGATTTTTTTTTCTAAAAGCTATATATTCACTTAAACACTATTTTTCTATGTAATCCCCCGTCACAACAATAGACCTTTTTTTCAGCTCTCTGGATGTTTCTCAATCCAGAAGTGGTATCACTGAATGTTAACCGATTCTTGCACATCAAGCGTCGATAACTTCCTCAGTTCAAGGGATATCCTCATTGTGTTGATGAATTTATTCCATCCTAACATTTCTTCATGCGGGACAGAATAGGTGAAGGTTTTAAGGTGAAAATTATGTACTAATTGATGAAGAAGTTAAGAAATCCCAATTAAGTTTCCGCATCGCATCTATTGTAAAAGCGACAGTTCTTGTAAGGGCGTTGTCTTCAAGGAATCGAACAGAATGTGTTCATTTTAACGACACGCTGTCATCGCTTTATACTTTAAAAACCTAGAACAGTTGTAGTAATGCAGTAATAGTTCTCTATTCTGCTATGTATAGAATTCCTTGTGAATGTGATTTTCATTAGTAGATATGTCTTTTGGATATCCATGGCCAAAGTGAGCTTGAATGTCGGTAATGGATTCTTCATATTTGTGAGTTTGGTATGATGTAGTTCACCCATTTTTAATCACATATTTGTATTCCAAAATATTGTCTTCATACTTTCCATAACGCGATGATGTTTGTGTAACTGACTGCAACCAATTGTATTGCTCATCGTTGAGGTTTCAAAAGTCAGGGAACACACCAGTAACTCACCTTGATAAATTTAGAGGGACTTTAACTAATTTGTGCATACTACCAACGTTTATGTCAAGTTTTTCAACGATTTATATAACAGTTTCTTGTCAAATGTTTAGAATTACCGCATGGAAATCACTCAAATCAGTTGCACCAATCATGTGGTCTAAGAGATACACTTCTATTCAAAGCAATATTTTATTCGTGAGTATATCTGAAATAAAATGTCACCCATTTTTGTTAAAAATCAAGGGATAATGTACTGTGATGTACTTTTTGATCCTCCGACATGTTAATTGCAACTGAAATCAATGATGGAAAGATGAACTAGAACAACTAATGAAGAATTCAAACATGCACGTATTTGCCAAATACATGATGTTTAGCTTGAATATTCTATAAGATAAATTTATAAATATTGTTGTATATAAATGCATATCTATTTACCGTCATGTTAATCATTTATTATAATTTAAAGTAAATCGACTTGATATTAATTTAGTGTCATTATGAACGTGTCGTTTTTCTTTTATTTGTTTAGTTTTACTGTTATCATCTCCTTATTTATTTATAGTAATTTTGAAATTACTATGCACCAACTAATTTAGTGTTATTCTATTATTTACCGTTCATATAGTCTATTTTCAAAATTTTAACTTTTCTATTTAATTAAGTAATTACAAATTTTCTTTTGAACAAAATTAAGTTGTTTTGCAATGTTGTATATAAGTTGAGTATCACTAACAAAGGAATCTGAAGCATGCATCTGATTTGACAAATGAAAGAATTATAATTACCTTGAAAGTTTTGAAGTGTGTGGAACAAAGTTGTAAACTATATGTACGTGACTCTCTGGACTTTAGCTCCACCACTTACATTGTAAGGATGTTCAACAACTAACTAGTAAAGTTGGACTATACATGCTGCGGTTAGCTTTTGTTATTACATACACCTATGAACTAAGGTGAGTCCTGATGGACAATGTCATTATTTCTTTGTATAAACATAACAAAATGTTTAAAAAATAATAAATATTCTACAATGATTAAAGTCACATTATTCTAAATACCATATTATATATAAGTAGAATATTGGACAAATTTACATACTTTGTATAAAAAGTATTATTAATCTTAAATTCAATTATCTGAGTTGGAATTGAAGATTAAAAAATGATACCATTTAAAAATGAGAAAAAACTTTTTTAACTATTCTATTTTTATTCACCTTTTTAAAATTTATGTAATGGATTTTTGCGAAGGAGACGACAGTTTTCTTACATGGCATTTTTTCTCAGCACCAACAATACAACATGTTGTTAGTTGTTCAAAAATGTAAAATTCTTGTATACACCTTACTATTAATAAGTGTAGTAGTTTTAAGAAAGTAAGTTTCAATGATCATTTGTAGTGTCTTTTGGTAGCCATTCAATCTGTTTAACATGCCCATGGATATCAATAATATTGTGATACAATAAATGGATTAGCAATATGTTTTGGATTTTAACATAGAATAAACAATTTAATTGTAACAAAATAATGAACTAATCGTCAAACTAAATTAATTTTGGGGAGATTTAACATATTCCCTTTAACAAAAGATATTAGAAATCCAATTTGCAACTTTAATAAAACTAGCACATTACACAAATAATTATATTTATGTCCTAAAAAAACCGTACGCAAATTACAAACATTAAAAAAATATGTTAGCTTACTTGTCGCTTCTGCACAATATTTATTATAACTATACAAAATGAATTCGTTCAAGGATCATTTGCCTTATATTTGAATAACAAAACATTTCACGGATGAGTGGTACTCAAATGAATAAAACATTTCCTTGTTAACTCGACTTGCATATTTTGCTAAAAGGCTGAAGATTAGATTCTAGAATATTGTGTTGTGAAACTCATTAATTTTGTAAGCCGCGGGCTTATTAGGTTCATAGGTGTTACCTTCAGCTAAAGAGAATTACAATAATTGAAGCATAAGTCTTTAGGTACTCTACTCAGATGATTAGATGGTGATAATTCGATATCTTGGATCAAATCTCATCGAGTCCATTCTTAGAGATGTGAAGCCTTTAATTTACCTTCAGGTTAATTTCAGATCCGATGATTTGTTGGAGTGGATAAATATAATAGAGGTAGAGAAATGAGTTTATTATTTTGTAATTCAAGGTTTTGAAGTGATGGAACTATGCATTCAAGTCATGGGCTTCCAATCATTCAGGGTGAATAAATGATAAAGTGTTTATTATAAATATTATCGACACACGTGATTCGTAATGTATACTCTCTCCCATATATGTAGGCTAATATAGATACAATCATGGGTTAGGATATTAATCAATGTAGAGTGTTTTGATGATATGTACTTTTGGAGTTCTCCTCATATCTAGAAAAATGATGTTTTTATGTCGTCTGTATAACTAACTCTCTGTCTGCCTGTAGTATTGGTAAGTTCTATAACGTTATTAATCAAATTTGGTTTGTTGTTCAATTTATGAAAGATTTGGTATTTAAAATTTGTTTTGATACAAATTGGAAATTTCAGTCATAAGGGGGAAAATGCCGTTATTTTATTAAAATTGACACAACGATTTTAATATATTATTCTAAAATATAATTTATTAAAACCCTAAGAAAACCCTGGTCATACAGAGAAACATGATAGTTCAGGAGTTATCGGATAAAATGTAAAATAAGGTACCAAGTAATTTCAGACAATATTGAAATTGATGGCTGAACGACTACGGGTTTGTTTACATTTTTACATGATGTTCACAAATAGTAATTGGCATACACTTACAGTTAGACAAAATGTTTTGTGTTATACATTTTCGTATTTCTCAAAAAAATAATCTAATTCCCTTTGTAGATTTTGAAATACTTAAAATTTATGATTGCACCAAAAACTAATTTTTCTTATTCAATCTATTACTCCCAAAATTAAATTTTATTTGATAGATGACTATTAATACGTTTCGTTTGTGGTCATAGAACCTACAGTTTACTATGGCAGCATTCATTATATATTTTGTACTGAATTAATATTCAATTTTTGTGTATGAATGAGATGATTTGGGGAATGTTTATCTATTGTTTATTTATTTTACATAGACAAGTTTTTATTTATTTATTTCTCTATAAAAACTCAGATTTTTTTTAAGGTTTATATTTAGAAAATAAAAATATTTAATACAGTCGAAGTGTAAATTCAGCTTCGGGTTGCTGTAATGTCGCCAGGAGGAATAAACTGTCGGAGAGAGATTTATTTCTACATGCAATAAAATCGCCTTCGATTCCACGCCTTACTTAATGTAGACATTTAATTTATGTACATTGGCTGCAAAACTTTTAAACTTTTAAACCTTTATTGCTTTCAGTGAAATATTTATATTGGTGTAAGCTTCAGTTCTCCCCCGGTAGGTTTAACGTGCCTATCTGCAACGATTAAACGAAATTTCTAATTTGGCGAAAAGTTAAATGTTTACACTACACTCTCTCCAGCCTTAGAAGTTATGTAAGACGGAGGTACATGGTAGAGCCAGATAGTGTAAGGGAAATTCTGCAAAAATACGTCATGTGGTCAAAAGTTGTCATACAGAATCCTAAAGTCGTTTCCGAAATCCTGCCTTTCTTTCCGTAATTTTAAACATATATATCCCATTGTGGTTGAACTGCTTCCAGGCAACCACATCTGTAACATCCTCTCAAAAACATACTACAAGTATCCTTAAAATTTGTAAATCGACTAATTTATTTAGAATAAATTTAACATGTTATAAATTATTCTTGGAAATTGTTGATGTAAGTATTTTAAAGAATTGAACATCATTTATGTTCAAACTGAATGTTTAATTTAAGCTAAGTGTAATATTCTAAATTTAATCAACTTGTACAAAATTGTCAAAACTTTGGAGATCCTGGGTGTATTGAATAATAGGTAGGAACATATATCTTGAGTTCAATATGCCCCCATATTTAAATCCAAGAGATAGCATTATTTTTCAAAGCGGCTTCAACAAAAAACAAAACATTCTGTAAGATTCACACTACACGAACTTCAAATGTTTAAATCTGTTAAAATACATGGTATTCTGATATATTCAAGTTAATTGCTTTGTAAAAATTGGTCAAAATTCTAACCATTTCATTAGACACCCACTAAAATGAGTCATGACTATCCATGTTTTCAGTCAATATGACTATTCCTTACCTAAATAATTCGTGGATTGAATTATAAAGCCAAACAGCCAAAATTTGGATAATATTTTTAATGTAATCCATTGTGATACGCTTAAAATTTCAACAATCGTTGGAAATGCGATATCGAAATATTACACCATTTCCGTAAAGGAAAGTAAAAGAAATGATAATCCACTACTTAAATTGATATACAAATTTGAAAATAGACATTTCAGAGAAATAATTAAAAACATAATTTGAATAAGAATTAAACAAAACTAATAAATATTTTTGTCATTAGGTACATCATATAAAAAAATGTACAAATGAAAAGCTTCTGGTTCGATCATTCGATTGGTGTATGACTAAGATTCAGGTTCAACCTAGTACGGACTAAATAATTACGTTGTTGACCCATTTTCAAAAACTCGAATCTACAATTGATTTCAGCAATTTATGGAGATGTAAGCTAGAATAACTGTGATTTCATTTCATTTTATTCATTAGGTTGTTATTGAAAATACAATTGCATACAGCATTAGTAAAACAAAGTACAAAACGTATTAATGATTTCATTATAGAAATAAGAGTATCAGAAAATGAATAAACAATAAAATATATAAATAATAAACCAAATAAATAATATTTGAACAAATACAAATTTTGCTTGACTTCTTAGAATAATTTATCTTAATTAAAATAAAAGTCATTCCATGTACTAAAAATTACAAAGAATCTAAGTTTAAAGTATATAAAATAAATTGATTCACCACCAAAAGTCGTCTCGGGTATAAATGAAAACTTACCATGGTCAAGGTACTCCCCCACAGAGAATAAAGATTTAGTCAATAAAAATAGTCTAAGGCTAATTTTAAAAGTTTGAGGATTTTAAATATTTTTTTTAAAGTTCGGGAAGCTTATTTTACAGATCCACACCAGTTTGAGATGGTAGTTTCCTATATTTGTTCAGCCTTGCTGGTAAAAAAACCTTCCAAATTGTGTGCTTTAATTATATACATCTCTATTCAAAACAACTTGACACTTATATTTGTAAATAAAATTATTTTAAAAATATACACGTAATATTAATGTGTTGTGCTAATAATGTGTTCTGCTAGACTTCGCGTACTTTTACACCTTAGGCTTATCCTAACTACTTATAAATGATAAAATTTAAAAGTAGTAGTAAATAAAAAATTAAAAGATTTTAATTAGTTCTTTTTAGAGTCATGTGTTGGACTTAGTTTATAAATACAATAATTTATTTTTTAAAGATAACTATTTATATTGCTCTTATTTTCTTAATTAGTTGTATCATCACTTTTATATTACTAAATGCTCGACTGAAAAGTTTATTATAAGGAATAAATATATTTTTGGTAAGTAGTATATATCAATTAAAAACAATATTATAGGCTGTTGTATGTTATATATTAGAATAAACTTCTTGTACCTAGACGTCTGTGCAATACAAATTTAGATAGTATATTTTAGTAGCATTTATTTAATCGGTGAATAGTAAACCTAGAGTCAATGTTATGTACGACTGAAATTTCACGTAAGCTATACTTACAGGTATTGATTGCTGCATATTTATTATCTAATTGTGAATTTATAGTTTTCGATATTTTGTAATAATGCTTTCTTTTGAGAAAATACTTAATTTAAAAATATGAATGTTTTCAGACGAAACAAGGGGTCCAAATAAAATCTATGCACAGGATTGCTGGAAATTTATTAGTCTTGTGAGTCGCCTATTAAATGAGGGAAACCAATAAAATATATCGATATTTTAAAATGCCAGAATTGTTATTTTTGCAATGTAATGAATGCCCAAAAACCGTTGGATAAATCTGACGTATTAAATTATATTTTCTTCGAATAACATTTTATTTTAAAAGGTCTTGTTATGTAGAAACAAAATTACACAAACAAAATTGTTGCCTATAAAATATCAAACAATGCCGACTTACTTCATTTTTTTACTTTGAAAAATACTTAATGCAAATACAAAATTGATACAATTCATTAATGTATTTGATGAACTTTAATCAATATAAAGAAACATTTCAGTATTATATATTTCAAGACACAGAATGTTTCGTATACGTTTCATTCCATTTAATATTCAACGTAATAATGATAACTTATCATTGTCTAGTCTCAATTTATAAAGCCATGCCATAAATTGTGTATGAACTGAGAATTAAATATCAAAAGAACCACTTTACATATCGGGTGGAATGTAATGGAAAATTACTATTACAGATTGACACATTGTCAAGCTGTGGAGGTAAAATATTTCTAGGTAAGATTTAAATTGTATGTTACTCGAGGATAGATAGTGGAAGTGTTGAATTAAATGATTTAAAATTATTATCTTTAAGTTTTGACACACCCTCTAACGGTTTTGTATCAGTAAGTCTAAAAATTGTTTACTTG
Source organism: Aphrophora alni (assembly GCA_963513935.1). Classification (NCBI taxonomy): domain Eukaryota; kingdom Metazoa; phylum Arthropoda; class Insecta; order Hemiptera; family Aphrophoridae; genus Aphrophora; species Aphrophora alni. Next base: position 108,555,243 of record OY740768.1, on the reverse strand, counting down.
TTTTTAATGCTTTTTAAGATTTGTTTTTCCTTCATAGTAATGGGTTGTCTAACCCTTCTTTTATTTATTGTACACAATATTAGATTACAATTTGAAGATTACGGAATAACACTCATAAACTAATTAAGTTTTACTCGGATCATAAAGGCTACAAAAAATTTCCGCAAGTCGTTGTTTTTCCGTAAATAACATTTCACGTTCTGTATTTTGACACTTAATTATACTCTTTGAGATTTTATGATGCCAAAATAATTCAGTTGCCGAGATTCTTGTAATTATCTTCAGCCGCGGGTAACCGGTCTCGACTGCCTGGAGTCATAAAAGAACAAATTATAAAGTAGAAGAAGGGCTAATATCACATCATATTAATCAAATAAAGGCATTCACCAGCTGCTTTACAGCTAATTAATTACTTTTAGGAAGTGTTAACAGCTAGATGGTAGCTTTGAAGTTTAAGTTATTATCACACCTAAATTATTTTTCTTTGCATATAATTTGTAAATTGTTTAATCAAAGATGTATAAAATCCAATCTAAAAGTAGCTCAACAATTAATTGTTTCAAGTACCCATTTGAAATATGGTTCCTAAATTATTTTAATATGTTTATAAAAGCAACATAAAATATTATAACATTATAATTACGTAACATAACATTATAAATTGGAGTAAATAAGTAAGATAATGAAATAATTATACATTTCTGTGTTAAAATCACCAGTTTGGTGACAGAGTATATTTTAATAAAACTATAATTTGTTAACATTTTTGAAAAATAAAAATAAAATAATCCAGTTTTTACAAAAAATACATCCTCAAACCTTATGATTTTGATTTTAATATATCGTTTATGTTCGTCTGATTAACTATTATCAACTAATCAATGAATTTAAAATAATCACACACACATATATATATTCTCACAATTCACTATAATCGTCACAAAAATAGTTGTTTTAGAAAGGAATACGACGTTAGGATGGAAAGTTTCTTTTAAACTTTTTTTTTTAGATTTAACTTGATTTTTTGATAATTTTGGTTTGCTTCTTATCCATTCAAATTGTTTGTAAAACCGAACCCACATAACAAAATATTATAAATACCAATCTTCCTCTTTTGACTTTAACTTAACGACAAAGACTACAGACCGATATGAATCGCAAAACCGCGTTTCAATGCCAATTTTTTTAACTGACTCAAACTTCATAAAATTTAGCTGTGGGTTTTTCTAATCGTGAAAGTTTCTTTACTTTTCGTATATATGAGAAAATAAAAAAAATAAAGACATAATAAAATAATGGCAGTTAGAAATTGCTCAATGATTTCTATTAAAGACTGATTTACAAGCCGCTAGTTCAATTTGGTACAGTTAAAATTAAATTCCCCATTACATTCCTTACAGAAATCATCTCCATTCAACGAAATATTCCATTTATTACCCTCCATAAATTAATAAAGCTAAGGATAATCCTGAATTGTAATTAAGTCGTGCATGGGTTAGGAATTCCTGTTAAATTAACGATTAAAAGTTGTTTCTGACAAGCTTCACCGCCTTTGTTGCCTTGGTTTGTTGACAGTCCCAACAACTTTATAGTAGCGCTTGATAATACTGGTCCAACAACTAGTTACGTCTTCCATCTCCCCTCTCTCCCATTGAAACATAACCTAAAACTTGTTCCATAACTTATTTATAAGTTGTTTGCTTTGTTGGAACATTTCTTTTCTCGCATTCATGTTTTCTTTTTATATAACCAGAACACTTCTGTTATCTATTTTATTTTCAGTTTTTATTTTCCTATTAACCTTACACACTTTACCCACTATATAATAGCTGCACTAGTAACTCAAAGTATATTACTCAATTAAAGATTGAAAACTGACGTCATTCAAGGAGTAATTTGAATGACGTCACACAATTCTTTAAATTCACACACAATTCTTTAAATGTTTTGGCAGCCTAACATGAGGCGTATACATTGGTTACATCTCAGATTTTAATTGTAATCATGTAATGTTAAAAGTGAATTTTAGTTATTTCCAAAGCAATTTTCAGAAAATTATATTTCATACTACATTTGAAATAGCAAAAATCATTTTATGGTAACTGTTATTTATTTTCTCTAAAGTCCATAAAACTTTGCAGTTAGTATTAGTTATGCATTACATTGTGAAATTATGCCTGTTATATTCTGTAACAAGAAGTATCTTCGCGTGCCCTAAATAAATGGTCATTCTTAAACATTTCTCCTTTAAAATATGTATTTAATTATGTTAATTTTATTGAGATCCATTAAAACGCCGGATTTGTAATTTAAACAAATTATAAAAGGTAAATATATGCAAAATGTAAAAATGAACGATATACGGATATTCAGATTCAATAAAATTTGTTACATTTCGGAATTATGCATAAGAGATGCACATATTTCATTTCTTTCTTGATTTTGCAGTCTTTTAAACTATGACCGCGTTTGTTTGCAGAGCGTATACACAGAAGTATCTTCATTTAATTTATTTTTAACTGATAACATATTTTACATAATATATTATGCAGTTGAAAAACTCAGGGTTGTAAAAGTGAATATATATATGGGGGGGATTTGCCCTCTTTCCTCTACGTTATAAACCTCAGCTTATGGCCTCGGTCATTATGTATGATTGCAGTCGTTCGTTATCAAATTTTTGATTTTCATGTTTTTTTCAATAGTTGGAAAATTATCTAGAGATAATTGAATTAAATTTGTTTTTATCCTATTTGATTAAAGCAATATTTTAATGTTATTAAAATGAGCTTGTAAACAACAAGTTTATGATTTGGAAGCTATATTTGGTATAGTATAATCCGATATTGATCGTTACTAAAATACATAACTAATACACGACGTTTCGGGATTAGGAATTAACTACGCCAATCAAGTGATAAACCTGTCAAGTTTAATCAGCACGTTTGTGGTTAAACTACACCAATAAATAATATCAGCAATCAGTTATTATACAATAACTATAAAAAAAACTGAAATTTAGGTTATGTTTGGGAGATTGGGAAATTCATAAAAATAGAGTGTGTATACATAAATCATAAAATACATATTGGTAGATATGTAGACTTTAATTTGAATGACCTGGAGATTTAAAAAAAGAAACATAACTTTAGTAAAACAGACAAAATGGACCGACCATAACTGATATATTACCTTTACTAACCTAAGAAATTAAAACATAATACTAAGCCAGTATAACAGCATTGCAAAATCTCTCAGCTATATCGTGTAATACAATAGTTCAACTTCATATCACTCTATTACCAGGTGTTACTCTTCAACTGAAGGGAGATTAATTAAAATTGGGGTTCAAAGTACGCCTATTATACTATAAACATACGTTCATTAAGAGGGTTGGTGTAGACTTTTTGACGTTTCAAGTGGCTTTGTCGCCACGAGTAAATAGGGTGTAGCATTAAAAAAGGAATATTTGTCAAAATCCTAAAATAAACAACTCAGAACGCTGAACATTTTCTACTTAAAAAGCTTCGTAAATATAATGTTTGCTTAAAGATATCCCATTCGAAATAACATGGTCCTGTTAAAAACACGTGTAAAATTTGATTTTATAATTAAATTGCTTCTCTTGAATACAGTAAAATTTTTAATATTTAATCAAAAATGGATGTTTTATATAATCCTTGAAATATTTACAGTAGCAACGAATCTTTGTTTTTGTTTTCTGGGTTTATTTAAGTCAATGCATATTACGCAAATCTTTGGCTATTTTTATCCAACTGAAGCTATTGATCTTCGATTCTGTATTGATTCCTTCGAAGTTTATCTATCTTTGTTATCTTTTATGTTAGGTTCGAAGAGGCCTTTGCCTTAATTGAGGTATTGGGTCATGAAAGCGGTATAGCGCGGTAGGTCCAGACGTGGGCTTTCTTGCTCTAGCATGGATTAGTGAACCGTTAAAGATTTTATAGGTATCAATAGGTTCATAGTATTACTTTGTTCGTGTGTTAGCTATTTCATTACCTTTATTGGTCTAATGGTTTGTAAATAGTCTACCGTATTCCGATAGAGTTAACACTTTTTGTGTAACTTTATCTATAACGAAAAATATCAATCTTATATTTTATATTTATTTTTTAAATTGTATTATCAAATTGTAATGTTACTACAGTATTCTTGGATTAACTTGATGTCTATTTATTCAACTCATACATAGGACATATCTAAATCACAACTTATTCAAATTGTTTATAATTTATTTAAATTTACTCTCATTCCTGAAAAACCATCGTGGTTGAAGTAATACAAAATTTATTATTTTATTCCATTTCTGAAGGAAATAATATCGTATTTGTGATTGTTTACAAACAAACGAGCTACAATGACATTTTTGGAAAACGCATTTTGAAACGAAATTATTTAAATTTAAAGACAATAAATCTCGCAAAAATCAACATTTATATAAATCTAAAAATATAAATAAATCTTTAAATGAAGGTACATATTTAAGTAAAGTGTCACAAACGTTGCCACACTTTCTTCTTTGTATCTATGAAGTGAAACCGAAGAAGGGAAAATTATTGCGTTTCTTAATCAAAGTCGTTATGGTTGTATTTGCAGCAGATCTTATATAAATGTATATTTATGAAATTGGTGAAACATTGGTTGTTAACATTAAGGAAGAGAGAGAGAGAGAGAGAGAGAGAGAGAGAGAGAGAGAGAGAGAGAGAGAGAGAGAGAGAGAGAGAGAGAGAGAGAGAGAGAGAGAGAGAGAGAGAGAGAGAGAGAGAGAGAGAGAGAGAGAGAGTATAGAAAATAATGTCGTAAATAAAATTCCATATAGTGATTGCTATTGTGAATACATATATGTCAATCCGGTAGTTCAGTTAAGAATAGAATTAATGAATATGTAAACAGTAGAAATAATAGCAAATTTAATTAAAATTTTGAATATATTTTATTAATCACAGGACATAATTTTGGTTCTTAGTCAAATGTTAAACTTCTCTACATGAATCAAAATAGTAGGAAACTCAACAATTTGGAATGTTTGGAATGTTAGAACTATTTAAAAAAAACCATACTTCCAACTTAAATTATCCCGCCTCAATTCATCACAATATTGTGTAAACTTTGCTTTCCAAAATACTCCCCACATTACATCTCACAGGTCAGATCCTTTCTGTCAAAAACAAAACAAATTGTTGTTTCTGTCAACAATTTAGACAGCCTTTAACTGAATTTTTTACCCTTTATCATTTCTCAACCCCGCTTACTCTACTCGTTCCTTTCACTTGCAATTTTGGTTATGTAGACTTGTTGTTTTGTTTTCAATTTAATAGCTTAAAAAATGCATAACAGTGAAACATATGTCGCTGAATAAACTTCCTTGGTTGAAAAACAAATTAAATCTTTCTTTCCATTCATAAATTAATGATATTTATTCCTTAATTGTTCATATTGAAATAAAGTCTCCACGTGCTATACCAACATGTTCTGCACAACATAGAAATTGTTTAAAATCAGTGTTTACTGTTGATGATCAGGTAAGTTTTGATGTCGCCAAACACTCCCAAAATGTAATTATCATATTTAACCAAAATTATATTGAAATCTGTAGATACTTTTTTCCTTCATTCAATATGTTCTGAACCATCATTTGTATATTGATGGCGATCGATACTTTTAAAGGACCACTGTGAGTGCATTTGTGATGTAATATATAAACTTGTTAGGAAATCAGTCGATCTGTTTCTACGTGATCAGTGCTGAAAAAACTCTATTGTTTTTGTTATTTTATTTTATGAGATCCGGAACGTGTATCGCAAAAACTGAAGCATACTGTTTTGTAATTACAATAAATTACACGTAAAATGAGGAATTATTAATTGTAGTAATATAATATTATAATTAAAACTTTTAGACGTTCGTAACGTATATAAAATCAGTCAATTTCAATTTAAGTATAACCGACGAAATGACTGCGTATTTGCATATCACACTAGTAACGACGTTCTTATACCGGCAATAAATAATTGCGGTAGGGAAGAGGGGATTCCATGTCCTAATAATATTGAAACAAAAACAATATAACTTGTACTGTATAAGGCGGAACAATATTAGATTTGAAACAATATGAGCAAAATTAGATTTGGAAACAATATCTTCATAACCTATTCTAGTGTCTCCAAGAATGTATGTAGCTACGGTAAATTCGTTAGTGCTGTTCTAAATTTAATATCTATTATTATTTGAAAGTATAACTATATTATACGATCTCATGACATAGTTGAGAATCGAAATCAACAAATGAGCATCAGTTATGAGGCCCACTTTTTATTGTTCGTTTAAAGCTCTACAAGTGCCATCACAATTTCCATGCTCAGTACTTTAAAGACCAGTTTGTCGTTGCTCTTACGTATAGACATTTTTAAGGGACCATTGTAGATTCTTTGTACTGTTCTGCTAATTTTATGCTTTCTAGTTTTTATACTCACTGTGTTAATATTTTAATCATTGAATACAACCATTAAATATACAGGTACTGCGAAACAAAGGTTCAATGAAATGTTTTCGAATATTATCGTTTCATATCGTGAACACTTCGAGGATTATAAGCACATTTTGTAACACAGACCACTTAGAACATGTACCAGGATGGTCTAGTGTTCTGTAAGAGGGCAACAGCTGCCATTCTCGATATTCCCATTAAGTTGTTGGTAAGCAACTAATATTTTTTAACAAGTTTAGCACAGGAATGAAAACGTTAGTCAAGGAATTGCTCACTCTGTGGTACAAAAAAGTATTGAAACCCAGCTATAGCGATAAAGAACTGTTTCATCTTTCAGATTACATACATTATGAAAACACAGTGTTGTGGAATTCTTTTACACGATTATTGGTAATACTCTATATTCCGAAAAAGTACAAGTTTGGATTCCGAATTCACGAACATTGACTGTGAGACTGTGAGACTGTGAGACATATATTTAATATCTAAGTATAGATGGTTGTATCTACTAATGTGTTTTCATAATTATTACATTTTGTTTTTCGTAGAATTTGCTTGAAAATCTATGGAAATGTCTTTACTAGGAATTATAGAATGCCGGTTTACCTATCTTACATGCCTGTTAATGTAAGTTTGCTTAGAATGATTTTTACGTATGTAGTATGTTTTTCTTGAATACCATTTAAGCTTAGTTGTAAGTTTCAGTGTAATGTTTGATTGAATGTATTTGCAAAAGTGAGCTGTTTTAATTTCCATGTAAAGTAATTTAACTTTATTTTAACTAAATTTACCGACTCCCTGTATAACCTTCAATCTCTGTATTACTTTAAAAATATCGCTTTAAATCTTGGTAATTTGTAACCTCAAAATGATCAAGTCCTTAGGGATTTCACCATTCCTATTTTAATAATAATCAAATCTGATATATCATATTTTGATTGATTTTTTGTCTTTCTTTCAACATAATTTTAGATTAAGTTTGTATTGCACATCATTACAATTAATAATTAGCAATTTCTTATTTATAAATTATGTTATGTTCTATTGGTAAATGATTCATATGTATATTTATTTTTCTGTGTATTGTGGTACCAGGATTAATAATAATAAAAAAATAATAATAAACAAATAATTGTTTACACTGCCTGTATGAAAGTAATAATTTAATGTACAGTAACCTCATAAGTTTATAAACTGTCATACTCAATTTGGCCCAGTTTATGCACAAGTACTTTCTATTAAATTTATAAGGAACATTAGACCACCGGTAAAGCGGTTAAACTTAAACTAAACGTATTAAACTCAGCTTGTGTAAATGTGGCGCGGGTACATCACTCATGCTACACAAACATGCTATTACAACGTCACGTTTGACATCCTTCAAAGACCTCCTGTTTTATCGCCTCGAGGAGTTGGTAGTTGTATGTGGGCGTGTGTGTATAAAATTTAAGGTTTTATAAACAACACTTAGTCACGCAATGTAGCATCATAAATATTCACTTGAAAATTATCCTTAAAATATTACAAAAACATGTAAAGCAAGTGATAGTTAATTTGTGATAATATGATGAGATAAAATAAAAGCTCAGATTTAACTTAATAATAAAGTTAAGAGACCCTTTCTTGTTAAAATGAAATTTAGTATTTTAATCAATAAAATATTGTGCAACATAACCCTATACTAACTTCAGAAAAACTATACTAGATTTACAGTAATTGACATTAATAAAAATAGTAACCACAAATAATATTCATAGGAATCATTCTAAAAGTTCAACAATGCATTTTTTAAATACTTAGTTTTAGAAAAGTATGTTGAGATAAGTTGATATATTTTACATGGCCACTTAATATATATATATATATATATATATATATATATATATATATATTGAACGGAAACTATACATTTAAAAAACCTAAGCTAGTTTCGTCTGTGTCATAAACTTGTAATAGATATTAAATGGAGTATTTAATTAGGGTGGTTAATTATTGATTTCTTTTTTTAATGATTCAAGAATCGTAATTGTGTTTTAATGCGATTTTGCATTAAAATAAGGAACATTAGTCTTCACGTATTACGTAAATATAAAGAAATCTGTAGAGTTAATTTGTAAATATACATGGACTTTCAAAAGTAAGTTAAAATTTAAATTTTTGTGATTTCGTAAGGTGCTATCCAATTCCCTAAATAAACACTTTATCTTATGCAGATTACAATTGGTATTAATTAAAAGGTCCACTCTAATTTGTTTCCTTATCAGCGAGTATTCTAATCGTTGACAAGTTCTTCAATTTCAGGAATCTAGTTGATGGTAGACTTATTGTAGTCATGCTAAATAATTTATATTTGACGTATTTTATCATAAATTTCTTTTACAATCACATATAGCATTGGTTCAGTGTTATTATAAATCTGGTTGGAGTTTATTAGCCGGATTAAGAATGTATCGTATTTGCGAAGTTTTAAGGGACTTACCGTGTAGAGAGATCGCGTATAAAAAAAATAGGATAGTATGTTTGAAACCACCGAATGTGTTGGAGACATCAAGATGCCAGGAAGACATATATCGTCAAAGAAGAAATCGTAATTACTAAACAAAGCTATTATTCAAAACGTAGCTGAGGTAGATGTTAACACGTTAAAAATGCGGCGTGAATCATAAAAAAGGGGTCCTTCTCTAGGAAGAACATTTGAAGCCACATAGGATATCAATCTTAATTATCCTAACAATTAAGAATTAGGTCTAATTTAGGTTTTTAATTGCCTTTAAATTCTAAAGGACTGTGTGAACTTAATTTTGTCTATGGTAAAAACTAATAAACTATAGTCAAATAAAGTTTTATTATATATATATATATATATATTAACAGCTCCATTATTTATTTGTGTTTTGTTATTTTACTTATAACACCTTGAGCCAGAGTTTTGAGGACACGTTTTTTTATAGACCAATAAGTTTTATTATTTTATATTTCCTCAATATCATAAAAATTATTAGAGCTGATTTTAAGTTTTATTTTCATGATAATTATTCAATAATTATTTCTATTGCTATTTTTTACAATTTAGTTTTTTTTAAATAACTCGGTAAACAAAGCTATCTTCCAACTATAGACATTAATCTGTATTTGGCACCAGTTATGAAGTCTAGTCTATATTACTTTTTATAGATTGCAAAAGTAAATTATATATTAAATTTTATCAAAATCTGATATCCCATGCGAATAATATAGTAGGGATAGACATATATCACCTGAAAGGTATCCATCATTTGTTCAATATCCTAACCATGAATAAATACATATATTTGGACATATTTTATTTTGCTCGTAAATTATTTTTGAAACCAAGAATTCCATTTATACTAACTTAAGAATCAGAGTCACGATTTAAAAATTACAATGGACGTTTAAAATGAGCTGTCGTGAGTTAGTTGTGAATAAGCTCTTTTAAGTAATACTTATACATTTCATTTGTATATGTACATATTATTATATGTATTTAGGTTAACGGTTTTCTATCTTCATGTCGAAGATGTACCAAAAATATTTTATATTTATATTCTAATAACAATTTGTTCATATTTTACAGAAGTAACATATCGATAACGATTAGATATTTCATATTTTATAATGCTTATATTTGAAACGAATCATAGTTCTGTACCTTGTAAGCAGCCTACATGATGAACATCTCTAATACCTATTTAAATATAAGAAATTCTTTAAAAAATTGGAAAAAAGAAATCAAATTATACTGATTGACATTAGGTGTATATAGATAAAAACATTTAAAAATTTTCTAATCTCGTCTTCATTTTCTGTTTAATTTTATTTTCAAATGGTAAATTGTCATCAAATAAAACATCAATGAACTCTAAGAAAATTCTATGTTAAACATCTCCTAAAAATTGTCTGATCGGTAGCATAAGTGAAATATATCAAAACATATAAAGACACAAATTGTTATTTATTAACGGAACGTTGCTCTGGACTGTGGATCGTCGTGACCTTGAATCATATCTTTGCATGTTTGGTTGTTTCTTTGTTCCAACTTAAGTTTGGAATATATCTATATACAATGTAATTTAGAAATAAGGCTTGTTATAAGTAGGCAAAACTATGTGTATACAAGGTAATAAACATTTTAAAATGGTGACTACTCAAAACAGTAAAACACCCGGATTCACGGACTTAATACCGGCTTTAAATATGATTACAACGATCATTTCGTTTATAAATAAAGTGTGTTTCCGATTAGAAATAAAGTTCTCTAGCCTTGCATATTGTCAAACTTACAACTGTAAATATTGTAAATCTACTTCTTAAAGTTGGTCAATGTTAATTTTCTTTTTGTCGGACAACATACCGTCATTTTCGTTAATATAGGATTAAAAGAACAAGAGTTCCTTTTGAATATTTTATTTCACCTTAACTAAAACTACCGATATAACTAATGTAGAAAATTATATTTTATACTATAATTACCGAACTGACATGCTAAGAGAGTTAGCCAGTAATATACACTACATGACTAAAAGTTGCTGAAACTGTTAAATTCCTTTGTAGCTTGATAAGAGAGAAAACTAAAATCTTTCAATGTTTTGCAAAGAAAAATTTATACATATATTGGTTAAAATAATTGATTTAACCGTCAAGTGGGGTTGGGGTGTAATTCAAATTTCTTTAATATAAACACCCATTACATGATACATAATAATGAAGGTAGAAGGTAACTGACAAACTACAGGTTGTTATTTTACTTAAATGCAAAATGGTGGTAGTTGAAATGCTTTAAAGACTAATTTACTTCAGCTTTTTACTCTAGAGAGATAACTTTGGAAAATAACAAAGAGACAAAACACCCAAATAATTTATTTTATTTATTTTTTTTTTTTTATTATTTTTTTTTTATGGATCTCATTGAAGGAAACTACTACTTAAAGGGAAATCCTGTATAAATTTTGGTGATATAGAAGATGTATTCGATCTTGTTTCGTAAAAATCGTTGCAGCTGAAATGGAGGAAAACAATTATTTATTTGTACTTAATCTAATAAATAATAAAATTTTGAGTTATGTTTAATATTTTAGTTACTAAGTTGACGACAAAAAACCATGGGTATATTTTTTTGTACTATACATTTTAAATATGTTCTGAGAAATCACTACCAATGGATGGTGTACAAAGACAAAAATGAATATTTCTTTTTCTATCTCAGTTAAAAAAGAAAACATATCATTTAAAATATCACATTAGTGTTTGCACCACAACTCTGTAGTAAAAGTAAAAAGATTATGCGTGACTAATAATACCAAATTTGATAATTAATATTTTTGTAATGTACGTTTTTTATAAATCGGTGAATAAGAATATATATATATATATATATATATATATATATATATATATATATATATATATATATATATCCGGTGTAAAAATGGTTCCGGTTTAATATTTGTTGTTTGGATGACACTGGAAAACTGAAAACCTGGACTTTCAATATGAATCTAAAGAACTATTGTTTGTCACCATGAGTAACAGCTTAGGACGAGGAGGGACGTACCATCAGGAGTACAAAGAAATCTTAAATGAAAGCATTCGGCGAGTTGTACATCATTTTAAGTGGATTTACTGGCAGAGTTTAATGCCGCAAACCGCACTTCAAAAAGTTATTAAAGTACAAAATGGCAGATGATCAAAGATTTTACTTCGTTGTAGACAGATATTTTATTAGTAGCCACAATTATAACAAACTAATAGATCAAAACAAGAATGCTTGTGTAAATACTGTATTAAGCCTGTCATATTACAAAAGTACATTATGAAGTTAGTTATCGACAAGGGTTAACAATTTGGTCCTAATATTTGATAAAGGGAAAACCCGGTATCAGTTACAAGAATGATCTTATATTTAGGTCGCAAGTAAGAGAATATTTAGACTCTGTTTTTCCACGATCGGTATACGGGAGACTGTAGAGTGGCCAGTTCGTTCATCAGATCTGTCTACATTAGACTTTTTTGCTTAGGGTTACCTTAAGGACAAAATCTTTAATGTAATGTAGGACAAAACCTCAAAATTTAGGTACATTTTTTTAAATACTAAAATAGTACAGTTTCAAGTTGGCCAACTGATATTTTTGCATGTTGTAAAAGCTCTGTTGTGAAGTCTCTTGCATTGAGGCACAAATGTTCGCTTAAAGGAGAATCGAAACCACAACTACTTCACTAAATGTTCAAACTACTTGACAGATAGATCCTGTACAGGGTATCACAGATATCGTATGAATAGAAAACCACGAGGGCAACATTCTCTGTGGTTTGGGCTACAATAACACGACAAGGTTCATGCATTCTTATTACATTCCAAAGATTGCTGTAGTCTTGGTGTAGGAATTTCACTGTACTAAACTCTTGATGAATACGACTCTAGCTGTTATAGATAGCGTGCTTTAAAAATCGTATGATGTTTTTCTTGATGTTTACCTCTTGAAGAGAACAACCTCTTGGTAATTATCGCATTACATATAAGCATATACAAATTATATGTACATAATATTTATTATAAAAGAGTTTGCAATATGGATCACTAGCATTCGAATACTCTAATAGTATCAGGTTTGGAAGACAATAAGAATTGGGACGTGATAAAACGATGCAAGAGAGAGAAATAAACCAAGACTGCATAAAAATATATGACGAACGGTGTACAGTAGATAATGCTAAATTCCCTCGGGTTTGCCATACACGTCAACAATTATTAGAGTTCCAAAAAGTCATTTTTAAGTACCTTGTTTTTATTAGAACAGGACAAGTTTTATTTTAAAATAGGAAGTATATTATAACTAAAGATATGTTTTTCTTTTTAACTACCCTCTGTATTTTATGCTTAGAGATTAACGATATTTGTATATTAACGTACTATACATTGATTAGATAAATACAATATATTACTACTGGAGTTCGGTGATATATACGTCACTACTGATAACAAGAACCTTAGACTTCACAGCAATGATAGCTTATCTATAAATGACCAATCTACCATTGGATCATCATGAGACTAATAAATTTTTGATATTATTAGAGAAAATAATAGAATATCTGTTAAAACACAAACTGGTAAAAAACAAATGAATACGTTACGAATATAACGAATTCTATTCACTAGAGCGTTCCATAAGAGATTTATAGAAAACTAGACTAGAAACAGTATTAAAGGAAATACATAAAATTATACATGCAAATAATTCTTGAAAATCACAACTATTCAAATTTTACAACTAATTTTAAAGCACTACATAAACGTCGTACAGCAGCCGTACTTAAACAGTCTTAAAGTCCGCACCTCAAACGCAGTGACTTTTAATTTCTTAAATTTTGTGTGTAATATAATTTCGTACTTTATATAATCTATTTATTTGAATTGTTAACGTTTTCGCCTTCTCATTTACATTTTACACATTTTAATGATGCTCCTATCACAGTCGTATCATATCTAAATAAACATTAAATTTATTAAACATACATATACATTGTCCCTATGTATTTGGTTACAGTTTTAAATCAAAATTATTGTTTATCTTAGTTTACATTATCACGTAAACGTCGAAGAGTAAAAGTTTATTACGAATCGTTGTTTCCTGTTTTAACAGAAACCTTGATCCGATCACTAGACCATGTCAACGATAAGAATATCCACAATCTAAGCTATTTAAAGAGAGAGATTCATAATCACAGCTGTCTCCTTAGAGACTATACTTATTACTTCTACTATGATAAAGTGCACGTTATCGTGTGTGTTTTGGGGGGGGGGTAGGGTATTCATAAACTGACTATGTAATGTAGAGGATATGGATAAATATTTTTATTATATAATTTATTTCTTAATCGCTGACTATATATTGTAAATTATACAGAATGTGGAAAAAGTACGCAACATTTTTTGTATTTCCTTTACGGTAGCCGATATGAAATGAATTTATTACAGCAGTTAATATATTGGACAACCATTAGCATAATTTTTAGAGTTTCTTTTTTCTCACGCTTTCAAAATAATTGAGTGGCTGTTTTTTTATAATTATTCAAGTTATATAATATTAATAAAATTATAATTAGAGTCTGATCAAAATCTCAAAAAAGTTTTTGACCTGTTTTTTAAATTTATATTCTTTTCTTTTAAGTCGAAAATCGTCGTGAAGAGAGGTAAAGTAAAAATCTTGAAATTCTATGGTAAATTGAAACACAAAACCATAAATTAAAAATGGGTTTCGACATAATTATTGTAAATAGCCTTTAACACATTGTACCACAAAGCATACGTTTTATAATTTTAAAATTCAGTTATATTTATTTGAAGACGTGTACTATTTGGTATGCACAAAAACAAGTTGGAGGTTTTAGAAGAGATACAGAATAAATTGAAAAACTAGCTGTTCGATATCTGCTACTATTTAAGCACACAAACTTAAAATTTATTTTAAATTTTTAAAAGCGTTTTACTAGTTTTCTAATGAGAAACAACAACATGTGAATTTATAAATATATGAAGCTTTTTTCAAATGTGATTAAATTGTTTGACAACGACAGTTGTTCGTAATTCATAAAACTTCCTAGTTAATTTTGTAAAGTTTTAAAATGTTTATGAACTGGTGTCGAAATTAATTGTCAGCGATTATAAATAAAGGATACATTAATAAAATACAAAATTAATGTACAAATATAATTAAAAAATATACAACAATATCTGTTGTAATCGGAGATTTTGCGAACTTTATGTAAACTTTTTTTTTTTTTAATTAACAAAATACCAGGAAATGCAAAGGCTTTCGGTATTTAGTTTAATATAAGTAGTTACTTTGTCTGTAGTTGCTCTTTTGATGATGAAGATGTGTATAAATCAATACCAACATCTTGGTTGGTAAACGTGCTGATTACAATAGTAGGAAAAGCGATTCGCGTCCTATCAAGTCAGCGAAACAACAGAATTCTGATAAATGTTCTATAGTGCACAAATTAAAAATATACTTATTATTCCTGCATGTAAAAAAATAAATAAAATAACGTCAATGTTCACATTTAAAAAAATGTAATCAGTTTATCTTTGATGACTGTTAAATATTAGACATATACAGTAAATCTAAACCTAGTATACTTAATTTACTTAATTAAGATACTCTTCTATGTTTGGCGTAAATTTTACCTTTACCAATCAGAAGTGACTTTTGAGGGGTTTGAAATGACTTTCAGTTGTCACACACATTCTAGGGTATTTAACTAACTACATACTTCCGATATCGAGTCGTAGAACTTAACTAAATTATTTTTCGACCAATCTATAAAGTTATGTTTGTTAGCGTATATTAAAATATTGTATCGCGGGCAGCGGACAGAACAAAGTGATGTCTCATAACGCTTCCAGTTATGAAGGTCGTGTGGAGTTAATAAGGAAGTGGGGAATTCAGTTTGTGTAAATAAACAGTCGAGGGCGTTGACGTAATTAATTAATGAATAATTATTGAAACACAACTGTCATCAACTAATTAGAAAATTTAATAAAACTTGCAATAACCTATTCCCTTCTTTGTATACATGGATACACATTATTATTAGCCAGATTGATGGATATGATGCGTCAAGTAATTCGTTGATAACATAATATTATTTTAGTATTTAATTTGAAGACAATAATAGTGACGGCTGTTATATTTGTTTTAAATACTTTTCCGATTACTGCCAACAGTATTTAACTTTTATTTGCAATTCTTCATACTGGTTTATAACTTACGTACTAAAACAATACGGTTGGAAAAATTAGGCCTCTATATCCCTAGACCTTTGTTTTTGTTATCTTTGTTTTTATTTGAAAGAACAACACATGGATTCACAACTTCGTAATATGGGGACCTTTTCATTTTGTTAGGAAAGTTAGGAAGATTAAAAGGTATATAGGCAAAGTTGTTTTTTGAGAGAGTCTCATATTTTATTTTGGTTTTATAAATCACAACAAACAACTATAGCTGCATTCGAGATAGAAAGTAGCAGAGATATCTGACATTGGAAATTTGCACAAACTTAGATCAATCTATTTTTGAGAAGTCACTAATAATGGATATGAGCACAATTTTTTTTCCCCTTTTTTTCTTATATCAATATATAAAGCAACAGACTGTTTCAAATTATGGAGGGAGAGACTGAGAGAGAGAGAGAGAGAGAGAGAGAGAGAGAGAGAGAGAGAGAGGAGAGAGAGAGAGAGAGAGAGAGAGAGAGAGAGAGAGAGAGAGAGAGAGAGAGAGAGAGAGAGAGAGAGAGAGAGAGAGAGAGAGAGAGAGAGAGAAGAGAGAGAGAGAGAGAGAGAGAGAGAGAGAGAGAGAGAGAGAGAGAGAAGAGAGAGAGAGAGAGAGAGAGAGAGAGAGAGAGAGGAGAGAGAGAGAGAGAGAGAGAGAGAGAGAGAGAGAGAGAGAGAGAGAGAGAGAGAGAGAGAGAGAGAGAGAGAGAGAGAGAGAGAGAGAGGGAGGGAGGGAGGAAGGGAGGGATTGAAAGAGAGATGGATATTCTTCACAAACCCAGGGAAATATTTCAACACATAAATCAAAACACCCTTGCTCTCATTTAATTCTACATTTGTACAAAATTTATATCCCTAACTAATTGGGTTAGTAACGAAAACATGAATTAATTTTCACCCATAGTTAAACTTGAAAATTTTGAAAAGTAGCTAAGGCCGTGGCCATCTGACAAAATTGTATTTAAAAAATTAAAACTCTTTCCATTTATTTTTGTCTTATTGTTAATTAAATAAAATTTAATTATAGGTGATAGTAGCTTAAATATTAATTATATGTGAGTGCCGATATTTTATGAATACACGTATTAAATATTAAAGAAGATAAAAAAATTATTTAAATTTAATTTAAAATTACCGTAAAATACAAACATTATCACAATTTGTTTTAATGAAAACACACCAGTAAAAAAAATTGCTATTTTGTAAGAAATTATAATATTAGTTAAACTAATTGTCGTGTGGAGGTCTACTAGACCCAAGTTAAAAAAAAGAAAACCAACGACACCAATACAATGGATCGACTTTTAAACTAAAAAACATATTACGTAAAAAATCTTAAGCGAGGGTAGTGAGGAAGTACCGAGAGAGGTATTAGTTTCTATACCAGTGTTATCTTCTGAAGAGAAACCAATTTATCCTACATTTGGGTCTTCATATTTATGTTATAATTATTGGAATGTCTCTCTTCAAATTAACTCTAACAGTGGAACTAGCTTGTTAATAAGGGTAGAACTTATTATTACTTATATAAACGAAAATATCAGAAATTCTGAAATGTTCACTGAGATCACAGTAGGAATAACTGTATACCATTGTTAGCTCGTTGTAAATTTATAATGGTATAGTAAATTATCAGAAGTCGCATTTTGGTTCCAATTTTTTTTCAAATTCAAATGTAGGATAAGTTTATAAATCAATGAACTAGTTCAAAACCAGAAAACTATATGCCAACTCTCCCCCCCCCCCCACTTGTACTATGAAATACTTGTAACTATATTTGAATTATGTGTAGTTTTAAAAATTGCATTCAATGATTTACAAACAGTGTTTTATTAAGAAGCTAATAATACTCTTATTAATAATAATAATAAACTCTCAAAATATAACCTTAAATACAACCTAAGTAAAAATAATAAAATCAGTCTAGTTGCAGGAATCTCAGTTATTTTATCATGTGAGCTATGATTTACGCTATTTCCTAAAAATAATTGTTACTAAACAAATTATGAAAGATTTTTGAAACTTATTTTCGGCCCATCCTGTTACACTTGAACGTACATACGTCTACAATTGGTAAATGTTTTTGGAGAGACGATCTGAATTTATTAATAATTTTTTTATGTCTCTTTTTACAATATGTAATATGCATTTTAAAACTAAAAATTACTTTATCGGTAATTAAAAGTTTCTGCTTCTTTATCACACTAAGGTCAAATGTTGATGTTATACCTGCCTCTCTAAATCTCTGTAACTTATTATACGTTGATGAACTATGGTCCCTTACGACATCACCTAGAACATCATAAAGAGATATATTGAAAATATTATACATTAAGAATGTAAAACAAACTATACTTTGGAATTATCAGAAAGAGTAAGTAATTTTTTCTAACCGTGATGGCAAAACACAGGTTTTTAATTATTACAAAAAGTAGATTGAGACTTCTAAAAACAAGAAGTGTTTTTTGGTATTAACGTTTCTTTATTGTGTGTTGATTGGAGATAAATATATACAAGTAATATTTTATTCATAAATTGTCAAGTAAATAATTTCAAACCATTATTATATATTTGTTTTATCTATAATTAAAATGTAAAGAAGAAACTTTGAACAATCCACTGTTTAAATTAGAACAGTGTTTCAAAGTTTTATTCCACTTATCTTTATTCAACTGAACTGTGGAAGCTTTTAAAATTTAATTAGAATTCACTCAACTATCCGTAATATAAACGTAGATAAAAGCGGTTGAAATTAAAACTTAGCTTCTAAGACTTGTATTGTTGTAAAAGTAAATGTAACAACAAACTATGAAAATATATTTAGTTGTGTTTTATCATTTAAGACAAGTACGTAAAGTTATATTTAGTTCAATTTAATGTAGTATCTATAAGATAAAATCGATGGCTTAAAACAATTTTACTTGTAATTATACAAAAAACTCATTTTCGGTTTCTGAATTGACACATAGATTTAGAAAAATATATCTACGTAGAAGATGCACCTCTAGTGAAGCGATTGCACATAAACGTATGTGTATATTTTAGTAAATGGATAGTGATGGAAAATTTTAATTTGTTAAACTTTTTAAATATACTACTTATAAAATAATGTTCAATATAAAGATGTAAATAAATTATTTACGTGAAACTTTTTTTTTCAAATTCTTAAACATTTATACAACATAAATATATAACCATATACTGAATAATAATACCTATTACTTATTATTGTTCAAATTTATTGAGCAACGAAATTACAGTTCTTCTAAAATCATCCATTACGTTTGTAAAAAATTATATGAATTTTAAAGCACCACAAAATAAAATAATAATTGGAAGTGTATTAAATGTGTGGTTACTAACCAAAATTTGTTTCGCACAATATACTTTATTAAACACCGACTATTATGAAGCCAAACGACTATTAATCCAAGTATTTAGTAGTAAATATTTTTATATCTTTTCCTTGGGGAGGATAGTATAACTAAAAATATGTATGTTTTTATTGTAAGTATATTTTATGTCAATGAGAGTAAAATATGGTAAATAATCCATGGAAGTAAAAAAAAAAATATTAAAAGAAATTTGAAGAACGTTAGTGTGGTGTTCTAACTCATCGCTCACAGTACAGAACACGATCTTTAGGACCTCTTGAATGTGGGTGGCATAAATACAAATGTTGCAAATAAGATATGCATAAGACTAGTTATTAAAAAATAAATAAATAAAATAAGGTAACGTATTTTATTAAAATAGTTACTTAAATGACGTAAAACTGAATTTTAATTTCTAAGAAAACCAAATGTTGTAGGTTTATTTAGCGTTGACTCACTGGAATCGATACCTACATCGGTCTGTAAGTGAAGTTTTTACTTTGTATCGATCTTTTTCGTTATTTATATATTACAAATTAAATATGTAAGATTGCTGTTATTTTGGTAGTATTTTTAATAAATTTAAAAATTTCTATAAAAAAAAGGTTACGTAGAAACATTTTTATGACAAACGTACGGAATTGAAAATTCTTTTTCATGAGTGAGTTGCTAGTAAAACTTTTTTACCTAGACGCAGTATTGAAAATATATTTTATATTGATGAAGTAAACCGTTGTTTCGTTTTGTTATGGAAACATCTAAAGACTATCTCAGATGATAGAGTTTTGAATGACATCTATTGTATTTCCGCCTCTCTACCATTTGTTTTTCATGCAGAACCTATAAGGAACATTAGTGGACCGATTTAGATCTCGTATCATATCTGGGATTATTTAGTTACTTTCTCCAAGTAATCTAGATCAATAATTTGTTATCAACTATAACACTTGAATTAACAATGTGTGTTATATTGTCGTCCTCTCCCAACTATTCAGGTTAGAGAGTAATCGCTTAAAATGGGAAATAAACCGTCGTACATTTTCAAAAACGTCAAAAATCTGCTCAAGGGATCATTATTATATTTAACTGGAAGTGAAGATATTTAATTAACTCAAACCGGTGAAGCAAACCACAGTTAAAAGATACGTTGTTGTTAGTGAGTAACTGAGAAAATTCAAAATGAGGTCTCACTGTCTTTTTATTAGTTGCATTGTTAGTAATCTAGTCATGCATTTATTTTTTTATTTTTTAAATAAGTAGTCGATAAATTGAAGGTACTTTTCAGAATATCAGAAAATAAATTTTCGGTTTTTATGAAATCTTTGGTTTTTAACTTGATTGGTATTTAATTTTTTGTAATGGTATGTACAATATTGTTTACCAAATCACACAAATTAGATTGCGTATTAAAAAGAAACTCTATTCAGAGGATTGTCGACTTCTTGCTTAATTTAAACTTTGTACAAACCTCTGATTTGATTTACAACAAAACAAACCCTAAAACCAAGAGATTTTGCCTCACTTCTTTTGCAATAAACCTGATTCAGCCTGGCAGATGTATTTCCATAAACAATCACAAGAAACTAGCTTTAGTAAATGGAAACCGTTAGTTTTATTTATTCCTTTAGCGCAGTCGACCTTGAGAATTATCGAATCTCGTAACGGTTTTGTTTATGTTTTATCAATAAAACGAATAAAATGTATAATAGTAAGTGGATTCTTGTAGATACAATTGTCATCAACATTTATGTTTGTAATTACGTGTTTTATTTGAAGTAATGTATAACATTGTATTACACGGTGTGCAGCAAAAGTATTTTATATTCGTAAACAGAAGCAGACACGAGAAAATGGTTATTACGTTATGTATATCGAGTACTGGCGTACCTAAAATTATTTATTATAAACAGAAAACTTAGATTTTTCGTTTCCTAAAATTAAATTTCAGATTACACAAATGCCTTAGTATATTTTGTAAAAGTTTTTCTTTTTTACTTAATAATAATGAAGACAACATTTTGATATTTTAAAGTTTTAAATATATTTTTTTAAACCTACAATATACTGAAGAATTAAGAAATTTATTATTTTTATATTGACATTAAAAAAAAATTATTCTGGTTTCTATTGCCACTTATATCGTGTTACTATATACTAAAAAAGTATGCGGAGCGTTCACTGACAATCAGGTTATATTTTAATATGAAATATTCGTCAAAAAGGTAGACTTAAGTGTTGTTCGACAATATTTTTACATAAAAACTTTGTCAAAAATAAGTAACAGTGGTCATGATGGGTTCATAGAAACGTTTAGAGACAGATACGGTGCCTATTGTGGAGGGGGGAGGATTATTATCGGCTAATGATCTCAGAGTAAAAATATGTAAACAAGGAATGTAGTGTTATGAACTATTAAATACATTATTTAATAAGAATATAGGCAGGGTGTTACACAACTATTGAATACATTATTTTATAAGAAAAAAATATCAATAAATATCAACATGACGACCAAATAAAAAAAATGAAGTTTTTGAAAGATAATTTTGTACTATAAGGGTGTATAATGTAATACAATTCTTCATTTGTATAATATATGGTTATATATATATATATATATAATCTTCATATATATATATATATATATATATATATATATATATATATATATATATAAATGTAATACCTAATTACTAATGGATTGTTAATAATATAATTTCTCATCCTTAAATAAGACCGATATATTTCTTGTTATCTACGCAATAATTGACAACAATATTAAGCAACAAAATTCTTGAGTGAAGTAACAATAAGTTCTTCAGTCAGAAAGAAGACTCTAACACGTTACTATTGCTACAGAGCCTATTTGTTCAGTGCACCTATGTATAACTATCGTCCACTTAGACCTTTGCTGTTTCTTGGGTTAATGTTTAGTTCTGTTGACTTGTATCTTTCCGGATTACGTTTGTATATAGTCTTAGTTATTGGTATAGTTCAGGCCTATCCATAGTCCTAGAATGTTTTCTTATATTCCTTACTTACTAAATTACGTTAAATATGTTCTAACGTTATTTTAGTTTTAAAATGTCCATACAGATCTATCTAAGCGTGTTTTCAACGATTTCATTTTTAACGTTGTTATAGAGCCAAAAATGTACAAGTTATCATTACCTTGAAAATAAATAAATATATAAAAATTAAGGGCGATAATCATTATCCCTTTAATAATTCATTTTGTATCTCTACTGATGTTCAGAGCAATTTATTGCCAAGGTCGAGAACAGATGTACAAAAGTAGAAAACGAAACTCCGTCCTACTATGTCATCTTCTCAGATTTATATCAAATGGTTTATAATGTCATCAAATTTACAATATCTATTTGTGTACTGTATGTGGTCCATAACTTTGTTTATTAAAGAAACCCTACTTGTTCATCAATAGAACGATTTATATTAGAGTTAAGGCAAAACTACAGACAGACATAAATTTAAATATAAATACATAAATTCGTAAAAAGACATCGCATTAAGCTAGTATAACTTAAATATAAAGTGTATTTTATGAAAAAGTAAATAATATCATGGATATATCGGTGATCTATTCACTATAGTCGGACAAAAAGTCTTCTGTTAACAGGGAGGAGGGGCGATTATTTAATAGTTAAACTCAAGTTTTTATAAACGTTTAATAAAAGGTTGGTTGGAATTAAACTCTTGTAAGGTACATGATTTGAAATCATTATTTTATGTTATTTGTTTCGATTGTTTTTTCTGTAAATCAAATTTAAAATACAAACTTTGAACAATACACAGTTTAAAGTAAAACACAGTTACAATGTTTTATTCTATTTAACTTTATTCAATAGAACTGTGAAAGCTTTTAAAACTGAAATTCAATTCACTCTCCTTTGCTAATATAAATGTTTGTAAAAGCGGTTGAAATTAAAAGGGCTTTTTTGTGTGAACTCACAATTAGTACGCAATCACCTTTAAATATTAAGGTACTCTGTTACGGTCATCTAAGAATAATAAGATGATAATGCTAGAAATTAAAAAGTAATTTTATCCATCATAATTAAAAGAAGGAATTTTGTAATAATTGTAAAACTTATTGGATATAGTTGAGTCCAATTTACAGTAAATCTTTTCCTTGTCACCGATGAGTTGCAAAGTAACTAGTTAGTCGTACGTAACTAGAAGATGGAAGTACTCTGAAACTTGTCATCAAAGTAATACGATGAAAATACTAGGAATTACCAAAAAATTGTGTACATCATAATTATGTTATCAGAAATACAGAATATTAAGTTAATTGTAAAATGTAATGCAACAAATTATTTATTTTAAGAAACGTGAAATTGGGTACCTGATTTGATAATTTCTAAAACAAAATAGGGATATATGAACTTTTGTTATTTATAGTTTACAGGTTGGTATAACGATTATTCTTTTGACTAATTGCGTTTGACGGATTTATTTACTGTATGTTGTACTGTGATAATGCAGTTACACTTTTGAAATTTTTAGGCAAAGTGTTAAACTATGTAAAATTTAACAATAAAGTGGAAATGACAATACAGTGTAATAAGTAGATCACTGAATTAAATCATTTTCAATAACTCTAATTTTAAATAAAAACTTTAAAAGGTGCTTACGTAAAATAATTGTAACAAAAAAGGACGAAAACTATCTATTTATGTTATAACTAAGAAGAAGAAAATACATTTATAATAAGGGCAGAGTGATTGTTTGAATTAACAGGACAGAATATGATGTGATTTAAGTTTATCCTGAGTGTTCTTTATTTAAATTGATTCGCTGCAGCTAATACGTTACTTTGCTATAAATTGCAACCAATAGTAAATGTGTTTGAAACGCTTACCACTTAATCAGTTTGACGACAAATCTGTATTTTTGTTGTTGTTGAACGTCGATATATTATGCCCTAAGAATATAAATAGAATCGAAAAGAACCAAAGATACGTGGATAACTAGAAACATATCCTTCAATCAGTGAAATCTCACTACGATGAACACAATCTTCAGACCTCTTGGCATGGCGTAACTACAAATTCAATTTGAATTATTTAGAGCTTAATGAAAAGGAAATAAATTTAGATAAACTCATCGAATTTGCTTATTTTATAAATTATATACATAACACATGGTTTTGGTCTATAGTTAAAACAAAATGGTATCCTATACTTTTGTGTACTATTGATTAACGGAATCGTTGACCCATTTTTGGTCCTAAAACCGCATATTGAGTTCTTACCATTCAGTTCATGCAATATTTATATTTTACAAACAATTTATCATATAAAATAAACTGTTTTCTAAATAAGTAATAAAATAGACTACATTACATATACATAAACAATACATATAACTAGCCTAATCTTTGAATTTTTTTTTATTTAAAATTAATTTAAAGTTAATTTGTTTACCATTATTTATAATTTGCACATAGAGTCTACGCAATATTAAACTGGCTTTAATATATATTACAAAATGTCGTCAGTACCAATCAAATCGCGAAATCGCATTAATAATTATTTACAAATATTAGGAAACAATTTATGTTCCCACCAATAAAATTTAATATACAGACATATATAAACATCTTTTTAAAGTATGATATTTTCTCTCTCCTATAATCTACACTTATTTCCTCCTGTTATATTTTAAAATAAATTTAGAATATGTTTAGATATTACAGAACTATTTTATATTTTAAAAAGATTATCTGCATCCTGACGCATTCATACTTTCTAAAAAATACCGACTTGAATTACAACAAAACAATTTCTAAAGCCAAAAGGTTCGTACTCAAATCTTGTGCAATAAACTTGATACTGCCTGGCATATCCATTTCCATACGCAATCACACTCACCTAGCTTTAGTAAATGGAGGCCGTTAGCTTTATTTATTTCTTTAGTGCAGTCGACTTTGGAAATATATTGTTTCTCTTAAATGCTTTTGTTTTAGAAATAACAGAAAAATAATTTCTAATGGTGAGTGGATTTTAGAGGATATGTGAAATTATTGTTTATCGATGTTTATGTTTATATTTTCTGTTATATATTTGAAGTAATATAGGCCTATATTTTAAAGGATTAAAGTTAATTAAATATTTTATTTTATTAGATTGATCTAGATCATGCTGAATTTTAGAGAAATGAGGCTTTTGTACTCAAATATCTAGGACTGGCGAAACAGTACCAAATTCTTGATCTTCATGGATTTTAATAGGTTATATCTAAATATTTATAGTGCTAAATAATTTTGAAATATGTAAAATGTAGAAGGGTGGTTAGTAAAACTTCATACACATCTCTCAATTGATCATGGATAATGATGACAACTGTAAGACTGTTCGAGGGAAATCAGCTTCCTTATGGACGTTTGCTGCAAAATAAATTAAAATGAAAAACTTTATAGTAATTAATCAACTTATTTAGGTTTGAATTTAACAGTTAAAAGGTTAGTTTTTTTAAACGTTTATAATACTGCATTTTTTAAATTTGCTTTTAATTTAGTTTATTGATTTAAAGTTGAGAAACTCATATGTTAAGTTTTTTGATTTCCAATTTTAGGAACAGTTGCACGACTTCAAGATGAATATTGAAGAACAACCGTGAAACTTAGTGATAAAATAGAGCGGATGTGGAGGATATTGATTACTAATGAACCATGCAAACGTTTTAATTTCGATGATATTTTTTGCCCAGTTTTAGATCAAACTCGTTGGAGATAGTAGAATTTGTAACGAACCTTTAACAGTAAACCTTCCTTTTTATTCTGATAGAGTTTTCACTAAAGTGCATAGGTGTTATGGGGATGTTGAAAGACAGTCAGTTAAAACTGGTACAAGAGTAAGTATGACAGGAGCTATATAGTTCCTGACTGACGGAATCATTTCACCCGATCAAGTAGTTTAAATCAATAAAGTATGAAAGGTACGCACGGACTTGTTTCCACTTTGTCGGTAGCTTGTGGTTAACAGGTGTTTATACATAACACCTCCCTCCTCTTACCATTCAGGAGAACCATACGCATGAAATCTCCTGTCATTTGAGCATCATCTATACGTACTGACTTTAATGATCATAATTTTAAAAATATTATTTATATATTAAAAATAGTTTTGTTCTTCTACATTTGTTACGTGAGTTCAGACCTCTCTTTCTATATGTAAGGAAGATTGGTTGTGGTTGGAATATCATCGAGGTACAGATTATAGTATAGACTAATCTCAATGCCTTAATACAGTCTGGAGAGTTGATAATTTTAAGAACAAAACTACACATCTACATTTCGACAAACATAAAGAAAAAGGAAACTTTAAGTTATGCATTAAAAAAACTTTTCATAACTGTAAGAAACGCAGGGAAATCAAAGAACCACTATAATATAGTATAAAAATATCCACAAAAATACAATACACTTTGAGGTTAGCAACAATAGTAATTTTTTTTTTTCAATAATAGTGGAATTCCTGAGTTTAGTAGAATTAATACTCACAGGCGCTTTTGGTAAGTTACCCATTTTATGCCATTTAAAAGATTTTAAGGAAATTTCTAATCAGTTGTAGTATCTGGATAAATTTCAGCCTACAATCGGCCAGTAAACAAAAATTTTGAGCTAGAGAAACTGATATGAAATTATAATGTCTTCTTGTTTGATTAAACTACAAAAGCAGCAAACGTTTTATGCTGATTTATTCAAACATAATAATTCGGTTCTAGCCTTAAACATTCAGTTAATGATTGTAGATCTCTCGATAATACATATACAATACATATTTAAGTCCAACTTCTTTCATAAGCATTGATTCTGAGTATTTCTGTAAAGCAGTTTTACTTCATTTTAAGATTCGTTTCAATTGTCAACAATTTTAAATACGTGATCAACATTGATACTATCCGATAGGAATCAGTCGAGAGGTAAATTATGATCAGCAGATAATCTTTTCCAACTTCTGTATCAGAATGTTTTCTTTTATATTATTCCAGAAACAATGTTTTTTGGATACTTGTATTAAAAGTTGAGCTTGACTTATGAGAAAAATTATACAGTATAACAAACACACAGAACACAAATCTCACAAAAAAAATACGCCTAAGTATCAGTATTGAACGACAAGGTCGTCCTCTTCAGTGATACACGAGCTACACCAATCAAACTATAACTGAGCTCGGATACTTGTTATCATAGAGCCTAAGAATTAAGTGTATAGAAATTCTGTGGATTTCCATGACGTATATTTGGTGATTTCTTTTAAACTTAAAAATAATTTCCGAAAAAACTTTGTAGAAAATACGATATATTTTGTAATCGATTATTACATAATAATTCCTAAATGTCACAATAAATAATACAAAATATTTATAACTAATATTACTTTATTAAAAACAAAAGAAAACAAAACATTTTAAAAAGCAATAATAATATATATCCTTTCAAATATGCATACAATTTATAAAAAAACAACATTTTGTTAATCTGGATGTGAACAAGATATTACTCGTTCTGATACCATAATATATGTGTCATAAATAAACAAAATAACCCCATAAAAGGTCGAAATTCTAAAATCATCTCAAACTTTAATCACATTTTTAATCTATAATAAATTGAATTTGGTATATATAACCAATATATTGAATTATTCAATGTTTTTATGTAATACTTGCTACATATGCTATACGCCCACATAGGACATTTATTTACAGTTGGTATCTTTGTTGTTCACAACATTCATAATCTCCAAAACCTTTTTTTTTTCTTTTTTTTTTTGTATTCAGAGGATCTAATAACAAATATTTATAACAGCAACATTGAATTTATTATCAAAGTAAATATTTTTTCTATATAACTTAGAATGAAAATTATAAAACTCATTTCATTTTGCTCAAATATTAAACGTGTTATGTTATTAGTTGATATTTCTAATTTCAAATTATTCCACCTGATATTACACGACACCAGCGTGTAAACTTGGATTATATTGGTTTACTCTGCGAGTGAACAAGATACTACTTGTTTTGATACCTTAATGTAATGTGTTATAATAATAGGATATACAGGCATCAAATTATTGTGCAAAGTAATCTCAAACTCTTTAAAAGTGAACAATATTTAAATAATGCATTAACATTGTAATTCTTATATATGTATACACACATGCATATAAAAACTATTAGAACCAAAACTTTACTAGCCCTAGAGAGCTTGCATTGATTCTTTAATATGAATACAGTACTCGCACACGGAGTTTTTCTCCAGGCTATGAAATAAGCAGATAATATGACGTTACTTGTATATGACGCTGGAGTTAAAGTTGAGGAAAGTTTATCAAAATCATTATTACACAAATTTGTAATTTTTTCAAGGCACGTAAATTGATTTTCAACCTAGTGCAATTTGATATTTTCACAGCGGGCCTTCATGCAGACAGGATTTTATTTCAATAGGGGAAAATAAAACATAAGATTATTTATACGGAGACACCACCGTTATCACAATTATTTTACTTTATTCAGTGATATAATAATAGATTAAAACAAATCTATTTAAAAACATTTTTATTGAATTTAAATATATAATAATGTATACATATACCTTTAAATTACTTAATATAAATAATAATAACAATAAAAATAAAATGTAAACTGTTTGTAAATAGAGACGAAATTTTTTAAAACTAATATCAAATAGGAAAAGTATTAATTATTTGAATCTGTAATGTATAATAAATTATAAAAATATCTTTAAATATCTTAATAAAAGTAATAATCACAATAAAAATCAAATGTAAACTTTTTTTTTAAATGAAGAGCAACATATATATATATATATATATATATATATATATATATATATATATATATATATATTACAAATATAAAATAGGAAAAGTATTAATTCTTTGGAAACGTAATGATTTTATTTTTATGTATGAAAAAATACATAATTATAACTACACACTAAATACTTAACTTGATAAATTAAAACGTTCACTATACAGAATATAAATTCACATTGTAATTACACGTACCCTTGTCCCGGAAAGTAAGTTACACGATGACTCTTCAAAGGGATGAAATATCCAGTCCCCCATTAAACCCAATGTCACACTGATACTGGTGGAGGGGATATGATTGTTTCCTAGAAAGATGTGCTTGAGGTAACTCGTGACTCAGTTACCGATTGTAGAAAAGATTGATAATTTGGGGGGAAATCAAGATCCCGGGATAAAACTGGAATTTTTATCGCTAGTGACGACCACTCGGATGAAATTCTTTACATTTTGCTTTGGAATCTATTTAGAACCTTCGCTTTCGCGTTCCATAAGAACACTACTACTAGCTTCACCTACAATAGTTCCATTTAGTATTTATGTGTTTAATTAGTTCATACGTGTAATTTTACTGGTCGTAGGCACACCAAGGACTAGATGAAATTTAAGTAGTAATGGCGGAGGTCAAGCTAAAATTTGTTCTTACATTTCTAATTTGGCTCATTGGTTTGGATTATTACACTATGTATGAAAGAAATGCATCAACATTGGTAAGTCGATTTTATAAAAACATACCCTGTGCAACACTTTATATATAATATGTATACTTCATATTTACTCACAACTTACAAACATTTATTTTTTGTAATATGGTTTTCAAAATTACTTGTTTATGACGCTGGAGAATGTTGAGGAAAGTTTATCAAAATCTTTATTAAACAATTTTGCAAGTATATTAAATTTGAAACTAGTTCAATTTGATATATTCACAGCGGGCCTTCATGCAGACATAATTTTATTAGATTAAGGGAAAATAAAACATAATATTCTATATACGGAGACACCACCGTTATCACAATTCTTTTATTTATTCAATGGGATAATAATAGATTAATACAAATAAATGCAATTTTATTTACATATATTATAACCCATTTAACATTTAAAATTTTAACAGACCTAATACCAAAAGTATTACGCCGCTTTTGTAGTCTAAATTTAAAAACAAATTATAAACTATATATTTTTTTTTGTAAGAGACACTTTCCATAAAATAACCTCTTGTCTAAATTGTGTGATTATATACAAGAATAAAAATTAAATAGAAGACTTTAAGGCTAAGATATGTTTTGCCGATTATCATTTGGAATAATGTCGCGTGGTTCCACCGATTATCAGGAAGGCCGTTACTGAGACTAAATCGCTGTTTATGAAGATTTATTAAATATGTGCAATAACTGGAGATCTGTAATTTAATCGTTCAAATATTTCAAAATGATCATTGCTAGAAAACATAACTTTTTACATATCCCGTCTTACCTAAATATTACTAAAGGAGAATAAGATGAAAACTCTAATTTAGTCTGAAGTAATTAAACACTACTGAAGTAATCGTTGTTGTCCTTTTTTTTATTAAGATTTATTTATGTACTGGTATTTTGATAAATATTGTTTTTTATAAATATGTGTATATAATTAAATGTAAGATTGTCAGAAGTAAAACCACAAATACAATGAGCAATACATGTGAGGTATTCATAATCAATTATTAATGAAACTATCCAATATTTACAACTAGCAAACACGTAAAGATGACGACGTTTCTATCATTATTATGTCAACTTTACCTTTATACACTATGGTATAATATCATTTGAATATCTGCTTTGATAGTAAGTATGTTTATTAGTCAGAAAATAGGATCTCTATTTAAATTATGAATAAGGTATTAATAGATTTTGAATTTTACTTAAAAATATTAATTATATATTGCATTCGTGATATAAAGCCAATTTATAAATAATTAAAATTTAGAAGAGAAATAGTTTTTGAAGGAAAAACAAAAAACGTTTACCAATTATAATAGAAACTTAATAAAGATTCTTTTTTTTTTTTTACCTACAAACATACAACGAAAATCCTAATCTGTACGATGATATAAAAAAAATAAAAGCAAATAGAATATTTTACAAAAAATATAGTGCTCGTCTATTTTTTGTGAGTAACATATTTAAGACCAGATTCAGTAATTTATGCCTATATAAGTGAAACAAATAAATATGTTAATAAATTTTAGTTGAAATATACTTATATAAATCTAAATTATTTAGCGAAAACAAACAAAAAAAGTTCCAAGTTGTTAAATGCGTTTGCGTAATTCTTATCTTTCAAGTGCAATAGAATAAATAATTAGGAACTATTAGAATGTTTTTTTGTTGATATTTGTAAAATTATAAACAAAATATGTGAAAAATAGCAATTTATGAATATATAAATTAATAAAACAAAATACATTAGATGATAACGCAGGATGTAAAAAGTTTAGTTGTAATAAATCTTTGATAGCTCAAACACATTAAAAAAAAATTGACTTATTAAAAGATGTTTAAAAAGTCATGCAACTATTTCAGTAATTATCTCAACTAATAGTCTTTGCAGTTAAACTAAATATATTTAATCATTACTCTTGCATGAATTATTATTCAATCTCAATTTAATGTTAAAAAGTCTAAACATTTAGTATTATGTAGTTACAATTAGAAATTATTTATTTAAATTCCTTTTCACTAAAGAACCGCAAAAATACATTATAAACAGCTTAATACATTTTTCTTACTTCAGTTCTAATTTCAGCACAAATGACAAATCATTTCACTAAATTGCATAGGGAATTGCAAATGAGGGAAGTCATAGCCCTGAGTGTTCACACACTTATGATGAGATTTCAAAAGCGTAGACAATTCAGAAGGCATTAATTTCCCTCTAAAATAGCAATATGAAAACCCATGTGGGTAAATAAAGAGATTATTTACGCAAATGGTATTTATTTACTATATTAATATTTACTCTTTATTTACTATAAAGAGTTTATAGTAGATCAAAAGCGAATAAAGCCGATGGAAATGGACATATGACTTTGAGGTCTACTCTGAATTTATAAAAGCTTTTGAGTTAAAATAATTTCTATTTATCGTCCCTTAAGTCTCGTTCATGCAGTGTCACACAGTTCTTACTGATATTTATCAAATTTATTTGAAGTGTAAATTTAACCACAACTCCGGGAACATTCGTTTTTGTGTGTGTTTTTTTTTTTTTTTTTTTTTTTTTTTTTTTTTGTATTTTCTTATAATTTTTTTATAAAAATCGGATTTAACGATTTTGATCCAACCTATGTCAACATAATCTCTATAAATACCCAATACGATCCACTTTTCTACGAAATATCTGTAGCGTAGTTAAAGATAAAAGAACAGTGAAAGTCGTAAACTCAAAATAGATTCCAAGCGATTTCGAAAAATTTTGGTGATGTGTTAATGTTAATATCCGAACTTTCTACAAAACCAAAATGAATAATAAGCAATTTTTATCATTTTCGTATTTTACAATTTCTTTTGAGCTGTAAATATCTTCGAAATACGGTTTGCCACATTAGGTTGGATCGTAAGCTTCCATATTTCCTCCTAAACCTTTTAAAAGTGGGTTGTTTGATTTTAAGATTTTCAACCTTAATGGTTCATTTTCATTATTGATTAATGCCTAGTATCCGGTCTTAACGAATATAATATTCAAATGTTTACGTAGAAGTAATTCAAGATGCCTGCCATTGTATCCAATTTTAATTCCTCCATCTTAAAACAAAATGTGGAATTTTTTTTTTGAGATCTCTAGATGTAAGTGTGTTTGGAATTGTATTGCCTGCTTTTCATCGATATACATTTTCACCCCTTTTTATTATAACCTTAATAGACAGTACGTGTTATATTATGATATAGCACAATAATACCAATTTCTAATATATGAAAATTACCTTCGTTATTTATCAATTTATTCTTAAAAAGTATGTATACTTATTTTAAGGATATTAGCTTAGCTATGGGTTTAATTAAAAATGATTGTTCCCATAACGTAAAATAATGGTTCAGTAAGCTAAAATGAATTATTAGAAAACACGTACTTAGAAAGTCCTATAACTGATTTTCTTCCATAAAATTTTGTCATGAAACGTAAACGATAAAGGAATCTTAACAATGTGCCAAACCGTACGATGGAGAAAATTATGGTTGCAAGTAAATTTTAAAATGCCAAAATGAACCTGTACGGTTTTATAATTCATTTTGGTATATGCGAAATAACTCTGGAGCTGCAATCAACTTTGAAATGTGGCTGTTAACATTTATTTGGTATATACTGCTTTTAATTTTTTTTAAAATAGTCGAAATATCATGATATAAAGTTGGTTTTTTTATGGTTCAATATCACTTATTCCTTTATTACATTTTAATTTTAACTTTTTGGAAAGAAATTCTTTTTTTATAAATTGCAATAAAATATGTCTTCTTTGGGTGTGTAAGAATGTTCATGCAATAGCTTCTTTTATATTTCCTAACGTACCGTAATGTACAGAACGTATGAGGTGGGGGGGGGATTATATTAAACCAATTGCTGTTCATTTTTTAAAATAACGTAACAAAATCTATTTCTACATGACATTATTTTTCGTGTACTTTTCTATTTGCGACGCAACTGCAACTCTTGCTGGAATTAAGTACACTGTAATAAACTCAATGGGACTTTTAAATGGATATGTTCACCGAAATCTTAACATTTTCCACCCTCAGTACTATCATATTATAATACTTTGTTTATATATAACGCAAAGAAGTAAAGCATATTTCTTTTTATTATTCTTGACTACAAATGGGAAATTATAAAACGACAGGACAAAGTCTTCGAGAAATCGGAGACACACTCGTTAAGTGTTATATTATAGATACAGGCAATTCACACATGCTATTAAGGTGTCATATTTGACGTCCACCAATGACAGTCAATGTCATGTCACGAAGTAACGTCTAGTCAACAATACATATTTAATATCATAAAGGTAGCCCTTACATCACAGGTTTATACAGGACTTAGTATCAACTAATTTATAGGAATACCTATATTCCTATATATTATAGGAATACGTATTCAACGGTAAACGTTAAAAATGTAATTATTAAAAAAAAAAAAATATTGTACTGGTTTTATTAACAGTGAAAATTAAAGAACTAAGGTATTCAGTAGTGTATAAGATATTTATGAAAAAATATATATTTTCTGTTAAATATTTATATTGGAATTTTAATTTCTAATTTGCCTATAAAACTTTTATTGACTGCAAGTCGTTATATATGTACTTGCAATTTCAAATCATAATATGCGTCCACATTAAATCAAAATATTATATTTCACTTTTTTATCTGCATATATAGATAGTAATTTGTTTTACAGATATCTTAAATATATTATGCTGAGAATGTCTCTACATATCAGTAAATATATCAGTTAATGTTATTAGTTTTTAAAATGTCTCTGCTTTCAGCTTTAATTTCGCAAATAAGGCTTAGAAGGTTTTGTCAAATTTGTTTCCTGGTTTTTTTGTGTACATGATTATGTATCAAAATTTGTTTTGTCGTAATTAACTATTTTGAGTTTCCTACAAAATGGAGAAAATTGGTTTATAAAAAAAGTCTCTCCTGGTGTTGATATATTTTCTTCAAAATATGATTACTCGTTATCTCAAAAATAAATGATATTTTTATTAGTCACATCAGATAATTCGAATTGAAAGTTCTGTAAATAAAACATAATATTTATATCTTATAAAAATCCATAATTCTTAAAAAAAAAACTGGTATTCATATTTCGACTACATTTAGGTAAAATTGAAGACAATTAATCCAATCTGTTTTTCCATATGTAGAAAAATTATTCTTCAGAATTATATAATAAAATAAATGATAAAAATAATGTCATTTAATTATTTTATAATTTCCATGTGTAACTAGGTCGGAGATGTTGAAAGAAATTGAATTAAACATATTTGGCAAAAACAAGTAGAACATATTTTTTTTATAAAAACACGAATAACTGTAAAGTGTAACGTTTGGAACACAATTAATGTCGTCTGTGCCAAAATTGGATAACACGAGCTTGATTTTAACAATATATTGTGCAAAGTATAAAAGTACTTAGGCCCTATATATTATGAATGAGTGTGAATAAAAATGAGAAACAAAGCTAATGTAATGTTAATATAATGTAAATAATTAAAACTTTATCATTTCCCCTTCTTCTTTTATCCTTAACTGACAACTATTTCTCTTAAATCTACACAATTATCCATTAATGTGTCAAAACACATATTATCTTGTTCATGGCCAGAGTAAACCAACATGGTATATGTTTACCTTTGGGGAGGAACATCCTCGTGTCATGTAATATCAGGCAGAATAATTTAATTCCAAATATCAATTAAGGAGATTTATCATTACCTCTAATATGAGGGAAAGTTTCATTGAGCTTTCTTAATTTAATAATCATGTTCACGTAGTAATGGTCGAAAATTTTAATGTATAGACATAAAGTTGTAGGCCTGTTCATGCATCATTTTTGAAATTAGTTATTACATCACATACACAAAATATATATTTTTTAGTGCAAAACACATTATTTGAATCGTCAGACACTTTTTGGAACTATGGACGTTATAACTGTGATACAGTGTAGTGGCTATTATCTATATCACCGCGTCTTATCTATGTCACCGGTTCTTATATATTATTATCTATGTTATCGGGTCTTATCTATTTTTATCTATGTTACCGGGTTTTGCAATTACTATAAATATCAATGAGCATAGTTTATGGGCCGAGGATTGTATACTATAAACAGGTAATTCCACTACGTTCTACTAAAATAGTTTATTTTTGTACTAAATTTGTTAATATATTTTATTTCTAGTAAAAACTTTTAAATAAATTAATTAGTGCGTATGCCGGTTATAAAAATGTCACGTGACGATTAAATACATGTTTAACTTGTTAAGGTGGAAAGCTGAAAGTTTGAAAAAGTTTATTGCTGTAAAAAGCTATTTTTTGGTGTTATGATGTATTCACTATACGAAAAAATTGTGTTTTGGGGACGATTCAACTAAAGCTCCATTAAATATTACATTATTTTAAACTTCTTCTGTAACTGAAAATAAATTCTCAAATTGGACCAATCACAATGATGGTTCGTCCTTTATTCAATATATCAAATTTGTAATTATAATATTAGTAATTGTACATACAAATTATTTAAGGAGATATAAATAAATAATAATCGCGATTAACACAGAAGAAGGGAATGTTATTCATCGTTTACTGTTGCGGCTTGTAGGAATAAATGAATTGATAAAGTCAGTGGCAAATATTTTATTGTGACAATAATCTTGGAAATACGAGTTTTATCACAGACAATAAAAAGGCATATTATTATTTTTCTTCGCTTTCCCTTGTGTATGCTTTATGGAAAAAATAGTTATAGAATGGTCAATCACTTAACAATGTATATTTCGGAAGCTGATAATAATTGTTTTAAATAATGTATGGGTTTTATAAATACAATTTCTAAAAAGGACTTCTTGTTGCACAATTAAAAAACTAAGAGGAGAGATTTAAAAAAACGGCATGAAAATCGGTTTAGCCGTTCTGGATGTAAAGGTAATAAACCTGGACGTTAGAAAATTCTCTCATTTACAATTTGCATTTAGTACTACCTAGGTGTGGAAAAAAATTATAAATATATACGTAACTTTTTTAAACGCATAAGTGATTAATTTAATAAAATACAAATTCGTTACCTTTTATATCATAATAGCCAAAACCAATTATAAATCACTTTCATAATTTTGAAATAATATAAACTTAAATTTTGTAATTACGTTTGAGAGTTGATATTTAAACTCCCCCTCACTAATGAACCGTCAAAGTAAATTTTAAACTGCTTAATATATGTTCTTGCTACAGTTCTAATTTGGACACACATGGCGAATGATATAAAGTAATTAGAGGGGGAATTGCAAATAAGGGAATCCGTCTCTCTGAGTATTAACACTTATGATGAGCTTTCAAATTCGTAGATAATTCAGAAGTCATTAAATATACAGAAGCCATTGCAATAACGAAAGACTTTTGTGAAGTTAATTAAACATATGAAATAGGTTTTGTAACTAAATTGATTTATAATTTATATTGTACTTTTACTTGATTGTACAAAAATTATTTTGAGCAATAAATATTAAATTTTCTGTATTACCCTTTTTACCCAGGAGAAAAAGTTACTGTGCCCCGTTGAAATTTTCATATTTTGTTTCCTTGAATCGATACTAGATAAAAGTGGTTTTTGTAATAAGTTCATCGTTATCTGTCGTCTTTACAGTGTGCTACTAACCTTCACTAATCAAACGGTTTTGGTAAATATTTGGTACATTTGAACATATATTACATTTTTTAATGTTGATGCGATACTTTCGTCCATTTCACTCTCTAAATGTAATTAGGTTAGGCAAAATTATGCGATCGTTTGAAAAAATTAGTTTGGTTTTTACGGATTCAATCGTTATGAGGTCTCGTGATAAAAAGAAGAATGATTTTTGGAATTATGTCTCTTTGAGATGTGTCTTATTTACAGCACAAATTCTTCGACCAATTATAGTAAAATTTGGAATTTGGATATATTTTAACCATATCTCAGGACCTTGGTTTATATAAATCTAAATTGTCTTCATATCCATCTCTTAAAAAGTTCCGGTTCTTTAGGTATCTCTTATAAAAAAACAATCGGCCACGGGATGATTAAAATAATTAATTTTCAAATTTTTATTACTTTTATATTACTAAAATAATCGTGTAATGTATCGTTCTTTAAAGTAGGACTTTTTTCATTTGGTTTGGGGCCGACGCTTACACGTTTAACAAAACGTCATCAAATTTTGAGGTATTTGACCTTTTAACAGTTCTTTTGGGTAAATAAGTGATAACCTCATGACAAACATATGGGAATTAACAAGGACTTTTTAAATGGGTTCGAGTCGTTGAATTAATTGTTCTCAATATGCATCCCACTAATTATCTCATAATGCTCCCTTATTCACAGGACATTCCTCATATATTCAGTATGATGTGTTTGGAGAATCTTAAAAAACTTTACATGATGTATTCTGGGGATTCTAATCTTTTCGTATCCAGAACTTTGCAGAAAAACTACGTGTTGAGTCGTTTCCATAGTTTCACATCCGACAAAAAATTGTCTGGTATTTATAATCCCAATTTTTATAGATGGTTACAAAAAATCCAGTGATCAGTGAGGAATCCAGCTACTTTTCGCATATCAGTCCTATTCAGTTTAAGAGCCTCTTTTGTGTGTAATCTTAACGATTTTTTTTTTCATAAACTGTATTATCTTAGAACCTTTTTTACTCTTAAAACATCTGGAATAACGTCATGACAATTTGGGTTACTTTCCTCCGTTCTAAAGCATATGATATTCCTCAGGTGGAAATATTTTCTAACGAAGGACGTTCGGTTCTTTTTTTTTGGCACAGCTGTCTGCCTCATCATAACTTTAAATACATTGAAGACTCGAGATCCACAAAATATTTACTTTGTTCGTTTGCACAATGATTTTCAGGGTGATATGACAGTTCCACGTATCCTAGAATTACAAAGCCGGAAGTGTCGTCCTAGCGTCTGAATTTATGTATCTAGTCTCTTACCATTGCTGTCCCCGTCTATATTTCTTTTCACACATTCTGCAAGACAATCGCCTTCCTGTGAAATTGAAAAAAAAAAGAAAAGGAAAAAAAATTATATCTTGCGTGTGACTACTTAAACACCTGACCCAGTACCTTTACAGATTTTGGACCCTTCCGTGTAACATCTCAGTGGATTCGCTTATATAGATAGGTTACCTGTCAACACAGCGGACACGGTATGGTGCCTCAAGTTACTTAATTCTTTTCTTTTTAACCTTTACTAAAAATAACTACTTTTGACTTTGTTAGGTCGATATGTAACTTCCACGTATCCAACAAATGTTTGGACTAATTACCAAAGAACTAAACTTTTGGTAGGAAGATTGTGTATTAAGTCATTATGGGGATCTGGTGTAGTATACTGATGTTTCCAAAACTAACGAAGTCAATCGTGCTGTGGTATATGGGTTGGAACTATGTTGAAGCGTTTGTTTCTTTTTTGGCATTATACTACAGTTTTTCAAACTGAGATAATGCCCATAAATACTAAGTTTAAGAGAACATGACGCCGACATTAAAGAAAACCTGCAGTCATATCTACACTGACAGTCAGGCAGCAATTAACGCACTTGCAGATTTGAATCTAAAAATTCGTTTGGTCTGAGAATGCCGAACTTCGATGCCCTGTTTCTTGAAAACCAGGTAAATTTTCTTTGGAGAGCGGCGGGCCATGAAGGAGTTGAGGTAAACATGTATGGAGATTCATTGGCTAAACGGGATTCTGAATCGAACTTTGTAGGATGTGAGGTACAGTAGGAATATTTGAATGTCTGGCAAAGATGGCCATAAATAGGTAGTCACAGAGAAAGCACAACAACGATGGGATAGTTTTAGGGGGTAAGTTATAAGAGGTATAGTAGCATACTACTACAAAGAAAAGTTCCTTTAGCTCGAGGTAGACTGATCGTGGATAGGGGACATCTATGAAAAATCACAGGTCTTTTACTGAAACACTTGAGTCTGAGGGTTCTATAATTACTAAAACTAGTAATAGGGATTAATCTATTAAGCCAGTATTAATAAGGTTAATTGCACAATAGACCCATCGTCACTGTAGACGGAACCAGTGGTCTAACTCCTTAAAATCTCATATTAATCTCTCTAAGCTAACCTTATTAATATAATTAAATGCCTTGGTCATTATATTTTAGTACAAACCCTCCTACAGGTATTACTTTATAAAATTTGTATAACATTAATCATCCAAGTTGATAAACTTTATTGATGCAATTAAAAAAAATCATTACTATTAACATTATGAAATGCTTGTGATAAATTTACGTAAAAAAGAACAAGCTGATTCCCCCTTTTTGCTTAATTTTACATTAGTAATATTTACCAGGTTAAACCTATTGCCTATATTAGATATTAGGATATAATGTATCCTAAATCCTCATTTAAAGTACTAAAGTATCAGTTCATTAACCAAAGTTGTTGTTCTTTCAAGCAAATAAGTTCACAAAACACACTTGTCCTAA
Source organism: Aphrophora alni (assembly GCA_963513935.1). NCBI lineage: Eukaryota > Metazoa > Arthropoda > Insecta > Hemiptera > Aphrophoridae > Aphrophora > Aphrophora alni. The sequence goes on along the minus strand of OY740768.1, from coordinate 108,514,443 downwards.
ACGTTATGAAAAATAATAAACCTCTATAATTTTTCATTTCATTAGCGTTAAATTTTGTATGTAGGGGGAACATAATAGCCTCACATAAAGATGCTACATCAGAAACTATAAATAAATAGTCTATTAAAAATCAACATTAAATAATTCATGAATTCTTTTGGTGGTTTTTTTTTTAGTTCTGCAGTAATATTATATATTCCTGGCGCCTTCTCATTTTTTATTCTATTTAGAACAATTTGTAGTTTCCAATTTGAAAAGTTTATCTATATGTTTATTTCCACAAAAGGTTCAGTATACTGAATTTTACTTATAACCAAGTCACCTTTTTATACATATGTAATATATATATATATATATATATATATATATATATATATATATATATATATATATATGCATAGGTATATGTACATATATACATATTACATAGGTATATGTAATATATATTACAAATATCATACCGATTCTTTAGCTTCAAATATCTATGTAATTGGAAAATCCTAGTTTTTTTCTAGATTTATGATTTTAATTCCCTTTTCTTAACGGTACCAATACTCTTTATTATTTTTCAAATATAATTGTTTATGTTCTGACCAATTACTCCTTTTGTACTTAATTAGTTAAATAGACATATGAGGTGGCTGACACTTTTTATCAAACCATTTATTTTATATTTTAAGTCTTTGCGAGTGTGGGTTATAATTTACTACGACTTTTATAATTTTAAATAAGGCATTATTTTTATGAGACCTTATGCAGATATTATGCAGCTACATCCACACCATTTTTGAAGAAAGAGACGGTATTAATTCATATTTTTATCTAATTAAGATTCATTGAACAATTGACATATTAAAAGAATATATCAACTCTAAAATCAATTTTAATAGGAAATTAGTAACTCCATGTAATTTATTTCAAGGTTTATGATTGTACTCAATCTTTATACAAAATTTGTTTGTCCCGAAAATTGATAACATTGTGTACCCCACTAGAACATATATAGTTTTAGTTAGAATTGTTCCAGTAATTTTATAGAGAGTGTTCTGAAACTTTTCTTAAAATTCTGCAAATAATAAAAAAATAAAAAATAATTAATTATGATATCGATTGTTCATTCGTCGATCTGAACTCTACTGATTGTATTGTTTATGAACAATGAGGAGTATCTTAGATTAGAAGCACTTTTCTAAACTGAATGGGATTGAAAACAAATATGTCCACTAAAAACCTATCACATTTTATTTCCTTCACAATACAATATAGTCAGTGTAGAAAGTAAATGTTTTCTAGATTTATTATTCCCCCCCCCGCAAATTGATTCTCTAAAACAACCCGTTAGAGTGATATCCTTTATGAAATGGGAGACGCCCTAGTTATATGTTATATTATGAATATCTCAAGTATTATTAAGGTGTCAAATTTGACGTCAACTTGAGCCGTGCATGTCATAGCCCTAAGTCACGCCAGAGCCTCAGCATATTTAATATTATAAAGAGTAGCTTTACAACAAAAGTTGACGCGGGACAGAGTATCATGTAACATATACTGATGTATCAGGTATCAATATTTATACTGATGACCGACGGTACTTGATAGAATTCCATGTTATACAAATAAAACACACACAAAGTTTTTGTTAAATTCTACAATTTATAAAACGTAGAATTTAACAAAAAAAAATGAGTTTTATTTGTATATAGTATACACGAAACGTAATAATTTCAAATTTTAATTACATTTGTATTCCGAACAGGGTAAATGCAGTCGTGTTATTAAGTATTAACACAACACTGTCTGGTAAGCCACAATAATACAGTTTTAATTTATAATTTGCTTTTAAAACTGTTATTGATAGATTAATTTGTAAGTACAAATTCAAAGCCTAATGAGATACAGTCAATGTAATATCAAAATTTGTGTAGCAAGATAAATGATGGGTATAGGTAAATGTGATGTTGGTAGAACGGTTTCCATTCCTCCTGAATAACGCAAGTATTTTATTTTTATTGTTTATATTTACGTCAAATGTACATCCGTTATACATATTTCTATAAAACTTATAATGGGCTTTTATGTGTGTACGACTTGAAATATTGTATACCATTAGGTAACTATAAATGACTAAGTATTATCTTGAGAAATATTGCGGATATTAATTACTATCATTCATCTGTCACAATTTTATCAAAACTTGGTGTTTACACATCCAAAAGACATAATGTAAAATAATCCCCTCTCAAACTGGGACTTGGCATTTATCTACAACCAAAACCCACATTTAATAATAATTTGTAATTCAATATAATTTACAAAAATCAAGTATACAGATTTTGATGAAATTTATGTGAAAAATGAATATTAGTAGCCCAATTTAGTAGGGAAAATAATTAGCATTTGAGGAATAATTATTAAAAAAAAAAAAAAAAAAAAAAAAACTTTAGTGACTATATTTAAATTTTTGCTAAATGAAATATGAACTTTAAAACAAGCAAAAGATGGTGAAGTATATGGAATTATATAGTGTACAAAATGTTAAAATACCTAAATGAAATGATTTCTCCGTTAATATTGAACATGAAGTTGTGAGTCTATAGTGGAAATTACTCCCAAGTTTACAGCAACAATATTAATAAAAAAATAATTCTATATATATATATATATATATATATATATATATATATATATATATATATATATATATATATATATAATTATGATTGACTTTTTGGTAATTAAAATAAAGTTCTGAAATTTTGAAATTTTAACAGTTTAAAACTAATTGGTGGCAGTTCCAGTTTACTTTGTTTATCTTGGCAGTCACTTTTTTCACTGTTGAGAAAAACTATCCTATGGAATCAAAAATATAATAAATGTATTCGTGTTTTATCATGTAAATTTATCAGCTGTATTTGGAAGATGTTTTAAATCCATTGATTATTTACCACTTATATGACATACTATTGAGAATTTTTGGTGTTGGTGAAAAATAGATATCAAGTTTTTGCTGATATGTCCATCTCAAGGTTCTTTGAGAAATTGGTTTTATAAATGATTTCAAACAGTCCAGTGTCAACTCAATTGTATTTTCGATTACATGTATCTTAAACTACTCACAGTAGATATTGAGTATGTATTTTCTTTTTTCACTCTGAGCAGACCCCGATCAGTTACTTTCCACTTTAGTACTAAGAGGAGTTAATATGTACGAGTATATTAATAGTGCTGTTAATTGAATTTATTTTAGTACTGTAGTAGCGGTTTATTTATTGGATTTTTTTTAAAGGCGTAGTTAGTGCCACAAGGTTCTCTCTTTCACTTAACCCCACTAAAGTAAAACAACGTAAAACATTAACATATACAACACAATTTTAAACACTATAACGAAGCCTGACAGCAGTCTCAATTGTTTCCGTTTACTAGTGATGTATAATGTCGTTTTTGTGGGTTGACACATTAGTTTAGGTTATTCATCTTTACAATCTCAGAAAATATAATCCAAACGGTAGGAGAAAATTTAAGGAACATCCGATGTTGTGTTTTTGTTCAAAGACGCTTTACTTATTAAAACACATGACTTTCAGTTATGAATACGGCAATGTGAGAAGGTTCGGTAAATATTCGTTTAATTATATTATGAATTTAGATGTCGCTAAACCATTTATTGTTTCTACGAGATTGGCAGCATCTTATTGGATTTGGACTTTGAACAAAAGAGTGTTTTTAGTTACAACAAAACAAATTTCAAAGCTAAGAGATTCGTATTCAAGTCTTGTGCAATAAACTTGATACTTCCAGGCAGATCCATTTCCATACACAATCACGATCACCTAGATTTAGTAAATAGAGGCCGTTAGCTTTATTTATTCCCTTGGAGCAGTAGACTTTGAGAATGTATCGGTTTTCGTAAATTCGTTAGTTTATGTTCTGTTAATAAAATGAAAAGAGAGTCTAATGGTGAGTGGATTCTCACTAATGTGAGATTTTTTTTTTCAATAAAAGTAATTGTCTAATATTATGTTTCTTATATTTTCAAAGTTGTAATATTGTATAACTACACAGGATGAGGCAAAAGAACGTAACACATATACTATTCCTAAACCAAAAAAGTATTAAAGGTGTGGTTTGTGAGACACGTATTTTGACTGTTCTATTTTGCTATACAAATGTTTACTAAAGGCGTTCCCAAGATTGTTATTTTCTTCAAATATCATAATAGCGCTGTGTTATATAATTTTTAAGGTTTTTATATATCTAGTGGTAATCTGAATGGGGTCAATTGAACTAAAAATTATGAGAGTTATTATGATTCTACAGGGTCCATTAAAAATATTTCTTAAAAAATGTATCAGTATATCTCCCTACACTTGTGACAATATCATGTATCTTATAAATTTTGGGGGTGTCCTCTAAGAATCTGATTATTTAATTTTTTTTAAATTGTTATTAAATATGGTAGCTTATGGCTAATTATAATTAGGACATTTTTGCATTTCAATGTCGTTATTACATTTAGAAATTATAATAAATGTTGAGCTTGACTTATGAGAAAAAATATACAGTATAACAAACACACAGAACACAATTCTCACAAAAAATACGCCTAAGTATCAGACGCGTTTGATTGGTGTAGCTCGTGTATCGCTGAAGAGGACGACCTTGTCGTTGAAACGCGTCTGATACTTAGGCGTATTTTTTGTGAGAATTGTGTTCTTTGTGTTTGTTATACTGTATTTAGAAATTGGATTCTGCTCTTGAAATAAAACGTACATTATTTACAACAGCTCGTAATATGCTTATACAATTTTAAAAAAAATCAACCTGATAGAAGTCTAGGATACCTCCAAAATGAATGGGTAAAAAAAATTGTAAATTGAAGAATTGATATAAAATTATAAAGGTGATATCACATTTTGTCATCTGCTACAAATCCAAAAAAATAAAATAATTGCAATATTGCACCCAAACAGTGCATGATTCTTCTAACATAAAAATAAAATAATTTCTACAATACAAATAATCAAGACAAAATTGTCGTGTGAATAAAATTCTCTTTTCATTTAATTCACAAACCTTGCTTTTTCGTTTTAAATAAATATTGAACATAATACAAGTAAATAAAACAACTATAATAATTACAGTTCATACCATTTGTAAAACACGTATATTATAAGAAAATATTATATATTTATTATTATTATTGTAGTACAAATGAAATAGGTAGAGAATATGGATACAAAGTCATATTTAGTATGTGGGGGAACTAATTATTTACTAAGTTCACAATAGATTAAAAACAAGTGTTAATTCGCACGTATTGAAATTTATAATGATATTCTTAATTACTAAATGGATGTTTATGTGGTTAACATATTGGGTGGTTTTTTATCATCTAAGAAATTTTTAGTTCGAAATATCGTTCCTTTAAAATTTTGAATAAGATTTATTGTGTGTGTATAAAACATTTACTCATCAACTTGTTTTTATTTCACAGTTACCAAATGACTAATAATTTTCTCTCAGTATTTTAATTTGTTTTTGTTTGTTCGTGGATTCAATTATGTATTTAAAATAGTTCAAACACAAATTAGTTCAATATCTGCCTTGGTACTCCAGTTCCAATTCCATTTTCTTTTTATTTTATAGCCACCTTGCTTGAGTCCATGTTACTCTTTCTTATTCTTTCCTTTATGTAATTCACTTTACTTCACAGAAATGAACAGATTATTTTCTTACACTAAATGATTGAAATGGCTTATGCTATGAAACGGGCTTTGTGGTGGATATCTGTATTCATGATTGTTTTGGTGAGGTTAAGGGTTTGATATTATTTATGGAATGAGCCCTGAAATGACTTTCATATGGTTATTACCATAGGTTAATTTCTATAGCGTTCGAATGAAAAAACAGTAATACCGCGTTATATTACAAATACAACCGGTTACAGATGAAATTATTTACTTAAAGTTAGAACTATGGCATTGGTTTCCATTAATCAACGATACAATTATAGATATAACTCTATTTTTTTAAATATATTATTTGATCTAAAATCATTTAGTTCTATTTATTAAAATACTAAACATAGTTTTCTCTACATTTATCTAATTCAGTAAATTCATGATAATCCATTTTACATGTGTTGGTGTGCTAGCAAATCATATATTATCTAATGACTTTCTACGCTTCACTAATTTTTTTCTAACTAAGGAGTCAAATTCCGTACTCTTATGTCTTTTTGTATGGATGAATAATTTAATTTTTTCCTAAAACTATTTATTCTTGTAATGAAATCCCTTCAATTAGGAATTAACAATTATATTGTAAAAAAAAAAAAAATAGATTTTGTGGGTAATCACATTTGGTATCTTCATTTTTTCAAATAACCTTCTTGTTTTGTTAATCTATGGACTTTACAATAAAAGCTGCAATGTATATATATAGCAAAGTTTATATCTATCTTTGTGATTATTTTCGAATATTTGAAATCATGTTTACTAAATACGAAAACTTCTCATATTACATAAACTTATATAAACGTCATTGTATCCAAAAATTAACAAAATTAATGACAACTGTAAGTTGAGATTTAATACTATTATATATATATCTATATATATATATATATATATATATATATATATATATATATATATATATATATATATATATTTTTTAAAATTATTTATGATTAAAACAAAATTATATGTTCCTCTTAGTTTTACAAATACTTTTAAACAATTAAACTTTCATAAAATATGTTTTATTTCAACCGCTTGTATAACATTAATGAAAGTTGATTGAAGTCAAATTAAATTTGTTCAGCTTCCACAGTTCCGCTTAATAAATTTAAATGGAATAAAACATTGTTTTAATTTAATCTCTGGATTGTTCAAAGTTTGTACTTGACTTTTATTTAGAGATAAAACAATAAATAAAAAATAATAATAATATAAAAATACTAGAATTAATTTTTTACCAATAATTTATTTTTAAGATATGAATTACATTCTTCTAATCTTCAACTTTGTATAAATATTTGTAAAAAAAAAAAAAAAAAAAAAAAAAAAAAAAAAAAAAAAAACATAGAATTACCCTCATGTAATTAAATGTCATTTTAATAAATTATAATCCTTGTTTTTACCAAAACAAAATATAAATATTTATGATTACACATTACTCCACTTTAGATATTTACAATTTAAATTTGATTGAAAAAAAGTTTGTGCGTTGAGTTTAATGGTTTAAAGTGCATTATATTAAATTATTTATATTATAGTAAATAAGTTAGTTTGGTTTCCTGTTTCAGAAATAGCTAGTAGTTTCAATAAACAGAATAAATATTCGTCTTAAATGTAAAGTTAAAGAAAGGGATCTACTTCTACATCATGCAAGGGTACAGGATCTGTCAATAGATATACTGTATTGCGATAATGTTCTACTCTTGATGATGGGCTTCATTCCGTTAGAAAATCTCTTAATCCTTGGAATTGAGTAGCTTTTTCAATATATCTTGAGGAATTCAATATTTTTTGTAATACTATTTTGAAAATATTTAACCCGCTTCTTTGCTGATGTTCATAGAAGTAAATATCAAGCTGTGCTACTAATCATTGATTGTGACAAAAGCTTCAGTCTTAGCTGACGAAAACACTCCACGAATTCCATCGGTTAAACTTATGAAGGTAACAAATGCATTCTTGGACTGGTTCAAACTATGACGGTAGACTGTGGTTTGAAACAGATGCTCATACATATCACCTCCCCCTCCCCCACTCCTTTTCTGCATACGCACCAGCATGCATGAGATCTCCTCCCAATGCAGGCACCGTTTCTAACAATGCTTAGAGACTATAATCATGACCATGTTAGAATTATTAATATTTTATAAAAAAGAAAATAAATATTTCAACCTCTTCTATCTATTATAATTAGCGACTTTATATAGAAAGAGAGAGAGAGAGAGAGAGAGAGAGAGAGAGAGAGAGAGAGAGAGAGAGAGAGAGAGAGAGAGAGAGAGAGAGAGAGAGAGAGAGAGAGAGAGAGAGAGAGAGAGAGAGAGAGAGAGAGAGAGAGAGAGAGAGAGAGAGAGAGAGAGAGAGAGAGAGAGAGAGAGAGAGAGAGAATTTGTTATGTTGATACTTTGTTATGTTGATGTTAAAATAGATACTCTCTGTAAAATTAATTTAAATTAATGTCAGACAATATTAGATATTTTTAAATAAACATCTACAATTAAACTTTGGCTAAATTCTCCAATTTTTACCTGTGTTACTTGTTTTTATTTATAAGAATCTAGACAAATATTTGTCCGATATTGACTATGAAAATATTAATGTTGCAAAACAAAAACTAGTTATCTCCACTAAGAAAAAAAAAATAATGTAAATATACGTTCTAGTTTGAAAACAAATAAAAATCATAATTGTCAATGATGTTATAATAAAAAGTTTTAAACTCTCTGAAGGAGATTACATAATATATTAAGAAAACTCAGTGGAACATCTTAATCAATAATCTACAGAGAGTTACTTGTTTTGTTCGTTTTCGATGTACCTGGAATTTACAATAATTTAGGTTATGACAGTGGTCAAGCTTTGTTTTTGTACTTTTTAAGTTACTACCAAATAGTAGGTTACTTTGTTTTTATTTAAGTTACAACCAAATAGGAGGTTACTTTATTTCACTTCTAATTAGTATATTGAATTGCAGGTCGTCATATAAAATATCATCGAAGTTGGAATTGTCGGTTTAAAAAATATGACTTTTTTTCACATTTCCAGCGTCGTTTTTTTTCACTTTAGTAACAACATCAAAACAAAAGAATTTTTGGGGAAAACGTGTTCAATATTTATTGACGAAACTAATGTCGAGCACAATTTGATCAAAACCGTCACTACCGATTTTGTTTAATTCAATGACAGGACCACTTATTTATGAAATACTGTATATGTATTTAAAGTTGAGTGTTTGAGAAAACAAATGTTAATTTTGAACGAAATAAGTTTCTGACTTACCATTTCAGTACCATTTTTAAGTTTCATAGAAAATAAAATATGTTTCAATACAGGAGGACATTAAAAGTACAATAAAAAATGTCAAATATCGTAATACTTCCTATCTATATATAAAACAAAAAAGTAATAGATTTTCCGAAAATCTACCATATTGACTATTATTTTAACCCTTTATCAAATGCAATATTATATACAAAACAGAAATACCGGATGTCAATTTAAAGTACTTTTGAGAAAAATAATATATATTTTTTAAATAATATTTCGCTTGTGTACATAAACTTTTACTTAAATAATGTCATCAATGAATTGTGTGACGATAAATAAAGGACAATTCAAAAAGACTGCAACGTAAACAATATGCTGAGGAATGCTAGTCGGAATGTTGTGAGATTCCATCAATTAGCTCGAGATAGGAAAGCGGTCACTGGGACTAAATCACCGTGTGGAGATTTAGGATATCAATACCAGGAAGTCTTTAATCTTATTTAATCGAAATATAAAGATAAACTGATGTATTCACATCAAACAAACAAATCAACAATACGACTTTCAAGGACTTATTCACCATGTTTCATCATTTTTACTTACGTCGGTGGACAACTTGTATTAGATGGAACGGAGTTTGTACAATATTATCAGCTGAATATCATGACACAATCATTATAACAATTTTTTTTTTGTGTTTCCTTGTAAAAATCACACTGCCCGTTTGACGGAATTTTGTAACGAACAGGTAACAATACTGTATTAGTAGGGGGGGGGGGGGTTTCGTACCTGAAAATAATTAGCATCGTGCGTTAAATTTGGACCATTGGAACTCTCGTATCCTGAACGAAAATAATACTGTACAATAAAAAGAACCTACTACTAATTGTAAGAATTATTGAAAAAAAACTAAACGCCAACTAAAATATAAATATAACAGTATATGTATTGCCAATAATCACTGTAATCAGTTAACAATAGAAGGAACGATATATTTGGGGATTTCAGTCGGCTTATTTTGGCCAATTCGTAATACACATATTACCTAATAATATGTTATATGCCTCCTTACTCTAAGAATTTACAAGCTTATACTTAATCTCTTGGGTATAGATTACACTTCATTCTTAATTTAATAAGTCATTTGCAAACTAACATAAAAATAACTTAGTAAAAATAAAATGCTTCAGATATTTTAAAACTATTAGAAATTAGCTTTTAAGAAAAATTTAAGATATTTTCTATACTGTAATAACTCAAATAATATATAAATATGTAAAACTTTCATTTCGGACGGATAAATGTACTTCTATAACATGAAGGTATAATCAAGTAAGTTAAACAGGGTTTTCGTTACAAAAGTTTAAAAAAAATAATTGTCTGTTAAAATATAATACAATAATGCCTCGTATAATATTTTATTTGGAAAAAAATCTTCACGTTGTTAGTTTAATTTCTGAAATTTGTAGTACAAAACTTTAAACGATGTAGAGTTTAAATTAAACTTCCGTTTCCTTGTTTAAACATTTTAACCTAATTCAATGGGTTTCTGGAAGCTTTTAGAATTTAATTTGAATTCACTCAACCTTCTTTAATAAAAGTAGAAAAAAGCTCTTGAAATTAAAATTCATTTTGTGAATCTTTTATTATTATATTTTGCAATGCATTCTCGTTATTATTTTGTTAATTTGGTAATAAATATATTTATATTAACCTAAATGTAAGGACTTTTCCAATGACACAAAAAAAAATATCAATTTGGTGTATATCGATTGTCCTCAAAGAAGAAAGATAATATTTGGTGGTTCGATGGTTTAAAATAATTCTGGTCATGTGAGTTATAGTAAGAACATTATAAATCCTTGTAATATCGTCAAGTTTATACAGTAGATGGGATATGTAGTCGTAATCTATCTAAATTTTATGGTGTAGCACAGTGAATAATTACGTGCATACAGTCGTGAGGTATTAAAATCACTTTATTGTACTCATGGGATCTAAAAACAGATGTTTCTACTAAAACGTATTTACACGACAACTTTTCAACTATTACATGATTTTTTTTTTATACCAAAAAGAGAATAGAAGAAAAATTTATATTTGTTCCAATATTAGTAGTATTGCATTTATGATATCAGTTGTTATTTGGATAAAGTATTTCAACTATTTACATACTTTTTCTATACCAAAAACAGATCAGGAGAAAAATGTAACTTTTTTCAGTAACTAGTATTATTCTATTTAACAATATTAGTTGATATTTGAAATCGAATTTATTTGTCAAAAATGATTTGACGTGGGAATATTCCACCCCTAATATTCTGCCAGTAAACAATATAATACATGTTTTGATGGAAAAACATATATCAACTGAGTCTACGAATTATAGCAAAAAAACAATAATAATTGATATATTTTTAAATTCTGTAAATTTGTAAACGACTAAAATGGTGGGCATAATTTCTCTCTGTCACACAGAAATACGAAAGAAAATCTTTTAGAACTAAAATGCTATACTCGTCTTAACTACTATATTACAAATTATCTCTTGGAGCTCCTCTGAAGAACGCTTGCTTGCTTGCTTAATTGCTATAAAGAATTGTACCATTCACTCGTCTTAGGAATGTTAAGTAATTCAGATATTAATGCTTGCAATCAAATATAATGTTCGCTGTTTGTAATTATTTGCGAAGAGTATTTTTCGTTTATTTCTGAGCTTTTACACTATTATTGTCATATTATGGATGAATCCTCTTCATAAATAAATATCAGATATTTCATCCATATTGGTATTGTCGATATCAAAAACATAAGGCTTGTGTTTTGAATTTTTAATAACAACTTCGACACAGGCATGTTTTGTAAGGACGTTGACGGTAATGTTCAGCAAATTTAATCAAATCGTCAGTTTTATTATTTATTATTTTCAAATACATCAAAATATGAATTATTACAATTGTATTTGACGTGAAACAGATAACTCCCAAATCGTCTATATTTTCAAAATAGTAGCAACACAGTCACATTTAACACTTACTATTTATGTTTATCTTAGAAGTTGTGAGTTTTTGGTATTCTTTTATTACATAGTTTGTATACGTTATTATAATGCAAAATTGTTACTTTTCTATTTCTTATCTACTACGTTTGTATGGTAGTTTTAAAGCCAGAGATATATTTATAGTCCCAATCTCACCCCAAATAATAAAAGTGAATCATTCATAGATTGTGAAGTATATTAAAATAGGTTCGTTGGATAGAAAATATTTTAAATTAAAATAAGTTTAAAAAATTAAAAACTAAATACTAAAGCTTCCTTATTCTTGAGGATATATCAATTTTTCTAATTTGTATATTTTTTTAAAATTTTTAAATTCTTTGTCATCTCATTTTTCTTTCTCGTCGCTGTAGACTAAATTACTAGAAATTAGAAACTAATCAGTTATACTCAAAACGGACATGTTCACCAAAATTCTTTCACATTTTCCGTATGTAACAATACTTTCACAAGTATAGGAGTGAGAAACTAAAACAATTACCCATTTAACACCATTCACTATAAATGCTCTAAAACAAGCCCTATCATTGAATGTAGTCCACTTTACTTATGTTTTATAAAGATTGAAGTGTCTATTTTGATGTTTACTGTAGACCATCCATGGGATATTTCGACGTCTCGTCATAGAACTAGTTAGTTAATTAGCGATTTAGGGGTCCGAAGCTATTTAGTGTCTTACACAGCGACCAAAATAGATTTTTTTGACGCCCCAACTAATTTTGTTTTAGATCCAGCCAAGATATTAATTTCCTATTAATCTTAAATTGGTTCTGTGGGACATGATCGCTACCCCTTCATAGGTGCTAAATGGAATGCTAAGGTAAAGGTAGCATTTCGTAGGTTAGAGATTTACACTCACTCAACTAGTGTTTGGCTGTTTATTTATATGTCATACAAAATCGGCTATAGCTACACGTGTTTTAAAAGGTAATTCACTAGATAGTGTCCTGACAGTAGGCCAATTTAGTCTCAGCGCTTCTTTTACTGTTGAGACTATATTTTCGAATAGAAATAAATTAATCGAAATAGTAAGGGACCAATTTGGTTAAAACGTAAATCATCTTGGAATTAATTATTTATATCTATTTCCCTGGGAGAAAGTTGACATAGTAGATTTAAGGCAATAAAAATAATTATTCACAAACGGAATATTTTGATGCAAACCATACCTAATAGTATATTTTATACTTTTTATGGTAAATTGTTTACAAAGAAAGTTATCGGTATTTTTGGCGATATAAATATATATTCGACACCTTCTTTCTTAATAATAAAATAATTTTTCAACGCGGTGTTAACGATTTTACTAAAAAATCATAATTTCAAAACTACAAAATTCAATGCATTTGTAGATCACTGAAGTCAAGCAACATTGAGCGCGATTAGTACTAGGGATGATTGAAATTATTATGTTTTTTTTCTGTGAAAAAGTTGCTCAGGGTTGAACACTTTTTATTATTAAGAAATAAGGTGTGTATAAAATGATTTCTTTAAAAATCCCAAAAAATACTGGTAAATTTTCTTGTAAACAATTACCTTTTTTACTAGTTTATTAATTAGTATCACATTGATTCCTTATCACTACATAAAAGCATTGAAAATTATAGAGTTGTCACGCGCCAATATGTAAATAACTGTTTAACAGTGTTCTTTTTCTATGTTTATTTGCCTTACTTTATACGTTTAAGTTATACAGTTGGTAGTTATTTATTTATTGTACTCTTTAATGTCCATCTAAATAAATTTGTATCACGTCTGCTCTAGTTTTTACTGTCAACTGATACCTGTTACTCTTATGTTAATAACAAATTCCATTAATATGTCAAACCACGTAATGTATTGTTAAACATAATAAGAAAACAACGAGATCAGGAACATTCTCGTGTCGCATGGTTTTAGACATATTAAATTAATTACATATATTACTTAATAACATTACCTTCTACCATTTGGAGAAATTTAACCAATTTTTAAAATTTCTATTATATAACTAATATTAAAACATTTTTGTTAGGTGGTAAAAAATAGATCGTTATTGAGATTTTTATTGACATACCTGATATAAATCCGTTACTAATACAGAATATATTATATAAAATATATTTCTGAATATCCGTTTGGAACGATTTCTCAAAAAAACAACATTGAAATGATTCTTATTGAAAACAATTTACATTTTATATTAGGGATATGATATTGGCTCATGCCTATTTAACTTAAAGATTCTGGTTTGAGCTGAAGGTCAAATACTATTTTCCTTGATCAAAATCTCCAATTGAATATTATATTGTACTAAAATGTTTTAAATGTTAAAAAAAATTAAAATTAACCCTTAAGTACTATATGCTCAAATACTCACTTAAGTACTATACAACGTCTGTCAGACGTCATTTTTTGATTTTTTTTTTTAAGTTTAAGTTTTTTGTAAAAAATTTTTTTTTACTTTATTTTAGTTAAATGGTAATATGAAAACAACAAAAAAATCAAAACTGTTTCGTTTTGATTAAAAATTGCCCATCACTGCCCTATATTAAAAAAAGTTACAAAATATTGGGTTGGATTTTTTAATTTTAATTTGAAATTATAAAGGTTGTAATATATAAAGCTAAAATATTTTTACATTGATGAAGATAAGTTTTATAGTGAATATGAAAGCTTTTAGCTTTGGTCTTGTTCATTATGAACAAAAAAAAAAATATATATTTATCTTTTTTTGCTGTTTTTGATCATCAGAAATTGGGAAAGTAAGTACTAATACATTTAAATTATGAACAAAAATTATTTTACTTAGATAAATTAAACAGTAAAATAATATAATTATTAAAATTTTGTTATAAGAGGGTTTCTAGTCTGGCATGGATATCGGGTCTGGCGCGTATTGTACCACGTCAACCAGACGTCACCATTACAAGTGCAAAATAACCTAACTACTAAACCACGTCTGTCAGACGGAAATTGACTATAACGAACAAACAAAGATGAGTAGAGTGGACCGATTTTCTCTGGTCAAAGACCTTGACTCAACTTAGAGGTAAACGGCCGGACCGGTCCTAGGGGATGGGGGAGGGGGAGAGAATTGAAAGTAAAAATTGGCACCGTCTGTGA
Source organism: Aphrophora alni (assembly GCA_963513935.1). Lineage (NCBI taxonomy): Eukaryota > Metazoa > Arthropoda > Insecta > Hemiptera > Aphrophoridae > Aphrophora > Aphrophora alni. Next base: position 108,499,275 of record OY740768.1, on the reverse strand, counting down.
GACGTCAGTATAGTAGTTAAGGGTTAAGAACGGACTCCAGATCAAAAAACTTTAATTAAATTGTGGTGAAATTGGAAGTCTTCAATGAAACATGGTAAATTACACACTAAAGTAAACACGAGCAAATTTGAAAAAAAAAATTAATAATTATTTAAAATATTTTAAATTTAAATTTGCCTTAAATGATTTAATTTAATAATTTTTCTATTTCAAATGTGTTGATAATTAAAAGTTTTGGAACATAAACAACAAAAATTTGAATTGGCGTAGGATTAAACAATCTGTGCATAATTGTTTCAAAATTTTGTCTTTGTAAAATGTAAAATTTTCAAAGCCAGAGCAAATTTAGGTTGAATTTAAACTAGTTTTTAACTATAACCTAATTGAACACATTGTTCTTAACTTTAGGTAAAAAAGTATTTTGTGTGTCTAATTTTTCACATAATGAGATTTATGATTCTGTGCGTGTTTTGTTGTTGGTGTGCGTAATTTACTTTTCTTCCAATGTGGCGCTCTGCAAAACTTGATTATCACAAATCTCAAAGTAAATCTTATATTTCTATAATGTTAATGAGAAATATAAAATGTAAAATATTTAATAATAAAATTACTTGTAACGATTATTTTCTTATTTATATTTAATTCTACATGTAATTTCATCAAAGTGTTCCAACTATGACTGCTAGATAAGTGATTTTCTATTTACTTTCCTAATAGATGTAATATTAAAAGCAAGTGTTTACGTAGAATACATATATTTCTAATGATTCATTGAGCTCTTATTGTATGTTAATATCAAGTATCATAAAGGGAGTACACATTTGCAAATAATATGTGAAATGCGAATTTGTTTTAAACAAGATTAGCTTTTTAATGCGTTTGGTGGATTATCATTTGCAACTAATAATTATGCAATGACATTTTATTGTAAGTATTTATTATTTCATGTTCATAATTAAAAGAATATATAGATAGTTATATGTAACTAATTATTAGAGTAATAATTGTAGGTATTTCATACACCATGTTTATGGCTTTTAAGACAATGAATTATCACCTAATACTACCCATAGGAGTAATATAGCAAACGATAAGTGGGTATACTACGTAGCTACATGTAAATCATTGTAACAGTCCACACTTCCAGGTGTTCCATATTTTTTGTCAAATCCATTTCGTACCAAATAAACTTGGTACCTGATCATTCTTACTGCATTTTATGATGTTTATACTTTGTAACCCCATCTTGGATTTAATATTTTTGAAAATTTGGTAACATTGTCGCAAGACACACGATTATAAAATGTTTTAGTTTTTACACAACGCTGAATCCGGTGACACATAGCATTTTTCATATCTCTTCCTTTACATAACTATTCATCAAAGAGATAAATTAAATTTTGAAATTATACATTTTTTATAAAAACCCAATGGACATTAAAGGTTTTAAAATAGGAGTACTACCAAATATTACAAAATACTCTTACATTAATGGTGAAACCTATTTTGCATTATAAAAACCTTAACATATTTTAAAGTTTGTAAACATTAAGAATCTTTTCATTCATGTTACGAACTTCAATGACGTAGGAAGTATGTAATGGAAAACAGGTTGCAGCATTGAGTTTACATCAAAGTCTTATTCAGTATTATTTGTTACAAATTCTTCAAAATTTAAATATGTTATTAGTATAATTTAAAATAATACAATTTTAGATAATTTTTGTGTAAATGGGTGGAAATTGGAAACAGACAATTAATATCCATTCTTGCCATATTACTATTAAACTCACTTTGGATTTAACTTAAATCCAAGAAGGAAATAAAAAATTATAAATACTAAAAACAACCAGCAGATATCATGTGTAAAAATCTTTCCCTTTCAAATCGGTATTATCGGTATAAAGAAAAGCGTGGAAAATCGCCTGGGTGTGAGAGTGTGCTAGCTAGTGTGTGTGAGGGTGTCAGTTAATATTCAAGAAATTGAAAAATTTTCACTCTAGTAATAAAACTATTAAATATTTTTTTCGAACTGCGGCAGATTAGTCCGTGTTAGCTTAATGCAAGTCGTTAATTATGATGCTCAAATAATTACTTTTATTTTACGTCGTTTGTTAGTTACTTGAAAACATTATTTTACCAACCAACCTTTTAGTATCTGCAATAGGGATCAGCATTGGTGATAAAAAAGAAAGATGAACGAAATGCTTTCTCAAATAGCCTACTGGATAAAAAATACATTGAAAATGACAAAAATATTGTTTTTTTCTAAATTTTTCCCGGCTCTTCTTTCATGATGATATAATATATATACTCCAAACTATTTAACATAGTACAATGTGCAAATATATCTCTTATTCATTAAGTATTTTTTTAAAAATATTTTTAGTCAAATTAGCAAATTTCATCTAATAATGATGAAGTGTATGTTTCACCATAAGAAAAATTTATTGTTACATAAAAATATGAAAACAATGACGACGTTACTAGACAGGATATGAAATCTAGCAAACACATGAAATCTAGCAAGCATGTGAAATCTAGCATTCACGTGATATCAAGGAAGCACCGAAATCTAGCATTCACGTGATATCTAACAAGCACGTGAAATCTAGCATTCACGTGATATCTAACAAGCACGTGAAATCTAGCATTCGCGTGATATCTAGCAAGCACCTGAAATCTAGCAAGCACATGAAATCTAGCAAGCATGTGAAATCTAGCATTCACGTGATATCAAGGAAGCACCGAAATCTAGCATTCACGTGATATCTAACAAGCACGTGAAATCTAGCATTCGCGTGATATCTAGCAAGCACCTGAAATCTAGCAAGCACATGAAATCTAGCAAGCATGTGAAATCTAGCATTCACGTGATATCAAGGAAGCACCGAAATCTAGCATTCACGTGATATCTAACAAGCACGTGAAATCTAGCATTCGCGTGATATCTAGCAAGCACCTGAAATCTAGCAAGCACGTGAAATCTAGCAAGCATGTGAAATCTAGCATTCACGTGATATCAAGGAAGCACCGAAATCTAGCATTCACGTGATATCTAACAAGCACGTGAAATCTAGCATTCGCGTGATATCTAGCAAGCACCTGAAATCTAGCAAGCACATGAAATCTAGCAAGCATGTGAAATCTAGCATTCACGTGATATCTAGGAAGCACCGAAATCTAGCATTCACGTGATATCTAACAAGCACGTGAAATCTAGCATTCGCGTGATATCTAGCAAGCACCTGAAATCTAGCAAGCACATGAAATCTAGCAAGCATGTGAAATCTAGCATTCACGTGATATCAAGGAAGCACCGAAATCTAGCATTCACGTGATATCTAACAAGCACGTGAAATCTAGCATTCGCGTGATATCTAGCAAGCACCTGAAATCTAGCAAGCACATGAAATCTAGCAAGCATGTGAAATCTAGCATTCACGTGATATCAAGGAAGCACCGAAATCTAGCATTCACGTGATATCTAACAAGCACGTGAAATCTAGCATTCGCGTGATATCTAGCAAGCACCTGAAATTCAGCATGCTCGTGAAATCTAGCAAGCATGTGAAATCTAGCATTCACGTGATATCTAGGAAGCACCGAAATCTAGCATTCACGTGATATCAAGGAAGCACCGAAATCTAGCATTCACGTGATATCTAGGAAGCACCGAAATCTAGCATTCACGTGATATCTAGGAAGCACCGAAATCTAGCATTCACGTGATATCAAGGAAGCACCGAAATCTAGCATTCACGTGATATCTAACAAGCACGTGAAATCTAGCATTCGCGTGAAATCTAGCATGCACGTGAAATCTAGCATGGACCTGAAATCTAGCATTCACATGATATCTAGCAAGCACCTGAAATCTAGCAAGCACATGAAATCTAGCAAGCACCTGAAATCCAGCATGCTCGTGAAATCTAGCATGAACGTGAAATCTAGCATGGACCTGAAATCTAGCATTCACATGATATCTAGCAAGCACATGAAATCCAGCATGCTCGTGAAATCTAGCATGCACGTGAAATCTAGCATGGACCTGAAATCTAGCATTCACGTGATATCTAACAAGCATGTGAAATCTAGCATTCGCGTGATATCTAGCAAGCACATGAAATCCAGCATGCTCGTGAAATCTAGCATGCACGTGAAATCTAGCATGGACCTGAAATCTAGCATTCACATGATATCTAGCAAGCACATGAAATCCAGCATGCTCGTGATATCTAGCATGGACCTGAAATCTAGCATTCACATGATATCTACCAAGCACCTGAAATCTAGCAAGCACGTGAAATCTAGCATGGAAATGAAATCTAGCATTCACATGATATCTAGCAAGCACATGAAATCCAGCATGCTCGTGAAATCTAGCATTCACGTGAAATCTAGCATGGACCTGAAATCTAGCATTCACATGATATCTAGCAAGCACCTGAAATCTAGCAAGCACATGAAATCTAGCAAGCACGTGAAATCTAGCATGCACGTGCAATCTAGCGTGGACCTGAAATCTAGCATTCACGTGATATCTAGCAAACACCTGAAATCTAGCAAGCACTTGAAATCTAGCGTGCACGTGAAATCTAGCCTGCACGTGCAATCTAACAAGCACCCTAGGTTTTACTATTAGATATTTATGTTTTTAAAAATATTAGACAATTCTATTGTGAAATGTAAGTTTCTTCGTATATAGATCCTACATAAACGTATCATAGAAATCCTGTTAGTAAATTTTTCATCACCAAATATGAATATCAACTTCGGGATTATCGTTGATGGTATACACACAAAACATCGAAAGGAAATCGCTTCCAATTGTTAATTAAAGCAACACAATCCCTAGTTAATCACGTATTTGAACATTGATAATTTATTTCTTACCTTTGAATATTAGTTATACGTAACATCATTTATTTACATTAAATGCATTTGTTTAGTATGAGATTTTGTTAAAGAACTTATTGTTTAGATTTTTTTAAAGAAACCATTTTTTGATGATATAATATGAAGTAAATTCATGTTATTTATTTAATTGAAACTTAAGTATTTTAAGGATATAAATAACTCAAGTTTTTTCCGTTAAAGTTACTAATTACTTCTACTTACATACCTTGTTGTTTTCCAAAGCTTTTAATAATAAAATACCATTTAGTTTTTACTGATGACAGGAAAATAGTATCACATTTGAAAACAACTCAATGTTAGAAACTGGACACAATGCTATGCGACGTGGTAGTCCTAGGCCGGCTTAAGTAAGCTGTGTGCGTACTCCAACAAATAACTAACGTCACACTGGAAATTTAGCAATAATAATTAGGCGATAAACTACAGGTACCAAATACATACAAATTAGTAACTAAACATAACATTGATAAGTAAAAAAAAGAGTTAAATAATAAAGCATATTTTTTCTGATAACTTAACTATGTTATATATTGAAAACGGATTTGTAAAACTTTAAGGTATTCGCTGATATTTTATACTTTTAACGTTTCTACTTTACAGGTCAAGTAGAATTCTATTGACTTATAATGATTACGTGTTCCAAACCTGTTGAAGTTAATATTTCATTAACGAGTGTAAGCTACGGAATTTTATGTTCTTTATCTACGTGCACACTCACTCACTCATATACAGAAAGGCTTACAAAGTTTAAGGCAGTATTGGTGACAATTTACATATATACGTGGGATCCAAAGATATTGTGTAGTACTATAATACTTTTGAGTGAGATTGCAACAGCTGAAGTATACATTTAAGAAATTCGCTAATGATATATATTTGTATAATTTAATAACATATACAAGTATACCCTTAAGTGTAATCCACATCAGACACAATTCTGCTTTCAGAAAGTAGAAGACAGAACATAGTAAACTTTCACGAAATGTATTTAAGTAGTAGCGTATTCCCTATGGACAAATCTGATTCCCGAATTCAATCGGTATATTATCTTCTTTCTGTTTGCTCTCAAAATCCATTTATTTATTCCCTTTGTAATGTCCCACGAGTTTGCTTAGTTCTCAATAACGAAATAACTACTGTAAGGATAGGAGGCGTATGCAAACGGTAAGGAAGTCAATGAAAATAAAGCTTAATAAATTTTAAAAGGCACATCAAGACTACAAACAATTTATTTGTTAAAAAGAAAATTCTTTACTTTGTTTCCTTTTTCACAATTTAACAGAGATCGAAAAGATTTCAATGTAATTATATAAAGAGTTATAATAGTGGATATACTTTTTTAGGTTTTTTAAGTTAAAAAACAATGTATTTTGATTATCTTCACTAAACCCCAATTTCAACTTCATATCTATATTCGTGTGTTTCCCTTAACAGGAGATCGTTCACCCTAAGTCGTTATGTTGGCTTGTAATTAATTGTAGTTTATATCTGACTCGTGAATTGTATCTGTACTTAAGTTTTGTTGTTAATATAATTTGATGACCTTAGGGAGCAATATTTATAGTTTCAAATTTGACTAGGTTATGGATTGCGTTCCTGTAGCGAGTCTTATTAAAAATGTAATAAGAAAGCTTAAAAATTAAGCTATAGAACTGATTATCCAGTTATTGTACGTACCTAAGATAATTATTTCTTTTAAAAATTCAATTATCTTCGAATTTTCTTGAGAGGCTTTGATAAAGTATGGTTTCACGGATTTATTGGTTTGAAAGTTATGTATAAAAACAATTCAAATTACGTATAACAACAAAAATTTTCAAAATAACTAGTTAAGTAAATGGAGATTATACATGTATATTATAATTGTAAAGAACTGTAAGGACCATTAGAGCATTGTTACCTACATGAGTGTACTGATTTTTGGTTGGCAAACACGTGCTGTTGTAATGAATTCTCAAAACATGTTTTTAATATTAGTTTAGTGTTTGTAGATATGAGTGTAAGTGAGTCATCCAATCAGTCACCTTGTGAGTTAATTACCTACTCAATTATTAAGTACTCTATATAAATTGATTTTAATTATTTATGTAATCAGATCTTGTTATTAGTAGTCCATTTATCTTATTAGAAGATATTTCAATCCTATATATCTGACGTAAATAATTTAACGTCAAGAAAACATTGAGTAATTTGACATTTCATACTGAGACGAAATTTCTTTCTCTAAATGTTCAAAATGCATAGACTTAAATTTGTATTCCCGAACACTAATTTCAACACAATACTCAAATCAACTATAATGTTCTGTCTAAATGAAAATCGTGTAAGTTTTTGAATACGTAAGTTTTTGGTAAACATTGTTTTACCAAAAAGAAGAAATTCATAAATCAAAAATATCTTATTAAAACAACTATATTTTTTCGATAAAGTACATGAACAAAATATTCGGAACTACATGGAAAAGAAAGATCCTTAACTGTTTAAATTTTGCACTTATAGGTCTACAATTCATTACCAAAATATGCCTCAAAGGAAATAATCCATAAAAAAGGTTAACAATTCGAATGTCAACTTGTAACGGTACAATACTCGATATATTATTGTTGTATAAAAGCATTAAATAATAAATTTCAAATTTAATTTTAAAAATTCGAATACAAATTTGGGCTTCAAAATTTAAATTTTAAAATGTATTTAAGTCACCAGTGATTTAAATTTGAATTAAATACCTGAACTTTATATAAAATATCGTCACATTCTTATATGAATTTTTGGTAATATCTTTCCCCAAACTACTACGAGAACAAAATATTGCAGATTAGGGGAAATGTTTGATGAATACTTGGTTTAAAACCAGTCATAATAAAACATAAATTAAATTATAAAATAATATTTGGGAAGGAACACACACCCATATAAATACATTCAGAGAGTGATCTAAATGTATTCTGTTTCTTGAATGAAGCTTTGCTAAAAACAAAAGAGTGGTATAAACGTAGATTCGAGTTGTCTTCAAAATTAAATTCAATGTGTTGGGTTTTTTTTCTTTTCTTTTACCGACTTCTCTATCCAATTACTGAAATTTAAGACTTGATTCAGAAAGGGAAGCTGATTGACTCTGTTTCACAATACTATGAAAGGAGATCATTAGTTTTCAAAGTTTCTTTTGAATGGACCATTAATGCAGCAAGAACACATTCCTTAGACTATTGATCGCATCAAGATTTTTTTAGCGCGGTTTCTTCCTTCTATGTTATAGGGAGCTAATACTCATTTCAAGGTGAAAGTAATATGCTACAGAATTTTCTTTTTTTTTAATCGCTATTGGTCCATAATAAGGGGGGAGGGAGGGGAAGGATAGTAGTCGGTTTCAGGTAATTTTTAAATTTGAGTGTGTTTCAAGCTATAATTTATTTAAATCTCTCATAAAACTAAATGTTTCGGTATAAAGGTTTTTGTTAATGACATTCACAATTGAAAAATGATAACTGTAAGAAATATTTTTAAAAGAATTAAAAAAAAAATCTGATTGCAACAATAACTGACCTTGATGTAAATTCCAACTCCAATTAAAATAAAAATGTGATTAGATTAAGTTGAATCCTTTACGGACTGACAGAAGTTACAGAACTGAAAAAATGTGATATTTTTAGATTTATGTTATATCTTCGAGTTTTAATGACAAACAATATACCATATTTTAAAATATAATAGTCTTGATAATAAAATAAAGGGTATAAAATCAAAACGTTGCAAAAATCAGAAACAATATTAAAAAGAGAAACACAAATCAATGTCAGTGTATAGATAACTTATTACTTGACAAATAAATGGCTTTCTAACTTTTTACGGGAAAATGTGTATAAGGTTATTTAGACATTTAAAACAGATAAATATTATGAATTACTCGAAATAAAATTTATTAAATATTAAATGAATATTAAATTCTATTAAAAATAAATTTGTCCAAATTAATTTTAATTTTAATTCGAATTCAGCACACAAAAATACCGGTATATAAAATATATGGGATCCACGTAAAAGTTAAACTATTAAACATTTTTTGGAATATCCCCATTACTTATAAAATACTCTATTCTCTCAAATCAAACAATTTTGAACTAAATATATACATTCTAGAAGATTCCATACTTTGCACCAAACCATGTATAGTATACTCATTACCATTACCGGTTTTTGAGATGGTTTCTATCTGTCTCACCTTTTTGTCCCCTCAACCTGTCATAAATTTTATTTAAAAAACCATTCTGATGAACACAAATTAAATTTTTGTGATAATCATGTTACATGATATGCATGAACAAATATTTCGAGAGATATAGAGTCCGAAATCATTTTAAAATGAGCTAAAAGTATTACTTGTAATTAAAAACGGCGAGCATCATAAAAACACAATTAAGACATTTTAGGATAGTTAAAATTACCTCCTTACAAAGTAAGTGGAAACTAAAATATGGTTTGACGTCACACTAACTACACAATTATTTAAATATTATGGCACATGTTGCAATCACATCATGTAATTGTTCATTGAAAACTTCATTAAAATCTAGCATTAACACTAAAATGTTGAGATGAAATTTGTGTTAGTCGTAATTAGTTTCCGAGCTCACATTTCGATGTATTGTGAGTAATTAGAGAGGGAATTGCAAATGAGGAAAGCAGTCGGCAGAAGTGATTCCTTAAATATCCCACTTGTGGTGAGCGTTTAATAACCGAGACAATTAAGGCACGATTATGTTTTGTAATAACAGTAAAACCGAGCACTAATCCAAGCTGTCGGAAACGAAATTTCCACATTTATATGTAGAAGTAACTGATATAATCCAGACGGATTTAGAAGACCGTCATATTCAAAGGGAATTATAAAATGTAAGCTATACTCAGTGATTTAATTATATAAGTTCTCATCAATATAACAAATTCATTACAACATTGAACAAAACAATATACAATGTATGTAAAATTTGTAACCTATGTTATCTTTAAATAATAAATAGAAATGAATCATCCATTATTAACTCCACACTGTGTTAATTATGTTGATGTATATATTTGGAGTCAATAGATAATATTGGTTACTACTCATTGCTTAACGCATTCAATATGTTTAATGTGTAATGTTGCAGCACCTAAACCATGATGGAGGGTGGATAATTACAAAAATTATTATCCGTAGGAATAACAGCTGCTTTAAGAAAAAACCGACAAATCGTTTTCGGTATTTTGGCATTCAGAGACAGAAAAAAAGAAGAAGAAAAAGTCCATCACCGGATTATTAGTTAATTTAGGTTTCATTTCAATTCTTAATCTTTTTTCCAATATCCGTTTTTAAAATTTAATTTTTAGGCGGAAACTCACATCACTTTATAAATATAGATGTAAAACAGAGACAGCGAGATGTCGATTACTGTAATAGCTTCAGGGTTGGAAGGGAATAAAAGCAGTCAAGAGCAACCCAATAGACAAAATAAAATAGTGGGAACATATCCTATGCGAGATGAAAAATGGTGCAGATTAAACTTGTTTATGGGTTGTATTGGGTTAACTTTTATAGGGTTTATATGAACTGGGTTAAAATTTTAATTAGTTTTAATTACGAATACTGATCTATCGCGTAATTATTATCGCAAATACAAATTTTAGAATTCGATTATATGAAATTAAATTGCTCTCTTAAAACTATTATGTGATTAAAATGAATGTCGCTGTACCTTGAAAGTTAAAAATGGCGCATGCCATCGTCTATTTAATGGGTGATATACTGTGGAGAGAATGTACACTCTGGAACGTCAAGGCGTAGCTACCTGGGGCTAGGAAACGCACTCCACACACAATATAAACGAGAGCTCTAATAAGTTTATTTCATGATAGCGAAATTGCGAATTTCGTGTAACGCAAACAAAATGTGTTTTCGAGTTAAGACAACGTTTTCATGTAGACCGCGTGTAAACACTGAATTAGCTTAACTAACTAAAATAGCATGTTGCCATCGATATCATAAAGTATATTTGCGCACTTTTAACGGGTAGCGGCACGGTACACACACACACACACACACACACACACACACACACACACACACACACACACACACACACACACACACACACACACTGAGACGGTTTGGAAAAAGCCAAAAGTCTCAAGCCAATTTAAAACAGTTTAAATTCCCGCGATAAAGCCATGTAGATGGGGGACGAGGAGGAACGATGACGTCACGCCAACAGGTGCTGAACACTGCATGTTGAAAAGTCACTCTTCCTCGTTTCTTATTCTATTAAAATACTAAATTATTAAAATAAATTAATGTTCAGTAGAATAAACCGATAAATAATATCGAAAAATAAATTTAAAAGCAATTAAAACAAAAAAGTTATTCAAGTTTTTATAGGGGCTCAAAAACCTAAAATTTGGAAAAAACTTAAATTCAAAATTCAAAAAACGTAGAGTCATAACTCAGAGGGGAACTAACAATAATCATAAATAAAAAATATGAATTAATAATAATAAACAGGTGAGAATGGACTTAGAAAGTCATTCTTGGGGAGTTTTTTGGAATTTTTGAGTTGAAGGGGGGATTATTTAAAAAATAATAATAAGTACTATTGAAGAGACCACAATAGGGCACAATAATATGTACTTAGATTCAAATTTGAAAATAAAATAAGGGAGATATAATAATTACAAAAAGTAAAACTTTAAAGCCCAAAAGCGGTTAAATTAAAAGTTAAAGGGGAGAAATAACATTGTAATTATAGATATCTACTATGTAAAATTGTATAACATCAAAGCAGAAATGATAATATATAATGGGGGGGTTTTATGAACAAAAACTTGTACGATAAAAACTTTGGGACTTCAAGGACGTATAACTCGAGAACAAAACGAGTTATGTGAAAAGTACAAACGGAGTTTTTCGTCATAGTAGAAGAGGAACAAGATTTTGTCAAAAGAATTTTGAGAAAGGACTTATCTCAAAATTTGAAAAGAAGAAAAATCAGATTTCGGGAAAAGGGCGATAACTCGCGAGCGAAGCGCAGTAGAACGATGAATCAAGTTCCACAAGACCCACAAGATGGATAGAAAGAAGAATCCGAAAGGAACTTTAAAATCGGTTCGAAAGTTATAACGAGTTAACGAAAAAACGACCAAAGTAGAAATTTTCATGCAAAAACCTGTAAAGTGGCGCGCTCACCCTCAGTAGGAATCTAAAGTCTGAAACATCATATTGCCAACTTGGATCACAGATAACGTTGAAGAATAAATACAATAAATTATTAATTAAAAGGTGTTTTAATTAATAATAAAGGAAGAAAACTATTCATTAGTCAAAAAATATGACTAATAAAATATATAGTGTAAATATTTCAGACCAAAAGGGCCTGAAAACACGTAATAAGAAGAAAATACCTTTTTCCCTAAAAGGGAGGAAAATTGGCTCCAGGAAGTGGATTAATTCCCACGGAAAGGGAGACCGTAATTTATCTTTCGAAAGAAGGATACTTTTGATTTGGAATCGACGCAAAGTGGACGTTTCTTCTGCAACCGACTCTGAGCTGAGAGGAAAATTCAACTGTCACTCTACTTAACTGGACTTAGAATAATTTCTACTCCTATCGAACTTCAAGGCAACTTAGAAGAATTCGAGACCAGCATTCAACTACATAGCAGCTTACAGACTCTGGATCGAAAATATCATATCAACATCAGCCTAATTATACAACAAATTCCAAATCCAACTAGAACTTCTAATAAAGTGTGAAGGTATCTTATACTTAAGGAATAATTCGCAAATATTAACTTCATTTCAAATATAACGTCTTTAGGGGAATTATTAAAAATTAAATTCATTTTTATACTTCTGCTTTGGTGTTGTAAATAATTAACAATTAAATACGACTTTTTCAGTACAGGAAAAACTGTTTGTGGTTCTGTCTGAAAAGTCAAGCGTTTTCATTTTTGTGTAGAATATAGAAAATATTACATTGGTAAATATTGTCAAATATATAAATAGTTGTGTTGTTGTTTAATCAAATTTTTGGTGTTATTAAAGAAGTTTATGAATTCAACATTTTTACTGTGCAAAAGAGAAAAGAATATATAAATAATTCATTTCTACATTTTGTTGTGTTTTCAATATATATCCATTCTGTATATGCTATTACCCTTGTTTAAATATAAATCTTATATGTGTGCTCTGGTAATATAATTTGAAAATTTTAAAAGTTATCATCAGAACTTAAGAGCCGATTTCTCCCAAAAGGCAAGACCTTGGAGAGAGAGAGTGTTAATCTTAAGAAAGAGTCAAATAATCGAGCATTGAGATAAAATTCAGGGAATTTTACGTAAATTAAAAGTTGGTAAGTTTATGAGGACAAGCTCATACTTACTAGAGCCAAGAGTTGCAAAATCTTTGATTGAAAAAGGTAAAAGTGAGCATCTTGGCCTTGCCCGCGCTTGCTCTGAGCAGAAAGGTGGTTCGCCCAATCGGTGGTGATCGTACAGCGAGTTTAAGAGTTCGTGATAAATAGCGTTCCAAAAAGGGAACAAAGAATCTCAAAATCGTGAGCGAAAGTAGGGTGGTAAGTGACGGTGCAACGAAAAGGGGGCACGAACCTTACGCACCCGAAAAGTAAGAGGAGCGGAGCGTGGCAAGACACACACACACACACACACACACACACACACACACACACACACATACACGAGGTTTTTATTACTTCGACAAAAAACGAACTTTGTTGGCGGAAGTCTCTCCTGAGTAACCACGACCAACCAATTACGACAACTGAACAACAATGTTCAATAAGCTTTTAGAATGTTTGACTAGACGGGAACATGAATACTAAATACAGCGGCGCAATTGAAACTTTGTTTCAGCAGTGCCTATGGTCCAGGAGAAACCAAGAAGAGTCAACCAGTGGATTGGTGGAGAAGAATAAGATATCCGGAACTCCGCTGGAAGGGATTTCGACTAGCATGGAGACGGCCTCTTGAGTTTGCCGAAAGCAGTTCTTAGCGCGACTACTACGATTCCATTCTGCCAGGGTGAATTTATACTACCCTCCCTAAACACCATGTTAACGGCTGAGCATTGGGATCATTAATGAGCAGTAAGTCCCCAGATTGAAGATTCCCCTCCTACTTCACCCACTAGATTCTCTTTTTTATTTTGTAAAGGTACTTACAGTTCCAACATTTCCAAGGCTGTTGGGTCAAGCGTTTGGTATGTAGACGTGGTGAATGGTTGCCGAGCCAACTAAATCTGTCTCTACCTTATCTAATACCATACAATAGGTATAGGCTTCTTTAATACCGATGGCAATAACGACGCCTTCTTTAATATCGGTGCCATTAGTGATGCCTTGTTTTAAAGTGATACCAATAGTGATACCTTCTTTAATAACATAGATTTATTTGATAGCGCCTTATAATGACGTCTTATTTAATAGCGATGCCAATAATGGCATATTTAATAGCAATGGCAATAGTGATACATTATTTAATTGAATAGCCTTCTTTAAAAGCGGTGCCAATAGTGATACCTTCTTTAATAGCATAAACTGACTTGATAGCGATGCCAATAATGACGCCTTCTTTAATAGCGATACCAATAGTGATGACCTCTTTAATGGCAATGCCAATAATGATGCCTTCTTTAAAATCGATGCCTTTGTAATAGCGATGCCATTGATGATGAACTATTTAATAGCAATGGAAATAGATATGCCATCATTAATAGCGACGGCATTAGTGGTAGCCTACCTTCTTTAATAGCGATGACAATAGTGCGCATTTTTAATAGCGATGGCAAGAGTAGTTCCTTCTTTAATAGTGATACCAATAGTGATGACCTCTTTAATAGCGATGCTAATATGGATGTCCTCTTTAATAGCAATCACAATAGTTTTTTTTTTATTTTTTTTTTTTTATTTTTTTTTTATTTTGACAAACAAGAACATTACATACTTCCTATAGCATTGAAGTTCGTAACATGATAGAAAAGATTCTTAATGTTTACAAACTTTAATATATGTTAAGGACAAAACAATGTTTCAATGTACGGCATGTTATAATAATTGGAGGAGTGGCTATTAAGACGAAAACGCGATAATACTGTCATGCTAATTGGTTGTCATGACTCCTAAAGTGGAACAATAAATTCACTCACCTTGTTAATACACTAATATAATATTCATCGTTTTTATCTATTGCCTGTAATAATATTGCTTATAAAATAAGTTATGGTAAAAAAATAAAACTATTTAAGTTATGGCTTAACTTTATTTTCCGTTTTAGATGTTTTTCGTTATATCCGTTGTTATATCTATATGAGTACTTACGTCAAGCAGTCTATTTTGGATATTTCCTTTGTTACAGCAGTTTCGATACTACCATACCATCTTCAGACAACAAAACACTTTGAACATGTAAACACTAATAGACAATGCACAAAAACAGAATACGAATTGGTACTACCAAATTACCTTACAAATGTGTATGTTGCCACATCCTACTCTTGTTGTAGATAACTAATTACTCCTAGAGAAACAGTTACAGCAAGAGTAACACACTTTTTTAGATTTGTTGTACAATAATCTCAATAACTTACAATTATTACAACGTCTATTGGTTGCCATACAAATTGGTTTTTGTTTTTGGTTTTTTATTATTTTATTTTAATGCAAGAAGTCTACATTTTAAATCTACGCAGTCCTTCATTTTAGTAAAAATATATTATATATATATATATATATATATATATATATATATATATATATATATATATATATATATATATTATAACGATCTCAAACGATCACAATGGATAAATAATTAATTAGGCCTAATATCAAATATTAAAATAATAATAATCAATCAAAAGTTAACATTAATAAATAATTGTGTAAATGTGTAAATTGAAACAGAACACATGTGGACAAGCAAATCTTACCGAAAGAGCAGCTGCAAGGTTAAGTTTCGAAAATAACTGTACAAATTGACAAACGTGACAAGGACAAGGGAAAGAAGACATTCTGTTTTACTTAAGAGAAGAAAGTTCGCCGACACAAATAAAAATTTAGTAGAAAACATAACGGAGTTTTGCTATTCAACGCAGCTGCGTGTTGTAAAAAATGGGAACCAAGAAAATAATGAGAAAGCGAATTCCTAACGGTATCTCCGAGGGTGAAGCCAGCGCGTGTAAGAAAAAAACCAACGATTTTTAGAAAGTTAGAGGTCCAATCAGGAGAGGCCTGAGTTTTAAAAAAATGAGATTTAACCAATAAGCGAAGAGGACGCTACACTTGAATTTCGGGAGAGGTGAAATCGAACAGTAAGGAGAGTCAGTCTAGAACTGGGGTTAAGAGCGTGTAGGTCTTGGCTTACAGCTAGGAATCAGAGTAGGAGGTGTTAAGTGTTAAGAATTAACCTGAGGGTTTAATTCTAAGTCATTGGTTAATTTAAAGGCAGAGCGCCACAAAATTTAGTAGTTTCTTTTGAAGTTTGTTAGAATCATAAATTAAATAGAGTCAAAGAGTTTAAATTTCATAAAAGAAGAGGACAGATCATCGCGTCGGAGTCCATAGTAGTCGAGAACGAGTAAGGAGACTAAACAGAGTTAGCGGAGTATCACCAGAGATTCACCACCAGTCAATGAACCAGTGTTAGCAGCATCCGACTTCCCAGGCTAAGGATACGTTGTGTTGTTGTGTATCGTTAGTGATTTGTGTTGTGTAAAAGTGCCAAAATTATAGCGGACGAGGAGAATTGCTGATAAGTACAAAATTTCAGAATAAATAATCATTAGAGTTAGTATTTCACTTTAATTGAGTCATTAAAAGTTCCCATGCCCGAGATAAGAGTCAAGTTTTTTTGTATAATTAATTTAAAAGTAAAGTAATTGAGCTAGCCGGCAAAAATAAAAGTAAATTTGGAAAAATAAGTTAATTAAGATAATTGTTTTGTTTTTGTAATAAAATTGAGATAAATTTAATAAGAACATTTTGGACAAGATTTGTTGAACATTTTGTAGAGTTTTGATTTTATGTAAATTGAATAATCAATTGTAGATTTTAAATTTGTAATCAAAATATTGTGTATTAGAGTAAATTAGTTTTTAAAGAATGCAAGTGTGAGAGAATGAAGTAGCCTTAAGATATTTCAATGAATAGATAAATTGAATTGATATTGGTTGTTATAAATAATTGTTTTGCTAATAAATCCTGAAGTTAGTTAAAGGATAAAAAACTTGTTTGTTGAACTAATTTACTTAAACCATCATAATAGTTTTTCAAAAGTTTCAAGAGAATTAAAATTAAATTAATTTTAAAGTAAATAAATTAGATAAAAGAAATATTATATATAACAAACGTTCTGTTATGTTATATTTGGTCGCACAACGTGTGGCATTTGTTTAAAATAAATTGGCAAGATAAAATAGATATAACAGATTGTTATGTTATAATATATATAAATATATGTGAGATGTTAATTTGTTATTGATTTTATTTACATAGATGTTCCCAGATATAATAAAAACACGAACAAAAGATCTCACATACATTACGTTTACCTAATTAAATGTGTTTCAACGACAAGGTCGCCATCCTCAGTGATAAATGAGCTATAATAACTAAACTATAACTATATTATGTAGTAACTCTATTATACGAGTTATAGTTTGTGAGATCTTTGTCCGAGTATTTTTCTATGTAATATTATCTCCCAAGTCGACCTCAATATTTGTTTATAATATTTCAGAATTGAAATATAGGCTTTTTTGATTAAATGTATTTTGTTGACTGGCAATTTAACAAAGATATGGTAATCCCAACCTAATAGAGTGTGTTTTTTAAATCAGTTAGTTTGTAATTTATGCCAGTATTCTTGGAAACTACTACAAATGCATTTTTCTGTGGCCAATTTTTTAACCCAAAATACTAAAGCCATAAATTTTGGACCATATTTTATGCATATTTCAGTAAGGCTAAATTTTTTTACTACAAAAATCAGCGTAAAATCCTTCGCTAGCTATGACTCGAAAACAAAGAGTTTCAAGATTTATATTTATACGAACTTGTTTCATTATTTGTATGAGAATAATAAACCTGTGAAGTATGGTACATTCCTTCTAAATCACACTGTTTAGTTTTAAAATATAGTTTTATAAGATATCTAATAAATATGTGGATGGGAAAATCTAGTTCCGGGATTTAATCAAAATTGAGGCAACGTCAGCACATTAAAGTGATTTCTGGAGGAAAATCAACGAGAAACTTACTCCTGAAATCTCAGGTATTTTCAATTATATTACTTGGTGCTTGGTTTTATACATTATATATCTTTATCGATATTACTTTCCCACATAATAAGTGTAAAATAGAGAAATGTTTTGGGAAGTATAAGATTCTGAATTTTTGGAAATTTTCTTTACAAACACATTTTGTTTTGGTTTTTAAAACCTACAATATACATTAAATGTTATTAAAACCATTTTCATCAATTATTAGAGACTTGAAATTTTAATTTTTAGAGTTATGGTAAGTGTAAAATTAAATAATAAAATTATATAGATTACATATATTGTTCGTCTTAGTTCTATTTAATTTAATTTTTAACTTTTAAAACTATTCATTGACGCGTTGACGGTAACAAATAAACAAACATAAAACGAATTATTAAATCTTGTTTTACGTCTCTATGAGTATGTGATTCTTCAATTTTTTCACCACTTGACCTATTAGGTACCCATGTGTTACAAACAAGAAGATATAAGTCAAAATATAGTATTGCTTTAAAACATTATATGAGAATTACTGTTTATAAATCAACTCTCATTTTAATACTTTTCTTGATCTACAATTTCTTTGTCGGATTCACTTTACGATTCTATGGGTCGGTTGTAAAGATATAAAAACTTGAAACATTTTAATTGTAAAAGACAATGTTAGTTTTAAAAACCAGCTTTCAATTAAAGAGTGGTCTGATAGCTAAGCTCTAATTAGAACAGCTCCGGAGTGAAGTGCGTGTTTAACCTTGAAGGAAGAAACATGGCCCTTGGCTATAAAATGTCAGCAGGCGGTCCCTTTGTCCTTCTCGATGCTCCCCTTAGCGATGCTACCAAAATATACATACAGACACTTCCAAGAGTTGAAGAACATTTCATTGACTTGTTATAGATCATATCTTAAAGAAATATATTTTAACATAAACTATACACTATCGTTGCCAAACATTTCCTCTCCATTCACAAAACCAAATATAAATAAATATTTATAGAACAATTTTCTTACGAAAAAATATATATTAACATTCCCATATTTTCAAAATTATCATAAATTATTTTGTTCACCTTTGTATTCAAATTCCATCTATTAGGTCTAAGGGCCCAAATAAGTATTGGTCAATATATCCAAAATTTGGATGTTTAGTTCACGGTTAAAAAGGGAGATATGATCAATGAGTACCGACATTAAATGTTGGAAAATAGAAAAGTCGGTGACGCAATTTCAATTAGAATTCCGTGAAAGGTCAATATGTATAACCCACCTTGTAACTACAATACAACTAAACAATAGTTAAGGGATAATACAATTCGCGGAGATATTTTTAAAAATGGTAAAAAGAAGCTAAATGCGATCAGACCCAATTTCAGAATTTTTGAAATAACTAGGGATTTTATCAGGTTTATTTATATTTTTCATCCTCAGTATTGGTCATTATTTTTGGTTATAAAACTTCTCATTTTACAAAAATTTATTGAGAATAAAAGAATAAGGTCAATTGTTTATAACCCTTTTACTGGTTTTACTAATAAATTATAAATGCTATAAAATATACATAATCGGCATCATAGAAATTTTTCCTTTTGGTATTTGTTTCTGTGTTTGCGCGAATGTGCTTGTGTGTCACCACACCTTGGATGCAAGGCCTATGTGTAAATCGCCAAGGTACATTAATGGGCTTTTATACGCTTTTTTTTATATTTTAAGCAAAAAGAACTGAAAAAAAATTTTTGAGAATAAAAGAATAAGGTCAATTGTCTATAACCCTTTTACTGGTTTTACTAATAAATTATAAATGCTATAAAATATACATAAACGGCATCATAGAAATTTTTCCCTTTGGTATTTGTTTCTGTGTTTGCGTGAACGTGCTTGTGTGTCACCACACCTTGGATGCAATGCCTATGTGTAAATCGCCAAGGTACATTAATGGGCTATTATACGCTTTTTTATATTTTAAGCAAACAGAACTGAAAAAAATAAATAAATAATCGTTTCTTTTTTTATATATCCTGACTGTTATTAATACGATTATTTAATGATTTGATAAACGAACGTTACTACCAAAAAAATATTTTCCCCCCTAAAATTCCAGTATAGAGTAATTAATAACAATTATGTTTCGCCTTTTAATTTGTGAACTTATTTGTTTAACGATAACAATTGTTAATTCGTATTTAACACAGTAACATTAAACATATAAATTTGCAACTGGTCAGATATGTCGTTTTCAGTTTTCTATTAGTTCAATTTTGTAACTAAAAGATATTCAGGCCGATTTTTATTTTATTAAAGTTCTACGAGAATAACAATGTAAAATGTTTTCATAGTTGTATTGCTATTTTTATATGTTTTTTGAACGCACAAGGTTTTTATGTAAAATAAATATAATAATACTGGTAGAAAATACGAGACAGATTAACTTAATAGTGGTAGTTATATTTTATAATTAACAATCTACTCTCAAGCAATCCAAGATTCTGACCACCCACCTAGTGAAAGAACAGAGATATAGATGAAAAAAATAGATAGAACAGTGATGAATTTGCAATATTTGAAACCCTACATTGAATGGATTCGAGCTAGAAGAGGTAATACGATAGGGGAAGGATCAAGGTTAAATAGTTACGTTAAAATGAAGTGTGAAATTAACTACATCTTTTGTCTGAGTTATATAATTAATTATATTTGCCTCTACAACCTTTAAGTGTGCACACAGCAGGGTTCTAAAACAGTGGAACGATAAGGAACCACTCCAATTTTCAATTTTATAATAACTTTTTTCTAAGGTAGAGTACAGGTACATTATAATTTTTATCCCTAACACAAACACTATTGTTTAAGTTAATTAGTCGACAATCATTATCAAAAAAAAAGTTTGACGATAAACTTGCTTAACTTATTTAAAACACTTACTAAAACGGCGACCAGCTGATACCGTAGTGTTTGGATTTTAAATTTAGACAATATTGCTTCTACTAGAAATACAGCGTTTGATCCGAATAATAAATAAGACAAGAAAATCTTTTAAAAAATATAACTTTAGTATACCATTATAATTTTGTTCAATTTTCATAGTGTTACATTTTAAAATTAAATAATATTTACATTTTAGATACACGAAGTGTTTATCTTTAAAACCGCGTTAATTGTATTTCATCATTAACATAAAATAGAGAATAAGGTAAACAATCCTTTATTTTTTTTTTACACTATCGTCTGTCTACAACTCAAAGAATTACTAATTTTTTAATTCAGGGTTATTCAAAAAGAAAAAACGCTTTTTACATCAATAAAATTGAAAATATATAATTTATACTGGTCATGTTGCCAATACTGGGCAGCTAAAAGCTAAAGTTGTTTTTTAACATGTGATTGTTGGAACATTGTTATAAGACAACTATTGATTTTGTTAATTTAAAAAGGGTAATAGTAGCGTTAAGAAAGCTTTTTGTGTGCTTGAACTAGAGAAAACTCAATGAGTTATTTTAGTGAACCCAGTTTTAAGATGCGCTTTAAAAAAAATCCCACCACGTAGGCAGTCTATTTATGATTAGCACAAGAAACTCAAAAATAAAGGTTGTTTTTGCAAGTCAAAAAGTATTGGGAGGCCATCGCTGGAAGAAGATCGCGGGGAACAGGTTGGAGCTTCTATCATGCCGAGTTCAAAAATGTCAACGCCCAGGGTAAGTGAAGAACTTATTATTCCACAGTCAACTGTTTGTAGTTTTTTGAGAAAACGTCTAAAGATGACACCTTACTAGCTACAGCTGTTGCAAACATTAAGTGTTGATGATAAAGAGAAACGTTTGGCGTTCTGTATTGACATTCAGACACGTTTTGAAGATCCAGACACCAATGTATTCACATTGATCAACTAATCTTTTGTAGGGAATCAACTTTCATATTATTGGAAAGGTCAACAAATCCAACGTGCATATCTGGGGAACAGAAAGTCCTAGAGTAATTGTTTAACATGAGAGGGATTCTTGTAAACTAAACGTGTTTTGTGTTGTATCAAAGCAAAAGATATACGGGCCTTTCTTCTATCATGAAAGAACGGTCAGAGGTTTATCCAACTTGGACATGATGACTGAATAGCTGATCACTCTACTAAAAGGAAAACAGTGATTACTACATTTTTCTATAAGGAGCTCCTCCCATTGGCAACATGATGTCAGGGAATACTTTCATGTGGAATTGGCGGAACCGACAACAATATGCCTCTCATGCGTTGGCCATCTCGCAGTCCGGACTTGACCCCATGTGACTTCTTTCTGTGTGGTTACGTTTTTATTCCCCCATTATAATTGAGCCTTTTGGAATTAAAGCAGTGCATAACAAGAGCTATAGATTTTGACGTCGATAGCCGTAAGGACGTCGGTAAAACCTTGACTATAGACTTGATTTCTGCCGTGTAACCTGTGGAAATATTTATAACACTGTACGAAGAACTTTGAAATGTTCTCTTTGTAATGCCACTATTTTTGTTATTGATTCAAATTATTTTACTCTTTTAATTGAATAGTGTCTATTTCTTTTTGAATAAAACTGTCTTTCATTATTTCATGTAAGTTTACTTTAATCTTTTTAAACCCGCGCTTTGTATATTTTGTACAATATACTTGATTATAAGCCATTGTTTGCTGGTAATATTATTGTATTTGTTTAATAAGTTTGAATATAATCTAGCGTATTGTTCAACGTCGGATAAAATGTCTACTTTAGAAACTTCAAAATGTAAACACAGTGAACAAAGCATGGATAAAGTTGTTTGTAGGAAAGGAAATGAGGCTGCAGTTGGAAGGGGGGGGTGAAACTTATTCGCACCAGATTGAAGATTGTTGTAAACGCACCCAAGAGGCAACAAATGTTTAATACATTTTAAATGAGTTTCAACTTGTACTGTGATTCTTAAACAATTGCCATCGTCTTACAGAATATATTTTAAAAAGAAATGATAGCATTGAATATAAATTGTTAATTTAATATCATTTCACACATCGTTCTGAAATTAACAAAACAACAATATTAAAATTTATATATGTTTAGTGGTATTGAAATTTGTATTATTGTAATTGTAAAAAAAATAATTAGGTGAAACTTAATTGTTAGAATTTTTTAAATCTATTTACTAGGATGTCATTTTAGTGTATTGTAGTTATTTATTAAATTAGAACATTCAACTCGGATCATATTGATACATTATCGCCTTGTCATGCAAACACATTGTCGAGTTCTAATTGTATACATATATTGTAATGTTATTATAAATAATTATAATAATAACATTATTATAGTCATTATAAATAAACTATTTATAACCGTTAATAAATTCAAACTCTGTCTGTCAATCTCTCTCAGTCCCAATAGTGAGTGGGGAACTTATACACATATAAGTATCTATAATAGCATTAATTTTTAAATGTCATAAGCAGGGTATATTTACAGTCCAATCTTATATATAAAAGATTACATAGAGTTTCGAATCACTTTATATATTTTGAATCTTCCAAAATTTACAAATAATCTTACTATGATTAAAACTTTATTAAACTACTAAATGGAATAAGAATGTAAAAGCATCCATTCATAGAATTTGTTTTGATTTATTTGGTTAAAAATTAAAGTTTGTTTTGAAAAGCAAATTAGGAAAAGAGCGGTATTATTATTTTTAATCTAGAGATAATTTTATAGATTCCTAAAGTTTATTTTCAGTAAAAATTCGACGTTGACATTTGGGACATATATATACCATATTCAATTAATAATATACTAAATAGGATTAAATATCGTGTAACTGACACATGTTAAAAAGTATTTGATACAATGTGCTCTTCAATAAAACGAAAGATTTATCACCACTTCATAAGAACATTCTCCTCGTCAAATTTTTAATGATGCCTAATTTCTATTGCAACACTGATGCATCATTGTATGAAGTCAATGAGGCGACTGCGTAACGGGATAACAAAACTGTAACACGCTAAAACCTATACTATAAACTTAATTTTTTATTAAAAATGCGATGATCGTATTAGTCCATATGATAGGCACTAATTTTTCCCGAAAACCTAATGATATCAGATCTTTTCATATTTTAACCTTGTTGCATGTATTCTTAAAAATTAAGTCCCAACTCACTTATTGTAAAATAAGTTTGTGTTTGCTTCATTTAAGTACTAGAGTACGTGAAAGGGTTAATAGTGGTACCGTACCTATATCAAAGCCCAGAGCAATTTACGGAACTCATTGTCAAATCAGTTTAATTCCTTCAAGGAAAATCTCTTCTCTACATGAATGGAAAAGATGGTAATTGGTATTTGCTCAGGGTTTGTGAGGGAGGAATTTTGAATAAACTTGTGAATATATGATATTATAAAGTTAGCGTGAATATAGTTGTATTTCACATCTTTTTTTTTTTTTTTTTTTTTTTTTTTTTTTTACTGATTTTGTTAATATGTTATTTTTAAATCGCATCTAAATAGCTGATTTTAATTTATAATTTTTAAATTGTTATTCAATTTATATTTTAAAGTTATTTCGGTGTTTTTTTCCATTTCTGAATTGTTCGTTTTGTATACTCCTAAAAATAAAATATTATCGTTTGTCTTTTCGTTAAGGTGATTTTGTTATTTTATAAATGATGTATTTATTTCGAAGGCGTTTAGTAGACGATGGTACCTGATAGTCCTAACATCACACAGAGATAAACTCTCAGGTACAATGATCGTGTTTACTAAATGTATTTTACTAACTTAAAATAAGTTAAATTTTTTAAATTTAAATTTATTACATATAGTTGATATTTTTAAGGAATAAAAGCAGTAAAGTTGCCAATATAAGACAGTGATTTATAATTCTATTCTAATAAATAATAAATTGATATAAGGGAGAGAATAAGATACATTATTTATTTCTTGCTCTATATTTCTAGAGAAATAGTTCAGATTATAAATCATTGTAAAACCATTGAAATTTTTATAGAGTTACAAGTTTCGATTAACTAAGGAATAAACGAGGTTTGAAAAATGTATGTGCTTTCAGCACAGTTTTCTCAGTAACTCGAACGCAAATCAAATTAAATATTTGTATATTAAGGTTTGTTTTGCAATCTAATGATACACTTTAAATAAAATAATTATGAATCCATATGTTAAGTTATCCTCCATTACGTAAGAAGAAAGATTTCTCAAAATCGATTTTAACGATTACGGATTAATTTTTTTTTGAGAAAGTAACATTTTACAATAAGCATTCGATTAAGTTTCAAATTACAAACGAAGTGTGTAGTGTAGGGGATATAAATAAAAATGAACCACTAGATGGAAATTTAGTTGTGAGTTATCGATAAAACTGAAGGTAATAGAGAATGTATTTATCAACAAAGGATATATTAATGTAAGTTATATGATAACAAACCATTTTTTTTAATTGTAGTTAAAAAAACATCATAGAAAAATATGGGTTATTTGTGATATATTTGAAAGTGTCTTATAAAGACATGTTTGAGGTAGTTGTGTGGAGATTGTCAGTATAATTTACTTGAGAAGTTAAACCATGCGGAAAACCAATACCATGTCATCTTTCTTTTAAAGGCAATATCTATCTGTTTCAGACAATAAAAAAATTTTATGATCATTGTATTTGGAAAAGTAAACAACATGGTCTGTACTCATTTCACAATTTACAAATATTTCAAGCTATAAAAGTATATGAGATACTAAGACATGTGTATGGACTGTTGTTCTAAATATATGACTAATATTCATTAGAATGACTAATTTATTTACGATATCACCAATCACACGAACTGGATAAAGAATGAAAGTTATTTTGAGGAGAGATTATTTCCTATAAGCAATTGTTCAAAGAAACTAGTTTACATTTTACATGTTAGAAATCTATTAAACGCTTACATTAACTCATTAATTTCCATTCATTTTTCAATAAATGAATATGAACTAATACTGCTCCATATTTTGTAATTTTTACGTAGTCAGAAAAAAAAGAAATAGCTTCCTTTCTTTATTTTACATAATAATCAGCAATTTAACTGTGCTTTTATATATGCAGGGCGTCGTAGAGTAAAAGAACTCATTGTATTTCACGTTATTTTTATTTTATTTATTTATTTTTTTTTCATAAAATGTGTCCTGATTATCAATTAATATATTTTAAAATTTGTAAAATGGATTATGTTAAACATATTGTATTCAATGTTTTGGACTTGACGTAATGGACGAAAAATATCATAACTTTATTTTAACATTTATTGGGGGGAAATCTGAATAGTAGGCTATATTTTCTCAATAATATTCGTTTTTGAACATACATTTTTTCTTAAATACAATCAATAAACACATTATATAATAAAATGTATTTCTTAAAATTCTAATAAATACCTTTAACTTTGAATAACTAGACATGGATTTTATTTTTATCAAGTATATTTATATAGTTGAAAAACTACCGATTGATAGGCAAAAGAGCAGCAACACTCGACTAAAGAAAGCAAATGTGCACGGTTATTAGTGTAATAAAGTGTTCTGATGAAGTGATAAAGTTATGTGTCATGATTTATACAAGGTAGTTCCAGAGATAAAGCTAGTGTAAGTTTACATTTACTGGTGCCATGTATCAAAGTTCAAAGCAGATTTGTTACTTGCGTCTTCAAACAACTTCTCAACCGCCTTATTATTTATCAGAATAAAAGAGAAATGTATTCAACAACTCAGCGTTCATTAGTATTTAATTGTAAATATTAACAAATATTTTATTCTAAATTGATTTGTCGTTACAAAATACCAATCTGTCACTATACCGTACATAATTTTACTTGATATAGTCACGCTAGATGCCTTCAGACAAATAGCTAAAGGGATACAACATAGCACAGTTACACTGCATATTTCAGAGTGGATAGAATGTTAATAATGACACCTACCTTCCCTCATCTATCTTCATTGAAATTCCTAAAAGTCATTCCCATATAAAGATTATTGTTATCTTCTTAATTTATCTAAATATTGAAGAATTAATTACATATTAAAAATGATTAAATTCCGAGTAAGGACTACTATTTATTTGTTTAACAACATAGTATGACGTCAAAAAAAATCAGTTGCTTTTCAAAGACAAAATAAAAGTATCATAATAATAACATTACCATTATTGTAATATTGGAAAACACATTTTCACATGAGTAAGAAAAATAATTATTATATAGGAATATTGGTGAGATCTAGTGTACCAGTTTTATTCTATCTTAATATTATCTCACAAGTCAAGCTCAATTTTTGATTATTTATACACGAATCTCCTTAACAATTGAACATTTTACAATTAACGTAGGATGACATAATTCATTCTACTTTATTCTAATAATTCTATTAATCATAATTGTTACTGTAATAACCTACTCTAACACTTTAGTTAATAATATTAATTATTAAGACTTAGAAATATTTCACGTCATATTATGGTAAAAATATTAATTTCTTAGAGCCAAAAAAATAATAATAGTAAAATAAAATAGCTACATTATGAAAATAAAAACCCATCTATATTTTTCAATATAGCAGCGAACACCTTTTTATCCATAGCTCTTCAATTCCTTTACATAGTTCATTGCAAGTATCTCTAAAAAGTAAGTATGGAGGATATCTGAATAAGAATTAGTTATAAACGTTCCATGTGTCATAATTAAAGTATATTTTTTTATAAAAATTGCCAAATAACCATCAAAAAGCACAATCTACATACAATTTACACCAACATTTGTTTTTAGGTTGCCAAAGTAGATACTTTTTTTCTCCAAAAATTGCATATTTATTATACAGTGTACACTGAAAATATACAAATCCAGTTTTGTTCAGAGCTTATCTAATTTGGTTTAATTCTTTACTTTATAAGTTGCTGCAAGTACATAGACAAACGGGTTTAAATAAAAACAGTTTGGACTCTTAGAGCTTATAATGTATGTATCCAAAAAAAATGTAAAAAAGTATATTGTATATTCATGAAAGTAAAAAAGAATAGGGGATAAAACATACACATTAAAAAAGTGACATGTCCATATCTACCAACAGTTTTGCAACTTACAAAACAAAAGTTTATTTAAATTTTTAAATGTGGAAAATTTTTGGATAAATTGGTATTACTATTCAATATTATTATATTAATTTGTACTGCAAAATTGCAGTTACCTGTAAATCCCCCAAAATAGATTTGGTTCTAATCAGGTTGACTGATTTTATTAATAAGTGCATGTATATACAAATGTAGCCAATTGAAAAAAAAAAAAAAATTATTATCATTGAAAAATCTGTTAGCGGTATATCGATCAATTATTCAAAATTATCAACGGACTTGACTTTAGAATTTCCGAAAAGAGCCCCAAGAATTTTCAATAAAATTTTGGGAGAAGTCATAGAGGTTTATGTGCTAAATTTAAGTTTGAATTATTGTAACATTTATTTCTATAGCATAGTGACACGCACTTATAACGTTGTAAATATCACGTTTTTAATTCGATTGCAGTTGGATTTTTGTAGTTATAAAACACTTAAGATTGTTTCTTCAAGTGCAGATATCACACGTAAAATATAAACATTTACGTGTTTATCACGTACACATAACATCACAACACATAACACTATATGATAATAATATACAATCGAGATCACAAGAATATAAATTCTGAAAAAATAGTATTTTTGTGATTTATAATATGAAGTAATATTCTTTATACTATAACGACAATAGAAGTATAAATATATAATATGATTTTATTAATTTGAGTACCAGTCACAGTATTTCTAATATTTAAACATATTATCACTAGTTGATGGTTTTAGGCGTAGCTGCATTTTCAAAAACACCTAATTGGAGGTACACCGAAACGCATCAACCAGTAAAAATAGCTTTACAGGACTAGGAATGACTGAACAACGTACTCAATATAATAATTATTTCTAGAATAATATTAAAATATTATAATAACGTGAGTTTTACACACTTGTTATCACAGAGATAATAGCCAGTATTATTCCAAAATAACATAAATTGAAACATAATCTGTCTTTACAGAAATAGTCCGTGTATAACACGAAATAAATATTTGTTTCACCTACAGCAATAAATATAAATTGATATCTATACAACTCCGAAGCGAATATTGGAGTTGTAAAACCTGAAAGAGACCGTGTAACACGAGAAACAGAACGGACTGTCTTGTTATTCCCATATTTTATCACCCAGCTTTTACCCTCCCTTCCCTTACCCACCCTTCTAGCATTATTTCGCTCGATTGTTTTTCACAACCCTACGGATTTCAATCTCAAACGTTATAAGGGTAGTCATGTAAAAGGAGTCGGCTATACATCTGAAAGATGATGTTCTCTGAGCTGTAAACCCAAGTCTGGAATGTTCTCTCGCCCAAATATATTATATTTCGATGTAGTATTTTGTCTTCATTGAATCACATCTAGTTTATGGCTCTGTTTTACATGAGTTTATCGATGAAACCTAGCAAACAAATTATATCACGTTCTGTGATATTCGCAACTAAAACATAAAATAAATTTATTTAATTATTAATAAACATCATGAATTTATTTATTTTTAAAATTATTTACTGCGGTCAACTGGAAAATAAATAATAAAGTAGACTTATCAGAACACTTGGTAAACATTCATAAATAATTGTGTTTACATAATATATAACTTATTACTATTAAATAGAGTTTGCACAAAAAAATATTATTTTCGGAAATCATGAAAATTAAAAATGCATCTAAGTTATAAGCTTACAATTACCCAAAAAGATATACTTTGCGCTTTACATACGTATGTAAAGATTACAGAAGTAGTATGGAAATTCTCCGCAATGAATTATGCAACGGTAAATCGCGACTCGTCAAGATTTTCATTGAATTAGAAGATAAAAAGTGCGCTTCTTTCACTTAAAGTGCTTTTTAAATCAATTGAACTACTTGGTATTGTAATATCGCGATTGAAAGTAAAAAGCTTTCGAATTAAATTATAATATCGTACTTCTGAAAGCAAAACCAGTATTTTAAAATAATAGCATTCGGAAAATTACGTGATTAAATAATATGTCTTAAATGTAAAATATAGTTTATAGCGGTAGTTTTATGAAAGGTACATCCGGTGAAACGTTTGTTAGAATATTCTTTTTCAGATGTATGATCCCAAATTTCTACATAATATCAGTACTCCATTATTGTTTGTCTGTGAAACATATACGTTTATGAGAATATCAATGATTAAATATCTCAAACCAACACTTTTTTAGTAGTTGCATGATTTACAGTTTTACATATAAAGGAAATACTAATCAATTTTTATAATTGAAATGACGGTATTTTTATAAAATATGTTATATGAAATAAAGATGTATCGAGTTGGAAAGGGGCTGGGATAAAATAAATGTCTTATAGAAATAGCACCATTTAATAAATTTAGAACTATAATCATTTAAATAATTTCTTAAATGTATATATTTACTAAAAATAAACCGTGTCAGAATATATCAAAGCCATCATTAAAATATTCATATCATACTGTTTACTTGGATTCAGTTCTTCTCTACAAATATATAAATTGTTGTGTTAATTATCATAAGTGATAACAAATTTTGAATTTCGATAAATAAGCACTGTGTAAATTTAATCAAGATCAGTTAAATAGACATCTTGTTCTTATTCTTAGCTTAGCAAACACAAATTAAAAAAACACATAATAATCTTTAGTATGTCATCATAAATATTATTCCTATATTTGTTGAATATCAAAAACGTAAGAAGATTAGAGATAGTTTCATGTTTGAAATGTGTTTAAACATCGTATGGGAGTTATCAAGAAATGCGTAATTAAGAGATTGTTGATTTATTGTCTCCTAATGTGAGTTAGACCTATTCACATAATTACGTAGAACAAATCGCTCTTAGCCATTTTAATTGCTCTTGGTAATATACTGAACAATTATTAACTGTCTAATGTGCCATCGAGCCAATTATCGCAAACTCAGAGTGTGGATACTGTATTTCAGTGGGATTAGATGTTCTTACTTATTAAAAGTACACTGCAAAAGTGTATAAAAAGTTTCGGGGAAAAATGTAAGTAATTGGGTGAACTATAATTTAAGATAAAAATCTGCCAAATATAAAGACAATGTGCTGTAAGAAAAATCTGAATATGTGATGCCTTAGTAATTTTATAATTAAAAAAATATATTATTAACTAAATTTACCAAAGATTAGTATTATAATTAACAAATCCTTAATGAAAATATATTACTCAGCATTTTATTTGATTTCTTAATGAGAAATGTTGACATAAAAGTTTTAAAATATCCCCCTTTTGGGGACGTATTGCAAAAGCACAAATAATTGGCCTGCGGCACATCGGCTATGAGGCTATTATACTCCCCTTTTTGATCACCATACATCGACCCCAGTGCCTCTACCAAGATCCAGGATTTTGTTTATTGTGTTCTTGTCAATATTTATGTCTGGTTGTTGTGATCTAATGATTCTCTTTGTTTTTGCTCCAGGATCATGCAATCAAAAAATATGTACTGCGGTCTCAGGTACGAGACCGCAAAGACGACAGTTTAGTGAGACTTGTAGTTGTCCCACCTTATTTAATTGGCTCCCGATATGGCCATGTCCTGTAATCATGGCATCAATCTGCCTTAGTGGCAGATATTTAAAACGGTAATCTAAAATTCCAAGGCGTAGAAACAAGAGTTTCAGCAAATTAATTAATTATTCGTTTTAGCTTTAAATCTTTTCTAATTTCGTATAAGTTATCTTAATTGTTTTCAATTCAGGAATATTTAGGTGCCTTAACTATACGCTTGAAGAAACGCCATCTCCTCCTATTATTACTATTGTATTTGTTTATTAAGTATGAATAACATTTGTCGTATTGTTCTAAGTTGGAAAATATATCTACTTTAGAAACTTCAAATTGTATACAGAATTAACAAAGCACCGGCGACGTTGTTTGTAAGAACGGGAATCAGGGCAGAGGAGGGATGCAACTTATTTGCACCAGATTGAAGATTGTTGTAAACACACCCAAGGGGAAACAATTGTTTAGCACGTTTTAAATGAGTTTCAACTTGTAGTGTAATTTTATAGTGTTAACCTACTCATATATTATAATAAAAAAATACGTAATGTATATACTGTGTATATATACAAGAATTGGCAACAATAAACATACATTTATTTTGTATATACTGTACATAAAAATTCACATATATAGTTTTCTTCACTAGATAATAAAAAAATGCAATTTTGGACATGGTAAAAAATTTAAAAATCCATATTTGTGTTATATAACACATCGAATTAGCAACTTTAAACATACATTTGTATTTACTGTACATAAAAATTCACATTATATAATTTTCTTCACTAGATAATAAAAAATACAATTAAGGTCATGGTAAAAAATTTAAAAATATTTTATTGTGTTAAATAACACATCGTGATGTTCAATTGTACGTAAAAAAAAACCAAAAAAAACATTGTTATTGACTGTATCAATATCATTATATATTTTTTTCTGATATTGTGTTTATTATATTTAGAGTCAGATTTTCTGCAAATGTATTTGTACATGAAGTAAACTAACTGTAACAAATGCTGCTTCATTAAAAAGCAATAGAGAATTGTAGATTTAATATATTTTGTAACCTATATTTGATTTTTTTTTAAAATATTTTTTAAAAGTCGTTTTCATCCACTTTTGGAACAAAATTCAACAAGTAGTTGACTATTTATATAAAAAAAAAAAATCAGATTTTTAGAGGTTTAATTAATATTCTAGTTGACGTAAACTGTGTAGTCAATGTTATTGGTGGTTTTGATTACTTTATTAGTTTTATGAGGAAAAATTATGAAAAAAGTAAATAGTTCATTGAACTAACTATTAGAGAGGAAAGGAACCTTATCAATCCATGCGTTTGCCACATTAATGACCTTATTTCATTTTAACGTCATATAATACTAACTTGTACATCATTTTATATAATGTAAAGTACCTGTGTAAAATTTGAGATTTTATTTTATGGATTTTGAATGGTATAAAAGATAGAAAATTTTGAATCAAAATATTCTGCGATTTCCACTATATTTAGATTGCGGAAACATTAAGTTGACATTTAATAGAATTAGATACTAATATATGAAAAATTTATTTTTATTTTTTGGGTAGTTAAATTAACGTATTCAAACATAATTATTTCATTTCTCATTTTATTTTGAAATATTAGTCATTACTTCAAATATATCACATTTAAATATCCATGTTGTGTGTGTTACAGAGTGTTTAGGTTTGTAAAATCTTACATTGTGTACCTTTTAAATCAAACATGTTTTGGTATTCGTTTTATTACAAACAAAACATGAGTTAGAATTCGTTATTTGCAGGGATAGTATCGGTGAATTTAATATTATAAATAAAGTTAATCCAATAATTTTATATTACTAATTATAATAATCGTTTTTAAAGAAAATGAAAAAACTTATCCTTTTTTCTTGTAATTATTTAAGATATAACATCTCTAAGATATCATCAAAATTATCGTTTAACTAAATATAATGGCTTCTACAAATTGGAAAATATGTAGAAACATATTCATATGTAGAAACAGTTTGTCTGAATGGTTCCATTGGGAAAGGTGCAGGCAGCACTTTATGTTTCTGGTTCCGATAACCTATTAAGCTGTCAAAGTTGAAAACTTGCACACCCTGCAATGGAATTTAAAGAGGGTTAAGAATGGGAAAGGAGGGTAGTTTAATGTAGAGCCGGAACTGTCACGTCACCACGGGATGCAACTAACAAAACTGCCCTTTCTGTTAACGCCTAAGTTTTGAACCGTTCACACTCCAGTTATTATTTTTAATAACAAATATATTAAATAATTTTGACTATTATAATAAGACTATAACTTTTTCAATTCAAAATGTCAGATAATAAATTCAACCAAGATGTGACTGATTTTGTTAAGGAATACATAGTACCTAATAATAAGTATAATTTATATTTTATAGATGATTTTATGAAAAATTTGCTGTTCGTGTATCACGTAATTTTATAAATTCACAATTGTTTGTAGTTAAGAATAATGTAAAATTATTAAATATATTCCACCATTGAAGAAGTTCAAGAAATTATTGGTAATTATCATGTAAGAAAAACAAGTCATAAAGGTACCATTGAAACCTATAATCAGATAAAACGTAAATATTATTGTACTAACTAATACTAGAAGTAGCGTACAAGACTTATCAATAATTGCGATGTATGTTACGCCTACAGCATCTAGACTGATGAAAATGCTATCTACTGACACAATCACCTTTGATATAGCCGATTAGAATTTGACAGATTTACAGAATTGCGACTCAACAAGCAACAGAGACAAGTGACCGCCTAATCGATCACTTTACTAGTTATGGAATTCCAGAGGTCATCAATTCAGATAACGAAAGAGAGCTATTAAAGAGCTAATGGATTTGCATAAAATAAAGTTTCATTATGTAAGCACTCAACACCCAAAATCTAACGGATTATGTGAGAGAGTTCATTTAACCTTAATTGAACACATTTGACTTTTCAATAACCAACCAGAGTTTAAAATGAAACTAATTGGAGGAAAATGAATTATGCTGTTAATTAATACTACTGTTATTATGCTGTAATAACTACTTAATACATCACTATTTAATTATCACTAGAACTTGCTTTTATTATATAACTTAGCTTTAGTCAATAAAAATAACATAAATATAACATAAAACATTTATTATTCGCACAACATTTAAATTCATAACATGTTTTAATACAGTTTAGTAACAAAATAAAACAATAAATTATTAATATACTGAAATTTTACAGAGTGATCGAAACTGCATCTTTACTTATGTCATTATTTCAATTTATAACTACATATTTACCTGAAGTTTTTACCGGGCGTGTTCCTAGCGGCGGTAGCGCAGGAAACTTGCACTGAACGCTACCGCCGTCGTCGGGGACCATTCCCTACTGAAAAAAAATTAATCAGATATAATAGAATCCAAATAAACATTACGGGTCTACTAATAAAAAAGATAGAGTAATAATGGGATTTGTATATAATGAATTGAATTAAAACATAATTTGAATATGTATAACATGAATTTGAATGTAATTGATTTTTTGTTAAATTATTTATATAACTATTTTTTTTTTTATGTAAAAATAATTTTAATGAATATAACTAAATTAGTTTTTGTATTTTAAAATAGTTATTGTTATTTGAATTATTAAACTATTTAATTACAATTATTGAACTACAGTAAGTAAATTAAGAATAATAGGGATTAAAATCTGTAATAATAGCTTCTTAGAGCATCCAATAGCAGTGGAGTAACTAATGCGGTAGCGCAGGAAACTTGCACTGAACGCAACTGCCGTCGTTTGGGACCCTCCACTAACTCTTCCCACTAACTGGGGAAAAAAATTAATGAGATATACTGTAATCCAAATAAACATTACGGGTCTACTAATAAAAAAGATAGAATAATAATGGAATTTGTATATGCGATTCCACGATATCTACGATGTGCGCTGAGTTGACAATGTTCGTTGAAATGACGATGTGCGCTGTGTTCTGAAACAAACAAAAACAACAGAAAAGTTAATTTTTGTTGGAATGAAAGGTGTGTGTGTCATTTAAAATTTCATACATAAATAAAGATGCAGTTTATAAGTGGAGTAAAGTCTACAATTTGGAAGCTTTTAAATACAATAAAATTAATTGTTAATTTTTTTCTAAACTAAATGACATAAAAGGTTTTATCGACTTGAAATATTACATTTGTTTATTTTTAAAACCATCTTTGATGTTTTATTAAAATATCAAATATTGGATCATGATCACTCTGATAACTTCATCATTAACTTTTTTTTTATATTTGAATAACTTCATCATTTTAATGTAATAATTTGAACGGTGCCCTAATCACACACACGCACGCGAGCGAGTACTTCGTTGAATATCAATTAGGCCTAAAGTCTTCATGGTTCATCCTGTTCTTCAAATTTAGGATGAATACGGAAAGTAGGTAATTCCTTTGAATTCAGATGAACTTCGAGTCCCAAATAAGCTTCTCTGGACAACTTTCTTCCATGTGTTTCATTCAATTATACTTTATTATTCCGTACAAAATCTGTTTTACAATGTAATACTGTATTTCCAATGTTCTTTTCATTAAAATATTGTATCATTTCTACTGTTTCAAAATTGTATTTTTAATTCAGTATTGAATGTTTTTTGTCGTCCATTCTATGTTGGACTGGTTTTGAAAAGTAGCTCGTTTCTTCAAATCCTTGATGACGTAAAGTTTCTAAATAGTTAGGTTAAAAGTATGGAATATTTTGGGCTAAGATATGTTTCTTCATTGTATATCGCGCATTCAGCAACTAGTTACTGCTATCACATAAAATACCTGATTTACAATGTAATAATATGTTTTTAAAGTTACTTTTACCGAGAGATGAAATAAAGTGTGGTGTTTAATTTGCAAATATATTAATTAATTATTATTGTTTCTATGGTTTCATTTTAAAACCGAAAGTATTGTTGCAAAATTAACCATATTTATGTTTGTTGGGTAATTGTTTACATTGTAATATCGGAGTTTTATTTTATCCTCTACTATGTACCTTACTTCTTAAGAATAAATAATGTTTTCATTGCAGAGGTTACTTTTTTTACGGAAAACATACAATTTACAACTGTCAGGTGTATTAGGTTATACATATTGGCTAATGATCACATTCACGGCTCATACGATACTCGAAATTTCAATCTTTATATCTGAGAACACAGATCACGTGATATGCTGTCAATCTTTCATATTAAAGACATACTTCAATAAACTTACCAATGGTTTGGCCAGATATGTAGAGCCACCTGGCCAAACCTTTCCTGACATATAACAATATCGCTCGACGTATTATAGTGAGCAAATTATTAGCCCGGTGGTTTTAAATAAATAAATTTATATATATATATATATATATATATATATATATATATATATATATATATATATATATATATATATATATATATAGAGAGAGAGAGAGAGAGAGAGAGAGAGAGAGAGAGAGAGAGCCACCTGTAGTGGCATATAAATAGCGATCTATCGCAGTCATAGATGAGTATTCTCTTCGCTCGTGTCGGTGTCTTGGCGCTGGCGACACCTCAAACCTTTACATGTGTGAAGAACCTACGTTCTAACTTATATATATATATATATATATATATATATATATATAGAGAGAGAGAGAGAGAGAGAGAGAGAGAGAGAGAGAGAGAGAGAGAGAGCCACCTGTAGTGGCATATAAATAGCGATCTATCGCAGTCATAGATGAGTATTCTCTTCGCTCGTGTCGGTGTCTTGGCGCTGGCGACACCTCAAACCTTTACATGTGTGAAGAACCTACGTTCTAACTTATATATATATATATATATATATATAACGTGGTATTTAAAAAAGATTTTTTATTTTTTAAAACTTTTATTTATTATAATTATACTCTAATATTCATTTAAAATACAATTATGCTTTTAACGTACAAACTTAGTTAAACTATGATCTAGTGGAACACTTATGCACCGAGTCGCCCTAGGTTGTTACATTAGTCTTAAATAAAACTATGCTGACTGTGCTGACATATTAAATACATGTTCTAGAAGCTTTTCTATACATACTGATGATTACACAATATTCCTTAACGTATCTCCTCCATCCCTAAAGAAAACATCAGATGTAGGTTGGGACATTACTTTATTAGAGGGGTGTTTTGAAGTAGCAATTACCTTTTTGTAATATACTATAACATCACCCAGCTCTACTGGCATTCACCTTTTAACCTCTCTTTTTTTCTTTATTTAATTTTTAAATATAATTATAATAAAACGCAAAACACAACATTTTACCATTCAATAAAATTTGACTCTAATACAATATTTTATATGTTAGAAAACAATTACATTTATTAACTCAATATGTTCTTAACTATATCTGCATTCACTCTACTCACACATTCCTTAACCTAAATTTTACTACCTTACAATGATTTTTTATTTTACACAATAATCAAAACTTTCTCTAAATCCTTTTTGGACATCAACACTTATTTTTCCAACATTATTATTTTTAGTTTCGACTAATGAAACCTTTTTTTTTTCTTTGCAAAGAAAAACAAATTAAAACTTTAATGAACATACAATTTATTACCACGGCTTTTTTTCTTTACACACAAACAATTTAAAACTTTAATGAACATACAATTTATTACCACGACTTGCTATTTTTAATTTTTATTAGCACTAACTCTAATTTCTCGGGGTGGAATTCTTTGCTGGCTCAATTGAAGTGAAATTTACTATTAATACTAAAGAATGTTTAACAATTTGTACTTATCAATGGTACAGCTCCCTTTCAACTGGTAGATTTTTCACGATACACTTCACTAACTTTCACTGACTATGCTTTATCAATTTCACCGGATTTTCTTTTCACTAAAAAAAAACGAAGCACTCACAAATTCCTTCTTGAACTCCTTGGATGACGGGTGGGTCCTAACTGCAACTAGTAATATTCCCTCCTGACGACGAAATACTAACTCCCTAACTTCTCGATGATACTAAATTTGTTCTGACTGACTTTCAGCTAACGAACTCAGAGACGCCCAGCTCCTCTGGTCAACAGTTTAAGACTTTATCTTTTTACTCGACTTAGATAACCCAACTCCTTTAAACAAAGTGACGCAGAGACGTCTCGTCTCCTTTGTCAACAGTCCTCGACTAACCCTATCTTTCAATTTTGGTTCTTTTTGAATATCATCCCCTCTTTTGAAACTCGAGTTGGTTTGCTCCGCGTTGATTCGTTCAAATCCTGTAATTCTTTCAAAACATACGTTTCTGTCTTTTTAGTAGCCGGTTTCAAAATCTGCCCGTTGATTTTTAAAAGTGGGATCTCGTCTGTTTGGTCGACCTAATTTCTGCAAGTCGTTATTTTTTTCGAAACAGTTGGAAACTTTCCTTTCTGAAGTACTTTTAGGGAGGCCAACTTCCCCCTGTTTTCTCCTTTTATTAAACAATTTTTTAGTCACACCCCTCCTTTGCCAATTTCCTGTTACTTTTGTTTTTAAGTGTGTAGACGCGTTTGCTCCTTCAAGGCCCCCTTTTTCTTAGTTTCTTGTACACTTCCCTTGGTACCGTTACATTCCAACCTCCCAAACTGCATCTGGTATTCATTACATTTTCTTCAATATTAAATTCTTTTTATTTATTTTTCTTTTTCTTTGTACATGAATTCATTAACTATTTATTTTTTGATATCATTAATCATCATTAATTGTAAATGATTAGTTTCATATCGTTACAATACAAATATCATTTTAAATATAATTAGTAATAATACAAACCATAATATGATAGTCCAAACATTTAAATCTGTAGTTACTTAAATATTCTTTTTTAATTTAGACAATTTATTTACATTGATTTAGTCTAAATCTATCTTTTATAAATTGATTAAGAAATCTGGCTATTGGTTGTCTTGCAACTCTAAATCTCTAGCATCCAAAATTGTATGGAATCTAGTGTCTGTGGAATACACTAATCTCTTATTGTTATACATTACAATGTCATTATCTTTTGCATAAATTAAATTTATACCTACTAACGATATTTCATAAGTTTCCATATCATTAGTTATTCTTATAGTTTCTCTATTATGAAATACTAACTAATAACTCTCAATTTCTGGAATATAAGTAATAACATTTTCCTTAATTTCTAACTCAATGTACTTGCACCATTCATAGGTAACAAAGTTTATTAGTACATTTTCACATGTCTTGATGCGGGTAGACGAGCATATGTGTGTGGTCTTTATGGATTCTGTTTTTACATTTCTCCTTTAAGCTTAACATCGTTTCCTTATGAACGAATAAATATTCTCTAACAGGAATTATAGTCATATAAAAGGATTTTTATAGGGTAGGCACAGGGTATATTTTGAATAACACATAATCTCCAGGTCCAAAAATTGGTAAATTAATGAAATAAATAATTTCTTTGGAATTATTCTTACAATTTGTATGAAACAAGCTCTAAAGTTTCCATATATTCCTCATAATATCATTTATTTTATTCATTTCTACAATAAATTTTTATGCTGATATCACAATAGGGTGCAATGTCCCTAATTTTAAAAAAAAGTCAAAGAATTTTCTATATCTTGTAAAACTTGTAACATAATACTATAAATAATATGTAATTGATGTAATATGTAAATAATATGTCGAAATGGTTCAATTTTAATTTGATCATCCACTTAGATTTTTACAGCTAATAATTTATTTTCTAATTCTTCGAGATTATTATTAATAATTGACATAGTTGTGTTAAATTATTCAATAATATTTACATTAAATAGAATATTGAGATTCGAAACGTTGTAACATTACATTCTGATTAATAAAGACCAGAGCACTGTGGTGACGATATATACACTTTCAAAAGTCCCTTACCACACTTGGGAATAAACAAAATAACAAAAAACCAACATTTTGTCAAAAGTAAACTATTTATTCGTATTAAACCATTACAAGTTACTTTTACTTCTTATTATTAAAAAGTAGTTTCTTGTTACTTTTTGGGGGGATTGATTTTTAGTTTTTATTCCGTTCATCCTCTTAAACAAATGGATTAGTACAACAAAGGAAGCCATTGCACGTCGGTTATACCACCAAAGGAGGTTTACAAGTTCCACATCCCGAATCCAACGTTACCTAGATTGTACTGCCTGCCAAAAATCCATAAGGAAGGCAAGTCAATGCGACCAATAGTTTCACCAACTGATCCACTATCAAAATGGTTAACAGATGAGTTCACAAAAATTAAGAAAAAAGGTTATTGTGCTTTCTCTATTAAACACAATTTAGAATTTGTCAACTCAGTGAAAAATATTAAGTTAAAAAACAGTGAAATTTTAGTTTCTTTCGATGCAAGTTCGTTGTTCCCCAGCATTCCAATTAAAGAAACTTTAGATTATCTTAAAATGGTTTTTTTAGAATTTAATAACGTAGAACCAAAAACAAAATTAACGAATATGTCAGACTAACAGGTATTTATGAATCAGATTTTTTTCAAATTTAACAACCAATTAGAAGGTACTGCAATAGCCTTTCCCCTTTATTGATGAACGTTTTATGCATAAATTTGGAGATAAGTTAAAAACAATTTAGTGTATTATCCAAGCGTATGGCTTAGATATGTTGACGATGTGTTTGCAGTGTTTGACCTTAATGTATGTAATGTAGAAGAATTTATCTGTGAACTCAATAACATACGTGGTTCAATTACCTTCAACCATGAAATAGAACTGTAACCTTACCACGGGTTTAGACGACATCCTTAAGAAATTCAATTTCAAAATAGCCTACAAAAGCCAAAATAGTATAAGAAATTTAATATGCAATTCAATAGATAGAATTCCGGGCCTAAAGAGTTCAGGAAATTATGAAATCAAATGTAACGATTGTGAAAGGTCAAACAAAAAGAAGAATCACCACTACGTTTAAAGAACACATGACCCATTTAAAATACGACAGACCAGAAAAATCTACAATAGCGGAACATCTATTAAAAATTAACCATAACACAGAACTCAAAAATTTTAAATTGTTAAAAAAAGTGGCTTCCAATAAATTATTAAAAGCATATTAATTGCTAAGACAGAAAATTCAAAATTACGAAAATCCGTTAAAGCCCTATTCCTAATTCATGCTTGTTCTCTTTGTTAAAACCAAGATAGACCTTTTGGGTTGTTAAGTAATAGATTTTTTAGTATAGTTTTTACAATTCATGTGAAAGTAATTATTTGTATCTATCATTAATATTCTGGTGTACTTTGTTAATAGAATTTTTTAGCATAGTTTTTATGATTCATGTAAAAGTTTATATTTGTAACTATTATTAAAGATAGACATTTTATGTTGTTAAGTATAGGGATTTTCAGCATAGTTTTTATCATTCTTGTAAAAGTAAATATGTGTATCTATTATTAATATTCTGGTTTAATATGTTAATAGAATTTGTAGCGGAGTTTGTATTATTCTTGTTTAATATATTAAGAGAATAGATTAGCATAGTTTTTATTCATGTATCAGTAAAAAAAATTGCATCTACTATTAATATTCTAGTTAATATGTTAACTTAATAAGTTTTGGGATGAAAATGTTGTATATATTAAAACATATTCGTAGGTTACAGGATTGGGCTTTCCCCGCTCCAGGTCAGTACAGGTGTTTGAACTGTCAACCCTATTGTTGATAGGTCAATGCACCAGAGGAGTGGGATAGAGAAACTGGTCACTTTAGTTGTATATAGTTTTAATTTAGTCTTTTTTGCTGTACCTTCTAATTGGTTGTTAAATTTGAAAAAATCTAATTCATACAAATACCTGTTAGTCTGACATATTCGTTAATTTTTTTTGGTTCTATGTTAATAAATTCTAAAAAAAACATTTTAAGATAATCTAAAGTTTCTTTAATTGGAATGCTGGGGAACAACGAACTTGCATCGAAAGAAACTAAAATTTCACTGTTTTTTAACTTAATATTTTTCAATGAGTTGACAAATTCTAAATTGTGTTTAATAGAGAAAGCACAATAACCTTTTTTTCTTAATTTTTATAACCTCATCTGTTAACCATTTTGATAGTGGATCAGTTGGTGAAACTATTGGTCGCATTGACATACCTTCATTATGGATTTTTGACAGGCAGTACAATCTAGGTAACGTTGGATTCGGGATGTGGAACTTGTAAACCTCCTTTGGTGGTATAACCGACGTGCAATGGCTTCCTTGGTTGTACTAATCCATTTGTTTAAGGGGATGAACGGAATAAAAACTAAAAATCAATCCTCCCAAAAAGTAACAAGAAACTACTTTTTAATAATAAGAAGTAAAAGTAACTTGTGATGGTCTAATACGAATAAACAGTTTACTTTTGACAAAATGTTGGTTTTTTGTTTATTCCCAAGTGTGGTAAGGGATTTTTGAAAGTGTATAATAAATGTCAGTTTCTCATATTATGCTAAATGTTACTGTAGTTATTTAAGAAAATACAGTAATATATGTTACTAGTTTATTTCTACTTATATTTTTATACGTTTTTAAGATTGAGAATTTGTCCGTTTTTATTACATTTTTGGTTATATTATTTTATTTTACAAATCGTCAGATCGATTGTATGGCCGTTTGCATTGATTTTTCATAAACGGAGAAACGGTTTATGTTTATATTTGTAGATTATATTTTTAATTTATGACTTTATTGAATATTTAAATGACACCTAATTAGTGTAATTCAAAAGTGTTTTACTTGCTAATAAAAATAATTCAATAAATTATTTATTTTAAAATTAATAATTATTTAATTAAATAATAACTAATTTAGCCCTGCATGTCGCTAATTAAAACTACTTTGTAATAACTAGCTAAAAATAAAGAATTGGAGTTTTCAGAAAAAAAAAATATATATATTTTTTTAAATATGAGCAATAAAATATTTTAAAAGAAACTGCGGTATTTGATTACGTGTAATATATTTCTGACAAACAGTCAAAACTTTTAATCCAGTTTACAATAAACTAGGGAAACAGGTGAACTGTGTTCGTGTGTAGAGTAGACATCCCAGATCTATCCATTTTAAATTATAATATACCATTTGTTGCTAGCATATTGAGCGACGTGATTAATTTCTAGTGCACAAAGTGTTTATTGTAACATTTCATTTAGTGTTTAATTAATAGATTTTGAGGAGTCACTACATTGGTTGAGTTACCGATTTTTTTTCCTTCTATCGAGTTATAGCCCAAGTGATAGATTAACCTAAACTAATGTTTAGTTTGAGTGAATAGAAATATTAAATCTTGGTGTAATTGTAGGTATAATCTCATAAGTACCGACTGCTGTTTTAATTAAAACATTAAGGTAATACCTTGAATAAGTCGTTTGATATCATGGTATCTGTGTAAATTGCATCTGATTCACTGTCATTGGCAAGTTTTTATCGTTTGATATCATGGTACACGATCACCAAACGCTTATGTGACACAACCCTGAATTTAAACACTTAATAAATTAGTTTAATTTTTTTTATTTTAGTTTGTCATATAAAGTGTAAAAATTAACATATTAACTTCGTGATACTTTTATTATTAGTTGG
Source organism: Aphrophora alni (assembly GCA_963513935.1). NCBI lineage: Eukaryota > Metazoa > Arthropoda > Insecta > Hemiptera > Aphrophoridae > Aphrophora > Aphrophora alni. The sequence goes on along the minus strand of OY740768.1, from coordinate 108,454,710 downwards.
AAATGCCCCATACGGTTTACACGTGGTTCATATGTTAATCTCTGGAATTTTACAACTTTTTATTACATACCACAAATAATAAATGACAGTTAACTTATTAAATGTTAAATTCAGTGTTGTGTGCTAGTGTTTTGTATGTTTTAAACGTTATTTAAATCTGACGATATATCAAGGAAAGTAAAACAGCTGTAATGTACATAGAAACCCTGATGTACGACTAATTCTAGGTAATATTTGAATTTTTATTATATATATATATAACGATTTTTCCTTTTGTCAGACTTAAATATAGACGAAATGCTATTTCAAATTAGGGCGTGTTTTAAAATTGAACAATACGAGAACTTAGTGTATTACCAAGGATTTTTTTTTTTCAAATTGTAGTTATACTACCTAGAATATTTGTTTGAGGCTATTTCATTAAACTTCAGAGGTCGCTTATAAATTGCTATACATCTTTAAATTATTTCTTATTGATTTAATATAACAATTAACAAGCTAAATCCATAAGCCAAACTGGAAATAAACACAATATCCTTCTGGTAGTGATTTGGAAGTTCCAAAATGTACTTTGACCGTTGTCATTAAAATTTTGTTATCAATCAATTAATTACGAGGTAAACCATGGTTCAAACATAATAGCAAGTAGCAGCTTTAAGTATGGATAAGTTTATGCCAAAGTAGCTGCCAGTTACCTACATGACCGAAGCAGTTTTATTTTATTACTGTATGATATTTTAAAGAAATAATTTAGATTAATTGAAAATAACATTAAAATACTAGAAGTAATTATTATTATAAGCTATAGATAAAAACACATCAAATGGAAAAAAAGTATCATCTAACGACATGCTTGAGAGAGTTGTGTGGAGGTTTTCAGTAGCATTTTGATAGGGAATTAAGTCATGCAGAAAACCAATACCACTCTGCTTGTCATCTTCCTTTTAAAGACGAATTCTGTCTGTTATAGAGATTAACGTGATATTTTATTAATTTTATAAATATTAAAAACATTTTGTGAAAGTATTTGTGAAAGTTTTAAAACATACTATAAATTTGTAAAATTATATGTTTCATCATTTTTAAATAATTCATATTGGAAATTATCTAAAACACCACTATTCATCTCTATCGTACGTTTAAGAAGACTAGTATTTTTAAGATTGATTCCATAGTTTGGTATTTGACGATTCAAACTACAATGTCACGGGACGAAATCGTCAATAAAAAGCAATTATTCATACGAAGATGTTTTAAAATAGATTTCAGGTTAGAATATATTTATTTCGTTCAATCCAATTTTCTGATAACTGGTACCAATTCTATATTGCTCAATACATTATTCTTTACTTACATTAAGTAAAGTATAATAATCACGATGTAACTTTCAATATTTTATTATTACGATTATAAAATTATGTAGAATACAATTAAAATAATTATGAACCTAATTCAGATTCAGTTTATTTTTAAGACGAAATCTGAAAGAAAATGAGATATTTTTGCAATTCCCGATCTTCTAAAAATGTTATTTAATTCTTCTCAAAGACTATTTTTTGAAAAATCTAGTTATTTAATACAATGATATTTAGTTTGTAAAGACTGTAAGATGAGGAAACTTTCTCTGAAGTATTCACTAACGTTGGTTACTGCAGAAACCTTTTTATAAAGAATTAAATAGACAATAACTGATAATATTATTTAATACTATAATATGATAGTAATTATCATATATTTATAGCTACAAAGCTCACTCTTCCAATGACTATTTACAATTATTTGTTACCTATGAAATAATTGTTACCATAGATCTCGATTACCTTATTTCTGCAAGACAAACATTTTTGATATGCTTCATATAAAATCAGTCATCGAAATGTAACAGTAAATGAAATTTGAGTGTGAGAATGTTCATGATAAATTTTTTAAGAAACTAATAACAATTATTTATCAGAAACTGTAAAACGGACTTTGTTAAAAATTTTTATAAAAATGTTTTGTATTAAGAGTAATACACGTAAATATAATTATATTACTTTAAAATTAGGTAGAGAGAATGTTACATTTGTTATAAATTTCCTCTATAGTGTTCTTATAGACTATGTCTTAAGTGTACTGTATATGTTATATAAAAATATTTATCTAAAATAAATACGTTTTGTCCATTAATATGAGCCGTTTTTTATTCCATGGAATATTTTTCTAATAACATATATTCATATAATCTCATTAATGAAGTTAATAAACTCTGATTTCTCACTCGAAACCCACAGTAACACGCAACTATTGTAATCCAATGACAACATGTAATAAAGTGTTTTTATGTAGTGATAAATATCTGTGTCATTATAATCTTGCTTCACGCAAATTAGTTCTAGGATTAAGTGGAAAATTATAGCTAGTTTAAACCCACCTTTACCTATGCCTTTTATTAAAGTTCAAAGCATATCTATTCACTTATTTGGGAATTTAGACATCTTATCAACTCATAATTATCACACTATAATGTTATCCGTTTCATTTTATCTTACAAATAAAAGAGTTATTTAATATACCACCCACGGTTCAATATTATAAAGTTGTAAATGTTAACAAATGCATGTTTACAAATTGAGTTAAATTGATTTAGAGCAATCTTTTTTTCCCCAACTTTTAAATAATATAATAATTGTCGTTGAAAATAATATGTGTTAGATTTACGTTTATAGTTGATTTTATGTAAAGACATCTACTCTATTCATTTTATGTTTACATATTAGAAGTTTACTTTATGAGTTATTACAATATGCATAAAACAATTTTGGGTTTATTCAGTATTTGATTCTATTGATAAAACATCAGGAAGCTGATCCAGCACAAGACACAGTTATCCGAAAGCCTATCTCCTACTTCAAAATTGTGCAGCTATCAGGAGCAAAATAACACTTTATACAGCATTAATATTATTCTGCAATACTTGCTACACGCTATGTACTACTTTCAGACCTGAACTGCAACCAAATTGAAACCAAACTGGTAATCTATGGCGTCACATAACTTAAAAAGTGTACTTTGAGAATGAAATAAAATAAAGTGTTCTTAGTTGTTAGTCTTTAACAAAATGTTATAAACATCGTTATAATACAATTTGAGGAAATTGCGTAATCGTATGTGGAGTTCTAGCAGATATCACTAAATCTTTAGATACAATTAATAATTTATAGTACATATTTAGGGGAGCAAAAGCCCTAACATAAATTTTAAATAAAATCCGCAAAAGAAAAAAATTAAAATATATATTCATAAAAATATGAACAATATTGTTTCAACCATTTCTTTCTCTAAATAAAGTTAGCAGGTAAATAATTAATTGTACAATTCACCGGATACAAATAAATCAATTGAATTTAGTGTAGTTATTTGTAGTTATTTGGGTATTTGTAGGGAAAATTATCAATATAAGAATGACAAAGATCAATATAATTTTATTGCATTTATTTTTTATATCATAATAATAATATATTTTTAAAACTATTTCATTAACCAGGAAAATTCAAATGGAAATTACCCTCACTGTAAATTAAAATTCGTTTATACAAGCCTTGTTTCATTATCTCTCTACATAATCATTTGATTTGGCCACACGAGTTGCATTCTGACACATAACTAGGGGGATACAAAATAGCACAGTTATAATTCACAGTGGATAGAAATGTTATATATTTTATGTCAACCCCTTCCTAACTGAAAAAAATTCCCCTACATGCAAATTCCAAGAGGTCGTTTTGCTCTTAAGCAGATTCGGTTTCCTTTATCTTATATTATTGGCTACAATTTAATTTTAAAGATAACTTAATTCTAAGCTTAGTTTTTTATTTATATTTTTAACATATTTGTAGTTATAATAAATATATGAGCTACATTAGAGGCATTTCCATTTAAATTATTTTGTACAATTATTAATGTACCGTAAAAATTTATTAAAATAAATGATATCATACAAGATTATTTTATAAGTGTTTTATCTAGAGAGAAGTAAAAATAAATTAAAGTTAGAGAAAATCTAAATGAATAGCCACATTAGTTTTGTTATATTATTAAAAATAAGACTTATCCCAGATGTCCTATGATATTTTTTTTGTTGGAATAACACCTTCTTTTATTACAACTTTCATCAAAATAACCCACGCTAAAACTCTACCCTATATTTTTTGTTGCCAATATTTGTAAATATTGCAATTTTAATGACAACAGTTTAAATATATTTAATCCTTATACTATTTGGAGAAATGAGTTGTATGATACAATTGAAACTGCTTCATGCTATTCGATATAGCAGGAAATAATATTCTTTGCATATTTTTTGTATTTTCTTGTTAGAACACATTTTATGCAGAATAACAATTGACTACACTACTAATAAAATCAACAACGTTAAATATGACTGGTTTCTATACTAAAATAGGTTCTAAATGCTTTTTACTATTAGCCATTGTACACAGATTACCTTTATATTTTGAATGTAGTAGCAGCCACAATTCATTTAAATTTGGTAAAGTTAATTTTAAGACTTTGGAATTTAGTTTGCAAGTCTTGTGAAACGTAACACCAATTAATTTAAGAACATAGGATTTTGAAACCTATTCCAACCATAAGTCTACATAAAATGTCCCTAAATTACATAAATTGTATCCACTTTTCCGCTGGTATATCTCAGATAAAAACGACATTCCAAAAATAATCAAACTAAAAAAAAATAAAATTGTTTCAATGGGTCTTAAAGGAGACAGCAATATTAATAAATGTACACATTTATTCTCCAAGAAGAGTAATAAATACTTGAAGCTTGTCTACTAATTTTAGTATAGAAATCACATATTACGTAGAAAATAATGGTTTTATTATTAGCTTATAAACATAATAATTTTGGATCGGGTTTAATATGTATTGTTATAGAACTTTGTCAAAATTTGATTTATTTTAAAAGTTTGTTGGCAATAAGAAATGTGTCGCAAAGTTTAGATTAAAATTAATTTTATGTTAAGGCCTACATATATAAATAATTTAACCAATATTAAGTTTTATTTTTAAATGATATAATAAAACATTCATATTTCTGAATAAAAATAATCTGTTTATAACAAGAAGAAAATATTTGTTTCACCTACAGCAATAAATATAAATTGACAACTGTGCAACTCCGAAGCGAATATTGGAGTTGTAAAATCTGAAAGAGACCTTGTAACACGAGAAACAGAACGGACTGTCTTGTTATTCCCATATTTTATCACCCAACTATTACCTTCCCTTCCCTTACCCACCCTTCTAGCATTATTTCGCTCGATTGTTTTTCACAAACCTACGGATTTCAATCTCAAACGTTACAAGGGTAGTCATGTGAAAGGAGTCGGCTATACATCTGAAAGATAATGTTCCCTCAGTTGTAAACCCAAATTCCGGAATGATATCTCCCTCAAATATATTATATTTCGATTTAGTATTTGTCTTCATTGAATCACATATAATTTATGGCTTTGTTTTACATGAGTTTATCGTTGAAATCTAGTAAACATGTTATATTGCATTCCTTGGAATTCGTAATTAAATCGTAAAAGGCATTTAGTAATAAATAAATAATAAACATGAACGAATTATTATTTTTATTTATTGTAGTTCAAATGGAAGAAAATTTACACAGCAGACATGTCAGAACATATGAATAAAGTCCCTAAAGTATGCACTATACATACAATAAGTAGCCTATAGAGAACATATTAATGTTACTTACTCTTTGGTCGACAGAAACATTGTATTTGCAACATAAGTACACAAAATATGATCTTTACATAAGATTAATTAATGATGACACACCAATTAATATTTAAAAAATATATAGTAGACAAAATTATAGATGACACTCCTTGTATAGAAAACGTATGACAAAATAAAAATTCATTTATAAAAATTTATTCTGTACATCATTGTTTAAATGAAATAAAAAATAAAGCTGATTTTTACTTTCAGTTCTGTTTTAATATAAGAAATAGACTCGTAGGTTATATGAATTATTTTTAATTAAAAATATTTAAAAAAGAAAGAACTATCTCTTTATATACATTTGTAGGCGTTCAAAATAATTTTACCTTCTTAATCATTATGTTTTGAAACGAAATAAGGTACTGAAATTTTTAAGATATTGTTTGTAAAGTCAAGATGTTCACAATAATATATAAATGTACTTACATGAATTGTTTAATATATATATATACATTCAATTTGTATTTTACAAAAAACTATAAGACTTTAAAAAAAAAAACTATACAGGTTTTAACCTCGGGATGAAGTGACCCTTTGCTATTTTCTTGTAATACAGCAGGAAGTATTTTTTGTTATTATTATTGTTTATTATGTTATTATGAATTTTATTTTATATGTATTACATTTTATAATGTGAACAGTTGTCTATTTTATTATTAAGCATATAAGATTGTCAAATTTTTCCTGTTAAAATTGTGTATAAAAGAGTGTCAAATAAATTAATTTTCAAATAAAATTTTAAGGTAGACAATATTTGGCATACACTTTCATACGGAAATTTGTTTCTTTTACAAGTTTATCATAAATAAAGCTTTGTTTTGTATAATTTTAAAATGTCTGGTTTAAAATTGTTAACAATAAATATCTTGATGATCGTTAATTTTGCGGAACAGTAAATTACGAGAGACATAATTTGTAGCAACTTTAATGTCGGCCAATCTCTAAATTTGGTTTATTCTAAGTGCGCTCTTGAGATCTGAGGTGGACACGCCTCACGCAAATAACAAGGCGAGAGGGCAACGAGGCGCTTCTAACAGTGCGGCCGTTTATCCTCTAGCAATGACCTTATCCTAATCTTCGTCATTGTCTTCAATGGTCAGGTAGACTCTTAGGATTGGGTCAGATGAGCCCAGGTGATTAATTATTACTGCCCGCGTATTTTTATTCGAAAATGATATAATGTAATTTCAAAAGCGTGATAGGTCATGTAAGTCGTGTTCAGACCACGTAATCCCTTTAGCATAATACATATTTTAAGTTGTATTTAACTGGTATTCCGACCCACATACCCATGTAGACTACATTGTTTTGTTTTACCCGTTGAAAAATTCCAGATTTTTTTTAATGTTGTTTCGTAATTCTTTGCCAAACAGTCTCAACATTATGAATATGCCTTGAATAAAATAACAATAGCAATTATCCTCATAAAAAATATCATAATATCCTCATATCCTCATAATATCATATCCTCATAATAAATCTCGTGAATTTAAATCGGGTGACCTATCAGGCCTCTTCTTCTAATATATTTCCCTCCTTAGGTGTTGATCAGCAGCTGCCTCACATGTTGAGTGAGTAGTGTGCAGGTGCGCCGTCGAGAATGAACTAAAAGTTCAGTCGCTGTCCCCACATCTTCATAAAGTAAAGAATGTTCATTTTGAATGATCTGCCTATATTGTTTATCATTCAGAGTTGGTGGGATGTGATTCGGGCGTAACAAATTATCACCGATGAACCATTTAATTTGAACTCTTATTGGTTCTTTCCTTGAAATACGGCATGGGAATTTTCATTTGTTCATTAAGGATTGTTATAGAAATGTGTAATCCGGTTTTTTTAAAGGTGTTATCATTGTACAACACAGAGGTAGCAAAAATTGGATTAACATTTTGCTGGAAATATTACTGACAAAAAGTGACTATAGCTGAGTAATAACAGGTACTTGAACTCGTACGTGATAACGATATAAGAGTTCGTGGAGAAGTCGTCACACAGTTGAATATCATACTTGTAGGACACCTGTTGGTTGTCGAGTACTTACATGCGGTTCGTCTTTGACGTTAATTTGGGTGTTTTCTTCCAGATAAGTCCTGATAAGGTGTTCTTACTTGTCTCTGTTTTCAATCGTCCTCTTTGCGCAAGTATTAGGAACTTGTCTCGTAAAGTATTAGGAAAATTAAAGAAATCATGTTTAAGGTAATCATATTATTTTCTGTTTTTGGTTAGTAAATATTTCTAAATACAACAAAGCTAATTTCTGACCGCTACCGTTTGCTCGTCCAAACATAAAAATCGCGTTAAAATGGTCACGTAAGATTAAGGTGCCACTTAAAACAATGATTACTTTGCACAAAAATACGTAAAAAGCATATAAAACGTTAAAAAACGTCGAACATAAGTCATATATTCACAAAACAACCTAATGTAAATATAAATATGGTTCTCAAACAAAAAGTAAAAATTAGCTCATTAAGAATTATTATTACTGTGTTACACAACACGCTTCTTATCAGCTGCCCAATTGAGACAATAATTAGCAATTTTCAAGGCAGGACTATTGTTAAATTATTATTTGGTAATATTATTACATTTGTAGTTTTATTTACATTATTGGTATAATTCTACCTCCAAGTTATTTTGAGGTTTAAGAATCTTTATATTTTTAACAAGAGAAAATAGATATCTCTAATATCTTAATATTTTCAACATTAGACTTCACACAATTTAAGGTATAGGCTAATATTTTGTGAAGTAAACAACTACCTGGAAATTACGTTTACTGATTTTTTGATAATTCAGTCATATTTGACCTATAATAAACATAAGCACAGCAGGTTGTTCAGCATAACGGTGCTACAAAGTTATCTCTTGTTATGTTTTGCATAATTAACGGTTTTCCAGATATTTGAAGTTAAATATTTTAAGCCACCACCATTTTAGAATAATACACCTAAAGTCTTTGTTTTTGGTTAACTTGTAAAGAGATACATAAAGAAGTCGTATGCCATATTTGAAATAAATATCATTCCTACTTCTAAAGTAACAGCTTTTAAAAACTGCAAAATTTCGGATAGTATGAAAAAGAAGTGTGTTAGAGCCTATTTAGATATAAATCCTTTTCATTATTTTGACATAAGGACACATCATTACAATTTGACCCCCTATTTATATGTGTTCAGGATGGAACCGACATATACTACAAGTAATATGCTTGGACCATAATAATGAAAATAGTTTTTTATGAACATAGGCACGGAAACCCTTCTTTTCCAGACATTCCACAATATTTATTTTTGTTTTCAAATATTGCAACTATGGAAGTAAAATACATATTGCGTTTAAATTTGATTTTAAGTTCATATTTAATAAATAATTTTGTACAAGTACACAAACAAATAAAAAGATAAAATAAATAAACTACTATATTCAAGATATTATGATTGCTTCAAAGAGAGCTGAATATAAATAAAGAGTGGCGGGATTATTTATTGACATAAATATGCTTTAGATTGTCTTGAAATATTATTGAAGAAACTTTGGTATTTGGGGTTCCAAATTGTTTTGCAAGACTGGCTACGTCCCTACCTCTCTGGAAAAATGCACATAATGGTTCGAGTAGGACTGTGAATGAATACTCCATTACCATTAAATCATGGGTCCTACATAAATCTATACTAGGAGCTGTTCACTTTTACTTTATATTATTGATTTGTGAGGGTTAGTTAGCCTAAACTGCATTTGCGAATATATGCTCTTACATACAGTAAAAATCTTAGCTCACAGCTCCATCATTGGTTCCAAAGCGACATGGACAAAATGAAGCTCAGGTTTATTGCCATTTTTATGCTATTTAGCAATAAAATGGAATTAGTCTAGTTTGGTACAAGTAAGTGATCACGTTAGTTATCCTTTCAACTTTTTATGAGGCTTAAAATCTTGACGTTGCGTATACTATTTATTTACATGTTATAAAGTTTTTTTTCTGTAAAAAGTGGTAACATGGAGGGGGAGGAGAATATAAATGTATATGCAACATGACTGGGAATGTCGATAGATACCATGTTTTATTGCTTTTTATGAAAGCACTTAAAAATTATATCTATCCCCTGAATTATTGAATAAATTACCCTTCGAGGTACATCAGTGTTTACTTTTCTAAAGGAACTAAAATTATTTTTACAAAAACCACGAAGGTAAGGAAAAGTGTCGGAAATATGATTTATTTATTGTTTTATTTTATAGCTTATCTAATTTAAGGTACGGTTATAAATAAGGCATTTAAAAAATAATTTAAAACTTTGGAATAGTATATTTTGCAAAATAAAGTGCCTGTCTCTAGTAAGATTGTTTAATGTGCGTTAAAAAAAAGGTCTAGTAACGAATACAAATGTTTTAATTTAAGAAGTGAAAAAAATTACGTATAATCCAGTTTGGTTAAGGGATTGGCACAAACATTATAATTTTATGAGAAAGATAAGATGAAGTGATTGAATGTATAATATAATCGTATATTGAATGGTAATTATTTCTGTTTAATGAACTTAGGAGCTGAAATATACCAAAATACTTGATTTAAACACATGATTAGGTGTTGATTATTTATTTTACGTTTATTTTTTGTTGAATAAAATTTATTGAAGTCGTCTAGTAAATTAAATTCTTAAGAATAAGTATGTTAAAAAAGCATTTATGAAAAAAAAAATTAAATATATTTTAGATACCACATGTTCATGTATTGTGGTAGTTCTATGAAGGCTGCTTAAAAAGTTATACTTTCTATTAAAAATAAATATTCAAAACATGTTTTATTCTAACGTTCAAAATTGAATATATTAACTTTCGTGTGTACATAATGTGACAAATTATCTGGAAGAGTAAAATGACCATGAATATAAAAGCAAAAAGTCCAAAAATTCATAGCCACCAGTTTTTCGGTTTGTTTAATTTTCTCAATAAAATTAATATATTCTAGTATTCGTCCAAACCAAAATAAACTTACTTTTCAACAATGGCATTTCGATCAAACATGTGTAAAGAATTTGTGGTAGACAATAATTTTAGTCATTAAATATAATACGATATTATTATTCGTTTCAAGCAAAAATATTTTATCAAGTATGACGTATAGTAACAATTCATTTTTGACATGAATTTGTAGTGTATTAGTAATAACAATGAATTGTTTTGAAAATATTTATTACTAAAATACAGTTGGACGTCTATAGTTTAAAGTAATTTTTCTCCGCTCCCGATTAATGTCAACGAACCTTTTAATTCATTTTCCTAATTGAATAATTTTGATTATACCTGTGACGAAAATGTTTGGTGTTTATACGATAATTGGTTATTTTCACCTTTTGATTATCTTCTTTGGATTCTTCAAAATATTGCCAACAATTGTAATACAATGAATTTAAAAATATAGGTAAGGTGAAATATTGAATATAGTTTAATTTAATAATAATCTAGTTGATTGTAAAAAATGAATTTATTCCTGCTTTAAATAGTTATAGATGTAGCACAAATTTGAAATGATTATAAAAACAATAAACATGAAAGTAATAATTCTAATATTCTTCATATTTTAACTTGAAAACATCATACTTTAATTAATTCGTGACTTCAATTTTTAAAAATAATAGAGAATAATAATTTAACCCTTATGGGAATTATTTCAATAAACTAGAAAACAATTAATTAAAGTAATTCTCATTAAATTTTGAATTTACGATTCATTCAATAAATGATGAGCACACATTTCATAAAATTTCATTAGCAGAAATGTAGACTATAAAAGTACAATCACAAATTTATTTTTAAATTGATACAATTTAATGTTAAAGGCATTCTTGGTATTTTTAACTATAAGGTTAAAGAAAAATTTGATTAGGATATTACATCAATTTTAATGTTTGTGTAAAAATAGAAATATCTATCCACCTAGTCGTTTTATAATGTACTGTCGCCCTTATGGAATGAATATATTATGGAAATAAGTATATTTAATTAATTTAGAACTATAAAGATATATTTATGTCTGACGTCATGGCATTTAATAAGTATTTTATAAGAGAATATTACACATAGTACATAGTACCACGCAGAAATCCTTGGTAGTATAAAGTCCATGTTACGAAATATTAAATTTATAATGTGAAAGTGTTATTATGAGCAAACTTAGACAAAATACTAGGAACTAAAATAAAGTTTCTCCTATTATCAATAAATTTCCTGTGTGTAAGAATAGTGAATAAAAATACTAGGTGAAAACTACCTATAAAAAATTTATTACATTAGCTGTAAGCGGATTTTGTTAAAAAATAGTGTAACTTTTGGTCTATGGATCAATATCCATGGCTATTTATGTAACAATAGAAATTAACTACAATGGGTATATAAAAGAATTTATCGAATGTATCAATTTCCTAGGAGCAAAATCTAGCATCATGCCACCACTTGTTATAAGCACTCCACTATGGAATGTACAAACATTCAGGAATGTTTGAGATGTCAGCATATTATATTAGTATCATTTATACACCGTGTCTATTAAATAACCTAAACTATAGTGGAATAGAGATAGCTTTATCTCTAAAAGTTATTCAAACATTATGCGGGAGCAATCGAGATATGCATAATTAAGAGATTGTTGAATTAATGTCTCCTAATGTGAGTTAGTCCAATGTACTTAATTACTGTAGACCCATCGCTCTTGGTCATATACTCAGTAATTATTAACAGCCTAATGTGGCAGCAAGCCAAGTATGGTAGACTAATGAGTGTGGACACTGCATTACGTAGAGATTAAGATTCCTTACTGATTTTAATGTATTGTCAAAGTGTTTAATAACTATGAAAAAAATAGATTTTCGACTCATTGTAAGAATATATAAAAAAAATAAATAAATGAAGTTACAACAGAATTGTAAAATTTTCAACAAATGATTTCAATAAGTGCTTTCTACATGTAAAACAAAATATTTATAACTCAAAGATTAGCATATAGAAAAAAACTCGAACCTAAATCTCACAAAAATTACGTTTATTTAATCATACACGTTTCAACGAAAAGTCGCCATCCACGGTGATACATGAGCTATAATAACAAGACTATAACTAGAACAGTTATAGTTTTGTGATTGTAGCTCATGTATCACTGAGGATGCCGACTTTGTTGTTGAAACGCGTTAGATTAAATAAACGTTATTTTGTGAGATCTTGTGTTCGAGGTTTTTCTATTTAATATTATCTTACAAGTCAAGCTCAATATTTATTCATAAAATGAATAACATCTTAATATATTATTACCAATTATTATTTTACGAAGCACAATTGTATATACGTCTTAACAATAGTTTTACACGTAAACTGAGTTTATCGTCGTATTGGTTCCAAAAGAGATCTCAAAATTAGGATTGTAAAATGGAGGTGAAGAGCGGCACATCTCAGTTACCTATTATAAATCAAAACGAAACTAAATAAAAAAACTGCCATTACCATATTTTTTAATTTGATATTCAATGATACATTGATGTGAATCTAACCTTCCTGCTAACAAAGCTAAATTTACTGATTTTCATTCAATTTGGGGTTTTATATTGTAGTAACAATCTCTTTTTTTTGTGTCGTTTGAAAGCGAAATAAATTGGAGGTATTGTAAAACGTACGGATGAAAAATTAATTGTAAAGAACTGTATTGTAAATTTTGGAAACAAAAATGAGGAACTACGGAGGTTATAGTAACTATAGGTTAAAAGTATCCTGAGATATTTGAAATGTATAGGCTGCTTTTAAGATTAACAAACATTTTTATTGGTTTTAAATCTCCAATTTTGGCTGTCATGCCAAATGTTTGTGTAATTTTTGCTAACACTTTGACACATAGAGTGTTTCCTAACACAAAAACGTTTAACATCATTAGACGTCGACCATATAACGATAGTCATCACGGAATTTAGAATTTCTTTTTTTTTTATAACTTAGCTTAAAATAAAAAAAATAAAAAACTATCAAATTACATCATTATCCTGATAAAACATTGATTTTCCCATTCTTACCTGGCCTATTTATAAACCTAAATGTTATTCTTACTGGGTAAAAAGTCTTATAAAATAGTGGCAAGTATAAAGATGTTAATAAATAGGACGACTTCCCATTAACCCATGTTTAAAAATACGTAAATTATTATCGTCCGTTCATAAGAAGAGAATCGTTTTTCATTCATGACTTGGCAGAATTGAAACTAACAATGGTGCTCTAAATAAAAGAAACCGGCACCTGTCGGATTTGTTATTCGAACAACCTCGTTCGTCTCCGGTCTCAAAACGTGCTTCTCATTTCAAGTGGCGATTTAGTTTATAATTAGGAGTGATTTTATTTCTTTTATACAAGTAACACTAATTGAATAACGTCCGTTGTCTGTCTGTAACATGGTCAACGTAGTAACTAGTGGCATTATCTGTTAATTAGGTATGAAAAAAAAAGAAAATTGAAATGAATTAATACGCCCTTTGTTTAGGGAGAGGTAAATAACATCTGATCATTAGGAACACATTAATGCCGATAAGTACTCGTAATTATCAATTTGAAGGTATCACTTATTTTTTCTCTCTGTGTGTATATGTATGTATAATGATGTTATGCAAGACACAAAAATAATTTGAAATAAGATGGAAAGCACCCTTTATAAACCACAAATTACTTTCGCCACTATCAATTCTATCTGTAATGATAGTTTTAAGTGACAAACTAATAGGAGTTTCCACTTTTAAATTTCCAGTACATATTAAAACTTATAAAGTGAATGAAAGGCCATACCCTTTATAAACCTCAATTTACTAATTTACTATCGCCACAATCAATACTACATGTAACGATAATTTTAAAGTAACAAATAAGAGTTTCCATTTTCAATTTCCAGTATATGTTAAAACTTATAGTGTGGAGGAAAGGCCATACCATTTGTAAACCACAAATTATTGTCTTCAATATCAATTTTAACTGTAATGACAATTTTAAAGTGACAAACTAATAGGAGTTTCCACTTTTAAATTTCCAGTACAAATTAAAACTTATAGTGTGAAGGAAAGGGCATAGCATTTATAAACCACAAATTACTATTATCACTATTAATTCTACCTTTAATGATAATTTTAAGTTGACAAAATAATAGGAGTTTCCACTTTTAAATTTCCAGTACATGTTAAAACTTACAGTGTGAAGAAAAGGTTTTTTTCTGATATAACACACCACAAGATTAAGTGTTTCGAAAATTGAGTTGTACAGTCCGAGTCTTGTTTGCTTGACAAAATTTCGGTCTTTAATGTCGTGTGCATTACTAATCATTTTCTAATAATTCTTGAAGAAATTAATTACTTGTGTTATTAGGTTCTTCTGTCTTCAATAATAAAACGGGTATATAGCAAAGTAGTTAAGTGGTGATAAGATCAAAAAAATGTTTGGAATAATACCATACTCTATTAGATGAATTATTGCCAAATATTTTTCAATAAAACATTAAGAAATGCAAAACAGTAAATTGCTTATTAGTTTTTAATAGGTAACGAAATATTGTTGGCTTACCTAAAACAACCTGGGTACCAAGTTTAGTGATGTAGAAGCTATGGTATTCCAACATAATGTGGGATAGGAAGTAGATCAAATAATTAATTACTTTTAAAAAAAAAAACCAACATTATAGAAATATTAGTCGTATATATATATATATATATATATATATATATATATATATATATATAATAATAATAATAATATTAATAATAATAATAATAATTCTCGTCTTTATCACACAAGTGAGTATGTGCTAGGCTTATCAGTTTAAATGGGAGAATGAATCAATATAATGTCTTAGAAGTGCAAATATCTAAAACCAAACTCAAATTTGTGTTTATATAGTGAAACGGGAATGATTAAAAACAAAAGTGCAAAATTGAATAAATTATTAAACTTGATTATTTGATCTTTCCATCATAACAATCCATCCTGACTTCTATCTAAATAAACAAACTAAATATACTTTTACTGACTTACTGAAATAAATGGTTCGTTAATTCACATTATTAGACATGATAATACTTCCTATCTTGATATGTACTTCCTATCGATTCCCTTTATGGGGAAATGATTACCACTATCTTAGTTGTTACTGATTAAATTTTGTCAATGTATTGAACATCAGCGAATTTTGTTATTTAATTTTTTTTTAAAGTATTTTACTCTGACTGAATATTTTTACTTTAGTTTAAATAATATTAATGATGCCGGAAATACAAGCGTGTGAACAGAAGTTGGTAAAAAGGATGTGTGACATTATGTTATTAGGAAGTGCTAATTGCTCACAACGCCAACGGATGGAATTTAATTCTGACACACTAGTTGAAGAAGTAGGGATCAGTTGGGAGATTTTATTAACTTTTCTTGAAGTTATTGTTGTTCCACTAATTATAACATTACAAACCATATTTATATTCTAAAAATTTGTCAACGATCTTGTTTTATTTTTATTTTGTAACGCTATATATACTGGATTTTTCACGAAGGCATTTATCTTTAAATGGTCATGCTAGACGTAAATAAAACTACTTTTAAACGTTATAGATATATTTCCAATGACCCTAACGTTTGAGAATATGTTCATATTTTTAGGTTTTACATAAACAAAGTTTTTTTATTATATTTTTTTATTAATTTTTTTTTTTAAAGAAAGAGTAGAATTTATTATTATTTCAAAGGAAAAAAACTTAAAATGAAATATTCATATAACTTTATGCAATAGTTACAAAAAACATCAATATAATATATTGTTTTAGTTTTTTTGTTTGTGTGTTTGTGTGTGTGTGTGTGTGTGTATTCGCGCGCGCGCGTGTGTGTGTGCGTCCGTGCGTCTGTGCGTGAGTGTTTGTGTGCGTGCTTTTGTGTGTGTTATTAAGTGACGAAATCTGAAAAATATATATTTTAAGGCTCTATTAAATCTGGTTTTGAAAATCAAACCATTGTGGTGTAGGAATTCATATCAATGAATCAAAATTTCTTAACTCTTTCTAAAGAAGTTTTGAAGTAACAATTAACTATCTTCAACTAGCTCTTCAAATAACCTCATTAAACAGTTATCAACCATAATATTGTGATAATGAAAACATTATTCAAAATAGCGCATTAAAAAAAGTTTTATGGTACCATCATGGTACATACCGAGTCGTATGTACCAAGCAATACAAGCAGACCCTCTAACTCCCAAAGTTGGTCTTTTGTCTTTTATAAGCAATTTTTCATTGTATTAGTACTTTGGTAGTTTAAAGAGTCTTATCTAATAGTAAAGTTTGTTATTATAAGGTATCTGAACCTAGTAATTGTTTATATCACTACTCTCTTGACATCGGCTAGACATTATCTGGCCTGTTAGATGTATATATGTAATAATTAGTCTCAACTCACTTCGCTCGTGAGTACAATTGAAATCTCGGATTATTTATCTAATTTAGTGTGATATTAGTTGAATAACACACGAGATATAAACCAAATAATTTCCACTATTTTGTATTTCCAAATCAATTTTTTTAATTTCAAAAACAACAATAGGTCTAAATGAGAACACTCTAAGCCCCCTATACCAAATATCCTGTACAGGATACCAGTGTTTCTAACTGTATATTTGTGGCTATCGTGCTTAGGTACTATCGTAACAATCAGGAACGGAATGTTGAAATTAACTGTGTTAGTTTTTTGGGACATGAAACGCGAATATCAGTCAAAAAAGAGAGTTAAATTAATTTTAGAAATCCAAACTTACGGAATAATACGTATGATGTATGTTGTATTATCTCCAATCTCACGGTTTTTATCTAACAATTCATTTACAACACTAATATGATATACACAGGCATCTTCTTGGTGATAATAAATATTATCCACGTCAGGCAATAGTAGTGAAGCTGTTAGTAGATGTTGTCAGTTAGTACTGTTGAATATCTATTTATATTAATTTCGTTATTAAATATGTTATATAATAATACCTTATAAATAGTAGAAGATGGCCAAATTGTAAATAAAACACTTAAATACACACTTGAAATAAATTGAAGTTTATCGCCATAATTTATCAAAAATATACAAAAGTAATTTAAAAAATCAAATCTTCATTTATTGAAAGTAAAAATAAAATATAAATTTTACTTTATTGAGTAATATTTGTGGAAACTTTAATCGCCAGTTAAAATAAAGCACAACTTTCGACAATAAAGACTTTGTTTGTACAATACAAGACGACTTTTTCAATAACTAATTCATCATCCTAAGTTGTCACATGCACATAAACCCTTCTGTCACGGAACTAAACAGGGTTTGTATGCATGTGACAACTGAGGATGATGAATTAGTCATTGAAACGTTGTCTTGTATTGTATGTATTTTGTAAATATAGTATGTATTGTGTAAATTGTTTTTTCATTCATATTGTAGTGAAATTTAACCCAGTACCGAATAACGAAATATATTAGTTAGAAAGATATACCTTTCATCATTTAACGACTACAACAATGATTGTCAACAACTTTAAATTAATAACTAAAACTACGAAATAAGATAAGTTTCTGCTTATGCATTTAAGGGATTAGAATTACAACCACAGCTGTTTTGTACCACTCTATACATCAAAGGAGCGATAATTATTCGTTTTCTGTTAAAAGTTATGTTAGCTGAAAGTTATTGGTTACAGGAATAACAAACAACAATACAAAATAAATCTAGATTTATTTATTTTTCAATAATTGGATATGTATTTGATATAATTTTATATAATGAACCTATACTGTTAAATAATAACACCTTTTAAGGTATTATAATATATATTGATAATAATAAGTGATAGTGTTGTGTTGGGAAGATGCTAGAAGTCCAAAATAACAAACTTGTTTGAACTATGATGTATGACAGAAGTAAAGGTAGGATTAGTCTAGCTTTATGTCGGCTGCTTAACCTAGAACGACTTTGTGTAAAGCATGCATATCAAGACACAAATATTTATCACTTCGTCTAAACACTATATTATACTTATAACCGTGAACATTAGATTAGAGTCGTCGCGTGTTACTTTCAATAAATGAATAGAAAGGATAAGAATAAAATTCAGATTTACTTTTACAAGGTTTGATATTATTGTTGAGATTTATACGTATAGTTTTTAGATTTAGGAAAAGGTGAATCATTTTATTTAGTAGTAGTATGAAGTGCAAAGAGAACATTGATTACCTAAATGTTCAGAGAGATATTAAATACGGAACTTTAGTCTTTATTTTATACTTTTTCAACATTACAGAAACATAATTATCTCAATCATTATATAGATAAACCAAGCTCGAACTTAATGATTTTCGGAGTGTGATGCCTTTTTTTATAAAAACAATATGACGAATGCATATTTTGGAAGTGATTTTGTTTTTTTGATGTGTTTTAGTTAATTTTAAATATAAAATTAAAACATTATGAATACGGATTTATTTTAGTGGATTTTATTTAACAATATTAATAAAGACATTAAACAGAATATTAGAATTGATGGAAAAATTTAAAACTAGTAATAACAAAACAAATATAAATAAAACAGAGGTTAGGTCTACGATATATTATGGATGAAAATTCGACTTAGAACGTTCCAATTTGCTTGTGAATATTTTGAAATGTTACTGAACTTTCAATAAACATTCAAATACAATTTTCATAGAGAACACTCAAACAACGCAGTAATAATATATGCGGAAATAGAATTAAACCGGTTTGAATCGTTTCTGCTGTACATACATTTGGAAGGTCAATTTTGTGATAAACTACTATTGTTTTACTAATTTAGCATATATTGTTAAAATAAAAAAATAAAAAAATTATATCGTCTACAAACTTTGAAAATCGAAAACATAAATGCTGATTTTGAAACATCGAAGTTCAAATCCTAATGTCTTTGTTGTGCTCACAAGTACAGAAATTAATAATTTATTAATTAACATAAAGCTATTCTTCATTTAGCCAAAATGTCCATGGAAAAAATGAATGTTGATCACCTTAACATAATTCATATATATATATATATATATGAATTATGTTAAGGTGATATATATATATATATATATATATATATATATATATATATATATATATATATATATATATATATATATATATATTAAACGTACTAAGAGGAATTAAATTTCCTCCTCCAACTTCTACTATTTGAAACATATTTGTTAAATTAAACCGACAGAAAGCACTCGTTTTTAAAACAAAAAAAAATATTTTAGAATTTTTATAATAATTTATACATAAACCTTCTTCCAATTTAAAGTGTAAAAAAAAGAAAAGAAAAAAAAGAATGAAAAACTAATCTCTACTTAGAATCTCGTAACTTAGAATATTGTTTAGAACACTTTTTAACTCTGACCACAAACGGAACTTTTATTGGTTTCGAATTATTATTTTTTAAATAACTTTTTCTATTGTAGACAGAATATAACTTGAACTCTTAATTATGATATGTACAGACTCCAATCTTCAATTAAATATGTGTTACAATTTTATAATATAAATAATAAATAAATTCTTGTTTTAAGTTTTAAACCTTATAAAGTCATTAAAATTAATTTTTGGATTTGTCGTAAACTTTTATGAACTTCGTTTTAAGGAGAAAACACGGGGGTCATTATTGAAACAGGGAAGAGCATATGAAAGTGGAGTTGAGTGTACAGCAAACGTAATCCAATTGTTAAAGGAAATACTTTTCCTTTTTGATGTACTTCAATAGTTTGCATTGAATAAAGTGATTTGAACAGTGGTAATGATTGATGAAAATTTGCCAGTATAAAAAATATGAAAATATTATACTTATTACTTACAAATTCATTCAACTATTTCAATATAATCACTTTACGAAGTATGTCATTCTTTCAAAAAAACTGTACTGTTTTATAAAATCTATATTTTGACGCTAATAACTTTAATTTCACTTTTCGCATCTAAAGTGGATCGATTGTTGAATATAGTTTAAATATATTTCGGTACCTCGAGAATTTGAAGATTGTAATACACGTTATTTATTATGTATAGGCCCTAGTTATTATAAATATATACATATTTTGCATAATTTGTAAGTAACATTAAGTTATAATGGATATCCAATATAAGCAGACATTATTTTATCGATTTTATTAATTTAACTATCTTGAATGTGAAAAAAAAAATCTATCATAGGTTTTAAATTATTAGAATTTTTTTAATAAAAATACAAGCTATCTTAATAAAATAGCAAAGTTTTATCGATTATTAAATATTTTACTATAATATTTGCCTAGTATTATTATAAATATAATACATATATTTTAGTATTGTTATTTTTGTTATAAATCGGCTTTGTCATTAAGTAGATAATCTCAAGTAAATGTACAGGCTTTGTGACATTTGCTGATTTGCAGTTATTGAATCTATTTCTCCGTATTCATCCGTTATGTCAACTCGAACTATTTCTGTTTTTCATGCTTATTGAATCACCATAGATTTACAAGAGGAATGTTCTTTTTTATAGAGTTATCTTCCTCTGTTCTTCTTGTTTTTATAGCAAAACAGATGAGAGATATATTGTAAAATATATAATTATGAAGTGTGTTTTGTTATTAGGGCTAAAATCATTTGTGGTAATGTACTCAAATTTATTATTTGAGCTTACAATATAAAAACAAAAAAAAAATCAAAATTGCGTGCATTAAAAAAGTCATATTTCATTCGTAAATCAACCATCATCAAATCAATTAAGGCTTGAAATTTGTAGTGAGTTGTTTAAACTTCTGAATTTATTCCTTGTTCAAATATTAACTCTTTACCGTATATCAAATTATGGAATGTTTTATAAATATTAAATACTTTAAAACACGTTTCACTTCATTGGCTAAGATAAAAAATTGTTTTATTATAAATAAATGTATATTCCTCTGTTAAACATACTTTTGATTTAGAAGATTTAAAAAAGTTTATCTTACCCATGAGGTAGAAAATAAATATTTTATGTTTTTTTTTTAAATATATAAAATAAAAATTAAAACCAAAAAATGAGCAATATATTTTTATTATTTTGGTATTTATTTATTTTTAGGTCATATTTTTATGTAAGATTAAGGATGAATAAGTCCTTAAACGTATTAATCGAAATCAACTACGGCCATGTATTCAGTTGTTCATTTTTAATGATTGTTGTTAATTTGATGGTAAATGAGTTAGATATTTTATGAAGGTGTATATGTATGTTTATATATAGAGCATTTCTTGCCACTAAACATTTTAAAATAATAATGTTTAAAAAGTTTTTTTTTGTATTAGGTATTATGTGGTTAACGGTATGTTTAATTTCTTATTGAAAATTATTTTTGGTGAAGTCACTCTATTTAGGTAAATGTAGTTACTCGTACTTTTGGAAGAATAAACACATTTATTAACACTTCATTGACCCCAGTCCAGCTTTAAAACAACTCTTTACATGGACACAACTTCATTGTTTTAACGCCCCAAATACATTATCTTAACTACCTCAAATTTTGTTTAGTAAAATCATCCAAAGGAATTAAAACATTAGTTTTCATTTTAGAATGAGCTGCAGACAGGCTATGTTATCACACAATGTTCGATAGAACAGAGCTATCCGTTAAGGAATGAAGTTCAACAATAAAATGTTTATCAAACATCAAATTTCTTTTTCTCCCTCATATTCTATAATTATTTTATTAAAATCCATTGAATAACACTGTAAAATCTTGTTGTACATATTTTCTCTCAAAAAACATAAATTATATAGATATACTACTTTGTTCAAGAATGAATTATCATTTTTGGTTAATTACTATTTATAAGAACTATTTATTTATTTTAATAACTTCTTTAAAATAATCGATTATGTAAAGTAGCTTTTTGGTACTTAAAATTGATATCTAAAGGTTTGTGGATATACGTCTTTTAAAAACTGTTACCAAACATTTTACAGTAATTTTATGTCTCTATCAGTGCAATAAACTGTAGTTTAAAATTTAAGCACTCTTTCCGCAATTTTTGAACCAAATATATTTTCTTGTTTCTATTGATATCATAACATTTTATTTTAGCCATTACTTATTCAAAACGTAACTATACGAAAACCTAACGACTTTTCGAATGTTTTCAGCTATGACATGAAATTGACATCATATATCACAAAACGGGTCTAATAAAATTGTGAAACCTATGACCACCTACGGGCAAATCACACGTAAATGAAAATTACATTTTATACCGAAAAAAATGTCTTGGCGGTTCGGATTAATTAAGTATATTTCATTTTCTAATATATATATATATATATATATATATATATATATATATATATATATATATAAGTAAACCTTTGTACAAAGGTCTGATCACTAAATAAATTTTCGATCATCTTTTAAGAGGGCGGCATCCATGATTTAAGGACATACATACAATAACATTGTTTGCTTTCGTCGTGTGCATATGTGAGTAAGAAACTAAACGCAGAGTTTGTCAACAGTTTGTTTTTATTAGCATTGTACTTATTACACACTTCAATTATGCACATTGGATCTTGCATTATTACAGCCACATAGTTTTTTATCTGCTAACACTGTAGTCTTCATCTTTCTAACAATACCATCCATATAACTCTATTGTTTCGTAAAACTACTGCTCTACTTATTAGAAACTTTTAATAATAGAATCATACTGTTTTTCTGAAAATAAAATGTCTACTAAGAAACTGAAAATGTAAATACAAAGAATAAAGCGTAAGTCAAGTTTCTTATAAGGAAGTAAATGAGGCTGTAGTAGGAGGGGGAGAGTGATGATTCTTGTCGCAAGAGACTGAAGATTGATGGAGAACACCAAAAAGATACTACTAATGCATCATACATTGAAAATAACCTTGGACTTGTAGTGTTATTCCTAAACAATTGTTCTTGTCTTAAATAAAATATGCCCAACACATCATTTACAAATGTATCTTGCGCGTTTTCAATAACATAGTTAGTGTTGTAAATAATGAGCAAACTTTAAAATTACATACTTATATAAGCCATACAAGTATCTATTAAGCATAAAAATAATACATTACAACTAATTTCAAAAAATAATAATTTGATTACTTTTAAATGTGTATTAATAAATATTTTATGAATATCTGCAATAAACCAAATATATTTAAAGTACAATACTTGTAGTCTATTTATTCTGAATTTATATAATTTAAAAAATATATATTTATTGCCGAAAGAAAAAGTAATATAAATGAATTACTACATCAATAATTTCAATACAATTTAACTTTAAGACTGGGTCGGTTTTCCTTTTAAAAATTAAAATTTTGAAGATATAAATGCCTGGTAATTATTAGTTATATTATGTATTTTAGTACGAGTTTATAGAGTAAATGATTAGACTTATTATTAAGTTTCAATATTTTTTTCAACTGCATGTGTGATTCGTCTGTATTGATTAAAAAAAGTAATCGTTGATATAAGGACCTTTAAATTAAATATTTGTAAAAACATTGAAAATATATTTTTAAATATTGAAGAGATTTAGATGATCAAAGTGTGTCTTAGGTAATTAATTGTAAAGGCCGTATTCCAAGAAAGGTAGGTTTAAGTTCTGATTATCTATAGAGTGAAGAAAACAATAACTTGAGTGTAAAAGACTAAATGATGAAGGTATTAATCAGGAGTATTTATTAGAAAAAAGGAATGACAATTAGAAGAACAGCAACATCAAGATTTAATGACGGCGAAGTGAGAAAGTGGTAAAATAAATGTCAACAAATAATTTAGAAAGAATTTAAAATATAGATTGGTTTTGCCGATTAAATTTAAAGAAACATTCTTTGAATCTATAAATCAAGGAATTACGTTGAGTCGGTTTCAATTGAAAAACAAACAGATTTAATTGAATATATGATCATTGAAAAAGGTGTCATTGATTTCAACTGTGAATAGATTGTGAAACAATCAACCTATTTCTCGATTTCAATGACAAACTATTTACAATTATAAGGCGTTTTGTAATTTGTCATATTGATGACATAATTACGTTGGGACAGAGTTACTTATTGTTCTGCGCGTAGTTTGTGATATATAGACTGAAAGTAGCCCCTTTAGGTATGACAACACTGTTTTACGGTCTAATTCAATTGTTACCGTACGTCATTTTCAACTTACTTACAGATAAAATCCATCTACATATCCAATATTCGTTGGTCTTTATATAACTACTCAGTTCAAAGAAACTGGAAATATGGTTGTCAATCCACAAGAAGACTCAGCACATCTGACGTTAATCTGAAACTAAAAAGTGTCTGTCGTTAGTAACTTAGTATTACAAAAACCACTGTAAAGAAAGTGCTCCAAAATGTTTACTTAATTTTATTTTAAGCGTGAAATCAATTAAACTAAAACTATTTGCATTTACTGTACGACGCTGAATGAAATAGGTGATGGAATTTACTTTTAGAGAATGTTTCATCACTGAATGTCTATGTTAACGACTACAATTACAACTTTACATTTTCGAGTATGTTCGTTAATCCCCTACTATAAACGTGTTGTGAAAAGTAATGCGTGATCGAGTCATGAGCCATTTCATTGTTGCTGAGAAAATAATACAGGTATATTTTTATTTTACATATTAAAACTCATTGTTTTACCACAAATTAATGACATAAAAAAAGTAATGAAAACAAACGGAATTTCATGTTCTTGACCTCATTACAGCCTCAATAGTGTATAAGAGAAGGTTACAATGACAGGATTCTTAGCTTTTGAATTGAAAGGGAAGGTCCTGTGGCTAACAGGATATTTCATGTGACGCCTGTTGACTTTTCTCCTCGGGTTACTTATAAGAAAATCCAGAATCTATGTAGAGAGTATCACTGTATTCATAGCGACTTTTA